>CM053577.1:76969881-76994771 GCA_028646485.1 Cryptoprocta ferox
CCAGAAGCCTACTAGAACTGATCCATGAATTCAGCAAAGTCGCAGGGTACAAAATCAACGTACAGAAATCGGTTGCATTTTTATACACCAATAATGAAGCAACAGAAAGAGAAATCAAGAAACTGATCCCATTCACAATTGCACGAAAAACCATAAAATACCTAGGAATAAATCTAACCAAAGACGTAAAAGACCTGTAAGATTCTTCTGTTTTAAAATTGACTTCTTTACCTGTACTTTCGGTCTATTCCAATATAAGCTCTTCTTCTTAGTTGTTGATCAGTTACATTCTCCTGATTTTCCATCTTCCAACTGTCTGTTCGTACTAATTTTTCCTTCTCAGCAAATTAACTCTTTTGAGTAATCTTTACTCTAGGAACTAAACAGAGTAGAATAGAACACTTCTATACTTTGAGCCTCTACATTTTAATTTACCTGTCTCATCTCCAGCCCTTGCTTCTCTGACAGTTTCTTGAAAGAGTAGTTTACCTTCACTGTCTTTTCTTAATATTGTTCCTTATATGGCATAATACTATGCCATTAAGCCTACGATAAGTGACCTAAGGCATTTACTTCATGTCTTCTTTTCTCATCCTGATCCCTTATTAGCCTTCTAAAAGTGGGAGCCTTGGTCTTGTAGAAAGCTCTAATTCATCTTACTGTCCCAGATGCATGGGAGAAGAGAGACTAGAACATAAGAGGACTAAGAAATTAAAAAAAAAAGACCATGATAAGAATCTCTCAAATATAGTTGTTTACAAAGAAGTAAGAATTTTTAATGTTTCTAAAACCTTTCTACTAGCACTGAAGACAACCTGTATCTTGGCCTTGCCACCAAGCGATGAAGGAAATAGATTCTTGAACTCTTTCTTTATATAGGAGAATTCCACTGGTTTTAGGATTGTTCCAAAGCTAACGAGTCCTAGGCAATAATGGATTATTTTCCCAAGAGTCCATCTGACTGCCTGGTGGCTGACTTGAAATTATGCCAGTTCCCAGGGCTTCTTCTGGCTAGGCTCATGAAAGAGTTTGAACAAGCAGTCCATCTGGAACTCCAAAGGATGTAGATGTGGATGAAGACTGATAAAGACCATAATTCATTATCTTTCTTTGTATGTCATCCTTGCACAGGGGATGTGCTAATCTTCTCTGTATTGTTCCAATTTTAGTATATGTGCTACCAAAGGGAGCACATAATTCATTCTCTTTAATTTTATGTGTTTATTAGAGCTCTCATTTTACTTCAGATCCCTTGCCTCTTCGGGGAAAACTCTGAGATATAACTTACCCTCTGAGTTCTCCTTGCAAACAAGCTGAAGCTGGGTTGAATCCTACATGAGGTTAAATTCACCTCATAAAACATACATCCATGTGCTACTTTTAAAATTAATTTTAAAAAACAAAATAGGAATTTACTATTTTGAAAAAAAATAATTCTTCCAGATTCTTTCTTTACCTGACTTGACCTTGAGATCTAAGAAGGAATGCAGTGGGCTTCATGAGTTATACAATCGGGGACACTGACATAAGAAGAAAAGAAAACTTTAAAATGTATCATTGGAGCTGCTTCTACTTATGAACTAGCACTGCCCATGGAGAATCATTTTATAATTTTGTAAAGTGCAGCTTCCTTCATGGTAAGAGCATTAGCACATATTTAAATGAGTGATGCCAAATCTTTCAAATATCTATAGCTTTTACCAAAATTTGTGCCTATTACACAGCCCATGGATATTCTATAATGTATCAAGTGGATTGTCATAACATCTATTATAAAGTGTGATAAAAATTTCAGTGACCTGTCAAATCTTTTTGAAATCGAAGAACTTTTTGGCTAAAACTAATATGTTGACATTTGATGAGCTGATAATCAAGACATAGGCATTCACTCAAAACCCTGGAATCAGTACTTCTCACTAAATAATTTTTCAATAGAAAAAAGTAAGTTCTATCATAAACATAATTTTTAAAAAATGGGGCCTTTGAAAATAAAAGTACACCAAATACAGCTTAAACAATTGCCATTCAGACTAAAGATATACCACCACCAAAACTATTATGTCATATATACTCTGGTGATTAACTTAATAAACATATTTTTGAACAACTCTTCTCTTTTCTAACATGCAAGTCCTATCATCATTTAGTAAAGACAAAAGCCATTACCTTGACTGAATGCGATCACTCACCTCACTGCTATATTAAAATATGACTCTGTTCTCAGTATTGCTTTGTAGTTATTAACATGCAGTAAATGGCTTAAACTATATAAATTTAATTCTAGAGATAAGAAAATATCTTGAAGTAAATGTGGCTTTACTATTAATATCACTCTCACTCTGCCCCCAACTCAGTATGTGACTTTGGATAATTCATTGTATGAATTCAACTTAATCATATGCCTACAAAATCTCATTTTTCATGAATTTATATTACTTATCTGTAAAACAGAGGCACTGAATTACATATTCTCTAAGATGCCTTCCCCCTTGGAGTATAAAAACAATTATTAAGTAGAATATATTTTTACTATCAGTTTTAAGAAAGGGAATGGGAAACTGAGGTATACAAAATTTAAAGTGCCCCTTGTGATGACATTGGGGGTTTGGTATGGAATAGCTTCTTTACAGAGTATGGAGGCTAAAAAGAACTGCTTCAGTACAATTTCAAGTGTCAATAATGATTTAAAAGATGCGGTTTCGGACGTTATTTCCTTTTATTACTGAAAGTTCTTCAAATGCTTATTGAGATGACCTCAGAATCAGGAGAGAAAACAGTGAATCACTGATGAAGAAGAAATGAATCTTAAAGAGGATCCTAATAAAGAAGCATTTATCATTCTTTCTCCTTCATTTATCTGCTCAGTCTGAATGAACATTAGCTTCTTCCTTAGTGTGACTGATGCAGTTTTGAGATAGCATTCTTTTCTAACAGAGCATGGTGAATGAAATTCAGATCCTTATGATGAAACAGAATTGTCAACATTTACAGCTTCCCTTTCCCTCTACTATACTTTGGTCAATTTGTAGATAGCACCTGATATATGAATTAATATTTTAGTATGGTAAGATAGAGCAAATCAGGAATCTCTACTGGTTTGGACAATCTGTTTTCTTTAGATTATCATTATTCAGCTTAAGCATCACAGAGAAAAAGTTTAGGGCCATCCTGGCTTCTGGTAAATTGTTTTCATGTCTGTATTTATTTGTGGTTTCCTTTCATCTTCTCTTTGGGTTTCCTTTGTAGCCCTTCCTTTCATCACCCCACCAGTTTTCCAGAGCTCTCTAACATAAAGTGATCTACTAAATTAATTTATATTAAGTTTTTTAACACCTTAAATAGATACAATTTTTATTTGTAAAAAAATAAATAAAAATTAAACAAATGAAAGAAAGCAAGAATGATTGGATAGGACACCAAGAGTGTTCAGCTCAATAAAATTACATGGAAACAATATTTAGAGCCAGTATCCATTGACTGTAGAGGTTGTTCAGTCTCCAAGAGGTAGAACCCTGCAACATTACGGCAAGTATATACTATAATGATTCCCTCAGTCTTCCCAAAATGTTCATACAGTTATTTACTCAGATGATTATATAGTGAGGAAAGGAGAATACCCAGACATTTCTAGGCTGTTGAACACAGAAGACCTGAAAATGATAAGACAGTCTTAAATACAGAGAACAAACTGAGGGTTGATGCAGGTGGGGGATTGGGGAGGCAGGGAAAATGAGTGATGGGCATTGAGGAGGGCACTTGTTGGGAAGAGCACTGGCTGTTGTATGTAAGCAATGAAGTCATGGGAATCTACTCCTGAAACTAAGAGCATGCTGTACACAGTGGATGTTAGCTAACTTGACAATAAATTATATTTAGAAAAAAAAAAGAAAGCACCCAATACATATTAATTTTCAATGGAGGTCACATTGTTTACCAATCTGAAGGGGAAAAAAGTCAGAGATTTTGATAATAAGTTTTAGAGGTAGCTCTTTTCCAGACAATAGAAATAGATTATAAATGTCAGGAATGAAGACCTTGAGGATAAAAGATTGGCCAGAAATTGTCATGAGCAAATGTCCCCAAGTGACCCCACACTGTTTAAATTCAATTTCTAATTATTTAAGCTTGTATTATATGTATTTTATTTCATTGTGCATGAGTACTTATGAAAAGTTAACTTAATCAGAACAAAAGAGGGAGGTCATTATGTGATGTGACAATCTGTTTTACTCTAAAACCCAGAATTAAGTAAGGAGTGCTTTCCTTATGAATAAGTTGTATGGACTGTGATGGGAAGTAAAAAAGAATGCCTTACTTTCATCAGCATGAGTTATTCTTCTTCAAAACTAAATATACAAAATATTGCAAACAAAAGTCAAAGATAAAGGAGATATTAATTGGCAACTTATTATTTTTCAAAGTAATTGTTTTCAACTGACTGTTCTCTCTCTGAAATTATCTGCTGATTTTTGGTTATCATCTGTATGATTTTCAGATAATCATATTACATGTCACCTCTTCAGAGAAGTCTTCCTTAACCTCCTGTTGCTGGGGGGAGGGGGGGGGGGGAAGAAAGGAAAAAATCAAGACCCAAAGGAACATGCCAACTCATAAATATAGAATTAACTGATTTTGTTGGCAAAAGAAACACCCTCAATGCATACAGATAGCCAACAGGTGGCTACAAAGCAGTAATGCATTTTCAGCTCTTTTTATATGGAATTAAAGCTACAGTTGTTATACGTTATCCTGCTTTTAGTATATAGTTAGTAGATATTCATGTTAGTATTTACATTGTTAGTTACATTGTTACATTGTTAGTACTTACATTATAAGCTATTCTAATGTTCTGTAATTATGTAATTCTCTAGTAGTACCTTTTATGTAATTCTCTAGTAGTACCTTCTATGGTTGCCTCTGACATGTATTTTGGCATTTGATTAGTCATAACTTTCAACATTCCTCCATGAGGTTACCCTAAGTACCGTTTTCTACACAACTAAATTAACCATCCAGTTGTGCTCATGTTTTCATGTTAATTTTCTTCCTAGCCTTTTGGTTTTCTGTGTATTTTTTTTCATTTCTTTGGTGTATTTCTCTCTCTCTCTCTCTCTCTCTTAGACTATAGCTTCCAGTGACAATGGATGCAAGAATATTTTTTTGAGTCTATGTTGGAGTCATAAATTCTAAATTAAATAGAGACAACTATGCATATAGAAATTTATATAACTAAATATTTATCAGTAACAAGGAAATGCAAGTAGCTTTTCAAATGCTAATTAGTAAATGGATAATTTGATATTACTCTCTGAAATGTAAGACTTTTAAAACTCCTATCATGTTTGTGAAGTGTAAATATATTTTCATATACTAACAGCTGTAATCAAGATAATAGGCCTTTCTGTAGCTATTACAAACAGCAATTACTCAGATATACAACTTAAGCATGAAAGTTCAATTGCAGCATTTGCTGATCGCTTTTTCCTTCTCTGAATGAGAGTCAGTCTTGGATAGATTAACTGATGTTCATTTAAATTCATCTAGATTCAAAAGCAATGGTCTAAGAGGAAACCCAGGTATAACGTTAAGTTTATTTAGCTCTTGGTGGAGTAGAACTGGGAAAATAAGGGAAAGAATAAGGGGAAAGTCTTTAGATTTCTGGTTTTCAGTTATGAGGTTATGTTAGACCACTTTGCCCCTTTATTTTACTTTTTCTTCCCAGTGCTGATTGAAGATTTTTCTGTCTGTTTTTGAATTCTGTGTTATCTATCTGGCTGCTTAGGAGGATGTAACTGGCTAAGATGTAGCCCTTGTTTTGCTCTAACTGTGCTTTTCCATGTCCATTCTCTACGTTAATACCAAATGACTAGTAAATTGGGCCTTTGGGAAGAAATTAAGTGCGTGCATGGAGAATTTGCAATTTGGCAAACTCTTTTCTTCTGTTCTCACATGTGAAATATGTATGGAGAAATCACGCTTTATATGGGCTTTTCAAAAACTACAATGAGAAAATCAGAATGGACATAAATTACAAGATAGTTCAAGTGTATTTCCCACACTGGTAACACATCACCGACATAAAGGAGATTCTAATATACTAGTAGAGGTACTTAATTCAAGTTTCCCTTTAAATGAGCTTAGTTTTATAGGTTTATTAATCATTCTGGAGACCTAACTATACCCCTATTCTATTCTATATATACCTGTATATATACCTAATACAAATAAGTATATTGTGTGTATATATATATACATATAAGATATTGTGTATATGCATACACATATATGCAAAATTGTGCAAACATTTTCAGATAGTTTTTTTTTCAGATTTTTTATTTGTATAAGTGGGGCAGGAGGAAGTATAGATATAGAGTTCAGTGGATATTACTCTTAGGGCTTGAAACAATGTATTGATCTTTATGTTTATCCATACTTTTCTCTTCCCTCCTTATGCAAATCAAAATATTATCTGAAAAAGACTTACCTGATATATATGCAGAATATATATATGTAATATATATACATATATATAAGAATTTTTTTAGAAGTAAAAGTCCTAATGTCAACAGATGGTTTACATTATTTTGACTCTAAAAAGTCAACTCAAATATAGGCAGAAGAGAGATTCTAAAAGGATTTTGTAGGCTTAGGTTGTAGATGCTTACCTCATGACTGGAAATGAAGAGCAATTCCACTTTCTCATAGATTTTGGGAGGTTATCCATTTTCAGATTTTCAAAAAATTGAGACTCAAAAAATTGTCTAAAACTTTGACATACTAATGTTGCATGCATTTTGAAGGAAGGGGGATCTAAACTTCAAAAGGAAAAATATTGTCAAACAAAAATCTGTTATGTTTTCACTGTTTGAGGTAAAGAAACCAGCTTTTATAATACTTTGTTATTATCACTACTAAGTAATTACTTGCTTATACAAATAATTATCTGTTTTATTCATTTTGAAAAATTTTATTTTTTTAATTTAAGCAATCTCAGATGACAAACTAAGGAAAAGCTCAAAATAGTGATAAATTTTGGTTTCGCTAAACTGCATTGAACCTTCAGAGTGCCAGAGAAAGAGTAAGAAAAACAGAAAACAAGAAAGAAGAAAGCAAAGACAAAGGGAGAATGTAGGAGAAAGAGGGAAGAGGGAGAGAAGGAAAGAGTGAGAGAGAGAGACAAACAGAGACAATGGGAAAGATGCTCTCACGAAGAGAAGTACAATAACCACTGATGTGTTCTTTCCAGGGCTCCTAAGTAGTTGCATCAGTAAGTATTTCCTATGATTGAATGCAGAATGTCAGAAAAGAGCTGTCACTGTCAGAATTTTATTTATTTTGAGCAAAACAAAGGAATTTAGGGATTGACCTATTGTATTAGAATCTCCAGTTATTCCGTTAAGACAAGTGGTAAACTTTAAAGGAAACTTGTGATCATTTAGAAGCTGACATTTGTTTTTCCTGTGTTCCCAGTCTCCGCTATAATTTGCTGCCTCTAAACAAAGTAGTAAACAGTGTTCAATTTAAGGTTAGGGCACAGAAAAAGTGTCGTCCTCATTAAGATAAAAGCTACATATCAAAACTTGGCAGGCAGTACTGTTAGTTGCAGGGAAATTTACTGGGAAAAGATTGAAACTGCTTTTATGAATAGAACATTGAGAAAAGCAATATCAACAGAAATAAAATCTGCCATGGTTATAATGTCCTTAACTCACAAATTAAACCAGGTTAATCCCTGTGGGACTTTGGTCCAAACCAGTATGTTGGATAGTCATGTTAAGGGCCACCTTCACCATTGATGTGTTTCTTTAGTACTATTTTTTGACTGCCAATACTTCAGTGTTGGTCATATTTGAGTATCCTCATCAGATATAAATATTGGTGGCTCTCTTCCCATCAATCTCCCCCTTGGCTTCAAGGCCCTCTCTATTTCCACTTAAACACTGATGACCCCTGAATTTGTAAGTGAGGCCAATTCCTAACCTGGGCTCTGGGTCCCTTCCCTTCCTACCTCCTTATTTTAAAAATGTCTTTTTACCCTACTTCTTCCTACTGCTCTATTTGACGTCTTCTTCCCAGCAAACTTCGAAACCAGTTGACTGTAGTATCTTTGTACTTCCTACTCTCCCTTCAATGATTGCCTTGTATTTTGACAGCCACCTCTCAACTGCAGTCAGGTGTCTTGGGTATGAGACCAGGGCAGGTCACACATGGCCCCTGGCACTTGGGGTTTGATGATCTGTGATGGTTATGTTGAAATTCTTAATAATTTTATCTTTGAATGGGTGCTTTGGAAGTCTGATGAGATAGTGGATCATGCTTTGGACAATGGATTATCCTTTGGGGGTTTGGAGTGTTGACTCTTGTGTGAGGTTGCCTCCCAGCCTTTCTGCCTCCCTAGGAGGTGTTCTCATCACCTGGTTCTACCACCCTGCCCAGGGACCACTATCATTCTTTGCCTCAGGTGGCAACCAGGTTGGTTGTGAGGGAGGAAAGGGGCTGCATTTGCTGTTGCCCTCCACCCCTAGTGGTTTCCTGGCCATGAATACAGGGAGGAGTGGGGTTATGGTGGCAGCTGTTCTCCCTATGCAGGCAGCTCCTCAGTGAGTTGCAGTGGGGGGTGGGGTGATGTGGCCAGGGCCTCGTGCTAACCCCCATCCAGGTACCTAGCTCATCTCCACATGGAGATACAATTCCTTGAGGGCCCTTGGTCCAACATGTGTTGGGGCACGAAGAGGAGACAGACTTTGCTGGCCATGGCCTGCTTGCACATTCATTTTGCACTGAGCCCTGAAAATTATGTAGCCAGCCCTGATTAGTAGCTCTTCTCCCTAAGGTCACTGCAAAATTCAGTGGATGCTCACCAGGGCTTGTTTTCCCTAACTTCTCTGGCATTGGCCACCATGACCAGGACAACTCCTTTCTCTTTGACCCCTTTCTTTCCCCTCCAGTTGCCACCGCATGCCCCATGGTTTTTCTCTTATCTCTTTTTGTCAGTCTGCTTTGTAGGATTCTCTTCCTTATCTCCTGTTTACTGTTAGTGCTTTTGGTGGGGGAGTTTAGGAGGGGAATAGGTTTGAGGATTTCTGCCTTTCTCATTCACACATTCCCTTTTCATAGCTTTCACTCCACTGGGTGCTCACTGCCCTCCTATTCTACACCTTCCCCTCAGACCTGAGCTTCAGCTTTGGCTGTACTACTATGTCTAGAGACCAATTCTTCCTTTCAAGCTCCCACAAATTCTTTTCAGTTGGCTGAGAAGTTCATCTTCACTGATCATAGCTGCTGCTCCTGAAAGTTAGGATTCTTGTTCATATGCTTTATTTCTAGGATTTTCAATTTTGCTTCAAGGTAAGGATTATCATGTACATTTTATGGATGAAGAAACAGGCTCAGAGAGCTTAAGAGGCCATCCTGCCTCTGAGGTCATAAAACTGCTACATTACAAATTAATGAGCTATTTTGTTACCTTTTCCAATGGCTTTACATATATTAACTCATTTTATCAACAACCTTATAGGATAGGTACTGCTATGTAGAGCTGTGGAGCTGAGGCACAGGAGGGTATAGTAACTGAGGTCACACAGGCGATAGGAGGAAGAGAGCCAGGATTCTAACCAAACTAGCCAGTCTCCAAACTTGAGGCTGTAGCCACCACACATGCTGCCTATTCCTGCTCCGTTCTATCACTATCCAACTCTGAGGAGTTTGGAAAGTGGCTTCTCCATATCTCATATTTTCTACATTTTAAACAGTGGTCATAGTATACTCTTAAAGCATTTTCATTGGGAAAATATCTGGGAGAATGCCAAACGCATGAGATTTCTCTAGATGATACATGCCAGATGATCATCTTAAACATAATTTTAAAATCTTGCTTAGCTTTCTGCAGTTCATTTCCCCTTCCTGAATACAGGACTCGAGCATCATATAGGCCCAAGTTATTCTTTTGAAGTTTGAATTAGTCACAGTTATATGGGAATAATAAAATATGTAACTGGCTGAGGTAAGTAACTATGGAGGCAATGTTAAAAAATGTATAATTAATTCATTTATAAAATATTCACTGAGTGTCTGCTGTGTACCAGGTATAGTACTAGGATTTGGGGAGGAGACAGTGGACAAGATGTACTTTCTATCCACGCAGGCTTCATTCTGACAGGGAAGACAGGGAAACACTGAGGCCATAACTCCACAGAGCACATGGAGAGCAGGAGCTATGAAAACCCCAGGCAGGAGGAAACAAACCTGTCTGCAGAGGCCATGAAAACTGAACAGTCTCAGACAAAGTCTGTCAGCCATAGACTTGACTTTAAATCCTAGCTACATACTATTTAACCTCTCAATGCCTCACTTTCCCCATCTACAAATGAGGTTTTGCTACATTGCACTGTAAAAAGGATTATATGAGCTGAGCTATTTAGTGTGTACAGCATAAAAAGCAGTCACTAAATGTTAACAAATGTTAATACTATAATTGCCATCATTACAATTGAGGCTGAGCTCAAGAAAAGGTGAAAGTGCCTCTTATTAAGGAGCATATTACCCTAAACTTCTCCCACTCACCCAAAGGGATTCAATCAAGTAAGAACTCAGAGGCTGAAGGAGCAGCAGAGCCCACTAAGTCATACTTGGTCTCTTGAAGCAGAGCACAGAGGAGAAAAAATCATTTCATAACTGGAACAAGTTTTTTGCCTGCTTCAGTAATAGTCCCTTGGATGTGTCCAAATTACTCTTCAGATGAGTGGCAGCTCTTTTGGGGGGCTGGCTGCCTGTATAATTGCTGAGCTGAGCACTTCGGTTCTTTGGTGTTAAATGCTATTGAGAACAACCTTGGGAAGTTAGTTTCCTGGAGATGCTGCCTATACTTGTATTTTTCATCACACTCACATGGGACAGCCGCTTCCAACTACAGACATGTATTTTATGTGTTTTAAAACACAGAGCCTTTTTCTTTTCAGTATAACTGATATAATAGCTCAAACTTATGGTCATCATCTTACTTCCCCTCCCTCTTTAATCCTCACTTCTAACTGATGTACATTAATCTCAAATCCATCTACAATCTATCTATCTATCTATCTATCTATCTATCTATCTATCTATCTATTATCTGTCTATCTCTTACCTGTCTAACATCTATCATTTGTAAGGGCAAAAACAAATTAAAACTAAGTTTAATTCCCTTTGTTGAAAATAAGGGAAGAGGTTAATCACCTCCCTCCTTCCCTTGGAGTATTTTCTTTAGAAAACTTGTAAACTCTGTCTCTTTGAAATGTATTTGAATCTTTCTAAAAGAAAATGGTCTCTTCCAGCTTTATGATCTAGGGATGTCTTTCTCAAAGACTTGGAAGCCATGTCTTTGAAATATCACTCAGGAAGCTCATGCCTCTATCTCCCAATCTCTGTGGGAGAGTAGGAGTCTAACTTGGCAGTGCCTCACTGCAAGGTGTAAAGCCATCTTCTTCCTAATGAAATGAGAAATTTATTTTTCCTTTGGATAAAGCCAATTAACAAACACATAAGACAACCCCAGATACCAGATGAATCTAGGATGAACTGTGCATGACAAATGGTGCTGCCAAGGCCTCTTACTCGAGAGCTAGTCATTGCTAATCCTGAGAACATGTATGGAAATAGTTGTGTCTGCTCAGCTATATAAGAGTGTGGAATTATGTTCCATCCTTGAAGTCTCTTAGAAGGTTGCCTGTGCTGTGCATCACAGTCTGGCTTAATGCTTGTTCCATAATAAAAGTGTTCTTTCCTGTCTTTGTGGAGAGATTTTCTGGGTTGGGAGAAGATTTTGTTTTTAATTACATTTCTTTGGGTACTTACCTATCTCTCTCTTTCTCTCTCTCTTTCCATTTCTGTCATATCACCTTATTTGCCATGTTTATCTGCCTATACTATTTCTCTACTTGCTTATAATCTTCCTTCCTCACATAGTCAGCCATGTGGACTTTTAAAAATGGAGCTTATGCTATGTCAGTATTCTTCTTAAAATCCTTCAGTGGATCCCATTGTGGCTCAAATGAAATCCAAAATCCTATGAGCTCCAAGTGATCTGGCCCTTTTCCAACTACCCCACTGCAGCTCCTTTCTCCTGCATGCACATTATGTTACAGCCATGCTTGCCTTTTATTTCAATTCCCTAAATGTATCAAGCTCTTTCCCATCCAGGGCTTTTCCATATGCCATTCACTTGGCCTGGAATACTCTTTCCCTCACTCTCTATGGTTTATTTCTTGGCTGGTCTTAACTTAAATGCCCCTTCCCCAGACAGGCCATTCTTAACTCAATCTGGGCTTATTACTTATGAGATTATTTTCTTTTTATCATCAGGGGGCTTATCACCATTTATAACAATATATTTGTCTGGGATTTGTTTGTCACACAAAGACAGGGACTGTGCCTCCAAAACCCCGTCCTTGTAAAGCCAGTGCCACCAAGGCATCTGCAACATGGCATAGTTCCATAGCTATTAAATATGTGGATCTTCACTGAAGTTCATTTCAAAGAGAACTATCTCTTAATGTTTTTCTCCTTTTTCCTATTTGTGTTTTCTCCTGGTGGAGGCCTGGGCTGACACTGAAATGAATGCATTTGGAACATTAAACGTGCCAGGGATTATAACAATTTCAGTGCTTAAATGCCTATGAATCCCAGTTGAGTGCTTTTTTTTTCGTTTTCCTGGAACTCTGTTAGTTAAATTATAGATCTGAGGGGTGATGTATGCAGCACTGCCACATTTGGTGACATGCAGGGGAGACTGGAGCTCCATAGGAGTGAGGAGAGCTCTCCTCCATCTGTTAGCCCACTGATATGCTTTTCAACTTGCATAAAAGTCAGCCCTGTACCAAACAGAATAAAGGGTCAGGAGGTGTGGCAGGGGCCTCACTTCAGTAAGATAGATGGTGGCACTGGGCTTTGCTGTGGGTATGGTTGAAGAAAGTGCTGAGCCATAGCAGGCCACTCAGGACAATGTGGGTCACAGATTTACATTTTCCTGCAGAAGTTCAAGAAAGTGATTTCAACAAAACAGGCTCAGTTTGGGATGCATGTAATCTTGCAAACAAGATTGCTAGGAGGTAAATAGGTTTGCAGCTCTTGGTAAGTATTTTCTACTTTGTTTTATTTATTTTTCACTCTATGCCTTCAAATCATTTGTTGCCAGTTTTATTTTTCAAATACTCTTAACAAACACGTTGTTGAGCCTTAAAAGTATTATTGATGACAGTGGATGGTCTTGCTGCACATTTTTAGTAATGAGTCACAGAATGCATTAAATAATATGATTTAAATAGAGATGCCATTTACCTCCCCTCTGTCCCCACAAGGACTGAGTAAGAAAGATGCTGGGAGCAAATAAGTTTGTCTTCATGCACAGATCACAAGATTGGTCCCCATTGTGATTCGGTATTTAGTTTTGATTAATTAGAAGACCAGAACTTTAGCTGTGACTCAAGGCAGTCTTTGCTTCCTCCAGATAGGCTGTGGAGCATCAGAGATTCCTTGGTCTGTGGTTCGGACCACTGCCAATCTGCTTTTGTGGATGCTGCCAGGCCTACTGCCCTTTGTTCCAGAGCCCTCAGCCTCCAGGTCAATAATGCAAGGTGAGCCGAGTGTTTCTGGAATTACTTTCTCACTCACCTTTTCCTTCTCTGAAAATGCAGGTGCAGCAGTTGTGGTCATTGACCCAGAGTGAAAAGTATCAGATGCAATCACCAGCTGCCTGTCTTCCTGCTCAGCTCCTCTCTACAGACAGAAGAGATTCATGTCAAGTTCACCCGTTGTTAAGAACAGAAAAGTCAGTGATTTCCCAAGAGCTTCTTCTGAAAACTGAATCTCATCTGAAGTCTGAATCCCTGGGCTTGAGTCCCTGCCTCCAGGTCAGAGGAACAAAGATTTAAACAACTGAGTCTCTTAATAAACTGTTACTACCAATTTTTCATTTGACTCAGTGTCTGCCTAAGATTGGAAATACTTGCTGATTTATTTTATTTTATTTTATTTTATATTTTATTTTATTTTATTTTATTTTATTTTATTTTATTTTATTTTATTTTATTTTAATGTTTTTACACTCTGCTGCTTTTAAAACCCCTCTACACCATTTTAAAATCATAATTGTTAGGATTTCTGAATGTGTGCTGCGTTAGAATTGTCCAAGGACTTTTGGGATACTTCCTGGCCTAGCCTAATCTACCAAGTCAGAGTCATGGGACTGGAGCTTCAAAATCTTCATTTATAACAAGCTCTCATAAATATATTTTTTAAAAGTTTATTTATTTTTGAGAGAGAGAGAGAGAGAGAGAGAGACAGAGCACAAGTAGGGGAGGAGCAGAGGGACAGGGAGACACAGAATCTGAAGCAGGTTCCAGGTTCAGAGCTGTCAGCACAGGGCCTGCCATGGGGCTCGAACTCACCAATGGTGAGGTCATGACCTGAGCCGAAGTTGGAGGGTTAACCGACTGAGCCACCAAGGCACCCCGCTCACAAATGTTTACAAACTCATGAATGAACATTTGAAGTTCCCTGAGGCACATGGCACATAGTAGATGCCCCCACAGTAGTAACTTAATATGTTAACCCATTGACATGAAAATTCATCAGAAATAGGATTAAAATGCCTGTTGCCTTATTCAATGCATCATGCAGAGAATTTTTACTTGAGAGTATGCTGTCTCTAAACAAGACAGTCAGCTCCTTGTCCTGAAATGAATGATTTGATAATAAGGGCGAGCAACATGTTTATTGTCACAGCTTTGTTGATTTTTTTGTAGATAATGAAGATATACATAAGTTCATAGCTAATGTTACCACAGCAATGATATAATGTAATGTGGGATAGAAATTATTTGGTGGCAGAATTTATTTTAAGGTTTTATATATTACTCTAGTCTTTGTTTTTATAGAATCATTAAGGATTTGAGTCACTTAAATTGTTCAGTTATAATTTACTACCATCAAAAGAGGAAATTAGATGTTGTAGAAGCTATTCACACTTGAATTTGGGGATCATAAAATGTCTTGGACATATTTATCATGGTAAGTCTGCTTTAACAGCATCTCCTTAATCACCTTGCATAGGAAGTATCAGCATATTTGAATAAAGTGAAAATAAGTCCTGATTTTTTCCCCTTCGTGTGGGTTAGAAACACTGTGATGCTTATACTGGTAGAAGGCAGAACATTGTGACCTTGTGCAGAGTAATCTTGGGGTTCCTGAAGTTTTAAGGCATAATGTTTAAATCATTTTTGAGAGGAAGTTCCATCATTTGACATTTGCCATAACTGCTGAAATCTACAAACTGGCTGTTTATGGGGATCGGTTTAACTGACTCATGTTTGCCGAGCAAATATCAGTGCCTCATTCCTAGAGAAACTCCTCACTTTGTGAACCATCTCTTATTGGATCCTGGAAGATAAGTCCAAAAAGATCATTAAGTGGTTTGTGAGTCAGTCCATGTAGCTGGGCTAAGGGACTTCTTACCTTGGAAGGCTTTTCTTGCAGAGGCTCTCGGCCCAGCACTTCCCTGGTACACTGTTGCTTTGTGCTGTGAGTACCAGCAGCACAGAGCTGGAGAGGGCTTGTAGAGGACTTTCAGTCCATTCATTTATCCTGTACTTGTCCGCTGAGCAGAAGCAACTGCATGCTTTCCTTGTCATGTTCATATCCTTATACGTTGTCTTATGTAAGACAGACTTCATGCAGGGGTGTACAAGGTAAGATAGCACATCTTATGTATGGATGCATAATTTATGGGTTAAAGAAAAATTACATGGTACAGGAAAGTGACATGAGCAGAACTTTGTTTTATTGGGGGTTCAAGACTGTTCTTTTTGCTTTGTCAGTGTGCAAACTAATGTGTATCTGGAAATGAGTGGAAAAAGAGAAGAAGAAGAAGAAGAAGAAGAAGAAGAGAGAGAGAGAGAGAGAGAGAGAAACCCATACAGATTCTTGCTGTATGTTCCCAAGTAGAATGAATAGAAGAGACCCTTGCCTTATACATGAGGAAGACTTAGCACTTTGGGGAAATAGCAATTTATTAAACCTTTGTTTCCTGGATTAGTTCTCTACCCCCACCCATAGTGTTTTAATCATTGGATTTAGTCTGTTTGAGGATTGATAAGTAGTGAATGAAAAGCAGAAAGCATCTCTTTTGGATAAAGGGGAGAATTTATGGCAGAACAACAAGTTTTGTGTTTAAAGAGAAAAAATAATAGGGAATGGCAGTATTTTTGTTTTAATCCTAAGTTCTGAGCTGTATTGTAGAAAATTCATATATAGATATTTCTAACTCATTGCTTTACTTTAAATCCTGCTGTAAGAGGTCAAAATGGCCATACATTTTTTTTTGTTTTTGTTTCTTCTTAATAGTGGAAGAGGCTTTGAGATTTTAAAGTTTAGAGAATTACTCATCTCAAAGAAATGGATACAGGAGAAACAATTTTGCTTATGTCACCTGAGCTATCATATCCTTAAATTGTGCCACTTGCTCAAATTTTAGTTGGATCCAGTTTGTCTCACTCTTGTCTTTTCTTGTGTTGCACTACCTCCCTGGGATCTCATCCACTCACATTTCAGCTACCAGCAATGAAGTAATGAGTCCCAAGGTGAGATTTTTATTGAGAATATGGCCTAGTAAGAAGCTAGCAGGTAATGCTTTATTTTGTAAGAACCATTGGCATGTGGTGAGTCAAAGGGAGAAATGATTTGGATGATGATGATACTATCTAACAAAATCTGATTATTAACTTCTGCTGATTTTTAACTTCTTTAATTGTTTAAAGTTTATGATTCTAATTACAAAAGTCATTATTCTTAGTTTTATATTTAATCAAGGACAAACATTAGATGCAGTGCAAAATACACCTAAGTAGATTTCAGAAACTATGAGAAACTGACTGAGTTTTATACATACAGTTTTATATTTTTTCTTTTTTCCTTTTTCTACGAAGTTACTCATCCAATAGAAGCATTTTTATTTATGTTACATGGAACCATCAGATCAGGACAAAATGGTGCCATTCATATATATATTTGTCAAGGACCTGGAAAATTATTATTAAGGGGTTAGTAGTTGGTGGAAATATGTAATTGATGATTGTTTAATGGGCTACTATCCATGAGGAAATGAATCTATCTCTCATACCTGTCTGTATGAGAGATAAACCATGCACAAACTACCCTTAGTCAAGAGTTGACTGTGGCTTTATTTTAATGATGATTTTGAGTTATTCTTTACTCTCACTACCTCTCTTTATCTTGGTTATTTTATGTGCCAAGTCCCTCAATATGTTGATGTCACATTGCAGATATTTAATAATTTTTTTTAAAGTACTGATACTAAGAAGATGGTCCAGATTTTGGAAGTTCCAATGAAAGTTAAGAGAAAGACATCTGCAATGGAGTGACCTGATTCAGGTCACTGAATCTCTCCTCTTCTGAATTAAATTTTTTTTCCAGAAGGGCACCCCCCCCCAAAAAAAAACTCTTTTGAGGAGCAGCTTATTTTTGGGTTATGTACATGTCTCTGTTTGTCTTGTCATGTTCACCATGATTGGTAGACTTTTTAAAATGTTTATTTATTTATTCTGAGAGAGAGAGACAGAGTGTGTGTGTGAGTGGGGGAAGGGGCAGAGAGAGAGAGGGAGAGAGACAATCCCAAGCTGGCCCCACGCTGTCATTGAGAGTCTGACCTGAGGCTTCATCTCATGAACTGTGAGATCATGACCCGAGTGGAAATTAAGAGTCTGATGGTGAACTGACTGAGCCACTCAGGTACCCTGATTTATTTTTTTATTGTTTATTGATTGCCAAGATTCTGTAAACCTCTTAAATTGTAAGACACTAAGTAAATATCACTGAGATAGGATAAATCAAATTTGCTTTCTGGAACAGTCTCAAAGTCTGAAATGATCTATGCTTTTGGGGGCAATGCCTTGCATGAGGGATTATTTGCCTTATCATAAATCAGTTCATTCATTCATTCAGTTACCATAAATCAGTTTAATTGCTGAGCTCTTTACTATCCTGAAGGGTTTTCCTGAGTTACATTGTATAAAATCACCACTGCTGTTGGGAGGAACTTACAACTACTTGGGCAGAAACCTTCCCTTAGGCAGAAACCAGGGAGGGAGAGAAGAGGAGCTAGGGCAGGCTAGGCTGAATTAGGGTAGTTACTTGGAATAGCTTCTATTGGACCTGGAAGGGGGACAAAGCGACAGCTCTAACTTCAGGGAAAATTTTGTCTTTAAGATCTTTATAACTTTGTGTTATATCCTCTCTCTTGGAGTATTAGGGGTTTATTCTCATCTTTGCCTCTCTACCAATCTCCCCTCTTCCCTCTCAAACAACTCTGACTTTTGAACACTACCCAGATCTGCTCATTTTGGAAAAGCTCAAATTAGCTCTAACTAATAGTTAGTAGCTCCGCTACTTTTGGCCCTTATTTTCTCTGTTTCTGCCCTTCTCCCACCTTCTAAATAAAACTTTCAGCAAGATGTAGAGAGGAAATAATGCAAACTTGGAATTCAGACAGACCCTAAGTTCAAGTCTTGACTTTTCCCCTTTCATTAGCTGTTGTAGGCAAGTAACGCCCTGACCCATAGAATTACATGGGTGAAATTGTGTTGATTATACATATTGGCAATAGCTGGAAAAATTTATCAACTCAATGCATTCCCAAAGTGGACCTAATCTTATTGTAGCTACTTAGAAATACACAGAGTCCAGGATAGTGCAAAAAATTCTTATGTGTCCTTTCAAGGTCACTTTTTAGAGCCAGTTTCACTTCTTGGGGGGCATTGGAAGCTCTCTTGTCTGTCACCTTTTTTCTTTTTCTTAGCTTCTTCCAACCTAAGTTTGGTTTCCTTATAGCCAAAGCTCATTTATCTCTAAGAATGTCCAGGTATCTTGAATATTTGAGTGGAACATCTATAAAATAAACTATCCTCTTACTAATATCATCTCTCATAGGATAATTTTGATACATTCTTACACATGAATGGACTTTCTATCTTCCAGAGGTAAGGATGGGGAGAGACTGAAGGAATGAAGGAAACAGTAGACTGATTGTTCCATTAAGCTGGGGAGGACAGGGCCAGACAAATGTGTGAAAATACACAGAACCTGGTTCTGCCACATGTATAGAACACCCACACTCAAGAGATAGTCTATAACAAAAAAAACCCCTCATGCTTATTTATTCTATTAATATCATGTACTAACAAAATATATAATTAAAATGAATTTCTACTAAAGGGTTAAATGCACATAGTGGAGAATGGAAGGGACAGACTCAAAGAAATCTTTAATCTGTACAGTTTGAAGGTATTGTGGGAGACATTTAAGTGTATTGAATTCTGCAACAGTGAATAATTATGATGTTCATATAGGAAATTTCTCTTTTATTATTAACTCTCAATTACCAACAAAAAAAGGTGCCATTAATTTTGTTCTAAATTTTATTTAATTAGGATATTCAGTTTTATATGTGCTCAGCCTTTAAATTTTATAGCTAATTTAGTGTATTTTTCTTTGCAGGACTCAGAGGGCCAATATTCCTAGGCAATATTTGTTGAGTATAGTAAGTCCTAGCATAATAAGATGAAGGCCCCTTTTATGAATTAATAATATGTGGTTGGTATCATTTTTTTAAAATAAAATGTTTCCATTCACTCAAACTTTTTTCTTTTTTCCTTTAAAAAATGTTTAGTGACACACCATTGTACAATTAAGGAAATTATTCCTTGTACAGTCAGAGGAAGTGACAGAACATAAAGACTATAGTGTGGTAAAGGTATATAAATTACCCCAGGAACATCAGAAAGATTTTAAAAAAAGTTGCGAGGTATTGGATCCACAGCTCATCACCATAGTTCCCAAACACTGCTGTGAGTCCTTTGTCTCTTCTTTTTCTCCTTTCCAGTGTCATGGAGATATAATTGACATATAATATTGTATTAGTTTAAGGTATACAACATAATGATTTGATATATGTATACATTGAAAAATGATTACCATGATAAGTTTGATTAATATCCATCACTTCACATAGTTACACATTTTTTCTTGTGATTACTTTTAAAATCTACTCTCTTAGCAATTTTCAAATATACAATACAGTATTGTTAACTATAGTCACCATGCCATACATTACGTCCTCAGAATTAATCAATTAATTAATTAATTTTCTATTTTAGAAAGAGAGAGAGAGAGCACATGAGCAGGGAAGAAGGGCAGAGGTAGAGAGAGAGAATCTTAGGCAGGCTCCACACTCAGTGCTGAGCCCACTCAGGGCTTGATCCCACGGCCATGCGATCATGACCTGAGCTGATATCCAGAGTCAGACGCTCAACCAACTGAGCCACCCAAGTACTCCAGAATTTTATTTATTGATAACTGGAAGTTTATGTCTCTTTCTTCTTGAGTACATGTACCCTGATTGCTCCCAATGTACCCTCATCTTGTCCCTGAAGACTGAGTTCCAGAAGAGGCATTCTTGACAAAGCAGTGTGTTTTATAACGATTGAGACTTTACTTACATACAAGGAATCTGTGCTTGTTCCTTTATGTAGTAAATTACCAAGCAATTTCTGCCACAACTGTTTGGGAATTCTTTATGTTTTGCTACTGAAATGGGAAAGCAAAATTTCTAGATGAGAAATTATAAAATTGACAGGATTATAAAAATATAGGTGAGTATTACTCTTTAGGGCTCTTAATAAATAATAATAAAACAATAACTATTAGAGACTGTTATAGTGGTGTTTAGGTATTTAGTGAGCATCAACTATATGGCAAGTACCATGCTAGATGCTCCCTATAAAAAGATGAGGAAATTGTTCCCATCTACAAGAACCTCACTACCAAGCTAAAAAGGCAAATATTTAAAAGAAACAATTAGATTAAACAAATGGCACTTGTTCTAACAGTGATGGATAAAATGATGAAAGCATTCTAAAGGTGCTAACTTTTATTCAGGTGATAGCTTAGACTTTGAGGATGCCTGTATCAGTGCATTTCTATGAAATGAGGGCATTTCATTCTATGAAAGAGGGCAGATCAAACAGTATGTGAGATGCTTGCTTACAAGGAATTCTGCATAGGAAATGGCAGAGGAAGGTTAAAGATGTTAGTGTACTGGCTCATGCAGGATCATTTATCAGACCATCCAATTATAAACATGTTGGGCAGAGTGTGAAATGCTAAAAAATGATGCTAACTCTGATCTAAAGAGATTTTCGGGGAGACAGAATCTGACAAATGAACTGGAGTTCAGCGGCATATATCCTTTAAGAAAACACTGGAGTGGAAATTCCACTAATGTTTCTTGCAGCAATAGTTGAACTCTTTCAGAGGGAAGGAAACACTCAACTGTATGGAGTGTTTCTTATTTTCTGCTGTTTATTTTCTCTGCAACTTGGCCAACTTCTCTGACCTTCAGTTTCTTTGCATCTATATACTATCCTCATAGAGCTCATAGAGCTTTTGGGGGGATTCATTCATGCCCAAATTTACTAGACATTATGTTAAATGTTTTTTCATATTTATCTAATATAATCTTCAATAACTTGAATATATTATCCTCATTTGGCAGGAGAAGAAATCAAAGTAATTATCCCAAGAACACATAGCTATAACTTGTAGAGCCCAGAATGGGATTCTGATCTATCTCATTCCAAAATCCAAGCTTGTATAAACTATGTCCTCATTTGACAGATGGAATACATGAAGGCACTCAAAAATGTCATTTCTATATAGCTAACCAACAATTATTTAGCATCTACTGTATTCTAGACATTTCATTCAAAGCCACAGGTAAAGAACTTAATCATAGAGATTTCAGTGAGATAAAAAATTATGTAATCTGCTATTTGTCAGGATAGAGGATGATAAACTCAAAGATCAGACCTCCTCTTCCATAGAAATAATCTGCTAACACTTGAAAATTTTATTGATGCCTATAACCATCAAGAAGACAACTTAAGGAATAATTTTCAGCTCTAAAATCTAAGTTATACAACATTATGGTATTCTATGGATATAATATACAAATTAAAAGATTAGAATTCTGAAGATAAATTTTAGAAAGAATATAGAATCTAATATATATCGATATATAAAAACATATCTACATCTATCTGCTGCTATATTAATCTCCATCTGTCTTGATATATACATATCTGTGTATATTGAGACAGTATCAGAATTATGCAGGAAAAATAGTTAACACCTGATAACCATTTCTGAGTTTAAAATAACAGTGCTCATTAAGAAGACTTTGAGGGCTATAGGAGAAGGATAATTAGGAGTAGTTTAGCTGAATACTGATTGAAAGGGTGGTTTAAGAAGCAAGTGCTGAAATAAATCAGTAAGAGAAAGACAAATATATGATTTCACTCATGTGGAATTTAAGAAACATAACAGATGAACACAGGGGAAGGGAAGGAAAAATAAGATAAAAACAGAGAGGGAGGCAAAACATAAGAGACTTAAAGACAGAACAAACTGGGGGTTGCTGGAAGAGAGGTGGGTGGGGGGATGGGCTAAATGGGTGATGGGCATTAAGGAAGGCACTTGTTGGGATGAGCACTGGGTGTTAAAAGGAAGTGATGAATCACTGGGTTCTACTGAAACCAAGGCTACACTGTATGTTAACTAACTTGAATTTAAATTTTAAAAAATCAGGCAAAGAGCAGCAATAACAACAACAATAATAAATACATAAACATTAAACAAAAAACCAAAAGCAAGAAGTTGTAAAATTAGCCCAGGATATGCAGGTAATTACAATTAGTTATTAGTAGAACATGAAGAATAAGACAGTGTTGTTGGAGAGTCACTTGGAGAGGGAGAGGTTATTATGATATTATTGGAGATTTGCACTGCTGGAATTTTTTTTTTTTATTACATAGGTTTTTGCAGTGGCAAAAAGGGAGAAAAATAGACAGCAGTATAGCCATAGAAGCATCAGCATTGTGCTGGGAATACACTGGGACAGTATAGACCAAAATGGGATGAATGTAGAAAAAGAAGAAATCAGAAGATAAAAAAAGGAGAAACCAGATCAGCATTAGGTTTGTCTATATCTCAAAAACTTTTGGTTTAGATCCTTGCTCCCTATTGAGGAGGGACTGATGATCAGTACAATCTTCACTCATGTTATGAGTCTCTGTATTTTAAATTATAAGTGCATATATGTATATATATTACATACATGTATCTGTATCTAATCTATACCTATCTAAAAATGATTAAGTATATATTTACACAATTCATTTCTTTGGTCTTCATAAATAAACAAGTTATATTTTATTTACATAAATAAACATGTGTTAAGCATTTACTATATTTGAGGCTCTACATTAAGAGCTTGCTTTACAAAGATGGATATAAGATTGATCCTGGCACTTTAAGTGCAGGTGAGGAGCAGTGAATGAACGAGGTGAACCCAAATATGATTGTAATTGCCTTTTTGGTTTCTAAAGCAAATGGTCTTATTTCTTACCTTTCTAGACCTTCCTGTCCTCATTCCTGGCTTTCATGCCCTAAGGTTTTGGGAATCTCCAACCCCATGTGAGAGATGCATTTCCTTACCCGTCAGTTCTGCAGGACCATACTGGGAAGATGGTCTCCTGGTCTTTATTTACGAGAGAGGATCAGACAAATAGTCCTCACTTTAAACTTATTTAACACTCCCATGAGGTTTTGATAAAAACCCCTTATTCTATTTACCATGAATTCCCTAAATTCTACCTCAACATAAATTATACTGCATTTTCTCAGGTTTACAATTATGTGGAATCTATTTGTAACTTGCTTGAATCAGACTTAAAAGGGAATTATGTACTCAAATCCTAGACTAAATAAATCTAGGGAAATATGAAGCCATTTTTCACTTCTATTAATAATTTCCAACATAGCTAACATGAATCAATTTTAAGTGGAGAATTGAAATAATAAGCCAGTTAGAAAAGTCAGCTGTTTAAGAATCAGACATACTAGTTTTTTTTCCTGCCTCTAGCTCAAATACTTTTTAAAGCATTGGAAGATTCTATAATTATATTTAAAAATATGTTTTTTAACAAGGCAAATAGAGACTGATATCCTGTTAAATTATGTATTATTTGTGATTGGATTATTTAAACAGAAAACTGATAATTTATTGTTTTAGATTTTTCATCATAACATTAAAAAATACTATGTATAAATTGAAAATATTTGTTAGTTTGAAAATCATTTCAGAAGAAAACAATGTTACATAATATGGTTAGAAAAAAACATTCTATGACAGATTATAATTTTCCTATTCACAGACGAAAATACTAACATGGTTCATTCCAAAGTTAAGAGATATTTTTATTATTGTGATTAAAAACCACATAACATGAAATCCACCTCTTAACAAATTTTTAAGTGTACAGTATAGTATAACAACTTGAGGTAGAATACAGTGCATCAATTCTCAGGCTTTGCTGCAGAATTATGTTAACATGGTGAACTTCCTGGTAAAGATGCCCAATGGCTCTATCCTTATTAAAATATTCTATTTTATTTTAGAAAATATTCCAGAAGGGAGAGGACAAGATGGCGGAGAAGCAGGGAGCTCTGTAATCCGCGCACGCCTGTATGGATTGAACTGAGAAGGACTCAAGGGATAAAACTTGGATTTGCAAGTGGGGGAGAGAAGAAACAGAGGCCAGAAAGAAGACAACCTCAAAGATGCCTGAGTGAGTGACTGTGATCTGGGAAATTAGGGGACGGGCGGTCCCGGTGGTAAAGGGGAAAGGAGCCCCCGAGCCCAACACAGGGAGAGCGCGCTGTGCCCCGGAGAGACCAGGGGAAGAGAAAGAGAGACGGAAAACGCACCTAGAACCATCTCTAAG
>CM053577.1:76995271-77017376 GCA_028646485.1 Cryptoprocta ferox
AGAGCTCCCTGCTTCTCCGCCATCTTGCCCGCCGGTCGAACGTCTGATTCTTGACTTTGGTTCAGGTCATCATCTCAAGGTTTGTGAGTTCGAGCCCTGCATTGGGCTCTACAGGATAGTGAGGAGCCTGCTTGGGATTCTCTCTCTCCCTCTCTCTGACCCTCCTTTACTTATACTCTTTCTCTCTCTCAGAATAAATAAATAAACATTAAAAAATTGATAAAACCCCACAAGGCTTTATCAGGGCTTATGCTTGAGCACATGGGAGGCAGCACAAAGAAGAGAATCCTCAGGCTGCCCCTGGAGGAAAGGTCAGGAAACATTTTTTTAAAGAAGCTTAGGAGTGAAAAAAGTGACATCTTAGCATGTACATAGAGGTGGGGATTTAGCACCTCTAAATGTGGGGTTGTGCATTTAAAGGTTATGGTTCTTCATGTGTTACATGTCTAATTAGTATGTTAAATCTCCATCCTGGGCATGAGTTTTAGTATTATAATGAGGGAGAATGTCGCTGAAATGTCAGTATTGGAGTTCATCTTGGTACAGACTCATCCCATTTTTGCCAGTCTTTGTAGTAAGCATCTTCCTTTCAGTTAGGAAAGTGATCAGTAATCCCTCCACATTCCTGCAACATATGCTAAAAAGGGCAGAGACTTTTAGATATGCTGGAATGCTGCATTTAGCCTTTAAGGTTGATGGCACCCAAGTCCAGGCCCTGCTCTGTCTCCATTTTAGACAGATTGTTTTGAGAAATCACAGCTAACATTATAGAACACAAACCTGTGTCAGCGACTGTTCCAATCCCTTACATATATTAACTCGTTCTGTACAACAGACTTATTAGAGAAGCACTATTAAATGACCATTTTATAGATAAGCAGATGGAAGCAAAGAAAGGTTAAGAAACTTAGAAATTATCAAAGTTGGGACATGAGCCCAGGCAATGTATCTCCATTCGACTATACTGTCTTGTAATACTATGTCGAAAGTACTTAGGAAGACACAAATATGCTCTTTTCAATTGTTCATAAAGCCCTAAAGGAGGCAAAAGTTTTGTAAAGGGCAGAAAGCTTTGTTTTAGAAGGGTCAGATGCAATAATACGTTATGTTTGTACAGAGCTTTTCTCTAAAGAGATCAGTAATTCACTTCATATCCCTGCCAACCTCCTGACCTAAGGTCTTTTTTGTTAATAAGGAGAAGATTAAAAGAGTCAAGAGAAAAAAAAAATCATTCCTCTATTTAAGTGATCAAATGAAGTGGTGATTGCAGCTGAATATTCAACTAAAAACTTTATCAGTCAATATGAACCAGCTGAGATTAGGAGGGTTTAAAACTCTCAAGCAAATCCCTGAGAGGTGGATCAAAGTCCATTCTGCATCAGATCTGATTGTAGATGGGTGTCTAATGAGCAAATGATATGTCATCCTGAGACAGGTAAAAACACCTTTGAAATATAAATTGACATTTACTTACCGCTCCGAGTCTCGGCCTTCTAAATCTACGTAATTGTATCCTTCATATTCATGTGCCAGAAAGAGGAAGAGTCTGGGAGCAATGGAAGATTCCAGGGCTCTGTAAGATGGGCTTGTGCTTTGGGCTTGACAGCTCGGCTCCTCCCATTCACTTTGACATGCACAGGAGAATGCCTTGGGGAAATGCACTGGAGCCTGATGCCCTAATTCAGATCTTGTACTTATCAAACCACATAAAGGTGCTTAAAAAGTAAGCCAAGCAGAATTTCTGGTATGTTCCCCAGTAAAGATGAAAAAGCACCTCGAAAATTCCCCTGGGCCACCAGTCCTGCTGATGTTTTGCTGTAGCATCTGGGGACAGAAGCATTGTAAGGACCCAGGCAACATCCGCCAAGGAAAACGTTTCTAATTTTGCCTGACAGTCCTATGTTTGCTCAGGATTTGGAAAAGGAAAAAGGAATTGGTGCAGGTCATCTAAGGATGATCCCAGAGTCACTCTGAGCTCCAGGCTGTTCTACTGAAGGATGTGTATTAGTTCTGATACAATTACTCAGGGTGTTTTTTGTTTTGTTTTGTTTTGTTTTTTGTCCAGTGACACTCAGGGTAGATCTGACTTTCAGTGAACTCTCTGAGGCTGAATAGAAGCTGAGAGGAAAGAAAAGGAGTAGGGAAGAAACATGTGAAATCATAGGCCAGCCCTCCTTGGGATCTTTTGGGATCCTCTGGTTCTGTTGATACTCTCCAGAACTGGCAATTGAGGGTGCCAGTGGCCCAAAAAGATCCTCTGATGCCCCTAGGACATGCTCAGTACCACCAAAGCTGTTTGAGGTGAGGTGTTGGCAACAAAAGGGATTCACCCTTGGTTTACTGAAATACAAATGTCTACTCGGAATGTTGCTTCTTGTTTGCACCATTACTATGGGGTATATATCTATAGAACACTGAGATTTTAAGGCAATCAGGAGTTAGAGCTGGACTATATACACTTTAGCTGTACAAGGTACCAACTGAAACATTTCTAGTTATTCTTAACCTATTGTTAACTTTTTCTGCATCATGTTATTCCTCTTTTGAATCCTTTGCATGAGATAAAACAACAATTCTTTATTTAACACCCTCTCAGATTTCTCCATATTAGCTGTCATGAAGGCGGATATATGATTCTTGTTCTTTGGGTCTTTTTAAATTAAAAAAGATTTTAATTAAAAAAATTTTTGTAATTTTATTTTTGAGAGAAAGAGACAACATGAGCAAGGGAAGGGCAGAGAGAGAGAGAGAGGGAGACACGGAATGAGAATCAGGCTCCAGGCTCTGAGCTGTTAGCATAGAGCCCAACGTGGGGCTTGAACTTGTGAACTATGAAATCGTGATCTAAGCCAAAGTCAGATGTTTAATAGACTGAGCCACCCAGGTGCCCAACTTGTTCTGTGGATCTTGATGGGAATACAGGATATATACATATTTACAACAAAAGGCAGAAGGAATTTTGTTACCATTTGACATAAACATGTAAAATATAGCAAGACAACATACACACAAAAATATCACCTTCTAAAATCCTTTCTCCATTTTTCTAATTAAAGTAAAATTTCTATTAGAAATATAAAACAAAATAAAACTGTACTGCCCCACATAGTAGCAAATATTCAGTATAATAAATAGAACCATCATTTTAAGCTACTAGCTTAAAATAATGTTATTCACCAAAGGTTCCTTGAAGACTGTTAAAGGGCTGTTTAAAAGGTCATTTTAATTTATTCTTTGCTTTAAGATATCTCAATATGGTCCCTGATATTTAGGTAGTAATTGCCAGTAAGGAAACAGCTGAAACAAGCATGCATTCCTTTTTATATCACAAATATAAAACATGTTTTCTTTAAGGTACTAGCAACAGCAATACAAAAATCAAAACTCAGGATATCCTGCATTCTAATGAGAGTCATTTTGGTGTAAAGCTTAAGGACCTGGATTGGACCACTGTGTATCTGTATGTTTTTGGATAAATCATTTATAATTGCTAAACTGTTTCATCTCCTGTAAATGAAAAAAAAGAATAGATTCTGGGTTATCGTGGGCATATGAAGTATATAGAAAGTGTAGAGTATATAAAGTGCTTAGCTCAGTGCCTATTTGGTTCATGATAAATATTCAATAAAGGCTTGATTTAATCTGAAAAGTTAGAAACTTTTCACTTTGATTTGTGTAAGTTTGGTCCAGATTCAGATTGTGAATTTCATACAAGAGTTACATAATACAATTTAGTTTGATATCACCACAAATTGGGATACATTTATTTTCTTTTATTAGCTTTGCCCATAGAATAGGTATTTGTAAAGAGCTGTCTTACTATTTGAGTCTTCTTAGAGTAGGTCAAAAGAAGACATGATGGGGTCTAAATTGCCAGAAACGTGGGTAATGGAATTGCATCATTAGCTAACATTAGGTGTTCACAGCAAAAAGGGAAGTAGGGAGTAGAGCTACTAATCAGGTGACTTCAGACAAATTATTCACTCTAGTCCAAAATTGTCATTTAATCAAAGGTGCTAAGTCCATTTTTATAAGCAGTTTTCCAAAAATCCATCAAGCAAGGTGTGGGAGCTGTTTCTGCCCCTCAGAGGAGAAAACTTTCTTCCCATTCCTTCCAAATTCTGCCCTTATACAAGGAAGAAATATGCTCAGATTGGTCAGACACAGGGCAATGTTTTTCTACTAAGGGGATGTGGGGAAGTGTCACCCTATTAAAGGGTGAAATACATCCCTAAGCAGGCACTCCTTCCACCTCCAAGGCAGCCTGAGATAGGACTCTTTCTCAGGAACCCCAGGCTCCACCAGTTCTGTGAGTTGGCCTTCACTTGTTGCCCTTTATCCCAGGACCTCTACATCTCCTACAAGAAGATCCTCAGATCCTTCTCATCCATATGACTCTTTGTACTGGGCTGTTTCCCAGACAGAGACCAAATAACACATGCTGTGCAGCGCTGGATGCTGGGGGAAAATACGGTTTTTCCTGCTGTCTCTCTTCTTGCTTTTGTTGCTGCACTGGTGTACGTGTTTTATGTTGGATTTCCTTAGATTGCAGAGTAAGGATTCACCCTCACATTTGGAGGTTATGTACTCACAGACTCATTGGAGAGGTGGGGAAGAAATAAGAAACTTCATTTAGAGATTCTAATACAAGGTATGGTCTCCATCCAGCTTTCATTAGACCATTGCTTTGAGGTATTTAACGGGCTTCATCAACCTGTTAACAAAGCTGGTAGTTTGTTTCCTCTCTGGCCTTGTGTCTTTTGTTTGGCTCTCTTTCTCATTTACTTTCAGGTATTAATAAATACATTTTTCGGGAGTTGAAAAGTCTAGCCTTGTCTAATATCAAAGTTTCACAATCTCATGCAGTCCAACTTCTCTCCTCCGGGTCAGGCTTGACTTAGGCTCCAAGCTCTGCCATGGAATGAAGAGTTCAATCTGTCTTTTTAAGTCCCCCCTCTGGTACTTTCTTCCTTCCTCCATTCATTGGTTTTAGCCTTTTGGGGTAAGGGAGAGTGGAGAAGGGATGAGACAGGTAAAGGAAGCAAAAGAGTTGTAAATAACTGAGGTGACTTCATAAGTGTCTCCTGGCTATTAAAATGCTCTCAAATGGGGCAGGTGTCCAAATACTAATGTTCTCTTGTGTAGTGTTTGTTTTGTTTTGGTATTTGTTTTGATTTTGGTTTTGGTTTTCGTTGCTCTATTTGTAGATATTAGTTCTAGATAATGTCCCCATTCCTTGCTCTTCTCTCTAGAGATTTATCCAACCAGAGTCTTCGTTGTAATGATTTTGGGGATGTCTCTGCCTCTGGGTATGCTTTTTTGTCAGATCTATATCTGGTCCATGGGAAACAAGCATTCACCTTGCTATTAGTGGAAGTGCAGCTCACACCTATTCCCACCTTAGCTATCATTTTTCTTCAGAGGAAGCTGTGGCCATTCTCCTGACTGTAGAACTTTCTAGGTGACAGTCATAAGACTGTATACCCCTTCCTTAGCTTTAGATGGTATCTTAGCATGTCTTCCCTAGTGATATTCCACTGATTATTGTTCAGAAACTGAGAAAACAGGAAAAGCTCAATTTAACATCTTGTTACAGTTACATATAGATAGTATGTGGTTACTCAATGAACATTTTTTTTCAGGTAACACTCTTGTGCTCTTAAATTTGGATATACCCCAATTCTCTAGCAGAACTGTATAATTATAACCATTACCTGATTCTCAAAAAATGGACATTCACTGATCTGGTCATAAATCATATGAGAGATAATTAGAAATCAATAAAGGTAACTACTTTTTGGCAGTTTATTCAGAAGAGCCTGAAGTTTGAATAGTAGAGACTAATATACCTATCAATTAAAGCTTAAATAGCATATTCTTCCCCAGCTACATGGTTACAGTTTGAATTGCACATATGGCATAACTAATGAAAACATATATTCTTTGCCTCTAGTGTTTCATTAATTGTTAGTTGTTTCAGGTATTTGCACAAGGAGGAGTTTCTGGGGCTGTAAGAAAATGGAGGTTCTGACAACTGTTTAAATAGTTAACAGTCAAAAATATAAAAATTTTCAAACTGAGAGCATAATTTATTAACTTTTCCCAAGTTTTTCCAGACTTCCCTGGGCAGTAAAAACAATTTATCAAACCTCTTTTTAAGAGAAATTGAAATCTCCCTCTACAATGGTGCCTGGCTAATCTAAGTGAAAATTGTTTTAAAACAAATACATTTAGAAATGCACTTAGGGGATACTTGAGGAAGCATGGTATAATCAGGATTAGTTAAGAAAATTCAAGATGGGAGCTTAATTTTATTTTCTTTCAAGATGCTATTCACTCTTTGAGGAGAAACACTTCACTTTACACTCTAATACTTCCATAAATTTTATTAGAGTTCTTTCCTCAGGTCATGTCATAGAAGAATATTTAATAGGTTTTATGACTCTGGCCTTCTGGGCTCTCCTATATTTCAAGAGTTACAAGGTAATGTGAAGAGTTTCTTTCTTATTTACTTCTTTTAGGGAAAGATGGATAGATGTACACACTCTAGAGCTGGTGTATCATAAAGAGTAAACATTGACTCCTTTTATTTCCCTCTTTTATGCTTGAACTTTTGAAGCAGTCTTGTAACTGTCAGGAATTGTCATTTTTGGGAAAACCAATGGCCATCCATGAAAGATTAAATTGACTTCCTGAGGAACCTGTTTCTAAGATCTGGAAGTGAGCAGAATTTCTAGAAATTAAAATATTTGGATTGTCTCCCTTATTATAATTTCAGACATAGAAACTCACTGGAGAGTTTGCCAAACTTAATGGATTATAATGATTTTTGTTGTTTGAAGGTATGTATACTTTGTATATGTCTAAGAATCAAAGGATCCTTTGAGCGAAGGGTCAAAACAATGAGGGCTGGTTTTTACACTGCAATGGATGTAGCAAGTACAGTAAAACCTTGGTTTGTGAGCATAATTCGTTCTGGAAATACACTTGTAATCCAAAGGACTTGTATATCAAAGCAAATTTCAAGAACCATTGACTCAGTTGTGATCGTGTGACATTTGGCATCACGTTCTACTCGTATTGCAAGACATTGCTCATTTATCAAGTTTAAAATTTATTAGAATGTTTGCTTGTCTTGTGGAACACTCACAGAACAAATGACTTGCAATCTAAGGCTTTAATGTAATTTAGTATGATATATATAAGACTTTCATTAGTGAAGAACAAAATTGAGTTATTGAAATATTGTGTAATTTTAGGTAATAAAGAAAAACCCCCAACAATGTCTCCTTGACAGTTTCAGGGTGGGCATTGTCAGGATCAGGAGAATGAGAATGGATTGATTCTCTATAATTATAATCATTATACTATTAGAAAAGTCTTCTTGCTATTTAGGACAATTAATTATTATAGGGTTCTGTCTGGATATATTTCAGGAGAAATATGTTTCTAAACCTGATTTGGTTATAAATTTATGCCTGCCCTCAATTTGAGAGTTTACTTTGAGGTAACCTCAGGTGAAATGCCTATTCTGGGAAACAGTCCTCTGGAGGTTGCCTTATGCCCAAGTTGGGACTTATGTTTGTACATGTCAACTGGCCCATGCACAAAAGAAGCACACATGATATTTTTTGAAATATAACAGTCTGTCATTATTAATTTATTGCATTTCAGCTCCAAATTTACTCTTCAATATATGACCTGAGATAGTAGAAGGGATTCCTTTAGCCATCTCTCTTTCACAGCAAGCCGATATTAACTTTTATCAGTAAAGGGCTCTGGAAGGACATTTCAGGGAATGGGGTCTCCTGCTGTAGCAAATGGAAGCGGGGTTAGGCAGTTTCAATGGTGTCAGAGTGTAAACATCTGGTGGCTCTCCACCCCAGCCATGGGCTCTGTATCCTCAGCCACCTTGCAGCCTTTGCCTGGTGATAACCTTTCTATACCCTACTTGAAATTGGAACTGGTGTCCCAAAGGCTTCCTTCCTGGGCCAGCGTCCAAAGAAAGGCCTCTGAACTTCATTGGCTCCCAGATTCCCTTTGCAGCCTGGAGGGGTCTCACCCCTTTTGCATGCCAACACCTTTGGTGATGCTCACCTGTTCTGTTCCTCTGTTCTGGAGGGTAGCCTTCCACTTGCCCATGAGATTGCAGACTAGCTCCAGGCTGTTTTCTGCTCTTTGGGCTGAAATATACCTTCTTCAATGAGGTCTGAACTCCAGACTTGGGAATGGGACCCCTTCTTCTAAATTTGTTCTTTGGGTATTTTCCCTCAGCCCTAGAGTACCAAATAGAGTTTCCTTGTATTTTAAAGTCACTCTTTTATCTTTTATTCTTTATATTAATCTTTCTCTGTTTAACCCATTCTGTGGTTCTATCTCATGATTGAACCTAGGCTGCTATACATCAAATCTCAACTGGGCATAAAAAAAGCGACTTCTGGGTTGCATCTGAATTGAAATAGTGGAGACTTTTATGGAAGCCAGCATAGTATACTGAGTGCAGTGTATTTTGGGCTAACAGATTTTACATGTTGTGGTGATACTAGAAATGGCCTACTGTCCGGTGGGGTTGATGCCTCCCTGAGTGTGTATGGTAAAGAAGGTTAATGGAGTTTCAAAGGCAATACCTGGGACCATATTAGTGATAAAGAACAAGGCAGTTATTCACTCAAAATTTTTTTAAAATTTTTAACGTTTATTTCTTTTTGAGAGAGAGAGAGAGAGAGAGAGAGAGAGAGAGAGCAGGGGAGTGGCAGAAAGAGAGGGAGACACATAATCTGAAGGAGGCTCCAGGCTCTGAGCTGTCAGCACAGAGCCCAACGTGGGGCTCGAACTCACAGACTGTGAGATCATGACCTGAGTCGAAGTTGGACACTTATCCGACTGACCCACCCAGGCGCCCCTTCACTCAAAAAATTTTTGCAGAGTGCCTAGTATGTGCCAGCTACTGTCCTAGGAATTGAAGGTGCAGCAGGGGAGAAAACAAAATAAAAATCCTTGCATTTTTTTTAGTTTGGTTTTTTCTTTACATTAGCTTTGCCTAACATTAACTTGACACTTGATGTTAGCGCTTCCCACTTTGAACTGGCTATTCTTGTAATCAGTAGAATAAATCATTTAATATAATGTGATTACAGAGGTACTTTAAGTGTGTGTATGTTGGAGGAAAGTGGAAAAATCAGTTATTGTGCCAATGGCCGTGTTTAAGATAAATTTAAGTAAAAACATCTTACTTTTGGTCAAACCTCTCAAGGTGTTTTACTCCCTGCAAGTTAATAGCAGCAGGTGAATGGAAAATTAAACCTAGGTGGTGTATGAAATTGGCTTTGAATTTCTCATTAATTAAGAGTGCTCAGTGACCTGGTTGTTCTAATTACATTGGCTGGGAAATTTGATCATTAGTCAAATGAAAACATGCAGCTATACCATTCTCTTAAGAAGCCCAAATGAGACTTGGTGTGGTTATGAAAGAATCAATAGGATGATTACCTCTTGCCCACAGGAGGCTCAGTGGGGCAAGACCTTACTTCTTCAATTCTTGTAGTATTTTCTTTCAGGTATATTTATTCCATCCATTTGGAGCTCTGCTTTATAGGGTATGAGAGGGACTAAATCTGTTGACAATGATTTGATGACAGGACATTTTAACCGGTACTTTAACATAGCTAATTGTTTATTTTACTTCCAATCAATGGTTTATTCATCTGCTTTCACTAAAGATAATCATTGCTTTTTTTTTAAAGGATGAAATGAGAGAATTCTTTTGTTTGTAATCCAAATGGTCTAAGGTAGAGGGAAATTGATGTTTTAAACTTAATTTTTTAAGTTTATTTATTTATTTTGAGAAGGAGGGAGTGAGCATGAGTGGGGGAGGGGCAGAGAGAGGGAAAGAGAGAATCCCAAGCAGGCTCTGTGCTGACAGTGCAATGCTGAGCTCAAACCCATAAAATGAAATCAAGATGAAATCAATACTTAACTGAGCCATCAAGGAGCCCCATAAACATCATTTCTTTATTATCACATCCCTTGTGTGTTCACATTTCTCTGGGCAGGTGTGAGCCTACACTACACTTTTGTCCTTTTTCTTTACACTTTCCCCAAAATAGGAAGAAAGAGGGTGACCAATGGAGGAGGAAATCCTCTCTGGATACTATGATGTGATAGGAAACAGAGATACAAAGTTCTTTTTTTTTTCCATCCATCACTGCAACTTAGTTTTTCTGTAGATAAGACTCAGCTGATAAAACTTCTTTCTGAAGTTCATGAAATTTAATTGTACCTAATGCTTGAGGAAGTATTTGCACCTCCTTAAATATGGTGATGGTATTTAAAATCATGTTCAAGTTTTATGGTATACACATTAAAATACAATTTTTTTGAACTGATCTTTTTTTTTTAATCTTTAATGTTTTTAATTTATTTTTGAGAGAGAGAGAGAGAGAGAGAGAGAGAGAGAGAGAGAGAGACAGCGTGAGCAGGGGAGGGTCAGAGAGAGAGGGAGAGACAGAATCCAAAGACAGGGTCCAGGCTCTGAGCTAGCTGTTAATACAGAGCCTGATGCGGGGCTCAAACCCATGAACCACAAGATCATGACCTGAGCTGAAGCCGCATGCTCAACCAACTGAGCTACCCAGGCACCCGTGAACTGATCTTTTCATGTTTAAATTTCATCATTAGAATTTAATTCAAAAATCTCTAAGTGATACTATAGAGACAGCAAATTAAAATATATGTAGCATTTAAATACATTATTTCATTAAAATTATTTCAATAAAGTGATTATAAGGGTCTTGAACTCTGGAGTCATTTTACATTAAGAATCTGATTAATAATCCTAGTGTGTTTTATTTCACTGTAAGTATAACTTTAAAAAATCTAAGAATATTTTCAAAAATAATTTTATTAAGACTTTAATGTATGCTGGTTAGAAACACAATTGTTCATGGTAATATTGTTTTCTATTTATATCCTCCTTTTAGTAGGCTCCAAGTGGAGATCTTGACATACTATATAGGCTCTGTAAAGGGAAAGCTACTATTATCACTTTTTCAAATGAGAGTCTTGTATGCAGAATCATAAAGTATACCATGCATGCAATGAAATTTTTTCATAGAATAGAACAGAATACCTGTGCCTTTGGAATAGTAGGCTTAACAGATCAGGGTCAGAGGAGAATTCCTGTTTTATTGAGATAAAATAATATGGAGGAAAGGAGACTCATATAAGAGATTTTGGTTTTAACTTCTGTTTTGCTATTAACCTACTATGTGAGCCCAGGAAAGCCAATTAACATCTCTGAGCCTTTGTTTCATCATTTATAAAATGAATGGATTGAATCAGGTGCCCTCTAAAATGCTTCCAGCCATCCAATGTGATTCCATCTCTTTGGAGGATTTAGTTTTCATGTCTGTGACATTATTATTAGTCAAGTACAAAGCAAGGGAAAGGCATGTTTAAGCAATTTGCTGACCTCAGATTTTGTAGTCAAATTAGTCATATTCCAAGGCTCTGCAATTTTTAGAGCCTTACTTAGTCTTACATCAACATAGAAGACTATACTTCATGATCTGACATTCAGAGAAGCAGCAAAACAGTATAATCTGTTTCTCCAGGGATTGGGTAAGGAAATCTGGTGATTCAGACAGATCATCTGGCTTTTGGTAAAAAGCAATTGTATCCAGGAGTTTTACAAAAGCTGTTCTGGGGGGGGTGCCTAGGTGACTCAGTCAGTTAAGCATCTGACTCTTGATTTTGGTTCAGGCAGGTCATGATCTCACGGTTCATGAGATCCAGCCCCATGTCAGACTCTGCACTGACAGCATGCAGGCTGCCTGGGATTCTCTCTTCCTCTCTCTGTGCCTTTCACCCACTCATTCTCTCTCTCTCTCTCTCTCTCAAAATAAATAAATTAACTTAAAAAATTTTAAAGCTATTCTTAATAACTTTAAGTGTGAAGGAAATTTAATGGAAACAGCAATAAGAGGATGTCTTCTTGTGTCCAGTTCAATAAGCACATATTAAGCTTCTAATAAAAGTCTACAACCTCTCATTTATAAAGCTGAAATCACAAAACTCTAAGAAACCTGAGTTCATTTAGTTGCAAACCATGACCTGAATGGAAATGAGGCTATGTGCATTTTTTATTTATCCCATTTAATGTAAATACTCATTTCTCTCCCTGAAGAAACTGTGATGCATTCACCTTTGAAGTGCCACCCCAGAACCTGCTAGGAATATTCTGTAAGATGTGATGCATGGCCTCTAATACCATTCTTAGTGCTGAAAGTTTTGAATTCCAAAACTCATCTAGTTGTATGGGTTTGGGTAAAGGATCTTGGATATGTATGTAACAAGGATGAAGGTGGGTGGTAGGATGGCTGGAGAGGAACTGGGTGAAATGCAAAGGTAAATGAATAAGATGAAGTCACTGTTCTCAAAAAGTTCCCAGACATAGTCACCAATACAATGTGGTGTATTTTATAGAAGAGATATAGATAAAATTTAGAGACACTTGCTAAGGGAGCAATTATTTCTGCTGGAATTTCAGGGTGTATCGCAGAAGAGGGAACATTTGAAGTGGGTCCTAAAGGATGAGTAGGCATTTCTCACAGAGAAAAGGCATTCGAAACAGAAAAAAAGAGGGGCGCCTGGGTGGCTCAGTCGGTTAAGTGTCCGACTTCAGTCAGGTCATGATCTCACAGTTCATGGTTTGAACCCTGGGTCGGGCTCTGTGCTGACAGCTCAGACCCTGGAGCCTGCTTTGTATTCTGTGTCTCCGTCTCTCTCTTACCCTCCCCCACTCATGCTCTGTCTCTCTCTCTCTCAAAAATAAAGCAAACATTTAAAATTTTTAAACAGAAAAAGAGACATGAAATTCATGGTGAATTGGGTTTGAATTTCTGCTTTGCTATTAACCTACTATGTGAGCCTGAGAAAGTCTCTCTAGCTGAGTTAGAGAACACATGGAGAGGAATGTCTGAAAATGAGATTGGAATTATTCAGTATTTGTATGCCATGCTAATAAACATCCATGATCCCTATTTAGGTTGTGTTGCTCAGAGTTGTCCCTGAAAAGGATATTCATGTGTAAATGCTTTGTTAAAGAAGCACACCCAGGAAGATCTGTAAGGGAGTAGGGCAACAGGAAAGGGAAAAGCAAGAAGACAAGTAAGGGAATAATTTCTTTTTTTAGGCAAAGTGCTAGAGATGGCTTTAGCTTGATCCTGAAGTGGGGTGGTATAATGGAAAGAAAGCCCTAAAAACTCCTTAATGTATGTTTCAGTCATTGGTAAGAGCCATGATGCATGGACAAAAGTGGGTGGTGATGTAATTTTCACCTATCCCTGCCTGGGTTCTACCAAAAGCGAGTGTAAGTGCTGACTAAAGGGGTTGGAGGTGGGTGAAGTGCACTAAAATGGTGACTAGAGATCTAAGGAGAGGGGTGGGGTGCCAACACTTTCTGCCATGATACCATTCGGTAACCTCTTATTGCATCTCAGTCTTTATGCTGGGTATTTCAAACAATCATCCCATTTAATTCTCATAACAATTCCATAAGGTAGGTCATATTTTCCATTTTACAGATGAGAATTATGAAGCTTGGAAGGTCACTTGGGCATTCTAGTTAGTGGAGTTCTGTGCTTAGAACCAAGTTCTTTTTATTCCTAAATTCCCAGTGCATGGCAGGATTCCCTAGATCCTTATGGCTTCCCACCCACTCTCTCTTTCCTCTTGAGCAACACTAATAGTCTGTTTTACATACTGTGTCTTTGCAGACACTCTTCACTGAAGGAATTGTTCCAAAGTCTAAAAAGCTTCCAACTTGCAACATATAATGGATAGCCAACAAAAGTTTTTGTGAGAATTGTGATGAAACACTTCTGTAAAAGTACTCTCTCATTTTGTTTGGATTTCAGTTCTCTCTCTCTCTCTCTTAGAAATAAGAGACTTTAGTTTTTTGAGAAAGAGAGCAGCATGAGTGAGCATAGGGGAGGAACAGAGGGAAAGGGAGACAGAAGGGAGACATAATATTAGGGGCTTGATTCCATGACCATGACCTGAGCCAGAATCAGAAGTCAGATGCTCACTGACTGAGCCATCCAGGCACCCCTGGATTTCAGTTCTAAATGATGTATTCAATGGATCCTAAATAATGTTTTGTTTTGTTTTAATTTTAGGAAGAGAGTGTGAGCATGAACAGGGAGGAGGGGCAGAGAGAGAGGGAAAGAGAATCTTAAGCAGGCTCCACCCCCAACAAGGGGCTGAATGCCAGGACCAAGCCAAAATCAAGAATCAGCCATTCAACTGATTGAACTACCTAGGCGCCCCCTGAAGGAGGTTTTCATATTCAAACAGAGCAGAATAGTGTCTCTTACTTAAATTTGACTCAGTTAAAGAATATTAAATCAGGACTGATCCTTATATTGTTGTGGCTATTTTTTTTTCTTTTTAATTCGGAATTTCTTCAGAAATTTTTAGAAACTAAGTTAAGTTTTCCATGGTTAATAAGTGGAATTAGTTGATACATTTAATTCCTAAGAATTCTGAATTGTATCCAGTCCATCTAGAACTAAATATATCCTAATTCTGTTCATTGCTGGTGGTTAAAAAACATCATTTTGAGTAGTTCTAAGCAGTTCCAAGTCAGAACTGATGCCTCAAAGAAATTATAAGTACAATCTATTTGAGAGGTAAATGTGTTAATGTATTAAAGTTTCTAGGAATATTTCTTTCTCTCTCCCTCTCTCTCTGTCTTACCCTCTCCCTCTCTCTCTCTCACCCACACAGATACCAAGGAGGTCAATTTTGTTTTTTCATTCATTTAACAAATATTGTTGTGGATCTATTACATGTGAGGCGGTAAACAAAATGGTCAAGATTTCTCTTCTTATAGAATTTACAATCAAAAGAAAATAGAATAAGTTATCATGATTATGTCTTATTGTAGTTGTTACAAACAAAGGAAATAAAACAAATTTTAGACCCTCAGAGTATGGAAAATTTGATTTGAGAGTAAGGAAAAAAGTTGTTTCTCTAGGAATTAGTCATTTTATATTACAGGTTTAGCTGCAAAGCAAATAAGTCTCCTCAGAATTGAACTCCACAAATATGTGGAATATCTACTATATGCCAAGCACTGCTAGCAATGTTCAAATGAAAGGCAGTAATTTCTTTGTTGGCTGCAATGAGTATGGCAGACTCCAACCCTGTGAAAAATATATTCATGTGAATGATGTTCTCTTAAAATTCCAATAACTGCCAAAAATGAAATTCACAGATGAGCCTTCAAAATAGAATAAACACTCATAAACACCATAAATAGCACAATTAAGATTTTGTTACATTATCACAGAATGAGTTTTTTTTCTTAATTAGATATACTTGGGAAAGAACGTTGACATTTAGTGACTTCTCTATTCATGTGCGGTTACTCCTATGATCATTTCAGAAATATGCTATTGTCTGTAGGAAACAAGTTAGCAGTATTGAAAGTTTCCACTTTAAGTACTTTCAACCTTTTGATCAGTTTTATTCCATTCCATATCTTCTACTTAGTGAGAAGAGAAGCTTTTCTGTCTTTTCATGTGTTTTATCAATCATATCAATATTGATGAGCCAAAAGGAAACACTGTTACTAAAAAATAAATCTGCTCCTGTGTGTTTCTCCCAGACTGCCTTCCGTATCCACTGGGAAAATCATGAGGCCCCTGCCAAGTCTCTTGCACTAGCTCTACCATGACACTCTAAGGAGGAACTTGATTTTCAAACAAGTGAATGGTAGGTACAAAGTGTTTTCTCTACACATGTTCAACAGAAAGGAATATGGGCTTGAAATATATTCATAGAACCTATGTCATCTTTTTCTACCTCTCCAACAAAGAGAAGAGCTTCCATTTTTGTTGATGCTGCCATGGGACCTTCCCTGTCCCATCTACCTTGGGCTCCCACTGCCTTCTCCATTATGTTATCTGGGCTAATCCTGGATTCTCTTGCAGTTTGGCACTGTCAACCCAGATATTGAATTTGTATTCTCTTCACTTTAAGCTAATCTCTTCTTAAAGGGCCAAATAAAATTTTACCTCTTCTTCTAAACTTTTTTTTTTTTTTTTTTTTTTGCCAGATCTAGGGCACACAGATCTCTAATCTCCATGAATATGTTTGTGGCCAGAACAAGTGTTAACATTTTCTCCAAATTTTTTATGTATGTTAGTTTAATTCTTCCAATTATTCAAGAGCAGGAACAATTTTTATTCTTTTGATGTATGTGTCACAGTGCTGAGTACTTCCTCTTCTGTTTTACATAATTCTGTGTGAGTTCATTCAACCACTGAAAAAAAATCTTTAACTACCTAGTTTGCAGTTGGGTGCTATATAAGGTGCCCAAAATGCTACAAAACATAAGGCCGTTCCTGCTTTCTAAGATTTTATAATCTAGACAAAAGAAGAAACATGAAAATTTATGTAACAAGAGTGACATCAGTGATGCATTATTCATTCACTTATTCATTACTAAGTACTTTTCAGTTGGTGAGGAACATATTCACAGCCCCTGCAGTCATGGGGCTCATTGTCTATGTGTTGGGGAGTGTCAGAGTGTCAGAAGGACTGCAGAGGACCCAAGAAGACAGAAAAGTTCTCTCCCTCTTTTTTTCTCTCTGTGTCTCTTTCTCTCTGAATGACAAGAAAAGCAAGACATAAGGAAAACAGGATGATGAGTAACTATGAAAGAGACTGAGTTCTATTTTCTCCACAAAGACTGAGAGGCTCTTGGTGTCAAAATATCTTTTATCTATAGGCAGATAAAAGATTGTATGTTATCTGCTGTCTTCCAGAAAGTCCCACCCAACAAATTTATAGGCTGGATACCTGGATGTATGAAGAGTAAAATAAGAAACAGAGACCATCACCACCACCATCACCACCATCTCCACCACTACCATCACCACCACCACGATCACATTAGCACCACCACAATCACCCTTACTACCACTATCATCATCACCATCACCACCCCCCCACCACCCCCACCCCCACCACCATTACCACCATTACCATCACCACCACCAGCACCACCAGCACCACCACCACCACAACAAAGTGTCTTTAAGACTCAGCCTCTGCACTGGACACTTTAGAATATTGTATTGCTGAAACTGGAAGAACAAAGCCTGACATTCTCACATACCAGCAGAAGAAAAGTTATCTCTATTCCCTCTCTTTCCATCTGGTGTATTCTCAATGAAAATTGGCTTCTGTCTCCACCAAATTCTAGAAATTGTTTTTTAAAAAGCAAACAGTTGCCAAATGGGCATTTTCAGTATGCCTACTATTGGACTTCTCTGTTGAATTTGATTCTGCTGATCTCTTTTGTCATTAAACTATCAGTTTCAAAACTTGAATTCTGTGATACTGGAGTGTTCTGTCTTTCTGCTCTGGACTCTTAATCTTCTTTTTGTCTGTCTTCCTAGAGTACATTTTTTATCTTCAGGTAATATGTCCCCTCTATCTATGTACTCTCCTTTGCTGATCTCATCAGGCCCCAGGGTTTTAAGTACTATCTATATGCTTATTCCTGGCAAATCTTTCTTACGTCTACATTCGTCACCCAACACCTTCAGCTGTATGTCTTACATGCCCTTCAAAGTCAGCACAACCCACACTGAGCTCTTAATTTTCCCCTATAAAATACTTCCTTTTCCAGTCTTTATTTCAGTTGATGATAAGACCATCCACCTAGTTCTCACCAAACCAAAATCTTAGGAACAATTCTTGAGACTTTTTCTCCCTCACCAACCATACAGTCAATCCCTAAGTATTTTTTTTTTTTTAATATGTCCCCATCTCTCTGTTTCTATTGCCTCTGTTCTAGTTTTCTTGAACTCCTGTGGTCTTTCTAAGTGATCTCTGGGTATTTGGTCTTTATTTCCCTTCAATTCCATTTTCTAAACAGCTAACAGACTAAATAAACTCTTTAAACATAGATCTGATGTTCACTACACTTGTTAAAGCCTTCAATGTAATTTAAGTGTCAACAGCATCAGTTTTCTTACTGTGGAATAAAAAGCCCCCATCAGCCCCCACCTGCTTCCAGTTGCATCATATTTCTAACCAGCACCTGTCATGCAGTGTGTAGCTGGCTGTGTGGTTCCACACCTTTATGTCTTTGCCCTGTCTGAAATACTCTCACCCCTTCACCTTCTTGCCTGACAGATGCCTATTTGTCATGGCTACTAAGAACTATCTCCAAATATTTTATGGCTGTGACCCTTTGGGGCTCTGGGTTAACTTAAAAGAATATAAAAGAAGTCAAAGGGCATTTTTGGGCAGAGTATATGAGAAGATTATAGTAGCCACATGATATTCCATATGACTTGCCCTACATGTCAGCAAAGTCTGGATTCAAACTTGATATAGACAGAGAAACATTAACAAAAGTCTCATCAGAATGCTTCTTCTATTTTACCCCAATGGCTACCTTTCTCATTATTAAGAAAATTCATTTGGTGAAAATGGGCAGAAGGAGAGAATTGTGTTTCTAACCTTCTCAGGGCATCGTTTTGTCCCTTTCTATCCCAAATAAACCATGGCCAAATTTTATATTGTCCTATGTCAACATTTGAGTCCTAAATTACTTAAATTTTCTATATTGTAAGTGTATATACTCTTACTTTTCTATCCCTGCTGTTAGTAACAGATGGCTAAGAGTAAATAAATGTCTTCAAACCCAAAAAATCAATTTGCTGAAAATGAGGAAAATGTGATGTCCTCCGTTTATGCCTATTCTGCTATAAGATCCCTGGGCAGAGACTAAGGTATGGATGATAGGTAAAATGCTTCTACTCAAATTATTAGAATTCTTCAAGATTAATGATAGGCCTCAATATGGTTTTTTATATTATACTACCATTCAATCTTGAAGATTCAGTTTATTAATCAAGGTCTTTTAATTAAGGGAAAATTGTCATAGATTTCCAGACTGGGTTTTGTTCATCAATCCTTATCCCACCCAACATTTTGTGAACAACTCTATCATTTCACTTAAAACTTTGAATTGCATGTCTTTATATCTCTACTTCCTCTACTACTTGGGTTCCTTGACAGCAGGAACCATGTCATATTAATTTTTATTGCCCCCAAATTTAGAATGGTGCCTAGTAGGTGCTTAATAAAATGTTTGTTGAATGAGTGAACAAATTGTTATTGGTTGCAATGAAGGTTAGGTTTTTTTAAGTGTATTTTTTAAGTGTATTTATTTTTGAGAGAGAGAGAGAGAGAGAGAGAGAGAGCGCATGAGCGAGTGGGAGAGGGGCAGAGAGAGAGGGAGAAAGAGAATCCTAAGGAAGCTCTTCACTGTCAGTGCATAGCCTGACGAACCATGAGATCATGACCTGAGTTGAAATCAAGAATCGAACCCTTAACTGACTAAGCCACCCAGGTGCCCCAGAATCCACTAATTTTTAATGTCTACATAGTAATGAATAAACAATTTTTTCTGATAATACATTTTTCACTATCACACTGAGGCAAGAGTTTCTATACTTTAGCTATTCCCAGAGGTACTGGGAATAAGGAAATAAATCACCCAACAGTGTTCCATGAAGCTAATAACCTAGAAGAATCTGTGTGGGAACATGTATTAAATATTGCATAGGCTAGGATGTTGCATTGTGTGACAGCGAACTGATGTGCAAGGATAGGTAGAGTTGCCCTCAGAAAGTGAAAATGGCAATCAACACTTAATGAATTGGAACACAAATATACAAGTCAGCTAAGGAGAGAGAGAGAGAAAGAGAGAGAGAGAGAGGAAGAGCGCAGACTTAGTTCCAAGGGAGAGAAACATATCACTAAAACCTGACTGAAGAGGTTATATCTAAAGGAAGGCAATACCAACCAGCTGAAGAGCTGGACTAAAATGGAAATGTAAAAATGGTAATATCATGATAGTGCTCTTCTAACCTCTTCATGGCAAGAAGGGCTTTGGTCAGGAGAAAACCTCTTAGGGCCCAGTGTCACAGATATCCCTCCTGTGGAGATGGCTATTTCAGTCTGCCTTAGACTGATGCCATCATAAGGGGAATATTGTACGGAGAAGAGATATTTCACACATAGCAAATGGCATGAATGGAGAAGGCAGGGTAACAATTAGTCCAGACTGTCAGTAACATGGTGGTGACAACTAGGAAGCTGGTGCTAATGGTTAAGCAATAGACTGCGTGTATGGGAAGAATTAGATATTGTCTTAGGTATTTGACAGTTAATATTCAGGTTACAGGGGCCATTCAAGGTAATTAAGGCAGAAATTAGAGTTAAGATATAAGATCAGACTTGTGATTTTGTTCACAATAAAATAAATAATGAATAACTGGGGAATCTATTAGAAGTTTTTGCAGTGTAGAACAGATAAGATGACTAAGGCCTAAACTAAGCAATGGACAAGAAAAAGCGTTGAGTATGTATTGTAAAAAAGAACATGAGACAAAAAACATGAAACAATTCTAGGATTGACAAGTAGTAGCCAATGTTTAACACCACTCAACTGTCTCGACTTTACTTTGGATCAATAGAACATGTAAATGATGTCACTAAAACCCTGAAGCACTATTTTTTAAAACTATTTTCTATATTGTGGTAAGTATACATAACATGAAGTTTACTATTTTAACACTTTTTAAGTATACAATATAGTTGCATTAAATACATTGATAATGTTATATAATCATCACCACTATCCTTCTCCAGAACATTTTCATGTTTCCAAACTGAAGCTCTGAATCCATTAAACATTAACTCCTGGTTTCCTCTCTCCTTGGTAATCTGCTTTCCTGGTAACCTGTATTCTACTTTCTGTCTCTATAAGTGTGCCTATTCTAAAAACCTCATAGAGGTAGAATCATACATTTGTCTTGCTTTATGTGGCTTATTTCACTTAGTGTATATTCAAGGTTCATTATTATTGTAACATGTGTCATTATTTTCTATGACTAAATAATATTCCATTGTATGCCTATATCACACATTTTGTTTATTCATTCATCCATTGATTGGCCTTTTGGGTTGCTTTCATATTTTAGTTCTTGTAAATAATGCTGCTATAAACACTGGCACATAAGTATCTGGTCAAGTCGCTGTTTTCAATTTTTTTTTTAACTTTATAGTTTATTGTCAAGTTGGTTTCCATATAACACCCAGTGCTCTTCCCCACAAATGTCCTCCACCATGACCATCATCCCCTTCCCATTTCCCCCTCCCCCTTCATCCCTCAGTTAGTTTTCAGTATTCAAGAGTCTCTCATGATTTGCCTCCCTCCCTCTCCCTCTTTTTCCCCCCTTCCCCTCCCCATGGTCCTCTGTTACGTTTCTCCTGTTAGACCTATGAGTGAAAACATATGGTATCTGTCCTTCTCTGCCTGACTTATTTCGCTTAGCATGACACCCTCGAGGTCCATCCACTTTGCTACGAATGACCAGATTTCATTCTTTCTCATGGCCATGTAGTATTCCATTGTATATATAAACCACATCTTCCTGATCCATTCATCAGTTGATGGACATTAAGGCTCTTTCCATGATTTGGCTATTGTTGAAACTGCTGCTACAAAAATTGGGGTACATGTGCCCCTATGCATCAGCATTTCTGTATCCCTTGGGTAAATCCCTAGCAGTGCTATTGCTGGATCATAGGGGAGTTCTATTGATAGTTTTTTGAGGAACCTCCACACTTTTCCAGAGCAGCTGTACTAGTTTCCATTCCCACCAACAGTGTAGGAGGGTGCCCATTTTTCCATATCCTCGCCAGCATCTATAGTCTCTTGGTTTGTTCATTTAGCCACTCTGACTGGGGTGAGGTGATATCTCAGTGTGATTTTGGTTTGTATTTCCCTGATGGTGAGTGACACTGAGCATCGTTTCATGTGTTTGTTGGCCATCTGGATGTCCTCTTTGGAGAAGTGTCTATTCATGTCTTCTGCCCATTTCTTCACTGGATTATTCGTTTTGCGGTGTGGAGTTTGGTGAGTTCCTTGTAGATTTTGGATACTAGCCCTTTATCCAATATGTCATTTGCAACTATCTTTTCCCATTCCGTCGGTTGCCTATTAGTTTTTTTG
>CM053577.1:77017876-77052170 GCA_028646485.1 Cryptoprocta ferox
TTTTAATAAGAAAGGATGTTGTATTTTGTTAAATGCTTTTTCTGCATCAATTGACAGGATCATATGGTTCTTATTCTTTCTTTTATTAATGTGATGTATCACATTGATTGATTTGCAAATATTGAATGAGTTCTGCAGCCCAGGAATGAATCCCACTTGATCATGGTGAATAATTTGTTTTACATGCTGTTGAATTCGATTGGCTAGTATCTTGTTGAGAATTTTTGCAACCATGTTCATATTGCATCCATTTTGTGGAGTCTCTGTCTGGTTCAGGAATCAAGGTAATGCTGGCTTCATAGTGTGGGTCTGGAAACTTTCCTTCCGTTTCTATTTTTTAGAACAGGTTGAGAAGGATAGGTATTAACTATGCTTTAAATGTCTGGTAGAATTCCCCTAGGAAGTCATCTGGCCTAGGACTCATATTTGATGGGAGATTTTTGATAACTAATTCAATGTCTTCACCAGTTATGGGTCTGTTCATATTTTCTATTTCTTCCTGTTTGAGTTTTGGTAGTGGGTGGGTGTCTAGGAATTTGTCCACTTCTTCCAGGCTGTCCACTTTGTTGGCATATAATTTTTCATAGTATTCTCTGATAATTGTTTGTATTTCCGAGGGGTTGATTGTGATGTATCCAGTTTCCTTCATGATTTTATCTATTTGGGACCTCTCTTTTCTTTTTGAGAAGTCTGGCTAGGGGATTATCCATTTTGTTTTTTTCAAAAAACCAGCTGTTAGTTTCATTGATCTGTTCTACTGGGGTTTTGTTTGTTTGTTTTTTGTTTTTTGTATTCTATGTTGTTTATTTCTGCTCTAATCTTTATTATTTCTCTTCTTCTGCTGTCCTTTGGGTTTCTTTGCTATTCTGCTTCTAGTTCCTTTGGATGTGCTCTTATATTTTGTATTTGGGATTTTTCTTGTTTCTTGAGATAGACCTGGATTGCAATGTATTTTCCTCTTAGGACTGCCTTTGCTGCATCCCAAAGGGTTTGGACTGTCGTATATTCATTTTCATTTTCTTCCATTTATTTTTTAATTTCTTATTTAATTGCCTGGTTGACCCATTCATTCTTTAGTAGAATGTTCTTTAACCTCCATGCATTTGGAGGTTTTCCAAACTTTTTCCTGTTGTTGGCTTCAAATTTCATAGCATTGTGATCTGAAAAATGTGCATAGTATGATCTCAATTCTTTTATATCCATTGAGGATTGTTTTGCTACCCAGTATGTTATCTATCTTGGAGAATGTTCCATATGCATGTGAGAAGAATGTGTGTTCTGCTGCTTTTGGATGAAAAGTTCTGAATGTATCTGTGAAGTCCATCTGGCCAGTGTATCATTCAGAGCCACTATTTCTTTATTGATTTTCTGTCTGGATGATCTGTTCATTGCTGTAAGTGGAGTATTAAAGTCACCTGTAATTACCATATTCTTATCCATAAGATTGCTTCTGTTTTTGATTAATTGATTTATACATTTGGATGTTACCAAATTTAGTGCATAAACATTTATAATTCTTAGCTCATTTTTATGGATAGACACTGTAATTATGATATAATGTCCTCCTTCTTCTCTTGTTACAGACTTTAGTTTAATATCAAGTTTGTCTAAGTATGGATTCTCCAGCTTTCTTTTGACTTCCAGTAGCATGATAGATTGTTCTCTATCCCCTCACTTTCAATCTGAAGGTGTCCTCAGGTCTAAAGTGGGTCTCTTAGAGAGAAAATTTGTGGGTCTTGTTTTTTTTTTTTTTTTATCCATTCTGATACCCTGTGTCTTTTGATTGGAGCATTTAGTCCATTTACATTCAGCATTATTATTGAAAGATAGGATTTAGGGTCATTGTGTTATCTGTAGGTTTCATGCTTTTGGTGATGTGTCTGGTGCTTTGTAGTCTTTGTAACATTCCACTCACAGAGTCCCCCTTAGGAGCTCTTGCAGGGCTGGTTTAATGTGATGAACTTCTTAGTTTTTGTTTGGGAAAACCTTTATCTCTCCTTCTATGCTGAATGACAGCCTTGCTGGATAAAGGATTCTTGGCTGCATATTTTTCCTATTCAGCACATTAAATATTTCCTGCCACTCCCTTCTGGCCTACCAAATTTCAGTGGACAGGTCTGCTACTACACTTATGTGTCTATCCTTGTAGGTTAAGGCCCATTTTTACCTAACTGCTTTCATAATTCTCTCTTTATCTTTGTATTTTGCCAGTGTCATTATGATATGTCATGGAGAAGATTGATTCCTGTTATGTTTGAAAGAAGTTCTCTGTGCCTCCTGGATTTTGATGTCTGCTTTCTTACCCAGATTGGGGAAGTTCTCAGCTATGATTTGTTCAAGTACACCTTCTACCCCTTTCTCTCTCTTCTTCTCTTCCTCCTCCTCCTCCTCCTTCTCCTTCCTCTTCCTTCTTCCTTCTTTCTTCTTTCTTCTTTTTCCTTCCTTTCTGGAACTCCTTTGATATGGATATTATTATGTTTCATTGAATCACTCAGTTCTCTAATTCTCCCCTCACGGTCTAGAATTTTTTTATTTCTCTTTTTCCCAGCTTCATCTTTTCCCATAATTTTATCTTCTATTTCACTTATTCTCCCCTCTGCCTCTTCAATCCTCATTGTCACCACATCTAGTTTATTTTGCACCTCATTTACAGCATTTCTTAATTCACCATGACTGTTTTCTAGCTCCTTGATCTCTGCAGCAATAGATTCTCTCCTGTCTTCTATGTTTTTTTCAAGCCCAGCGATTAATCTTATGACTATTATTCTAAATTCTTGATCAGATACAGTGTTTATATCTGTTTTGAGCAGTTCATTAGCTGTCATTTCTTGGAATTCTTTTGAGGAGAACTTTTCTGTTTTGTCATTTTGGCTAGTTTTCTGTCCCTTGTGTATTTTAAAAGCTTGTTATGTGCCCTGCACCTGCAAGCACTGCTATATTAAAGAGGGGTCATATAGTGTCCAGGTCCTTCAGGTGGGTTTTTTTTGAGAGTGTTATTTGCTCTCTGTTGTTTTGACTCTGGTTGCTTTATCTCCCTTATTGTAGTGATGGTTTGGACCTGCCACCAGGTGTGCTTTAATTTGTTCATTGAAGTAACCCTGGGGGAAAATTTTTTGTAAGTGGGGGGGGGGGGCATTTGTGGTGGTGGAAGAGGCCTTATCCCATACAAAGAGAGAAATGACAGGGTCAGGGAAAGAGAAAAGAAAAGAAAATTGACCAATCAGAGAAACTATACAGCTTCATCCAGAGAGAGAGAGAGGAAAATAAAGAAGGACATATATAACAGATGTAAGGAGAATAGATTAAATATGTCTGCTTAAACAATGAACAACCAGAATAACCAGACTAGAGGGAAGAAATAAGGAGAAAAGGAGGAATTATATATATAATATATATATTGGATGTATACTTGGAACCAGTGGCAGTGCTGGTCTGGAGGAGGGGCTGTCTGGTTGGTCAGCGTCGATCTTGCTTCAGTAGATAAGCAGTTACCAGGTGTGGAGGGGCGTGGTTTGGTGTAGGCAGGTCCCCCCCTCCACTATGGGCCTGCTGTCCCCCTTTGTTGGTGATGGAGAGAAAAATGGCGACACCCCATTCTCTTGTCCCCGGACCAGGTGTCCTAAACCACTCTGTTCAGCCTGTCCTCACAGTGCTGTGGGCACAAACCAGGCAGTTTGTCCCACTCTGCCGACTCCCGTGCCTCCCTAGTGCTCATCTGGGATTCAAACCCCCATGTCTTAAAGGATCCTGCTCCTTGTTCCCCGGTTCCAGGGAAGTGATGCTCCCTCCCACTGATAAAGGGCATCTGGCTGGGTGCAGGCAGGGATCTCTGTCCTTGTAACTGCTATATACCTTCTTCCAACAACACTTGAGGGAGGGGATTGCTTTCTCCCACTGTGTGACTGTGCCTTTGAGCTAGTTACTGAGCCCAGGCTGGCTCCCTTCCTCCCCAGGTGCACGAACAGGGCAGCCCGCCCCAGTCTGGAGAAAGCCCCGCAATTAGAGATCGGATCTTTCTCTGTTTTTTTTTTTTTTTTATTCCTGATCCCTGGTCCATGCTCTTTCTCTTGTCCAAACACAATCCTATACATCCACAGCCTCTTTTTCTCTTCCGTTTGTCTCTCTGCAGAAGGGGATCCCTCCCCTTAATGCCTATGCCACCCATTTTATCTCTCCTGTTCACAATCATGCACCTATGGCCCACCACGTAGTCTCTGTGGGCCCCTGGAGACATCTCTGTTACTCTGCAGCCCGGACTTTTGGAATTCCAAGTCCTCTGGCCTCAACACTGCAGTGTTTGAGGGTTGAGGGAATGTCAGGTCCCCCTATTTCTCCACCATGTTGGATATCCCCAAGCCTTCCAGCTTTTAGAGCCTGTTTTTTGTTTTTTCAAACAGTGAAAAGGCACGGCAAATATGATGAGAATAATTCACAGGCTTGTGCATTGAGTATTTATTTTCAAAGTGCTCTTTAAGCATTGATATCGCTCTTGCTATGGCCTTCTAATGGCCCGCGGGCCTCCCTGACCGAGCTGCGGATACAGCTTATTGCAGCTTTCCTGTTTGTTAATCCTGGATGTCAGTGACCAACCGCGCTGGAGCTGACCTCATGCCCAGCGCTGCTACTGACTCGGGAAGAAACCTGAAGGGCAGCACAGCCTTTGAACATGGAGAGCAGGTCTTAATCTGGACAGTGCAGGGAGTAGTACACAGAATCTCATCCTCGATGGCATGTTGGTTGCTCAGTTATGGAGCCATGTTGGAGACAGTGACTTCATTCTGAATAGAAACAAAAAGCAGTGTTAAAGTGATTTGCATCCTTGTTAGCTTAAAAAATATTTCACTTTAGATGGCAGTATTAGATAGTAAAGACACAACAGATTTTGATACAAGAATTTTGGGATTGAATTCAGACTCTTCCATTTCCAACCTATGTTACCTTCAGTTACCTAGCATCTCTGGACTTCAGGTGCTACTTTAGTAATTTATGGTGAATATGAACTTCACAGAGTGGTTGGCAAATTCTAGCAAAGTAATATTAAAGTATATTAAAGGGTTTTTACCACAATAACATATATAAATTATCATTATTATTGTTGTTATTATGTGGTTCAGTGAAATTATGTTATATATAGTCAATTACTAGATAGCCCTTTAACTCTATTTTGTGCTACTTCACGATAATATATTTATTCCTTGAAGCACAAGTGTTCATATGAATCATTCTCTACTTCTAGGCTTGTTGTAATCTAATACCCTGGCAGCTCATTTACAACGCACTAAACATTTCTAAGCACAAATGCACACTGGATTGATAATTACTTCTTCAAGCTATATTTTGAGTTAGTAATTTAATTTCCATGCAGGCTCTTACATTTATTTTAGAAATACTTTAATTTATATTAAATATGTCAGCTTAAACACATGCCCACAGACACACTCACACCATGACAGAATTGCCCACATTCAGGAATTAATCTGTAGAAAGCTTCCTCACTCCAAAGGCAAAGCTCAAGGGGACTCACCAGATCAGAGGTTTTCTAAGAGAGAGATATACTCTTAGATTTCCTTTTAGTCCTTTGAGAGGTATAGCGCCCATTTACATGAAAATAAATTGTGGAAGTGAAGCAGAAAATGAAGAAATACATGAAAAACAAATATATTTGGTTCTCCCACATTATTAAATTGAACTGAATTTATTCAGCATTTTAAAAGATCAGGTTATCATTCCCATTTATCAAATCAAAACACAATTGCTTAGTTTATCCCGTAGATGTTGACCATGAGTTGAAGATATAGAATATATAATTTACCAAATAAAGGTTGATTTCAGATTTTATATTTTATTAAATGTAAAAGGACACCTAATTTGTGATGTGACCTGGTGTTCCATTTAACACTAATTATAATATTTATATGTCAGTTGTCAGGTGTGTCTTGGAATCAATAGAATAATAATAATCCCTTTGTATTTGATTTATTTTGTTCTTACAGAAAAAGAACTCAGAAAGATAGGGGATTTCCCCATGGTTTCAAGGATAGAAAGGTAGTGATGGCATCACGACAGGAACTGGAACTGAAAATTCACCAGGACTTAGGTAGATTTTCTTAGCATGTGCCTCTTGCACGTAATACATATGACTGTTTCTAGGCATCTCTTATTGTCCTTTTGTTCCTAAAGAATGGTTTTCTCTGTTCTACTTAAACACACTTCTATCATGGCTTCCTCAGAGTGGGATCCTTTACCTAGGAGTCTATATCATGTGACAAAGAACTAATCTCCATTGACTGATCTTTCTGCTTTTGGTCCAATTCCAAATTCCTGGGAGAAGAACTCTCATTATCCCAGCCCAGACTTTTCATTGTTAGCTCTTATGTAAACTATCCAATGGGCTACAGCCATAGAACAGGGATCTGAATTATAAACATATCTTTAGGAGTAGGTAGCAACAGTTCTCAGAAAAGGGAACTTGGGCAGGATAATCACCCCCAAGTCACAATAAAAATAAAAATATTTTTATCATAGAAACACTTTACTATTGGCATAGATATATTAGTTTGCAAAGATCCATGTTTATAAAAATCTGAATTTAGTTTATGTTCTCAGTTTTTCTTAATACCCTAGTTTGTGAACATTATTTTAGCCAATCCTTCATAGTGTTTGGTACAGCTGTTTAAAGGAATTCTATGGGTGTATCCTTTTTAAAAACATCCAATCAATCAATATGCATTTATGGAGCAACCCTTTCTGAGTATACTCTTGTACTTCTATAATTTCCTATGGTAGATTGATTTAACAGTCAACAAAGAATTGATTTACTTTCGATTACTAGAATAGATACTTTATGAAGTTTTATGTTTCCTTAAGCCATGGGGTTCTGTCCATTTGGTCATAAATTTTTGGTTGTTGCTCCTTCCTTAAATCTGTATCTCCTTGTGTATAGTCTATGTATAGAATTATTGTCTTAATTCTAAAATAAGCATAGGACAGAACTTGAAATGTTATGAGCACTAAAAGAAGGTGAATGTGACTGGAATCTAGTGACCAAGGAGAGAATAATGCATTTTCATAAACACCAAGACAGATATCAAAAAAGCATTTTATGGATTTTGTGATTTTTGTTTCCAGTGTATCAATTGAATTTGCTATTTATAGTAGATCTCACTGAAGGCCAGTGAAGCTTAGAAAACTCACTCTCAAGGTGTTCCATGACTCCTTAAGTTAGTAGTGCTTTCTTGGAGTGGAGAAAAATCTAGGTAAGGTGCAGTTGTACCCTCAGATCTCCTTCCCTCCCTGGAGATCAAGTGACTCTCCTGCAAGTAAGAGGCTAGCCATTAATGTTCAGGGAAAACTGAATCTGCAAAGCCATGGCCTTCTATACACAAGAAACAGCAACACATTGGTATGAAAAGGTTTTAAAAAAGAAAATTAAAAATAAAAACAGAGACAGGGAGGATTAGTAGACACTTAAACAAAAGCAACTGTTACTATCGAAATCCTCAGATTGATAAGAAGTAGTGCATCCCGTACAAACAAACAAAAAAACCTAAAGTCTGATGCTTATGTAAAGAAACAGAATCAGAAAAATTTCCTATAAACTAAAATAAAATCATTTAGAAAAATCCGATAGATATTGAGAAAATCCCTAGGAAAATAGAATCAAAAGATAAAGAAGTGGAAAATAGAAGAAGAAGGTAAGGAAATTGGATGATCAATCTGAGTTTCAGCATCATAGATAATGCATAAAGAGAGAGCAGAGAAAGCAGACGTTAAGAAATTGCTCAAGAAAGTGAACATAAAAATATTTGGAACTGAACTACAAAGGCCTCTAGGTGACAAGGAGCCAGCAAAAGCCCAGCAAAAAAAGATTCACACCAAAGCACATTTTTATGAACTTTCAGAATAAAACAGAGGATTTCAAACTTTCCAGAGAGAGAATTAAAATGAAAACAAAACAAGACACATTTACCTACAAAGATTCTAGAATCAGAATAGCATCAGAATTGTTGAAAGTAACACTAATACTGGAGTTAGGATATTATGGAAAGATAGCTTAAAATGTAGAATAAACATAGTTCTCAACTTAAAATTATATAACCTGGCAAACTATTATTCAAATATTTGTGTAGAATATATTCCAAGAATGCAAAAAAAATCATTCTTGATTTCTGTGCTCTTTCCCTGCAGCTTTATTAAGGTATGATTAACAAAAATGATATATTTTTAGGTTGTACCATGTGATTTTTAAAAAAAATTTACAATGTGATGATTTAACATGCACATACCTGAGTTCCGGCAGAACAAACTTCAGCAACATGAGAGGATACAGAAAGATAAATGACAACCTGGAACCAGAGGAAGGAGGTCCAATTCTTGAAGTGAAATACTTTCTTACTGCTTGCCTGCCTACCTTTTCTCAGTCTTTCCTTCCTCTTTTTCCTTTTCTTTTTCTTTTCCTTTTTTAGCTTTAAATTGGTACTAGGTTTTAAATTCTGTAACTTGGAATCTGTAGATGTTTACATATCTTAATGAGATAGAAATTCCCTTTGTCCAAAATAACTTTTGGCATCCTATCTTTAATGAGTCCTGTGGTTTTTGACAGTGATAAAGAGATAATCCCAAGAGTAGTGTGGCTAGGGGGAGAAATTCAGGAGAGAACACAGGAATTAATGAAGAATATAAGGAAAGCAAATTGAGAACTTCAGGAAGCAGAATGAAAATTAGAACAATATGTTTTCACTTGGACAGATAGAAATTAAAGCTTTGTGGGAAAGTTTGAAGTCTTAGCTTGCAAAACATCCTCAAAGCTATCAAAATATTTTATGCTTTTATTAGAATTTCTGCATCTTCTCTTCAGAACCATGAATACAATTTAATTACAGATATGCTGAGGAGCAGTTGAAGAAAATCTTGTAACAAACAACTTTACTGCATACCAGAGAAATAATTTAGAAATTGACAGTTATTTTATCATATATTGCCACTCAGATCTGTGTTTAGCTTGTTTTTATATGTATGCATTATTCTATAGTTTATATTGAATTAAATAGTAAAATAAATAAATTTCTTAGCATATTGTATAAATATTATATTTTTATCAATAATCTTTCCATTAGGGAAACATCACTTAGATTAAACCATTTATTATATTTCACTGTTTTTTTTAACCAGTACTTTGATGAAAAGGACAAAATGGGAGAAATTGATTGGTACTACAAGAAACTGAGGCAAAGAGTCTGTGAACTAATTGTTGTTCCTATAATAATATTATGATATGTATTAATTGTCTCTATTGATGTAATAGAGTATATGAGAATTAATGTTAGTGATATATTTCTTAAATACTCTTAAAAAGTTAGGCATTTGAGGGGTGTCTGGGTGGCTCAGTTAGTTAATCATCTGACTGACTCTTGATTTCTGCTCAGGTCATGATCTTACCATGTCTGATTAAGCCCCACCTTGGGCTCCATACTGAGCATGGAGCCTGCTTAAGATTCTGTCCTTCTTTCTCTGCCCTTTCCCGGCTTGTGTGTGTGCGCGCGTGCCCACGTGTGCACATGTTCTCTCCCTCTCTCAAAAAGAAAAAAAATTTTTTTAATTACACATTTGAAAGACAGTGGTACCTATGTCAGATTTTGCCTGCTCTAGCCACAGCTCCACGGAAGGGGCAGAGCCATGTTTGAGTCCTTAGTATCAGCTGGAAGAATTCTGATGTCTTTTTACTCTCTTCCTTTCCCATCTCTCCTGGTATCCTTGTCTGTCTTTTCCTGTCTTGTCTCCCAGCTTTTTTTCCCCTCTAGTTTAACAACTAAAGTATGTTTTTAGGTCTCTATGTGTTCTGGACACCACATTTAATGCTTAGCTAAAGTTTGCTTTCACTTAAGACTGCAAGGAAATTACACTCGCAAGATTGTGGATTTTGAGCCAAATTACACAGTGAGTGTCGTTTCTTAAAGAAACAAAGCTTCAGAGATTTATGTGAGTTAATCTCTCTGAGCCAGCAGCTAAAGTTACTTGGAATGCTCTGGAAAGTCTTGCTTCTTCTCCTTCTTCAGCGAAAGGCTATTAAAGAGATTAATAAACAGTGGTGAATGTTGTTCTATTGAGAAGATTTATTCACTTATACTCTATTTTTCTTCTTTTTTCCACCTGGCTGAGCTGGCAGTTTTTGCATTTAGTTTTATGAGTCTAAGTATGCAATGCACAAGAAAGCATACCCTAGTAGAAGGAAAGATGAAGAATAGCTATTGGGCATTTGTGAATATGGACACAAAGTTAAAACTGAGCTAGTAGTTGTGATTGTTCAAAATTCTGTGCATTTTTATTATATTATTAGAGGGAATTTTATGCATTTTTTTCTCTCACAGGTTGAGTTCATATATGGATCATTTATGTATGATGAGGCTGTATGTTGTGTACCAATGTATGAATGAAGAGATCAAGCCACTTGAAAGTTGAAGTTCCCATTGGATATTTACTATTTCAAACATTTTGATTTTTGACTGCAGATGCTTTAGGTCTGCTATTTTTGTCTACCTTTCAAATTCCTCAAAATTGGTATCTTTCAGAAGTTCTCTTTCCAATTTTTCCTTATTTTATTCATTGCATTTGTTACTAGTGCAGAGTATCATATTTCCATTGCTAATTGTCTTTATTTTTTAAGTTTATTTATTAATTTTGAGGGAGAGACAAAACGGGGGAGGGACAGAGAGAGAGAGGGAGAGAGAGAATCCCAAACAGGCTTTGTGGTGACAGAGCGGGGCTCAATCCCACAAACCGCAGGATCATGACCTGAGTGGAACTCAAGAGTGGGACATTCAACTGACTGAGCCACCCAAGTGCCCCACTAATATATCTTTCAAATGGTCAACTTTAGAGTTGGTTTAGATTGCAAAATATTTGAAATATAATTGATATATTATGAGAGAAAAGAGATACTGAATTTCAATTTTATAGATTTACTAAACCTATAACAGGATAATTATAGGCTCATTGAAAAAAATTATTGGAAAAAGAAATTAAATATATAAGAGATTATAAGGGAAAGTTGGTGAAAAAGATATAAAATAAACTCAACAAGTATTAGCATTGAACAAAGAAAAAAAAACAAATCTTATTCTTAGAGGAGAAAGATTGAAAGAAGAGCAGGAAATTGAGAAGAAAATTCAAGTGTGGAGGAACTAACTTAAAGAAGTTTATATTTATGGCTATTATCTATTCAGAATCATTCCCTCCCTAAACCATCATTCTTACTCTACCAACCTGATTATTTTCTTCATAATATCTCCTACTACCTACAATTATTTTGTTTTCAGTATTTCTTTAGTTGTTTCATATTCACCAGCATCTCTAGAGAGCAAACTCCCTGAGATTAGGACCCTTGTCTATTTTGTTTATCCTTTATACTTAGCATGTGCCTCGAATATAGTAGGTGCTCAATAAATATTTAATGAATGGACATTACCAGTAAATCTTGACATGAAAACAAGGGAGGATATGTTAAGTGAATAAAAATCTTTGGGACATACATTGTAGTGAATGATCTACCTAATATTTATAGTATTAATTACAACCACTCTTTATTGAATACCTATTATGTATTATGAACTAGTCATAGCAATTTGTATATATCTAGTCTAATATTGATAATCACTTTTAGAAAAACTGTTACTATGCCCTGCTTAGAATGAGGAAACTGAAGCTTAGAGGTATGTTTAAAATTAGGAGGATGGTAATTAGTTTGTTCATGTGTTGATTTTCATTCAGCAAGGTAATTAGTTTGTCCATGTGTTGATTTTCATTCAACAAATCTATTTAAGTAGATTTTTAACAGTACTTATGACTCAGTTTTTATTGAAAAATAAACTTATAAAGAATCCACTGATATGGTAAAATAGTTTTCTCCACTAATTTCAGATAGTATAAAAGCTGAAGTGGAGAAAACAATCTTCCAAGGATTTCAGATAAGCAAGAATAAGATTTGGTGGGGGACTCTGGGGACCAGGTAAGAGGCTAAAAATTTCCAATATGATTGCAAACATTTATAGTGACCTGACCTAGGAAGAGAAACAAACCTAGGAATGGACTAATAGACTGGTGCTATTTGAGAACATTTCTGTGACAGGGAGTGATCAAGTGAGTTTAACTCATTGTTTCCTCACACCTCATTGACTTTCTAGCTTGTTTTCAATCCTTAAAACCCTACTCAAACAGCACTTTCCACTATTTCTGTTATGACACTATGAGAACATTTCCTCATAATTTGCTTTTCCCCCCATTATCTTCACATGTAATCTTTCTACAGCATTAAACCCTGTTGACTTTACACTTTCCAAAAATATTTCACTGATTTACATGATGATGTACTCTATTGACTTCATTCTTATTTCTGACTACTTGCTTCAACCTAGCCTCTCTTTCTTCATTACCTCTTAAGATGTAAGCATTCTTGAAGATTTGGTGATTTCTTTCTGATTTTGTGCTCATTCTCTGGGAGTTATCTAATCTCAAGATCATACCACATCAGACATAGTCCTTCCAATGTCCAAGTGCCACTAAACATCTCCTTATAGATATCCTGCTAATAATTCAAATTCAGTGCGTCCAACACAAATCCATTGTTTCCTTGATTTTTGTGCTTCCACCTCCCAAGCCAGTTCCTCCTATATACTCTGGGTGGGTGATTCCCAAGAGAGTGTAGGACATAAAACTCAGAACTCTTTTTTTTTTTTTTAACTTTATAGTTTATTGTCAGGTGGTTTCAAACTCAGAAGAACTCTTGACTTTTCTCTCCTTCCCTATCCAATCTCTTACTGAGGTTACTTGAGTCCTCCCTGAAGTATCTCTCACATGCACTTCCTTTCTTCTGTTTTTAAAGACTACCTAATTTGTATTATTGCGTTAGTCTCCTAATTCATCTCCTTGTTCCCAAAGTTTTCCCTCTGCAATCCATTATTTCTGATCCCTTGTGTACACACACAGAGGCATCTCACTTACAAATGTAAGTCTTAAATACTTCCCATTGCTTACCAAATAAAGCAAAATTTCCTTAACATTGTATTCAAGACCTTAAACTAATTTTCTATGACTTTCCCTTTTAGGCTCATTCCCCCACCCCCCGCTATATCCTTTGTCTTATACTCTTCTTTTAAACCCTCCAACAACCATTCTATAATTAGTCTTTAACATGCCCTGCATTTTTCTTCAGTTGAACATTTGCTCTTGAGTTTCCTTTCATACTATTGCTCCTAGATTTTCACTGTGAAACACCACTACACATTATTCCAAACGTAGCTTAATGATCAGTTCTTACATGAAGATTCCCCACCCTTATTCTCATCTGTGACATCACCACGCTATCCAAATACCATGGCATTTTGTTGATACATTTTATGGTGCTTCTATTAGAGAGGTATTCAATTTAGTAATGAAAAAGAAAGCATGCTCAAGGATCAGAGTTACTTGTTGTATGGCCTCTGGCAAATCACTTAATCTTCCGTAGTTTCTTTATCGGTCAAAATAAAATTATTAACATCTACTTCACTGAGTAGGTAATAAATGCAAAACTCAGAAGAGTGTCTAGGTCAGAGTATGTATTCAGCCAATGATGTTCTTCATCATCATCATCATCATCATCATCATCATCTCTTCTACTAGTCATTTGAATAGATGAGCATCTGTCTTTCCCCATGGACTTTGAGCTCCTTGAAGCTAAAGAATATATTTTTTATTTTGTGTCCTAAATTATAGCACAGAGACATGAGACAAACATTTGAAAAGGTTTAATTGAAATAATACAAACAAGGATCTCAAAGAGAAGCTAACATGAAGTTTATCTATGTGACTTTATAGAGTCAACAACTATATGTTATGTTTACCACAAGAATAGCTGCCATCTGTCACCATGCTACATTAAAAAAGTGTTTATGCATTTAAGGGGGGGAGTGAGAGAGAGAGAGAGAGCATGCATGCATGGGGGAGAGGCAAAAAGAGGAGGACAGAGGATCAAAAGTGGTCTCTGAGCTGATAGCAGAGAGCCCGTCATCGCCAGACTCAAACTCACAGACTAAGAGATCATGACCTGATCCAAAGTTGGACGCTTAACCAACTGAGGCAACCAGTGCAGCGCTTTTATAATACTCTTGACGATATTTTCCATCCTATACCTTTTATTCCCATAAATTATTTGAGTTCCATAACTATGTGACTTTTTAATCTGTGATGCTGCCAACTTGGATGACTAGCAAAATGAGGTTATATTCCATTTTTAGAAGCCGAGAGGTCAGGGGGTTAATCCGGTTCAGAAACATGATTGAGTTCAAGGATGTAACATGTAGGGATTAGGAATTTATATTTGATAAATACCTCCATCTCCCCTTCTTCCCCCCAAAAATTTATAGATTTGAATGTGTGGAAGTTTTGACCTCACTTGAGTTAAAAACGATGCCAAAAAGATATTACAAGTAACTTTCCCTTAAGGTATAAAATGTTGGATGTTTGCATGTTTTCTTTTTACAGATCCAAAATGTCATAAAAGCCAAACATAAAGCTGTTGTGGAATGAGTCTGGGCATAAATAAATAGTGAAATAGGCTTGGATTAAAACATCTCAAAGGCAAGTATTCTGCTGGCAATAATCTAGGACATATGCTTTTATTATAGTGAGGGTGATAATTATAAAAATATCACTAAAATTTTATATAACCTAGGACAGAGGTAAAAAATCTCTCTTTCTTCTGTGTCATTGTGTCTTTTCTCTTTTATATTTTATTGAATAAAGATCCTACTCTTTTTTGGAGATATATATTAAAAATGTGAGCACATTTTTCTAAAACAGAGAGTTGTAATATAGACATCTAATCTACTTTCCATGGGAATAACCCAAATTACATTAAAGTGACATTGTAATGCCTCTCAACTTAACTTCAATTAAGGCAGTATAATCCATGAAAATTCATAACAAAATGAAAACTTCTTCTTGAATTACATGCTCCTAGAACTTCTTTTTGACATCTTATCCCAGGTATTAAATTTGTAAATGTCTGAGTTGTACTATTGCCTATTTTTTTATAAAGTTTGTGACTCTTTCAAAAGTCTTATTCATGAGGTCATTGATAATCCAAGTATGTTTTCAGTATTTTTTCTATTGTTATTAAAATTAATGATAATTAGCTTATTCAAGGTCATGCTTTTTGAAATGAACAGTCATATATCAGTGAAAAAGACTAAAATACTGAATTATAAATGGAACAATCTTAACCTAAATTAATAAGCTGTAAGAAATTGATTTTTCATTTATTTTGTTACTTCATTATACACATTTATGCCTTACATGAAAAGCTATTCCAAGTTCCCTAAGATCTGGATATAACATTTGTCAAAACAGGTCATATTAAAAAAAATCTGTAGAGATCTTCACTAGTCTTGTTTTAATATAATTTTGGCTAGACATCACTTAAAAATTTTTTCCCTATATTTGAGTTCTGGCTTAATAATTCAATGTCTTTTGAAGAATAGATAACTCAGCTCATATTCAGCTAATGTGTTCTTTCTTGTTTTTATTGAAGGTGGTCCCTGGGGGCAACTATAATGTACCCCTGAGAACTGGTAAATAGGGGTAATGAGATTGTTCTTTGAGAATTAAATTACAAAATCAATGGATAGTGGATTGGAGCAGAAATATGTAGTCATATGAAAAATATTAGATTTGCTAGCGGGTCAGAGCAAGACTTGGCTGAATACATAAATAATTCTAAAAGAAAAATAATAGTCAGTGAGGATGTTGTTCTGCAATAAAATCAGGAAAAGTTGACCCAGGGGAGCAAACATTTGCTATGTCCATTCTAAACACAAAGCATGTTGTCCAATGGCCTTATTGTGAAGATCCATGCTTTAGGCAATTACTTGAATTTTATAACTTACTTTTGTTGTGATTATGTTCTCACCAAACACCCAGCCCATTAAAGTTTGACTTTCCTTGAGGGTATGCCTTTGGGGAAAGAACTGATTATGCTGATGTGAGTGTTTAAGAAGGTAGAACATCCATATTTCTATAATGGAATTCTAATTTTACACATTATTCTCTCCCTATTAGGTGGCTGAGGTCTACTCCCTGAAAGATAGGTTAATTCTGAATGTGCTGACATTTAATGTTTTTTTTCCAGTTTTACTGAGATCTAATTGACATATAACATTGTGTAAGTTTAACGTGTATACAATGATTTGATATACATATATATTGCAAAATTATTACCACAATAAATTTAGCTAACACCCATTGTGTGTGTTTGTGTGTGTGTGTGTGTGTGTGTGTGTGTGTGTGTGTGGTAAGAACTTTTAGGATTTACTCTTAGCAAATTTCAAGTATATAATACAGCATTGTTAAATATAGTCATCAAGCTGTCCATTAAATTTTCAGAATGTATTCATCTTCTAACCTGAAGCTTTGTACTATTTGACCACCTTCACCTATTTCCCACACTTCTACACATCTGTCCCTTGCAACCACCAATATATTCTCTATTTCTGTGAGTTTGGTGTTTTAAATTCCACATATAAGTGAGATCATATAGTATTTGTCTTTCTCTGACTTATTTCACTTAGTGTAATGCCCTCAGGGTTCATCCATGTTGTTGCAAATGGCAAAATTTCCTTTTTAAGGCTGACTACTATTCTATAGTATATGCGTACCACATTTTGTTTTTCTTTCTGTTTCTTTCTTTCTTTCTTTCTTTCTTTCTTTCTTTCTTTCTTTCTCTCTTTTTGAGAGAGAGAGCAAGCAGGGGAAGGGCAGAGTGAGAGAGAGAGAATCTCAAGCAGGCCCCATACCCATCATGAAGCCCGACATGGGGCTCAATCTCATGACCATGAGATCATGACCTAAGCCAAAATCAAGAGTTGGATGCTTAATTGACTGAGCCACCCAGGAGCCCCTACATTTTCCACATCAATTGATGGATATTTTGGTTCTTTCCATGTCTTGGTTATTGTGAATTATGTTGCAGCAAACATGGGGGTGCAGATACCTCTTTAATATCCTGATTTTATTGCTTTTAGATATATACCCAGAAGTAGAATTGCTGGATAATATGGTAGTTCTGCTTTTAATTTTCTGAGGAGCTTCTATACTGTTTTCCATAGTGGCTGTACCAATTTACATCCTTATTAGTAGCACACAAGTATTCCCCTTTTCCACATGTGTACTGCCACTTATTCTCTCTCTCTCTCTCTTTTTAAATAATATTCACCTTAAGAGGTGTGAGGTGATATCTTATCATGGTTTTGATTTGTAATTTTTTGTTGATGTTGAGCAACTTTTCATGTATGTGTGGGCCATTTTTCTGTCTTCCTTGAAAAAATGTCTATTTAGAGGAATGTCAATATAATGACATAGAAAGACCCTGAACTCACCTCTTCAACAGATACACCAAATCTACATCTACGTATAGAATAATTACTCCTGAAAAAAGAACTGAAAGCTGAATGAATAGCTTCTAAACAATAAAGGATAGAGGGACCATATAGAGAATGGCAGAGAGATAGAGACACTATAATGACAGGAACCCCACTCCTGATGCTGTATGCTACAGTGGGGGAGGGATGATACTGAAGCACTAGAGTTAGTGAGGGTTCAGAGGGGCTGCTGAGTGCCACTGTTTATGTTCCCCCTGTACCTTGACAGTGCAGATGGGCACCCTAGCCATCCCACTGCCTCAGTAAGCTCTGGGCCCCTTGACCTGCCAGCCCCAGGCATCCCCCACAAAGGAAGCACCACTAAATGGCCCTAGTGTGGCATATACCAGGACACCCTGTACAGAGCCCACTACAGCTGCAGCTCTCTCACCAAGGAGACATAGGCACCAGAGGATCATGTAACACTTAAGGCATGTATCCACTTCAGCTCCAGTTGTCCTTTTTATTATAAGATTGGGTTAGATTCCTTCAAACCATATATGTTTATATTTCAAAAATGTTGTTAATAAACTATTCAAGCTTATAATCTTTTCCTTCTATAACATCATTCCCACTCTAAAAGCAATTAGAAACCTCTTTGAATATATTATAGTATATATATATACATATAAAAGATAACACCTCAGGAAAAAACTAAATGAAACAGAGATAAGCAACCTACTTAATAAAGAGTTCAAAGTAATGATAATAAAGATACTCACCTGACTTGAGAGAATAGTAGATGTACTCAATTAGAACTTCAACAAAGATATAGAATATATAAAAGAGAACCAGAGTTGAAGAATACAATAAATGAAATGAAAATACACCAGAGAGAATCAACCACAGATTCGAAGATGCAGAAGAATGAATCAGCAATCTGGAAGACAGGATAGTGGAAAGAGTTCAATCTGAACAACAAAAAGAAAAAAGAATAAAAAAATTAGGATAGGTTAAGGGATCTCTGGGACAACATCAACCATGCTAACATTTATATTATAGGGGGTCTCAGAAGGAGAAGAGAGAGAGAAAGGGGCAGAGAACTTATTTGAAGAAATAATAGCTAAAAACCTGAGGAAAGAAGCAGACATCTGAATTCAGGAAGCATGGAGAATCCCAAACAAGATAAACTTAACAAGGCCTACACCAAGACACATAAGAATTAAAATACCAAAGATTAAAGATAAAACGAAAAAAAGAGAAAAGTCTTTACAAAATTCAACATCTGTTCATGTTTAAAACTCTCAACAAAGTGGTTTTGAGGGTACATACCTTAACACAATTAAGGCCATATATCAAAAACCCAAAGCTAACATCATACTCAGCGGTGAAAAAGAGAACTTTTCCTCTAAGATCAGACACCAGACAAGAACATCGACCCTTCCACTTTTGTTCAGCATAGTGCTAGAAGTCCTAACCTCAACAATCAGAGAAAAAAGTGAAATAGAAAGCATGCAAATTGTTCCCAAAACAATCTTCAAATTCAATGCAATACCTATCAAAATGACAATAATATTTTTCACAGAACTAGAGCAAATAATTTATATGAAACCACAAAAGACCCCGAATAGCCAAAGCAATCTTGAAAATGAAGAACAGAGCTGGAGATATCACAATCCCAGATTTCAAGATATACTACAAAGATATACAAATCAAAATACTATGGTACTGGCACAAAAATAGACACATAGATCAGTGGAATAGAAAAGAGGGCTCCTCAAATACCCCCATTTGTATAGTCAATTAATCTTCAATAAATGAAGCAAAAATATAAATGAGAAAAAACAGTTTCTTCAAGAAACAGTGTTGGGGAAACTGGACTACTTTCTTATACCATACACACAAACAAACCTCAAAGTGGATTAAAGACCTAAAGATGAGACCTGAAACCCATAAAACTCCTAAAAGAAAACATATAAAATGATCTCTTAGACATCAAACTTAGCACTATTTTTCTAGATATGTCTTCTCAAGCAAATGAAACAAAAAAAACAAACTATTGGGACCCATATAAATAAAAAAAAAAAACCTTTTGCACAGTGAAGGAGACCATCAACAAAATGAAAAACTGGAACCTGCTGAATGAGAGAAGATATGTTCAAATGATATATCAAATAAAGTGTTAATATTCAAACTATATAAAGAACACATACAAGTAAATACCAAAACAACCCCACAAATAATCCAATTGAAAATGAGCAGAGGACCTAAATAGACATTTTTCCAATGTTTGTGGGAATTGGTGCAACAATTGGCAAGTTGATAAACTGTTGGAAAATTGATGCAACCACTGTGGAAAACATTATGGAGTTTCCTAAAAAAAAAATTAAATAGAAATACCATACAATCCAGTAATTCTACTGCGGGTATTTACCCAAAGAATATGAAAACACTAATTTGAAAAGATACATGCATCCCTGTATTTATTGCAGTCTCATTACAGTAGCCAAGTTATGGAAGCAACCTAAATATCTATTGATAGATGGGTGAGTGAATAAAGAAGATACAGCATACACACACACATAGGAATATCACTCAGCTGTGAAAAAAACTTGATATTTTTCCATTTGTGACAACATGGATAGACCTAAAGGGTATTATGCTAAGTAAATCAAGTCAGACAGAGAAAGATATATATCATATGATTTCATTCATATGGCAATCTAAAAACAAAACTAACAGCAGAAACAGAATCATAAATACAGAGCACAAACTGGTGGCTGCCAGAAGGGATTGGCAGGGGGATGGGTGAAATAAGTGAAGGGATTAAGAGGTACAAACGTCTGTCTATGAAATAAAAAGTCACAGAGATGAAAAGTACAGCATAGGGAATATAATCAATAATATTGTAACAATGTTGTATGGTGACAGATGGTAACTACTCTTATGATGAACATAGTATAATGTATAGAATTGTTGAATTAAATATGTTGTTCCCCTGAAACTAATATAACATTGGATGTGAAATATACTTCAATTAAAAAAAAAAAGAAAAATGTCTATTTAGGTAATTTGCCCATTTTCAGTTGGATTTATTATTGTTATTTTGCAATTGAGCTGTAAGAGTTTTTATTTATTTATTGGATACTAGCCCTTTATTGGATATATGATTTAAAAATATTTCCCCTCATTCCATAGATTGCCTTGTCATTTTCCTTTTTGATGGTTCTTTTGCTGTTCAGAAACTTTTTAGTTTGATGTAATCCCACTTATTTATTTTTGCTTTTGTTGTTTGTACTTTTGGTGGCCTATCCAATAATTCATGGCCAAGAACAATGTCAAGGAGATTTTCTCCTACATTGTCTTCTAGGAGTCTTATGGTTTCAGGTCTTACACTTAAGTCTTTAATCTATTTTGAGTTATTTTTTGTGATTGGTGTAAGATAAATGTATAGTTTTACTTTTTGTATGTGACTATGCAATTTTTTCAACATCACTTTTTGAAGAGCCTATCTTTTCACCATTAAGTGCTCTTGGTACTCTGGTCAAAAATCAGTTGACCCTATATGCGCAGATTTGTTTCTAGACTCTTGATTCTGTTTTATTTGTCTATGTTTTTATGCCAATACCATACTGTTTTGATTAATGTAGCTTTGTAGTATAATTTTAAATCAGGAATTATGATGACTCCAGGTTTTTTTCTTCCTCAAGATTTTTGGCTATGCAAGGTCTTTTGTGGTTCCATACAAATTTTAGGATTTTTTTTATTCTGTAAAAACTGCCTTTGGAATTTTGACAGGGACTTCATTGAACCTATAGATGGCTGTCAATAGTATGGTCATTTAAACAATATTAATATCTCTGATCAACAAACAAAAGATATCTTTCTGTTTATTTATGTCTTTTTCAATTGCTCATCAGTATCTTATAGTTTGCAGTGTATAGATCTTTCATCTTCTTCATTAAATTTAGTCCTATTTTCTTCTGTTTGATGTTATTGTAAATGGGAATGTTCTCCTCTTTTCTTTTTCAGACAGTTCATTGTTAGTGTATGGATATGCAACTGATTTCTGTATGTTGATTTTGTATCCTGCAACTTTACTGAACTTGTTTATTAGTTCTAACAGTTTTGGTTTTTGATGGAGTCTTTAGGGGTTTCTATGCATAAGATCACATAATCTGCATAGAGAGAGTTTTTTTCCTTGCTTTTTGATTTGGGAGCCTTTGATTTCTTTATTTCTTTTTCTTTTTTTCTTTCTTTTTTTTTTTTTTTTTTTGCTTGATTTGTCAGGCTAGGGCTTCCGGTACTATGTTGAATAGGAGTGCACCCTTTTCTTGTTCCTGATCTTAGAGGAACCTTTCATTATTGAGTATGATGTTGGCTGTGGGTGATATTTAGGTTTTGAGCTTATCTGTATGATGGCCAGAACTCATTGCTTGATGATTTTACCAGCATAAATTCAATTCTGAAATCTCTAAGGGAGAAGAGATTTTTTCTAGTGAGGTCAATTTCACTATCCTTTGAAACTTCTCCATATAAAAGCACAAAGAAACTTCTTTTTCTGACTTAAGAAACATTGCTAAAAATTTAGTCTAAACTCTATGTCATATTATGGTTTTGTTATAATCAATTATTTTATTAAGATGATAGATTAGTGGTTTACTCAGTGATGTAATAGTGAAATGGGCTATAATAGACTACTATAATGGTTTTAATTTTCACCTGAAAGTACTTTTTTATATATCTGTTCAGAGGTGAGGAATAAAAATAAAGAGCCTCCATATATAAAGCCTGTTAGAATGACAATCTTAGTATTTTAGAGTTGGTAATTTCAAATAAATTCTCTCTTGATCCTTTCAATAACTGTGCAAAGCATCCAGGGAAGTATTTTCAATATGTAGATTAGGATATTGTGGATCAGAGAGTTTAACTGACTATCCAAAATCGTGTGACTAAGAAATGACAACGAGCACAGGCAGATATGTCTCCAAATACTAATCCAGTGCTTTTCAAATTATGTTACTCTGTCTTGCATATAGAATTAAAGAAATTTTTAAAAAACTCCAAAAGCTAAAGATTGAATAAAACTTTTTTTAAATAAGATGTCCCTATATTTGACTAAACCATGGTAAGAGGAAAATGATGAATTATGATTAACCCATTCATAACATTTTTATCATGCACTTGCCATGTGTCAGACACGGAGCTAGGTACTAGAAGTTCAATGGGATACAAGGCAACTAGAGTTCCTGGTTTCATAGAACCAACAGTTTTGAGGAAGATAGGCATTTTGCTCATAAACAAATGACAATGTCAGTGTGATTGTGATAACAGATGGGAACTTGTGAGAACTTCCCCTGGGAATGACATTTACTCTGAGGTCCCTTAGACAGGAAGTTAGCCAAACATAAGACATGGGTGAGGAGGGAGTTTCCTTATCCAGAAATCATATCAACTTTAACTTAATCATCTTAAATAAAAACAGAGAAAATGAAGTTCTCATTAGAGCTTTTTGTCCACACTCAGATTCTGACATGAGAGAGAGAGAGGGAGAGAGAGAGAGAGAGGAAGAAGGAAAGAGATGGTGCTTCAAATTAGCTGGTCTCTGATAATTAATTACCATGGCTTCTTGATTTTCATTATTATAGTTTAGTTGAAACTTTGAAGAAAAAAACCCCCACAAGGTTTGGGGATGTCTGATAGGATATTGTATTGCAGTAAAAATGATTAGTTAGAGGTCTAAATTTAATTGTCTTAATAAGGTACTTAATCATTCATGACAGACAAGAGAACCCACAAAGGATCACAATTCTAAGGCTTTCAGTTTTAAGTGTTCAAAAGCTCATTAGTAAAAAGTAATGTGTAAAATTATTTTATGCAGAAGTATCAGTTATTGTTAATCTCCATTTGTGGAGTTTCTTTGTATTCAGCCTTCTCAGTAGCATTTGAAACATTTTGAAGGAGTCCCCATGCAGAGGTAATAATAAGCAACATCATGACAAAAGAGAATGAACGAGAAATTACTTTGAAAATAAAATTTTGGCCATGAGAGACTGAATAGCTTTAATCATAAGTAAAACAATAAATAGAGCCCAGACTTTGATTAATTGGAAGCTTGGAGAATGGATTTGTTTGGCCAGTTATTAAAAATATTTAAAAAATAAACTCATCTTTTAAAAAGGGATTTTTTTCATGCTTGTTTTTTTCTGATTATAATAATATGTGCTACTGTTAGAAATTTGAAAAATAATTTTTCTAAGTTTTATAGAAGACACTAATATCCAATGATTAAGCTAAAGTAATTCAACAACCAGACACCAATTGCATTTTAATGTATTTCCTTCAGGTCCTTTAAGAATTTGTATACATAATTAAATATATGAAAAAACTGACACTGTGTATAACATTTCATATTTTTATCAGTTACATTGTGAAGATTCTCACATAACATCAAATATTTCTAATTTTTAAATTTTTATTTCTGTCTGCTATTTTAACATGTAGATGCACCACACATTATTTAACCGTTGTTCTTATTCTAGATATCTTGGATGTACATTTTTTTTTGGCATTCATAAAAATGCTTGCGTAAATAGCCATGTTCAAGGGTTTGATTTTTTTCTTTTTTGCATAGGTTCCAAAGAAGGAATATTTAAAGTGTATATTAATGCTTATATTTAACAAGTATGAATGTTTAAAATGTATTTATATGTGTTATAAAATTGCATTCTCAGTATGTCTCTTTGTTTTCTTGTAACAATTTGTACAAAATATACATTCATTTGTTTTCATGCCTAATAATATTAGGAAAGTGCACATTCACTACATCTTATAAACCTTGAAAATTACTCATTAAATTATTATATCTAGTGATAATGGTAGACAGAGCTGATATGTGTGCATCCCTCCTAACCTAAAATCCTTAAACTTACAGAACATTTATTTAAAAAAATAACCTATCACAGTCTGGTGTAAAAGAAAAAAATCAAGATATTTGTAGGAACTACTGAAAATAAGAAAGCAGGTGGCATTGTGATCTCAGAAAAACAGAAGAGAAAAAGTGTGGGAAATCAAATAGCTATGTCCTGGTTAAGGAGATTATAGGGAACACATTACACTGCTTTCTGGCCATGCTGAAAATAGCTGACCACTATGTAGTTAATGTGTATTTAGGGGTTGGGTCCTGTGTGTGCTCATGAATTCCTTAGACCATGTTATCTGTGGAATATCTTATCCTGTTCTCCACCCTGCTTTTGGCATCAGATCTTTTATAATCTTGGGAGCACCTTTTTTGCAAGCTTTCTATACTTTCTATAAGTTCCTACTGGCATGTAGCCACTGACATATTGCACAATGTTTTCCCTGTAATGTATGCCTAATAAATACGGGAGCTTGACAGCAGCTCAGGGAGACTTCCCTTAGCCTCCCTCTCACCTCTCTTAACGTGTAGTCTTGAGTAATACTTTCTGCTATCCTCAGCTTTGCTGGACAAAACCAAAGCTGAGCCCAAACATAGCCCAAAACAAATGGGAAAACTATCGGAGGAGAAGAAAGTCCAGGGATATTACAAGCTTAGAGTCAACATACACAAAGGCAAGTGTTGGTTGTTATCAACTTAAAAGATTGCTTATGTGTTTACACTACTATCCCTTGGGGTTCTCCCTAAATGAATTAATGTGTCTGGAGAGAGCATTTAGAGTGAATACTTTGGTCAGACAGAGAAGTAGAAATGAAAGGGCATCTTGTCATCACGGAAATAGTTAAAATTGCTCTCCATGCCCACCGTGAGTGAAGTTCTCTTTGTTTTAGGATTCATAAATATTGGTCTATAGCTTACCTGTCTGCTTCCTCCATGCTCTTGTATAAGCATGCTTAATTTAGATAACACAGAGACAGAATTCATCTCCTCATTTAGAGGGAAGCCTGTTGGACAGCTAGAATATTACAAGTGCAGGAGACAAGTTTCCCATGCCAATCAACATGGTCCTTTATAAATATGCACCACCAACCAAGAATCAACAGATATTTGAGGAAAACAAATAGCAATTTCCTTTTACCATTGAATTACCTTGTCACCTTTGTAGAAAATCATTTGACCTTATTTCTCAATTCTACATTATGTTCCTTTGATCTTTATGTCTACCCACTCGTTAATACCAAACTATCTTGCTATCTGTGACTTGAAGTCATGTAGTCTAAGTGTTCCAGCTTTGTCCTTCTTTTAAGAGATTAATTGGCTAGGAATTATGCATTTACATACAAATTTTAAAAATTAGCTTGTTAATTTCTACAAATGCCTGCTGTAATATTTCATTGGGAATACATCAAATCTATAAATCACTTTGAGAAGAATTCACATATAGTCTTTTAATCCATGAACAGAATATATATACATATATATACACATATATATTCAGAATATATATGCATGTATATATATATATATACATATATATATAAATCTCTTCCTTTATTTAAATCTTGTTTAATTTTTCTCAATAGTGTGTTTTGGCCTCCTTTGGTTAGATTTATTTATAAATAACATGATTTAGATGTTATTGCAAATGAAGTTAATTGCCATGTTTTTACTGCTAGTATAAAACAAATACAATTGATTTTTTGTATATTAACATTATCTTGCACCTTTCCAAATCTAACTTATTAATTTTAGTAATTATTTTTGCATAGTTTTTGGATTTTGTGTACATATGCAATCATAGGGACTTAGGGACACTATTATTTTTTTCCCCTGTTCCTTGTGCCTTTTATTTTCCTTTCCTTTCTTTTTCTGTTCTTTGCTTTGCTTTCTTCTTTGTTAAAATTTCCAGGACATTAACACTAGAAGAAAAGTTTATCTTTCACCATTAAGTATTATGTTAGTTGTAGATGTTTTATATGCCATCTATCAAAATGAGGAAGTTTCCTGCTATTCTTAGGGTTTTTTTGAGAGTTTTATTATGATTGGGTATTGAATTTGTCAATTTTTATCTATTGAAATGGTTATATTATTTATCTTAGTCTATTAATATGGTGCACTATGCAGATTAATTTTTGAATGTTAAGCCAACTTTGCATTTGTGATATAAACCCTACTTGGTTATGTTATATATATTTGTATATATTGATGGATTGGGTTTGTTAATATTTACTTAAGGATATTTGCATCTGTGTTCAGAAGAGATATTGGTCTATTGAAGGCTTCATTATGTTTGGTATTACAGTTTGGCCATATAAAATGAATTGGGCAGCATTCTCTAATTTTTTTAAACAAATGGTTCTCTCCTCTCTCTCTAGCAGTCAAGCTAAGGGTTGATCAATTTGTTGATCTTTGCAAAGATGTAGATTTTGGTTTTGTTAATTTTGTGTATGTCTGTTTTCTATTTTAGTAATTTCTTTTTTAATCTTTATTCTTCTCTTTCCTCTACTTACTTTGGATACATTTTACTCTTATAGATTCTTAAGGTAAAACCATTGGACATTGTCTTGACACTTTTTAAAAAATATTTTATACACTGCTTTAGTTGCATCCCACAAATGGACATACTGTATTTTCGCCATTATTCAATTAAAATATTTTCTAATTTGTTTTGTGAGGTCTTAACTGATGGTTGGTAAGCATCTTTATGACTGTTATTTTGAACTCTATATTGGGTAAATAACTTATTTACATTTTTATTAAGACAGATTCCTGGAGATTTACCTTATTCTTTTGTTTGGAACCTATTCACTTTTTCTTCATTTCCACTGACTCTCTTTATTGGTTTCTGTGCATTAGGTAAAACACCCATCTCTCCCTGTCTTTAGAGACCGGTTTCTTGTAGGAGATAAACCTTGTCTATCAGTCTAGCCCAAGATCCTTGTTGCTTCTCAAACCTTTGTGATTGTCCAAGCCACAGTCTTTGTTTTTAGTGGCTCCCAGTACTTGAAGTTATGCCAGTACCCATCAGTGTCCAAAGAGGGGATTGCAGTCAGCACTTAGATGCAGACTTATTGGAAACCATACCCTCAAGCAATAGCTGGGAAAGTATGCAGTCAAACCCCTTTCAGGGGGAACCTGGGAGATGGACACTTTTGCCTGTTTCCTCTGCCCTGAGCCTGTTTATAACTGATGAGGGGTGCTCCTGTGCCCGTTTAAAAACTGTTTTTTTCTTGTTATAGTTCTATGGGATTCATAAATTCAAGTCCCATTATATATCAGAGCTGATTTAGGGGCCCATTCCCAGGATGGTAATCATGAAAGTTGAGGTACTGGATGTTTGGACAAGTTCCTCCCAGAGAGATGTCAATGCCCTGTTTTTGTTGTTGGAGCAAGCCAGGGGTAGAAGATTAGAGAAATGTCCATTGGTTCTTTCAGGCTCTGGATATGCTTCCAGTCAGCACCAAGATGTGTGCTAAATAGAAGTTATATCAGGCAGTAGCTTGTGAAGTATACAGTCCAACTCTTTCCAGGGAAGGACTGGAGATGGGTATTTTTGTTTGCTCAATCTGTGCTGAGCCTGGGGGGATATATATTCTGCTCAAGTCTTCACTCACCTGTTTAGAATTACTTCTCTGTTTGCTATATATAGCCTTGCGCAACTCTTGAACACAAGCCCTGTTGTTTTTCAGAACTGGGCAATCTGGGGGCTCATCTTCACAATGGTAGCCTTATAAGTTGGAGCACTACAGGTATGGTCTAAACCCTTTGCTGCTTAGGGAGAAGGTGGGAGTTGGGGGCTCTCTCTTGATTGGTGCTGTACCAATGGTGAGGTTTTTGATGAGAGTGTTTCTCAGCATGTTCCTACCAGTTTTGATGTGGATATTTTCTGAGTCATCTGATGTATAGGAGTCACTCAACTAGTTTCTGGATTTCTTTCATAGGGGGTTGCTCCATGTATAGCAGTCTATTCAGTGCATCTACGTGATGAGAGAAATTCAGGAGCCTCCTATGTTGGCATTTTGGTAGACAGTAGTGCAGTTCTTGTGCAGGTCTGCTGGAGACAAATCTTCCTTCGTTCTTTTTTTTCTGAAAATGTCTTTATTTTGTTTTCCCAATGGACAAATATGTCACTATTATTCCCCTTATTTAACTGCCTGCACTGTCCTTTCTACCTTCAGAGCAAAGCCACAAAGACAGGGAAGAGGGAGATTCTGTTTACTTCTCCAATTTGACTACTTTCCATAGTATGCCTGCTTTTGTTTATTTTTTGAAACTCTTAAATAGTTGTTTTTTTTTTAATAGGTTGCCCAGAGTTTACAATTGTTAGTGTGAACTGGAGGGTTGTACTGGACAGGAGCCATGTTACCATACCAGACACAAAACTCTGTTCTTTAGTTTTTATATCTGGCACAATAACATCATAACTGTTGTATTCTTGCTACTTTTTAATATTTTTAAGTGAAATTTATTGTAAAAGGTAATTAATAGAATTGTATACTGTGCAAAAGAGTGAGGTAGTTATATATTGAAATGTAATTATACGTAAACAAGTATAATTTGTTTCAAAACAAAAAAAAATAGAGTGGGCATATGAGTATGTTATCCATTTTAAAATTTTAGAATAATTTTAATCCATATAAGACAAATATCTTCTCGTTGTTCTCTTTTTCATTGTTTTCTTGCATATGCTAGCATATTTTTTTTTCTTCTAAATGAAATTTAAGAGCACCTTGTTATGTCACCATTGTTTCATTCTTTATATAGTATTTTTAAAAATATCATTGAATGTTGTCACTACCTGGTTTATGACTCCTCAGTTATGTCCTTTAAAGCTCATCATAATGGGGCACCTGGTGGCTCAGTCGGTTAAGTGTCTGACTTCAGCTCAGGTCATGATCACATGGCTCATGAGTTTGAGCCCCATGTCAGACTCTGTGCTGACAGCTCAGAGTCTGGAGCCTGCTTCTGCTTCAGATTCTGTATCCCACTCTCTCTCTGCCCCTCTCCCACTCATGCTCTGTCTCTCTCTCTCTCTCTCTCTCAAGAATAAATAAACATTAAAATTTTTAAAAAATAATGTTCATTATGATAATAGATAATAATTTTACAACTTTTTTTAATGTTTATTTATTTTGAGAGAGAGAGCATGAACAGGGGAGGGGGAAGAGAGCGGGGAGAGAGAATCCCAAGTAGGCTCCATACTGTCAGTTTGAAACCTGTCGTGAGGCTCCATCCTACAAGCTGTGAGATCATGACCTGAGCTGAAATCAAGAGTTGGATGCTTAACTGACTGAGCCACCCAGGTGCCCCAGAACACTTTTTAAGTGGTAAGCGACATGTCAACATTTTATTTCATCTATTCCTCTAAACCTAAGTCATAGAAATGTTAAATACACATTTAGAGAAAATGACAGTATCTGAACTTTTAGGTACTGTATAATGAGTCTTCTCATTGCACTTAGGAGAAATATAGGTTCAGTCAATGCAGCAGTTAGAATAAGTTAGATTTTGCTGGGTTAACAAGCAACCAGAAGTTCTTTATTCACAAAATTAAATGTATATTTAGAGTCAGATTATTACTTAAGTTTTCATCATTAAATAGTTTGGGAGCTGGCTTGTGTGAGGTGAACATGATGGCACTGAACAACGGGAAAATGGTTAGAGAGATACATGAAGGAGGGCACGGGAAAAATACTACTTGCCGGTTACATTTTTTGATTAATTAATTTAATATTATTATTATTATTTTATTATTTTACTAAGAATGGCTCTGTACCCCGAATATAAAAACAAGGATATTTTCTTTTCTTTCTTCCTAACTGCACTAAAGTTCTAGCATCTGGGACTCTTCTGCATATGTAAGTATTATAACTCTGCCATTTTATAGGTAACTACCTTTTTCAATCCACTATTTGACCCTAAGCAATATTTTATTTCCTAAGCAGTATTTCTAATAGGATTTCACATTTTAAGATTTTACTTGAAACAAATTAGAGTCATACATCTGAGAGTTGAGGAGAGTCTACACAGAACTTGCATCCGAGTGACTTCTGGCATTTTTCTTTCTAGTGTATATAATTTGTTGAAGCTCTCTTTTCTCCATGAGTCCACTATAAATTATTATACATTCTAAATGTTCTGGCTTAATGGCATGACTCAGTTCTCCATGTACTTGCTCCTATATATAAAAGAGAGAAAATGGTTATTTTACTAACAACTATTTAGTATACCAACAACTATTAAGAGTTTAGAAAAATATTACTTTAAAAAGTATTTGAAACTCAAACTATTATATGTAGAATAATCTATGTGATTCTATTTAGTGGAAGATGTTATAGCATATTAAGAAGTTTAAAAGAGTTCTGTTTTATTGTTTAGGTAACAGAGCACGAATAAATTTCTATCTTCAAAGTCCTACAATGTTATGGTTCTGTGATCTTTGGTTATTTAAATGATATTATTGTTAGCATGCAAAAATAATAGCCAATGTCAGTCATGAACTTCATGATATGCATTCATGTAATCTACCACTCTGACTAAAACACATATGGCCTCATATTGAAGAAGACAGTTAATGCCAAAGAAAAATGACAGATGTCCCTCAAGACTTGTGTTCAAATAATGGTACATCCAAAGCCAGCTCAGCATTTCCCAGAGCCTATTTCATCATGGCTCTGTCAACACAGCTTGATCAATGTCTTCAAAGGAAAGGGAGAGGCAAACAGATGATTAACTTCAAGCATTTGTCATTGAGACCAACTTGGAGAAGTCGTAGGCTGTGTGATGGATGTCACAGAGAAACGTCTTTGTATCTGCCAGTCAAATGGAGTAATCGTGAATGTATTTAATGATATAGGCGAATCCTCATTTCTCACCTTCTGCTTCCCTGAATTTTCCTGGGCATTGTTAATATTCTGCAGTGCCAAGATGATATAGCCAGAAAAGGGGAGTTAGGGACACAGGAGAAAGGAAAGACCTCTACTTCTGGATTTTCCAGAGACCATTTTCTCTTCCTTTTTCATTTCACAAAATAAAATACCTACATGTATATGATTGGACAACATATATGGTGGGAAAAAATAAGGATTTGGATTCATAAGACATGGGTTTGGGGCCCCATTCTGCCAGTCACTAGATGTGAGACCTTCAGCAGGTTATCTACATATTCCAAATTTCATCATTCTCATCAATTAAAATAGGAATAATAAAGCTTGCTTCATAGGATTGCATTAGGATTAGTGTACATGCAAGCACCTGGAACATAGAAAGAAAGGCTTTATAAAGATTTAAAAGTAAAAAACACATACAAATATATATTTGTATATGTATACATTTACATGGAGAAAAGGACAGGGGATTCTTATATATCACTTTTTCTAACAGAAGTCAAGCCAAAAACAAAAAGGCTATTCTCAGTACCGTTTTTATTAATAAAATTCAAATAGTCAACCATAACTACACATACACATGCACCATTCATATATGTATATATTTGGTAGTGTTATCTTCACTGTTACACAAATGCTTCATTAATTAGTATTCTAGCAGAAAGAGTATCAAAACTAATAGTCTTTGTTTTATTTAAGAAAGCATGCTGCTAAAAAAATAAAAGTAAGAAAACATACTGCTGTACTGCCTAGACTTTGCCATCCTTTTGGAGTAATTAGTTGACTTTTAAAATAGTATAATATAATAATGACATTTATAAACCATAATTCTTTTAACAGATAATCTTTAGTTCCATTAGTGACTAAACAATATTACATGATATATATACTTGGCAAGATGACTAGTTTCTTTTTTGATAATTTAATGGATGTTTGAGAATAATTTAGTGGATGTTTGAGAAGAATTTTACTTCTAAGATTCTAATTTGCATCTAAATGATTAAATACTTTTCTGTAAGACCACCCCAGATGGAGAGAATGATTCCTTTAGTAAAGATACTGGCCTATGTAAGATTTATTTAATTCAGGAGTATTGGGTTTCTTATCTCATCCCTAGGAAGTGGTGTGTTACTAGATGTCAGGAAGCACAGTCTTTGTTGGTATGGAAAATGAATCCCTTAACCCTGGAATTAGCGGACTACAGTGCTCAGCAGGTCGTGGGTAAAAGAGAAAGGGGAAAGGAGAATGAAAATATAAGAAAGAACAGGAATATGTTTGCACCCATACAGCCACATACACACTGTGAAAGACAGAAAGATGACCACATAGGTACAAATAGTGGGTAGTAAGAACAAGAATTGATGTTTGAAATGTTAGAATATTAAGCTTTCTTAAATACCACCTACTCTTCTCATAGCTCTTATTTTCCTTTGAGAAACACATTGTATTTAAAGGAAAATTAAATTGAAGATCTTCAAGCACAGTAACTCATCAGATCCCACTTCTCAGATGGGATTCGGGGAAGTTGATTGGGTGTGTAATGATGTATCACTTCCTTGAAGGCTGTAGTGCAGGGAATCATGGAAGTGATGTGGAGGGAGCCTCTCCTAAAGAAGGAACTGAGACCATCCAGAGTCTCCATCTGACACTTCTTGTGATGTGGTCGTGCAGAGGAGATGATTCTGAAGGCACTGAATAGAAAGGGGAGACACCCTAAGAAAGTAGAAATGCAAAGCAAAGTATGGAGTGTAGAGCCTGAAGGAATGCCTTATGCATAAGGACCATAGCCTAAGGGCTGTTCTGGTTGGAACAGTGGCCATAAGGTGCCACAAATGTGTCTGTACAAATTTGACACTTGTCCTTTCTTTCTGTTCCTGTGGTGTCCCATCCTTCCTGGGAACAAAATAGGAAGAAACTGGCTTTTCTTTTCAGGCTTACTGTTCAGGATTGGTGATTTCATTTATCTCTGTTTCCCCATGGTTTGTAGGCTGCACCCATGCTGAGGGAGTTTTCTCCTGGGACCATCTATGATCTACAGCTGGATGAATGACAAAGATCAGTGTTGTTTGACTGCATTCATGGATAAGAGAATTCCTTGCATTGCAAATAATCATATTTTATTGCTCTAACTCCCAATTGTTGATTAATTCTTGAAGTCAATTATCTTAAATAGCTTTGTGCATCTTAGGGCTTAGTGTGAGACTACAGTATGTTTTCTAAGAATTTTATCTTTCTTTTCTTCATACACAGCATTAGATTTCTGAATTTGTGGCAAAACTAGCTTGAATATTTTGTGAAATGTGGAGTAAAGAAAGCTTACATCAGAAATGAGTGGTTGGAGGAGTCAGCTCTTGCCTCAATTTCACATAAAATTTCTAAGAGACAGTGCTGGAGTATCACCCAACTTGCTGCCTCAGGGACATTTTTGTTGTTTATTGCCTTCCTAGATTGGTTTAAACATATGAAAACCTAGAACTAAAATGTTTGGCAAAATATTTTTATTATAAAGGCTAGGTTAAATTGCTTCAAACCATATATATTTACATAGAAAAAATATTTGTTTGATAAACTACTCAAACCTTTAATTCTTTCCTTCTATAACACCATTCCCACTTAAAAAGCAATTAGAAACCTCATTGAGGGTTTGAGAAGATGGCAGAGAAGTAGGGAGCTCTGTAATCTTCGCCCGCCCACATCTGTCAAACTGAGAAGGACTGAAGGGACAATACTCTGATCTGCAAGAGTAGGAGGAAGACACAAAGACTCCAGAAAGAAGACAACCTCAACGATGCCTGACTGAGTGAGTGAGAACTGGGGACATTTAAAAAAAACAGGCCAGGCCCCAGAGGTGCAGAGGGGTGGGAGCCCCAGCCCAACACAGGGAGAGAGCGCAGAACCCTGGAGAGACAAGGGGAAGAGAAAGAGAGACTGAAACACTCATAGAACTGTCTCTAGAGAAGAGATAAATAAAACTTGGCCTGGGACAGAGAGAGATCTTGTCACCCCATATATAAATGCTGGGTGCGGGGAGAGAAATCCGTCCCCTCTAGCTGGAGAATTCTTCCTGGGGCTCGGCGGCAGCGGCGCCCATTCCAGGC
>CM053577.1:77052670-77068086 GCA_028646485.1 Cryptoprocta ferox
ACTCATAGGTCTAACAGGAGAAACCCAACAGAGGTCCATGGGGAGGGGAAGGAGGAAAAGAGTTAGGGAGAGGGAGGGAGACAAAACATGAGAGACTCTTGAATACTGAAAACAAACTGAGGGGGGAAGGGGAAGGGGAAAAAGTAATGGGGGTGATGGTCTTGGTGGAGGTCACTTGTGGGGAAGAGCACTGGGTGTTATATGGAAACCAACCTGACAATAAACTATAAAGTTTAATAAAAAAAAAAAAAAAAAAGGAATCAGACGTTCAACCGATTGAGCCACCCAGGCACCCATGAATTGTACTATGTGCTTTTTTTCTAAGTTTATTTATTTATTTTGAGAGAGAGAACATGAGCAGGGGAGGGGCAGAGAGAGAGTGAGAGAGAATCTCAAGCAGGCTCTGTGCTGTGCACAGAGCCCAATGGTGACTTAATCACCAAAACCAAGAGTCTTGACACTTAATCGACTGAGTCACCCAGGCACTCCAACCTCTTACCAATTTCTATTGTTTAGAGAACTCAAGGGCCCAGTTCAGTATCAAAATGATATATCTTAAAAATCCAAAATGAGGTTAAACTCTGAATTTTTACTCTCTTTGGAGTTAACTATCATCAGGATGTGTCTACTTCAGTGATAAACTCCACATGTATCACCTTGAGAAAACCCTTTAATTTTCTTTCTTGAGTTTTGGTTTCTAAGTCTATAAAATGAAGATAATAGTGATGCTCACTTCATGGGATTGCTTTCCAGCAAATGAGGTATAGGATGGGAACCTGTGTTGTGAAATTCAGAGGCTTGTCACCTAGCCCAAAGCCAGAAGAATAATGTCTGACAAGTGAAGTCAGGTGTTGTAGAGCAGACGGGGTTGTTCTTTGCAAGGCCACAGTATTAATGATCAGGTGAACAAGGTCTAGCATTGGATCTCCAAAAGGCAGACACAGAAATGGTTGGGAAATCAAAGTCAATATAGGTCATAGAGGAACAGAATACAGAAGAATAACGTATTGAAGCAAATAGGAGAATATTTCCAATACTTTTTATGTCCTCAAACAAGGTCCCTCTAGCATACAGTATCAAATCATCCCAAATATGTTACACAAATGTGTGACAGGATGAATAACTGAATGCCATCTTAAGAAGAGGTTGGTTCTACATTAGGGCTTCCCATAGGAAAGAGGGCAAATGGGAGGGTTATGCAAGATGTCTAGATGAATTGGCACCATCCTCTCTTGTCCCGTTTGAATCCTCATCCATCCCTCCCTCTAAGGGCAATACATTCAGGAGGTGGCCAAAGGGCCCTACCAAATTTGAGCATCAGACAGGAATTAGTCAAGATGGTCTAATATTAATTAACATAGAATTAGTCTTGACAGAACATGAATGAGGTTGGCTGCTAACAGCCATTATTCAGGATTAAAGGTCAAGTTCAAAGCAGGGGGCTGCTCTGTCCTAGTCAGGATCACTTCTAGCAGAAGTTTTCTATTCCAGTAAATCTCAATCTTACTCTCCACCTATTTCACCTATTTCTTGTTAAAATACAGATTCCTGTTTAGTAGGTCTGAATGAAGCCTGAGATTGAACACTTCAACAGTCTCCCACATGATGTTGCTGTTGCTGTTCCAAGGGTCAGACATGGTGGAGCAGGGGTCTAGTTCTCTGAATAAGTCCCTCAGAGAAACTTTGACAGTGAGTGACCTCAATCTGAGAGCTTTTAAAAGAGCAACAAGCTCATTGATTATCTTGCTAGATCTATTTAGAACTCTCTAAAAGTTGAAAGGGTTTGTTCAGTTTTAGTCTCTAGGGAATGGGAAATCATTCTCATTCTTTCAAAAAGTTGTGTATTGAAAATTAAGATGCTAGGCTCCCCTCCCCCCAGTTCTTTCTGAGAATCCTGCTCACTGAAGACCCAAGAGCTCTTTAGGGTGTGTCTTCCAGGCATGTTAGAGTTCTCCCTGTGGGATCCTGTCTCTATTTTTTACAGGTCAGAGGAGTCAGATCAACCCCAGTGGTCAGATCCACCACCTGGCTGGAACTAGAAGATACAGCTGTGACATAATGGGTTTGACAATCATATCTAAGGACTCATTCTGCTCTAAAGAGACATGATTCTAGGTTCTGGTTTCTCCCGTCAAAGTATGGGGAGTTTTGTTTTAGTTACTGTTTGTTTTCTTTTTTTTTTTGAAAAAATTTTAATGTTTATTTTTTTGAGGGGGGAAGGACAGGGAGAAGGGAGACACAGAATCCAAAGCAGGCTCCAGGGTCTGAGCTGTCAGCACAGAGTCCGATGCAGGGCTCGAATCCACAAACCACAAGGTCATGACCCGAGCCAAAGTCAGATGCTTAACTGACTGAGCCACCCAGGTGCCCCTATTTACTATCTGTTTTAATCAGAGTTAATGCACACTACTCAGAACAAAAGGGGGATATCGATACAACATGCTCATTTTTTAGTGGAGGAGACAGCACCCCTTGTTGCGACACCTGATTATAACAAATTTAATATGGCATGCAGTTAACCAAGGAAAAAACAACCTCCTACAAAGTCAGCTTTAAAAAATTCCGCACAAGAAGGACAGATACCATATGTTTTCACTCATAGGTCTAACAGGAGAAACCTAACAGAGGACCATGGGGAGGGGAAGGGAGGAAAAGGAGTTAGGAAGAGGGAGGGAGGCAAATCATGAGAGACTCTTGAATACTGAAAACAAACTGAGGGCTGAAGGGGGAGGGGTAAAGAGGAAGGGGGGTGATGGTCACAGAGGAGGGCACTTGTGGGGAAGAGCACCAACCTGACAACTATAAAAAATTAAAAAATTAAAAAAATGTTCATTGATTCAATCTAAAAAAAATTCTGCACAAATAGTCATATGAATTCATCCATTTTCTATGCTATAGACAAAACTAACTTTTCCTTTCTACCTTGAACACTAGTATATAATCATTTTGAACAACAACAAAAAAAAGATATCTATCTAAATATACCCAACGGCTTATCTTTACCTCCTTCAGTATTCACTCTCCTTATTTTCCCAGTAACAACAATCATCTTCTAGCAAATATGTAATTTAAATATTTCTTATGTTTATGGTTTAATTCCTATCAGTGTGGTAGAGTGGGCCTCCACCCCACAGCGTCAGGGAGCTTTTTTTCTCATTGTTTACTTAAAAATGTAGAAGAATGTTTGGTATACAGAAAACATTAAAAAAAAAAAAACCCCTAACCACCTGAAATCTTCTAGATCCAAACCCCAGATTTCTAGTCTCATGGGAAGAAAAAAGATGGAAAAAGGAGGAAAGGAGAGACACATTTGTGTATATAGATTAAATATTTATAATATGCATTATACCTACTGATGATTAAAAGGCTTCAGATTTTTAGAATAAGCTTTACTATAAATAGTCATATTAACAAATGTCAATTGTTTCATTGAAAAGCTATTTATAGTTCAAACAGAAAGAAAGAGCAATATTTGAAATAAAGCAGTTTATTATAACTAATTTAATGACAGAGGACCAGGTGCTGATGAGGGCAAATCTTTAATTTTTTTCCATGTTAACTACATATATCTGCCTTATTCTGTTTGTCAATATTGCTCCATCTCTGAAGAGAACAGAATTTTGATAGTCTTCCAGATACTGACAAAACAAATCCTACTATCATCAAGGGCTCTCAAAATCCACAAAAAGGCAATGGTGGAGGTAAAAGTGGAAGTGAGCTCCAAGCAGTAGAAGCTTATCTCACCTGCACCACAAGTAACTGAGTGGGACCATCACTGTCTGTGTTGGCTTCCCCAATCAAAGAAACTTAAGTACACAGTCTTCCTGTCCCAGGCTTGTTTCAATTCTCCACTACAAAGCCCTTCATTCAATCATCTTCTGTGTTCTAGTGCCTTATGAAAGTTCTCTTTCATGCAGAAAGTGTCAGTTTAGGTAGCTGGAGAAATGTTCTTTCTATTATTGCATTCATCTCCCAGTAATCCATTTGAAAATAACAATTATAATAACATCTGGAATTTAAACAGTGCCTTCAGCACTACTTTCTCATCAGTCACTTGCTATTTCTTTGATGGTTTTCCTCTCAATGCCTACATATAAAATGGAAAGATGTAGAGGACAGAATTATAAATATTACTTTATAGGATAATTTAGTCAACTATGGCAATGCCCAGAACAAATTACTGCAGACCGTTTTGTAATTTATGGTTTATGTGCCAACCTGCTCATAAAATCCAGGCTCAATAAAAGCCAGAAGGCCTTTGATAAGGGATCATCTGCTACAACTTCAGACCACCAAGAGAATACAGGGTATACATTTTCCATGTGGCAGCATGGCATAGAGGAAAGAGCATTAACTTTGGAGTCAGAAAGACAAATAGTGAAATTGAAATTCTTGCTCTATCCTTATCAGCTGTGACCTTGTGAGCAAGTTTTTTAACTTCTTTAAAAGTTAGTTTCCACTGCAGAAAGTTGAAATGCAGCTCAAATTATATAATATAGACATACAGTAGACACTCAATTAAAAGTAGTTGGTATTTTTCTTATTCTCTAAGTCTCAAAGATACCAGCTCTACACCTTCTTTGTTATATTACTGTTAAGAAAAATGGTCATTATCATTATTAAACATATATTTATTGAACATTTAATATATACTATATTGTTATTAATAGAATATATTTTGAGATGGGATACTTATTACTTTATAGATAAGGAGACTGGGAAAATCACAACTTTTCAGTGACCTACCTAAAGCCTCCAGAAGTTTGTCACCTCTGGAACAAAATTCTGACACTTACCTTGGTTCACCAAGCCCTATAAGAGCTGTACCCCTTACTAATCTCCTACTACCACATCCTTACCCTTCACCAATGCACACTACACCCCATGTTTCCAAACTCAACAAGCTTGTTCTCTCTGTGTAGATTCCCTAAGTTGAGGGCCTCAGCTATGACTAAGTTAGTTGTAGTATATTGGTTTCTGTTACATCTATTCCAGTCTTGATTTATGTCAAGGGTATTTTTAAATCTCCCCCTCCCCCCAGTACCTGACCACTGCAGCTGCCTCCATGTACCCCTGTGCCCCTTTGAGGTCTGAGGTCTGCACCAGGAGGACACCCAACACCAACAGTGGCCAAGATACCACCTAGGCTCTTTGTGCTGTTCCTGAACTTCCCAGCTCTGGGTGAGCAATGTCTGTCACCAGCTGGTAATGCCTCTGTAATGTTTCCTCCTGAGATAAGAATATTTATTCTACTGGGTTATAATGATAATTAAATTATGTAATGCATACCAGGTGCCTGTGAACCTTAAATTCTGCCTAATTCTATATATGTGTTTGGAGAGAGATGAATAGATGAATGTCAAGAAAGAGAAAAATATCAGAAACTCCACTTCTTAAAGTTCCAAAATTGCAAACAATTCTGTGGTAGACACAAATTTTCCCTGCCTAGGGTGCTTTAATAAATAATTAACCTTACAGCTATTTGCTTATAGCTAAGAGAGGAATCCTGTCCTATAGCAATAAATTATTGCTGTAATATAAGGAACAAAAGAGAATATAGCTGTATTTTTAAAAATACATATTTTAGTGTTTTCTCAAAACATTTCCAACAATTTGCAAAGAGACAGTCTTAAATAAATCTCCACACACCATAGGCCCTTCAGAACATGATGCTGAATGAAGCTGAGGTGTAGAAGCCCTCCAGACAGATAAGGTACCAAAGAGGGCAAGATTGGAACAATGATATGTGTGGGCAATGAGATTCTCTTCAGTGGAGTAGCACAGTTGCCCAAAGTTAGAGAGCTTTTGCTTTAATTATAAATATTATCAGTTCTAAATCAATTAAAATTAGTATAGGATATAGAACTATTTTCAGTGTACAAAACTAAGAGCATCCAAGACACAGACAAATGGAAAGTAATTCAGAAACAAGCCTTTTTGAATTTTGTTCCAAGTGTTCTTGTGACAGAAGTTTAATGTAGGTCAACATGGAAATTAGACAATCAATGAAAACAGAGATAAGTGGATATACCAGTAATACCTCTGAAAAATTATCTAAATACTTTTCTTTTTTTTTTTTTTTAAACTTTATAGTTTATTGTCAGGTTGGTTTCCATATAACACCCAGTGCTCTTCCCCACAAGTGACCTCCACCAAGACCATCACCCCGTTAAATACTTTTCTTAATTCAGTTCAGTTAATGCTTATTTAGTCCCTTCGACATGTAACACCATGCCTACTTCTCCATTAAGTACCTTGTGATTCCCAAGATATCACTCAGTTTAAAGTTCACAAAATTTTTAAGCTTTCAATTCTGGCTTAATAGTTTTCACTCATTGATTTTGTACCTGATCTTCAATATTTAGATAAATAATGAAACTTGAAAGAAAATTCAACCAACTTCACTAAAAATAATGCTCTTTCTTATCCTTTTCCATTTCTAAAGTTGTGATTTGTTTCTGTTGATTCAAAAATTCTATGATATCCCACAAAAACCCTACTCTCACCACTATTATGGTATATTTACACACAGTACAACCTATTCCAACTTACACAAAAACATAAAAGAATAGCAATGAGGATTCATTATTCACATTGGAGATTACTTCATAAATCATCATAGGTTTCCATTAAACATAGTGCTCTTTTCATGCAGTTATATTATTCAATTTACAAAATCGATTTTGCACACTTTTCAGGAATGTATCTATTGCCCAAAGTGAAATAAAACATAATCTATGAAAATCAATACATTTCCTGATGGATCAAATGAAATATGCCACACAGATTTCTATTAAATACAGACACACAATTAAGCATCCAACTTTTGCCTTTTAGAGTGTGAAACAGTGGTGGACACTTGGCTGTTTCCATAATTTGGCTATTGTAGAGAAAACTGCTATAAACATTGGGGTACATATATTCCTTCAAATTAGTATTTTTGTATTCCTTTGGGTAAATACCTAGTAGTACAATTGCTGGAACATAGGGTAGTTTTATTTTAAACTTTTTGAAGAACTTCCATACTGCTTTCCAGAGTAGCTGCACCAGTTTGCATTCCCACCAAAAGCGCAAGAGGGTTCCGCTTTCTCCATATCCTTGTCAATATCTGTGCTTTTTTTGCGTTGTTGATTTTAGCCATTCTGACAGGTGTAAGGTGATATTCTCATTGTAGTTTTGATTTGTACTTTCCTGATGATTAGTGATGTTGAGCTTCTTTTCATGTGTCTGTTGGCCATCTGTAACCATACTTTAATGCTTTAATATTCTCCACAATATCCTTGGTGAGTTATGGTCAACCCAGTGCTTGAACATCTCCACTGATAAAAGAGGCCATTGCTTTCTAGATGATTTGGAATTTTAGAATTTTATTCCTTATATTGAGGAAAAACTATCTCCTTTTGGCTTCCAACCATTGATCCAGCAGGTCATTCAAACAAATCAAAATAGCTTCCCACATGACAGAATATAACATATTTGTATGTATTCAATATCATATTTCCCCAATATCTACAAATTTTTAATTAAGTACCTAGAATTCCTTCCACCATCTTTTCTACAGCAGTATTTTAAGTCCTTCCATATTCCTGACCATTCTCTGAAATATTTACAGTTTGTTCATGTAGCTTTTATAATTTGGTATCCAAAATTGAATGCCATACTCCAAGCATGATCTGAACATTATACTGTAAGAGCAGATAGCAAAGGGACCATCATGTTCCCTTTCTAGATATTATATTTCTTTTAATGTCTCTGAAGATGGATATGTTTAACAACAAAGCAAATAGAGAAAAAGGATAGAGGGATTTCTTGAAGTCAGTGGTATAATTTTGATGAATAATAAAAAAAACAAAGATTCTGTTATGTTTCTGTCTTCTCTAAGAAGGAAAATTATCTCTTGAAAGAAAAATTTAAAAGTGCTTCATCTCTTTTGTCAGACAACCATACTGTTAACTCATATTGAACATATTCTCAATTTCAACTAGAAAATTTCCCCTTCCTATGTAGGCTGCTAAACCCCCTTCTATCTTTATTTGTAAACTAGTATTTAGATCCAAGCTTAGAATCTTAAATTTACTTTCATACCAGTGAATTTCTATAATAATATTTCTAGATTTTTATTTAGGGTTCACATTGAATTCCCAAGTTTATAGTTATGAACTCTGCATTTTCATGCTTTTAGAAGGATGTAACAGTTTGCCTCTTCCTCTCTCCTATCACCCCATACTGCAGTTTACATTAACATATATATTCACCTTTTTTCATGGCCACTTTCTACAATATATTTTCTGTAAAAATGAATTAACCTCTTCAAGAGGGGGTGATCTTGCCACCATTGGGCTTATTCAAACATAGGCTAGATATAAGTTACTGGTTACTAAGAATTCTCTTTCAGAAAAGAATTCATCTTGATATAAAAGACAAAGGCAAATATCCATTTTATTTATTATTTAAAAAGGTGTACCACTGATGTCAAGTAGCACATCTACTCTTTATCTGTTTGTTCTATTGCTAATATAGGACATTGAAGTCTCTTTTGACGTTCTTCTCATTTTTTCTGAGGCTTAATTTCTGAACTCCAGTCAAGGTCATGTTTGACACAAAATTTTGGGGGGGAATGTTGGGTTTAGAACACCGCTCAAAATGAGGAAGAAGTTGTCCAAGAACCTAACCAGGATACAAACTTCCAGGATCATAAATATACTGAATAACTGGCTTTGTCTTCACCTACTAAAAAATATAAACTTAAAGTTTTGCACTAGTTTACCAGAAATTCTTTAGAATTCTTGCGAAGAATTTCCTAGGGAAAATTACCAGAACCAAGAGCCTTATCAATAGGAAAAATTTAAATAACCTGGAAGAAATACAAAATCAGTGTACAGAAATCTGTCACATTTCTATCCACTAATAATGAAGCACCAAAAGGAGAAAGTAAGAAGACAATCCCATTTACAATTGGACCAAAAACAATAAAATTCCTAGGAATAAACTTAACCAAGGAAGTGAAAGACCTGTACTCTGAAAACTATAAAACACTGATGAAAAAAATTCAAGATGACACAAACAAATGGAAAGATATTCCATGCTCAAGGGTTGAAAGAACAAATAATGCTGGGGCACCTGCGTGGCTCAGTCGGTTAAGCGTCCAACTTCAGCTCAGGTCATGATCTCACGGTTGGTGGGTTTGAGCCCCGTGTCGGGCTCTGTGCTGACAGCTTGCTCAGAGCCTGGAGCCTGCTTCATATTCTGTATCTCCTTCTCTCTCTGACCCTCTCTGCTCATTCTCTGTCTCACTCTCTCAATAAATAAATAAATAAATAAAAATTAAAAAAATAATAATAATGCTAAAATGTTCATACTGCCCAAAGCAATCTACAAATTTAATGCAATCTTTATCAAAATACCAACAGCCTTTTTCACAGAACTAGAACAAACAAAATTTGTATGGAACCACAAAGACCCTGAATAGCCAAAATCATCTTGAAAAAAGGAAACAAAGATGGAGGTATCACAATTTCAGATTTCAATTTATACTATAAAGCTGTAGTAATTAAAACAGTATGGTATTGGCACATAGATCAATGGAACAGGATAGGAAGCCCAGAAACAAATCCATTATTACATCATCAATCAATCTTTGACAAAAGAGACAAGAATATGCAATGGGAAAAAGACAGTGCTTTCAACAAATGATGTTGGGAAAACTGGACAGCTACCTACATGCTAAAGAATGAAACTGGACCACTTTCTTACATCATCCACAAAAAGAAATTCAAAATGGATTAAGGACTTACTTGAGACCTGAGACAAAACAAAAGAAAAAATCCTAGAAGACAGCCCAGGCAGTAATTTCTGACATCAGTTGTAACATTTTTCTAGATATGTCTTCTGAAGCAAGAGGAAAAAAAGCAAAAATGAACTATTTAGAGTACATCAAAATAAAAAGCTTCTTCACAGGAAAGGAAGCTATCAACAAATAAAAGACAACCTACAGAATGGGAGAAGATATTTGCAAATGACACATCCAATAAAGGGTTAGTATCCAAAATATATAAAGAACTTAACACAGAGAGAGAACAAATAATCCAATTAAAAAATGGGCACAAGGTATGAACAGACATTTCTCCAAAGAAGACATACAGATGACAAACAGACACATGAAAAGATGCTCAACATCAGTAATCATCAGTGAAATGCAAATCAAAACCACAGTGAAATATCACCTCACACCTGTCAGACTGGATAAAATAAAAAACTCAAGAAACAAGTATTGGTAAGGAGGTGGAGAAAAAAGAACTTTGTGCACTGTTGGTGGGAATGGAAACTGGTGCAGCCACTGTGGAAGACGTATGGAGGTTCCAAAAAAATTAAAAATAGAGCTACTCTATAATCCAGTAATTTCACTTCTGGGTATTTACCCAAAAAAATGAAAACACTTATTCAAAAAGATATATGCACCCATATGTTTATTGCAGCATTATTTACAATAGCCAAATTATGGAAGCAGCCCACGTATTCATAAACTGATGAATGAATAAGAAAGATATAGTATATATATATATATATATATATATATATATATATATATATACAGTGGAATATTATTCAGTCACAAAAAAGAATGGAACCTTGCCATTTGCAATGACATGGATGGAGCTAGAGAATATAACGCTAAGCAAAATAAGTCAGTCAGAGAGACAAATACCATATGATTTCACTCATGTGGAATTTAAGAAACAAATGAAAAAAAGGGAAAAAGAGAGAGACAAACCAAAAACAGACTGTTAAATACAGAGAACAAACAGGTGGTTACCAGAAGGGAGGTAGGTGAGGAATGGGTGAAATAGGTGAAGGGGATTAAGATCACACTTATCTTGATGAGCACTGAGTAATATATAGAATTGTTGAATTACTACATTGTACACCTGAAACTAGTTTCACACCCTATGTTACCTATACTGGAATTAAAATTAAATATATATATCTATATATATATATATATGCTTTGAAACCCCTGATAGGATTATGGCTTTCTCTGCCCCCACCCACATCCTCACACAAATATCAGACAGCTATCACAAAAATAGCACAAGGACTCTGCTATACAGTTGCCCTCTACTCTCTATTTATCTTTCCTATACTTTTTAAATAGGCATCTTAAGGGCCATCAATACTGTGAAAGTTTTCTCGAACAACCATGTCATTCCTATAACACCTTTAATTGCTTAATATTCTGTCATGCCTCCCTGAGACCCTATAAATTTATTGGAGATAGCAATGGCATCTGGTCTTCCTTACGTACCCCCAAGCAACTACAAAGAATAGGTAAATTTGCTGCACTAAGCCCTCCACCAAAAGCTATCCCTACAATAAATGTTTTAAAGGTAAAATGCACCAGTATTTTTGCTTTGTAGTAATAATCTGCCTGTCAACTTTTAGCAAACAGTATTTTTCTGATTAGTCTTTGTTCCATTTGCTGTCCCTGATAGCCTTTTAATTAGGTTGCTTGTTTGTCAAATGCCAGTTTTCTATGCTTTTGCTTCATGGATTTAAAAATAATCAGGGCAGGTATTGTATAAATTGTATAGGATGACATGCTGTCATGATCAATTGCTAATTAATTTCAGATTCTTTCTGCCTCTGTGATGTGGGTGCACTCTCTCAAATGAAAAATAAACAATTGTTGTACATTTTGTGTTTGTTAAAGCATTTCATAATTAATATTAGAGATTAATTCTTAAGCAAGTGTTTTCATCCAGCAGAGTGTTAGCAGACTCTGTTGTCTAGAAACTATTGTTTATTTTCTCTTTTCCTCTAATGAACCAGTGATTGCTTCTAGGCAACATAAGGATATATGGGAAGAAAAAAATTCACCTTGGATAGAACTCCCATATATGATTAAAGAAGAAGCATTTTAAAGAGGAGTCGATAAAAGGGTCTTTCATATTTTTGATAACAAAAAAATATCACCCAACAACTATTAAGTTCTTTCTATGTACCAAGTACTTAACATGTATCATGCCATTTAACTCTTACACTAACTAAATGTCATTGGTACTACCACGATATAAATTAAGAATCTGTTGTGCCAGTAGGCCACTCATCCTTTATTAGCGTTTCAGATGAGTTGTGCAAAACCATACAGCATTGGCTAAGCAGTAAGCTTTATTGGAGGAAGGGAAGAATGTAAAAGACCAAAGTCAGCACAGAAGACATGGGTTCCCATATGCTCATTATCTCCTAGTAAGGTTTGTCAAGCAGGATTCCCTGTTGAACTCTTGGTGTGATTCCACATTCTTTGTCTTTAACAGGGTATATATGATATAGCAGTTGGGTCGGGGGAAATCATCAGACTGTGTTTTAAGTGCAGTCTCATTTTGGGTACCAGTAGTTTCTAGAAGTTGTCTGTAAAGCTAGCTCCCAGGCCCTAGAAATCTTGAGGCCTGAAATATCTCAGCCTCTCCTGTCATCAGCTCCCAGAGTATCTGCTCCTACTGACAGGAAGAGAGACCTGGGCCTTAGTAACTCTTGTTCAGGGGACCCAGAATGAATAGCCTCTAGTTATGTTTGGATTATTTTATTAATTGAATCACAGAAATTAGTTTTAGGGAGATTAAATTACTTACCCAGGATCAGAAGACAGTTGAATGATATCACTGGAATATCAAAAGAATAAATTGACCTAGAACTGTGAACCTGTGAAACTACTATTTGGAATAAAATAACCAAAAACTGAGACTGTTTACTCTCAACGGTCTACAAATAAAGACCTACCAAGATGTCCTCCATGTAGAAAGAAATGAAAGCAAAAAGAAGTATGAGATGCAAGAGGAAATTATGAACAAAATGATTGGCAAACATGCAGATAATTTTCAATAAACACTCTCTGAATTAAGAAATAAAAGAAAAACTATACCTAACCTGTAAATTAAAAAAGAAAGAACAAATAATGGAGAGTAATACCACATAAGTCAGGATAGGGTGATGGGAGTCTATATATTCCAGAGCATAAGTGTCTGTGGGAGAAGGATTTTGATATAATATTTAGACTCAGATATGTATTATAATATTTCAAAAATAGCTATTTAGAAAGAGAAATATATATAGTTATGAAACAGAACAAGAAAAATGGATAAGAAAACAAGGGTAGCCTATCAAAAGATTACAGAGCCAAGAGAAATAAAACATAAAGAAGTGGAATAAAATGAAAATCACAAAATAAAATGACAGAAACGTGTACAAGTATTCCAGTAATAAAAAATTAATTTTTTTAAAAACCGTGACAAGTAAACTACAGAGAATTTCAAACAATTTTTCACTCTATTATACTTAGTGTATAAGAGGCACACAGTCTTAGACAGCTAAGGATGTATAGACTGGGTGGTATATACAATAGACATTTATATCCCACAGTTCTAGAGCCTAAGTCTAAGACCAAGATGCTGCAGATTTGGTTCCTGGTGAAGTCTGCCTTTCAGACTTGCAGATAGCTGTTTTCTTGCTGTATCCTCATATGGCAGAGAAAGAGAGAGAGAGACAGAGAGACAGAGCTCCAGTCTCTCTTCCTTTTCTTACACAGACGTTAATCCCATTCATAAAGGCCACATCCTCATGATCTCATTTAAACTTAATTACTTGCAAAGTCCCATCTCCAAATACCATTACACTGAGGGTTAGAGCTTCAATTATGGGTTTGGGAGCAACACAAACATTTAGTCCATAGCATATATATAATACATAAGGATATAGAAAAGCTAAATATAAAAGGACAGAAGATTATCTTTTATATATCAAGCCAATATTAGGCACAATGAAGCTGGGGTCACTATTTACCAACTAATACAGATTTTAAGACAGAAAGCATCATTAGAACTAAATAGGGACACTGCACTATGAAAAGAAGCTTAGTTCAACAAGAAGATATTATAGTTCTAAACTTCAGCGAGTCCAATAAAATAACATAAGCAAAAATTGACAGACTTAAAGAAAGAAAAGGACAAATTTACTATTATAGTAAGTGGTTTTGCCAATTCTCTGACAAATTTTAACACAGGCACACTCACTTGTTCACACATTACTGCTGTTTGGGGGCTTACAGTGGCAGAGTTGAGTGGTTGATACAGAGATGACATAATCCACAAAGCCTGAAATATTTATAATTTTGCCTTTTACAGAAAAAAATAATGAACCTTTGTCCTAGAGAAAGATCCTGAGACAAATATGTGAGTAAGTAGCAGAACACTGGTAGAAAAGTGAGGAAAGATGACAGGGAAAAGAAGGCAGCCATCAAAGTATGGGCCAGCCAGCCACAACTGTGGGTAACCAATGCTTAGTTCTATAGGGTAACTCTGGAACCTAGTACAGGACATACACCTCAGAGAAAGAGCCAGGTTGAGGACATCTACCAAGACAGAGTGGGTATGACAGGCAAGAGAGAATGACAATGATCTCACCTGTAGTCCTAACAAAGCCAAAGCAGTGCAGCAAGAACAGAACGAAAGTATAAGAGCAAATTAAGGATAGATGGCAAAAGAGCAGGCCTCATCCTAATCCTACCCACTCAAAGCACACATTTATGAGCCAAGCTCAGGTCTGAACGGAGAAAATGGGGAGAATCTTCGAAATAGACAAACAATTGAGATTTCAATTAAGATTTCACTGGGGGTTTTGAAAATTAAAAATGAGACTATTCTAATGCGTACATGAGATGGGAAAAGCTGTGAGATTTGTCTGAGGAATCTCTCTGAGATGGAACAGAAAGAGCCTACAGTGTTTCAGGATTTGGGAAGGAAGAAATGAATACTATTCCATAATTACACCTCACCAGTCTAGTTTATATAATTAAACATTAATAAGAAATGGTTTCTAAGATGCTAGGATCTATGATGATCATAAAGCATCATAATGTGTGTGAGAGAGATTAGGGTAGGGAGCAGCATTCATTAGAGTGGAGGGCAAAGGTTTCTCTAGGAGACCTGATATGCACCATGGATTGTGGTTGGTACTAAAAATGCAGGCATGAAAAACAAAGATTCCATAGGAAGAGAGCGATGAAAAAGACAGCATAAAAAGACCTACTATCACAAAATGTAGTATAAAACGAGTACAAACGACATCAAACTAAGCCATAACACACGCACAAACAAAAAAGGAAATCAATGGTGGAGAATTTTAAGTAGTACAATGACATATTAAGTCTCTGTTTTAGAAAAATTACTGTGACAATAAAGTGGAGGGTTGACTGGAGAAGCAAGTGCTGAAAAAAAGGCAGTAACAAAAGAAATACAAAGAAAGGGAATTACTTAAATGAACATAGAGTCAACTCAGTCTGGCCATTGCCTAAGAGTAGATTGATTTCTCACTTGGGTGATAGGTTCTATGGTCATCCAAAAAAAAGGAGAATACGGGGGGGGGGG
>CM053577.1:77068186-77094287 GCA_028646485.1 Cryptoprocta ferox
GTCTGTTTTATTGTGTGCATTATTCATTTAGTATTCTGAAGTCTGTGATTTGTTTTTTTTAATGTTTATTTATTTTTGAGAGAGAGAGACAGAGACAGAGACAGAGCATGAGCGGGGCAGGAGGAGAGAGAGAGAGAGAGAGAGGGAGACACAGAATCTGAAGCAGGCTCCAGGCTCTGAGCTGTCAGCACAGAGCCTGATGAGGGGATCAAACTCATGAGCTGTGAGATCATGACCTAAGCTGAAGTCGGATGCTTAACCAACTGAGCCACCTAGGTAACCCTGAAGTTTGTGATTTATTAAGTCATCTTAACATGACCTTGGAAGGTTGGGATGAATTGAGTCATTTTCACATTTCACAGGGCCAAAGTAGACATGAGACCATAATAGGTAGTCAACAAAACTGAATAAATATGTGAATTAATGCATAAATACTTGTCTCTCAACCCACATTTGCCAGGCTGAAGGCTGTAATAAGGCCAGGTAGTTCCCCTTCTCCTGAGATAACTGCTAAAAGCATCTCTCTTAAGCTTATTTCAAAGAGAGAAGGATAGCTTTTTATTTTTTTTTTAATGTTTATTTATTTTGAGAAAGCAAGAGAGAGTGAGGGAGGGGCAGACAGAGAGAGGGAGAGAGAGAATCCCAAGCAGGCTCCATACTGTTGGTGCAGAGCCTGACACAGCGCTTGATCTCATGAACCCTGAGATCATGATCTGAGCCAAAATCAAGAGTAAGATGCTCAACTGACTGAGCCACTCAGGTACCTCAAAAAGAGAAAGATATCTAATTAACTGTTTTAAGCATTGAATTAAAGCAATAATATCTCCTCCTTCTCTCTCTCTCTCTCTCTCTCTCTCTTTCTCCCTCTCTCTTTCTCTCTCTCTTCCCCCACCACACACACACACACACACTCACACATATTCCATCCTCCAGTAGACAGCACTGAAGTCATAGGGTAAAAGAGGAACAATATTTTCAATAACAAAAGTTAACAGTTATTGACCATTTTCCATTTGCCAACAAAATATCAAGTACATTATATATATTATCTCATTTCTTCCATTCATTATTTGAATGAATGATCTAGGCAATGTTCTAAGCATCAGAGACACAATAGTGAACAAAACAGACATGTTTTCTGTCTTCGTGGATATGAGGATTATAGAGAATATGGACAATGAACAAGGTAACAAGTAATAAATAAGCAAAATTCAGATTGTGCAATTGGAATAAAGTAAATAAGTTGGGAGACATAACAGAAGAATTTGGATGTGGGGGGGGCAGGCTAGGTTGAAAGACCTCTTGAGAATATGAAATTTAGGCTAAAATGAGGATGAAAAGGACACAGCCATCTGAAGTTCTAAAAAAAGAACTTACTCCGGCAAAGGGAAGAACAAGTAAAATTAGTCTGAAAGAAAAGTAATAGTCTGGTTTGTCTGAGAAAAGAAGGGAGATGAAAGAGACTGGAGCATGATTAGCCAAGAGAAAATGGTAAGACACGGGTTAGAAAAGGTAAGGAAGGCCAGGGTGTGAAAGGTCTAGTAGGCCATGTTAAGAAAATTGGTATTATTACACTTATAATGAGAAACTACTGAAATGTTTTTAAGCAAGAAAGTAACAGAATTAAAAGTAAAAGCTCTGGCTCCATGGTGGAAAACATATTTGGAAGTTGGTTCAATAGTGGACATAGAAGGGAAAGCCTAGGTGGCTCAGTTGGTCAAGCCTCCAACTTTGGCTCAGGTCGTGAGCTCATGCTTCGTGAGCTCAAGCTCCATGTTAGGCTCTGTGCTGACATCTTGGTGCCTGGAACCTATTTCAGATTCTGTGTCTCCCTCTCTCTCTGCCCCTCCCCTGCTCATGTTCTGTCTCTCTCTCTCTCTCTCAAAAATAAATAAACATTGAAAAAAAATTTAATAAAAAATAATGGACATAGAGGGACCAGTTTGAAGACTCACTCTCCAGTAGGGTGGAAAGAGATGAAGAAAAGTAGATGGAAGGTTGAAAATATACTTTGGAGGTAGAACATGCAAATATTGCTTCTCAGTTGGGTATGGGTAATGAAAAGCAGACTGGTATCAAGAGTAAAACCTAGATTTTTGTTTGAGCAACTGAAAGCATGATGGTGTCATTGACTAATAGAAAATACAGGGAAATAACTGGGGGTAGAGGAAGGGGAGGTATCAAAACTGTTTTGAGCAAGTACAGTAAGATATACATCTAATTTTGAATAAGTAAAATGATGCATACCTCTAAGTGCATCTATCAAGTCAGAGTTGGATTTATAATCTAAAATAAAAAAAAGAGATAAACATTTGGAGCATATTGGGAAATAGAAGTTACTTAAAGAATGAAAGTGGCTTAAATTACTAATGAGTGACATTAGAGAGAAGAATAGAAAGGGGGGTGGAAGGAAAGGAAGGGAGAGATGATGAGGAGAAAGAAGAGGGAAAATAAAACAGAAGAGAGCCAAAGTTAGCTTTGGGACATACTAACATTAGAATTTGGACAGAAATAGAGATGTAGGGGGTGAAAAAATTGAAGGAAAATCAAGAGGGTAGTTTAAAGTCAAAGTTAAGGGAAGAAAGTTTTCAAGAAGGATGTAGTATACCAAATGCTGTTGAGCAGTTGAGTAATATAAGAATAAAGAAATATCCACAATAAATTTTCACAGTAGCCCTGAGGCAATTTTTCATACCATCTCTACTTTAAAGTTGAGAAAACAAGAATTTTATAAATATATCATTAATATATCATATAGTTAGGAGAGAGAGCATTCTAAAGAAGTGATAAGAAATAGGGTCCAGAATACCAACTTAGGATTCAGGACAGTGAAACATTGTTCATTTTATTTCAAATTGAATGATTTATCCATTCACCAGATACCTTCTGAGTGTCTATGCCACTGTTCTAGGCTCTGGACATATAGTGGTTATCAAGATCCTGCCTCAAGGTGCTTGCATTCTAGTGAGAGAAGCTAATAATAAGTAAGCAAACAAATAAGTAATATTATAACTTCTGGCAGTAACTTGTGCGAAGAAAAATAATAAATCAAGGGAAGGGGAAAGGTATGATGGAGAAGCAAGAGCTGTTTTCAGTGAAGTTGTTAGGAAAAGCATCCTGAAGGAGGTAATACTGGAGCAGAAATTTAAATGAAGAAAAGGAGTGAGCTATCTGGAGATACAAAGGCAGTTCCATCAGTAAGTGTAAAGGGCCAGGAATGGACTGAAGTTTGGTCTGTTTGGCAGAAGAACCAGAATGTCAGGGTGTCTAGAGAAGAGTGAATCAAAAGGAGTGGTTGGAAAAAAAGGTTGAGGTATGGGAAGAATCAGTATCACAAGTGGCTCAATAGGTGGCAAAAACTTGTCATTATATTGAACTTCAATCTCTTGGAAGAATTTTGAGGAAAACGGGGCTTTGGTCTGATTTATACTTGTAAACTTCATTCTATCTGCTATGTAGGAAATAGACTTTGGGAACAAAAATGAAGGCAGAAAGCTACCCAGGTGGGCAATTTGATATAGCTTTTCAGATTAAAACCCTCAGATTTAAAGTCTCATAGGTCCTAATTATGCTGAGAGTCAAAAGGTTCCTGACATATAATGGGCATGTGTTGATTAATAAAAGAAGTTAAGATTAAAATGAGGTAAATTTGCCATCAGAACATAAGTATTTGAACCATAATTAACTGCCACGGTTTTATGGGCATTTATCCAGACCCAATCTTTAAACTTTATTAGCTTCACTTTATGTTTTCATAAAATCAAATGGGGTGTTTTATTTTGTTCTTGGAAAGACTTTAATTATAAAATATTTTATAAGATATAACCATCATTTACATGGATGCTAAGATATAGCATCATTTGCATCTATTAAGAAGAAAAGAGAAATACTGTGAACTATTTAAATATTTTCATATAACATTGTATTTGAATATTAAAGGAGAGAATAAGATTAAAACATATGGAATAAACAAATTTATATTTCACAGAATATCCCAATAAAAATCAAATGTATTTCTAAAATTAGGATTTCATTAGTTTCTTTTTAGTAGCTTTCTAAGGAAACATACCAACCTTCGAGAACAGTAAAAAAAAAAAAAAAAAAAGAAAAAGAAAACTGGATATAAACAAACTTCCTTATCAAAAATTAGAAAATACTTACGTGCCTGTGTGCCTAGGACTAAGAGGTATGAAAACTCCAACTAACTTAACTAAAACTAGTCTTATCTTACCTGAAATTCTATTTTATCCTTAGGGATTCTGTAACAAATTTTAGTAAAGAGGATTATTTCCAAATAGGACTATAATGATATATTTTTATTGATACAGCAATGTTCTTCAACCGTGTACAATTGTTCTCTGCCTCAAAGTGATTGAAAATAGTTTCAAAAGACTCTAATGAGTTTAAGGAATACCATAGATTATTTTCAATGCCCTTTCCATGGAGAATGGGTTCAGAGATGGAGAAAAATTACATCCTTGTAGGCTTCACTCTTAGTAAATCCAGAGAATAAACATTATTGAGAAAAGCCCAAGGAAACATCTTCCCATTTACTGGGGGATGTAGACTCCAGGCCATCTAATTAAGTAAAAATTGGATATAGCTCAAAGGGTGTAGGACATATTCCATTAAGCATTTTCCCAGACTTTTCAATTATTTTATAATAGCTTGGGAGATAGAATTTGAATTTAATCCTTCTCCAAAAATACATTTGGCTTCCTTAGATTTCAACCACTATTTTGACAGAGCTTCCTACTCAGTCATGGGGCAGAGGGAGAGCTCACTGATTTAGACAAGGAGATTATAGCCACTCAGTTGGAATTCAGAGTATTTCCAAGTAATTAATCTTAATAATTCTGAATATAGCAAACAGCCAAAACTACAATATTTTTAAATTTCTTGATTGACACAATTTGACCCATAAAATATTTGTATTAACATCATTCTATGAAAAAATATGCTTTAAAAGTGCTCAAAAACTGAAGAAAATTGTAGGTCTAAAGCAATTTAAATATACTTTGAACACTCTTCTTCTCCACTATTAATTAGAAAGTTGGCCTTTTGTTCATTTTCAGGGCAAAAAGGCAATATAATAAAGACAACAGATAACTTCCATGGGAGTTCTGTAGGCCTCAGAAAGCTATTTAACATTCTGAGACTCAGTGTTTACATATGTAAACAAAAGGGAATAATAATGCCTAATTCATTATATTTTATGAAATTTAAATAAAATAATGGTAAAGACATAGCTCTTGATGTTACAGTAGAAAGTAAACATAAGTTCCTCTTGTTTCCAGTAACTGAAATAACATAAATCTACAAGAAGTATAGTCTGAATTAATAGGGCTCCTGGGTGGCTCAGTCAGTTAAGTGGCTGACTCTTGATTTTGGCTCAGGTCGTGATCTCATGGTTCGTGAGATCAAGCCCTACATTTGGCTCTGTGCTGACAGCATGGAGCTTGCTTGAGATTCTCTCTCTCTCCCTCTCTCTCTGCCCCTCCTCCACTCACAGGCACATGTGTGCTTTCTCTCTCTCTCTCAAAATAAATAAATAAACTTAAAAAATAATCTGAATTAATAAAGGACTGTCTTGTGTGAAATGTTATTGACAAAAACTGAGGTCATGTTTGCATGAAAGTAATGAAAGTATGTCCTATTCCTATCTATGCTATAAACAGATGAAATAAATATGCTGAGGTTTAGACTATGGGAAGGCAAGAAACAAAATTAATAGAAGAAAAAACTAAGGTATTGGAAGAGAGGAAAACTGGAGGGAAGATGAATTCTAGAGAGTAGAAAGGGTTCCCACTGTAATCATCTGGAAACTTGAGAAATAGACCCATGAGAATATACCAGATACAACAAAGGAATAGCATTATATTTAAAAATTTTTTAATTTCTTTAAATTTATTTTAGAGAGACAGAGAATGAATGGGGGAGGGGCAGAGAGAGAGGGAGACACAGAATCCAAAGCAGGCTCCAGGCTCTGAACTATCAGCACAGAGCCCAACGTGGGGCTTGAAATCATAAACCGCAAGATCATGACCTGAGCCAAAGTCAGACGCCCAACCGATTGAGTCACCCGTGTGCCCCAGGAATAGCATTTTTAAATATAAAGAGCTCTTATAGATCAATATAAAAGACATTAAAGGCCCTATGGAAAATGTGACAAAGATATGAAATAATAGCTTAAAAGAAAAAATATATATGGCATTAAACATGAATAATTTTTCTGCTTTTATAGGAATAAAGTAACCTAAATGTCATTTGCTGCCTATCAAAGTAGCAAACCTCTTAAAAGAGTAGTAGCAGTAGTAATAGTAGTAGTACCAGTATAGTAAAACCCATGCTTTTACCTACAGATGATGTGACTATAAATATGTAAATTGTACACCCTTTTTTGAAAGCAACTTGGAAATATCTATGCAGAACTATTCACAAGAATTTGTATTCTCTAAGTGATTCCACTTCTAAGAAAATAATTAGATCCAAAAAATATACATAAGGATGTTATTTTCAACATTGATTTATCACACTGAAAATTATCTAAATATCCCAATAATAGATTGAATAGAAAAGATGCTAAGTAAGCAATGATCATCTGTATGGCAGACCATTAAAGAACCAATAAATATATTCCTCTGAAATTTTAGAAACAAGCACTGCTTTCCTATTTCCATGAAAACATAAAGTATAATACACTGACACAGCTTAGGCAATTATAGAATCTTGAATAGACACTACACAGCTTTGTCAAAACTTTGGTTAGAAAAGATTATATCTACTTAAGCCTAGATTAAGAAGATAGGGATGGGGAAAGGAGAACAGAGACATAGAAAAGTGAATCTCTGTGCCAAGGAAGAGTATGACTGAGAAAGAGCTGTCATTTAAATACCCATACTAAATACCCATACTAGATCAATATATTAGGCTACTTATTTAAAACTTAAATTGACACTTTTCATTCATAAAATATATTGAGAAGCAACCCTTGAATTAAGAATATGAGCTTTCAGTTCATGCAATGCTGGGATGAAGACCTCTTTTTTCTGATAGTTGATGACTTAGGGAAGTTATTTAGCTCTTTTAAGTCTTAGTTTTCAACTGTAAGATAAGGACCCATCATAGCTGAGGAATAGTGTTAGGAGGAGGTTTTGATTAAAGTCAGACTATATGTAAAGCTCTTAGCCTATGGCTAAAAAGATGGCAGCGATTGCTAGTGTAATTTCATGGCACTCATTATTACCTAAGCCCGCAAAATATTTTATTTAAAAGTCTTTGATTTGTATCTTTTTACATACAAAATTCTTAAAGACCACCATCTGTCAGGAGCTATGTGCATGGCTTCGTGGATATAAAGACAAATGAGTTACAACCTTTGTTTGTTGCATTAGCTCTATCTGATAGTGTGCTAGACCCTAGGGCAAAGGATGTTACCATGATCTCTGCCTTTAAAGCCTCATATCCAGAAGAGTAAAAAATTATAATAAAATTGTAAAAATGTCATTTAAAAATGTTGTCAAAATGGCTTAACAGGCTCAAAAGAATAACTACCTTGGCAATGAAAAATACCTTCAAAAATTGAAGGCAAGACTTGAACTAGAATATTCACTAGCATAGACTTTTATAGTCCTCCCTGTGACTGACAATAGCATTTTCTCACTTTTCAATAAAAAAAAATAAAATTAAGATAGATGATTGGTTTGTTTTGGAGGTGTAAAGAAAATAAACAATGACATTTTTAATTGTATATCATGTCCACAAATATGGAAACATCCACGAATTGTAAGGATCCCTAAACAAATTTCCATTCAAATTATCAAAATATATATATAAGCAGAAATCAGCAAAAAGGAATAAGAACATGCCCAGGTTTGACAAGCATCTGAAGCACAATTGTTGCAATAGCGTCTTCTATACAATTTCATCTGTATCATTCAGTAAGTTCTACCATGAAAATCTAGATAGAGAGTCTGCTGGGGAGGAAAGCAGGGCGATGTTTCAGTGCTGCATTCTGTTCCTGCAATTACTTAGGGATAGGGCCATAGTTTCAAGTGGAGGCAGTGGAAGGAGAAGCGATAAGGAATTAGCTTTAAAGGCATAAGTGAAGGGTAACTTTTAACAAAGAGAAGTTTCAAGTCACAGGGAATTTATTTAAGTATCATTAAACCAAATGTCCTCTGCAAGCTTAAAAAACTTGGGTTCAATCTTGGTGAGTAGAGACATCTGTGAGTTCTGATGTGAAGGGTGGAGCCGAGCCATACAGTGGGGAGGAAGGGGACTGGAGAGCAACTTAACCTCTGGTTTGTAGCAGGACTTCAGCTGGTAGCCATGGCAGAAGTAACCATGTTGGAAACTGGCGGTGGGCACAAGAGTGGAGATCAGACCACAGAGAGAAACGGCTGGCCAGGGCTGGCAAATTTCTCAGGCTCAAACACATGGAATGTCATTTAGAGTGAGGGATCTTAGGCCTACCTCATTTTTGGGAGTTCCCAATTTTATTCACAAACATTATATAACGAAAGTACTGCTGATCACTGTTCTGGCTTAAGGTCCTACCTATGGAGCTTCTCACATCTGATCTCATTAGTTCTCTACCCTTCTTTGTGCTTATGGGTATCCTGGGGTATTACAGTTAGCTGAGTGATGGAGAGTGGGAAAAAGGAATGTGCTTGCTAGGAGTGTAGAAAAGGTGAACCTAAGCCAGAGCATATGGTATATGAGGAATAAAACAGAAGATGAGACTGGGAAGGCAGAGTGGGGCATGGTTAGAAAAAGTCTGGTAAGTCACCGCCAAGTTTAGATTTTAACTGTTCTATAAGCAATATTGTACTACTGGAAGTCTATCTGCCAGGGAGTGATATGTTTCAGCCAGGCACCTTTTAAAAATGCATAACTATGGAGGGTATTTTGGAAAACAACAACAAGCATTTGAGACAGGGAGTCCAGTTAGGTAACTATAATTATAGTTAAAGAGAGAAATAATGTTGAACCAAGACAGAGCAGCAGTGACGGAAAAGAAAAAAAAAAAGGAAGAGAAAGTTTGGGAAACAGAGCCTTCAGTGTGAGAGAGATGGATGGGAGAAAGTGTCAAAGACTTATGCTTTTAATCTAAGCAAATATGAAGCTAATGATGCCATCCATACAGGATGAGGGAAGGATATTGGGGGGGAAAGGTAATGAATTTGATTTAAAGCATGCTGAGTATGGAGTAGCACTATAACCATTTATATAATACAAAAAACAAACTAACAAAACTTACATTTTAAGGCCATTTTTTATTCCCATCAAGTAGAACACTAAAGGAAATCTTAATGTTTTGAAATCCCAAAATTAGGTGGTGATTTCTTACATTACAAAGGATTCTTTACTCTGTATAAAGTGGTACCACTAGAATCAAATCATAATTTTGCCCAATGCATCAAAACCATGACTGTTTTTTTAATATTTAGGTCTAGAGATAAATAAGGTATTATTTTGTGATAGGATAATGTATATGGAAACAAAAATTCCCTAGAGTAGAGATAAAGTGAGGGGCTAAAGAGAGAAACAGAAGGAAAGGAGAAGGCAAAGTGAGGAGAAAGGTAGAGTAAGTCACAAAAGTAAAAGAGCATGAATCTAAAGGCAAAAGTAGCCAGCATGGAAAAAGCAAGAGGGTAAAGCACCTGAATTTTGTGGAAGGGTAAAGAATCAGACTTAAAAAAAAAGAAATACTCTGAAGTGAAAGATCATGAAGAGCATCTCTTTCTCAAAGTCCAGTACTCAGTTTGTTCTGTGTGCTCTTGAGGATTACAAGAAAGTGCCCAGCCCCCTCTTAAAGAAGCTTTGAAATCACCTTACAATCCCTAAAGCCCCAAATTCTGCTTTTCATTAGCACCAGGACATTAGGCAAGTGGTTTAACTTCAGCCCCCAGTGGTTGCATATATGAAATACAGATAATGCCTAAATGATTTAAAATTGAATGAGACAATGTAGTTTGGAACCTGGTACATAGAAAGCATTCAACAAATGGTAGTTATGAGTAAGAAAAAATTCATACATGGGTTCCAAATAATTTCATATTCCACCATTAGGTATTAATTCACTGCTCTTTCCAGCTGTTTTTATTAATGAAAGTTCTTCCTGGGAAAGGTAACCTATTCCAACTACTAACACTATAGTGTGACCTATAAATCCTTCAACTTATCCCATTTTCTAAGCACTAGAAGGGATTTAGGGTAGCATGATTCCAAAATCACATATGAAACACTAAAAAAAAAAAACAAAAAACAAACCCAAAAGCCAACAAGAGAAATGGAGAAAACACCATTTTTTCATGGCCACCCCAACATCAAATACAGGAAAAATAATTAATATGATCCTGACTTTCTCTTAAAAAGTCATTGTGTGTAAGATACACAAGATTTCAAAGAAACGATTAGAGAGGGAGGCACAGAGTAAAAAGAGTACAAATTTAGCAAGAAGTGCCAATGAGAATGTAGAAGATGTGAATATGAATTCAAAACTTGACATGGCAGGGCGCCTGGGTGGCTCAGTCAGTTGAGCGTCCGACTTCGGCTCAGGTCATGATCTCAAGGTTTGCGGGTTCGAGCCCTCCATCGGGCTCTGTACTGACTGCTAGCTCAGAGCCTGGAGCCTGCTTCGGATTCTGTGTCTCCTTCTCTTTCTGCCCCTCCCCCTGTTCACGCTCTGTCTCTCTCTTATTCTCAAAAATAAATAAATGTAAAAAAAAAAAAAAAAAACTTGACATAGCATTCAGGATTCTCACTGGTGACCAAACAAAGATATTGGAGATATTGGAGATGAGTTATAGTGAAAAATCCCCAGAGATTGAAGAACAAGTCTGAGTCTAGACACCAGACTAGAAACAAAGGACTCAAGGATAGAGGTAGAGTTTCCTGAAGAGACCATTCCGTCATCAGTTAAAGGGGATACCTATTGGATTTCCCATCTAAAATTGCTTTGCTTTTTTTACATTTCTTTTACAGCAAAATTATCTCTCATAATTGAGTCATGAGATTCTATAAAGTATTTTTGATAATGCTGCCACATCAAAAATTCTTCCTCAGAACTCGCCATAGTGAAAATGGATATTATATTTCTTTTTAAAAATTCAATCTTTTTAAAGATAAAGTAATTTTAAAGTTGAAAGGAAATTGTATAAAATTAAAATTCTATCACAAGTTTATCATACAACATGTGCCCACTTCTCATTTTAAAAGTGATTAATTCATGAGTTTGTGGAATAAAGAAATCAAAATAATGATAACATGTACTAAATCTCTCCTATTGTTAGTGTCATACTTTATAAATAAACACATTGCAAATATGTTTTTTTTTTCATCATAAGTGTACTCTTTAATCCTCATAACCTATTTCACCTGTCCCACCACTTCCCCTCTGATAACTATCAGTTTGTTCTCTATAGTTAACACTCCATTTGTTGGTTTGTCTCTGTCTTTTTTGTTGTTGCTGTTCATTTGTTTTGTTTCTTAAATTCCACATATGAGATCATATGTTATTTATCTTACTCTGATTGACTTATTTCACTTAGCTCTTATCCTTAGCTTTATCTTACTCCTTAGCTCTATCCTCATTGTTGCAAATGACAAGATTTCATTCTTTTTATGACTGAATAATATGCCATTGTATCTATGCACCACATCTTCTTTATCCATTCCTCTATCAGTGGACACTTGGGCTGTTTCATAGTTTGGCTATTCTGAATACTGCTGCAATGAACATAAAGGTGATTGTATCCATTTGAATTAGTATTATTGTATTTGGGGGATGAATATTCAGTGATTCAGTGAATGGAACATTCAGATCCATTACTGGATCACAGTGTAGTTCTATTTTTAATTTTTTGAAGTACCTCCATACTGTCTTACACAATGGCTACACCTGTTTGCATTCCCACCAGCAAGGCACAAGGGTTCCTTTTTCTCCAAATCCTAGCCAACACTTGTGGTTTCTGGTGTTTTTTATTTTAGACATTCTGACAGGTATGTGGTGATTTCATTGTGATATTGATTTGCACTTCCCTGATGAGGGGTGATGTTGAGTATCTTTTCATGTGTCTGTTGGCCATCTGTAAGTCTTCTTTGGAGAAATGTCTGTTCATTTCTTCTGCCTGTTTTTAATTGGATTACTTGTTTTTTTGGGTTGAGTTGTATAAATTTTCTGTATATTTTGGACACTAACCCTTTATTGGATATGTCATTTACAAATATATTCTTTCAGTGTGTTGCCTTTTAGTTTTGTTGATATTTTCCTTTGCTATGCAGAAACTTTTCATATTGATGTAGTCCAAATAGTTCATTTTTGCATTTATTTCCCTTGCTTCAGGAGACATATCTAGAAAAACGTTGCTTTGGCCCATTTCAGAGAGATTATTGCTCATGATTTCTTCAAGGATTTTTATGGTCTCAATCTCATATTTACGTCTTTAATCCATTTTTAGTTTATTTTTGTCTATGGTGAAAGAAAGTGGTCCAGTTTCATTCTTTTGCATGTAGCTGTCCAGTCTTCCCAGCACCATTTGTTGAAGAATTGGTATTTTCTCCATTGTATATTCATTCCTCCTTTGTCAAAGATTAATTGACCCTAGAACTGTGTGTTTATTTCTGGGTTTTCTATTCTATTCCATTGACCTATGTGTCTATTTTTACACCAGTGCCATGCTCTTTTCATTACTACCACTTTGTAATACAGTTTGCAATCTGGAATTGTGATACCTCCAGCTTTGTTTTTCTTTATCAAGAATGCTTTGGCTATTCAAGGTCTTTTGTGGTTCCATATGAATTTTAGGATTATTTATTCTAGTTCTGTGAAAAATGCCATTGGTATTTTTGATAGGTGTTGTATTACATTTGTAGATTGCTTTGGGTAAGACAGACATTTTAACAATATTTGTTTCTCCAACCCACAAGCATGAAATGTCTTTCCATTTCTCTGTGTCATCTTGAATCTCTTTTACCAGTGTTTTATAGTTTTCTGAGTACAGGTCTTTCACTTCTTTAAGTTTATTCCTAGGTATTTTACTGTTTTTGGTGCAATTGTAAGTGGGATTTTTTTCTTAATTTCACTTTCGGTTGCTTCATTATTAGTGTGTAGGAATGCAACAGATTTCTGTACATTGATTTTGTATCCTGTTACTTTACTGAATTCACTTATCAGTTCTAGTAGTTTTTTGGTTCAGTCTTTAGGGTTTTCTGTACATAGTATTATGTCATCTGCAAATAGTGAAGTTTTACTTCTTTTTCACCAGTCTGGATGTCTTTTATTTCTTTACATTGTCTGATTGCTGTGGCAAGGACTTCCAGTACTATGTTGAATAAAAGTGGTGAGAGTGGACATTCCTCTCTTGTTCCTGACCTTAGAGGAAAAGCTCTTAATTTTTCAGCATTATGAGGTTGGCTGTGATATTTTCATATAAGGCCTCTATTATGTTGAGGTATGTTGCCTCTAGACCTACATTGAAGACGGTTTTTATCATGAATGAATGTTATACTTTGTCAAATGCTTTTTCTGCATTTATTGAAATAGCCATGTGGTTTTAATCTTTTCTCTCATTGATGTGATGTATCACATTGTTTTGTGAATATTGAACCTTGAATCCTATGAATAAATCCCACTTGATCATGTGTATGATTTTTTTAATGTATCATTGGATTTGGTTTGCTGATATTTTGTTGATGATTTTTGCATCTATATTCATGAGAGATATTTACCTATATAGGTCATTTTTTTTTTTTTTGGTAACATCTTTATCTGGTTTTGGTATCAGGGAGATACTGGCCTCAGAATGAATTTAGAAATTTTCCTTCCTCTTCTGTTTTTTGGAATAGCTTAAGATGTCTAAGTATTAATTCTTCTTTATTTTTTTAACTTTTAATTTAAATTTCAATTAGTTAACACACTGTGTAATATTAGTTTCAGGTGGACAGTACCAGTACAGTGAGTGATTCAACACTTCCATACAACATCTGGTGTTCATCACAACAAGAGTACTCCTTAGGCCCCATCTTTTTTAAAAGTTTGGTAGGAATCACCTGTGAAGCCATCTGGTCCTGGACTTTTGTTTTTTGAGGGTTTTTTTGATTACTGATTCAATTTCATTGCTGGTAATGATCTGTTCAAATTTTTTATTTCTTCCTGCTTTCATTTTGGAAGGTTATATGTTTCTAGGAATTTCTACATTTCTTTTAAGTTGTCCAATTTCTTGGCATATAGGTTTTCATGATATTCTGTTACAATTGTTCAATTTTCTGTGGTGTTGGTTGTTTTTTCTCCTCTCTTAGTGATTTTGTTTATTTTTGTCACCCCCTCCCGCCCACACACACTCTTCTGGATGAATCCGGCTAGAGGTTTATTATTTTGTTGATCTCAAAGAACTAGCTCCTGGTTTTATTGACCTATTGTGTTTTTAGTTTCTATATCATTTATTTATACTCTAATCTTTATTATTTCCTTCCTTTAGGTTTTGGTTGTGTTTGTTTTCTAGCTCCTTTAGGTGTAAGATTAGGTTGTTTATTTGAGATTTTTCTTGCCTCTTGAGGTAGACCTGTGGTGCTATAAAATTTCCTCTTAAAACCATTTTTTAATCTATTTTTTTTATTTTAGAGAGAGAGAGAGCATGAGTGGGGGAGAGGGGCAGAGAAGAGTGAATCACAAGCAGGCTCCATGCTCAGTGTGGAGTCCAACACAGGACCTGATCCCACAGCCATGAGATCATTATCTGAGTTGAATCAACAGTCAGACACTCAACTGACTGAGTCAGGCAGGCACCCCCCCTCTTAAAACCGTTTTTGTCACACCCCAAAGATTTTGACTTTTGTGTTTTCATTTTCATTTGTTTCCATGTAATTTTGTATTTCTACTTTTATTTCTTGGTTGACCCATTCATTGTTTAGTGGCAATTTGTTTAACCTCCATGTATTTGTGCACTTTCTGATTTTTTTCTTGTGGTTGATTTTAGTTTCACAGTATTGTGGTCTGAAAAGATGCATGGTATGACTTAGGTCTTTTCCAATTTGTTGAGACTTGTTTCATGGACTAATATGTGATGTCTGGGAAAATGTTCCATGTGTACTTTAAAGGAATATGTATTCTGTTATTTTAGGATGGAATGTTCTGAATATTCCTGTTAAATCCATCTGGTCCAGTGTTTCCTGGAGCACCTGGGTGGCTCAGTCTGTTAAGTGGCCGACTTCGGCTCAGGTCATTACCTTGCGGTTCATGAGTTCAAGCCCCGTGTCGGGTTCTGTGATGACAGCCCAGAGCCTGGAGCCTGTTTCAGATTCTCTGTCTCCTTCTCTCTCTGCCCTTCCCCTGCTCACGCTCAGTCTCTCTGTCTCTCAAAAATAAATAATCATTTAAAAAATTTTTAAAAAAGCTATTTCCTTTTTGACTTTTTGTTTGGATAATCTATCTATCAATGTAAGTGGGGTGTTAAAGTCATCTACTATTATGGTATTGCTATTGATTATTTCTTTTATGTTATTAACTGTTTTATGTATTTGAGTGCTCCCATGCTGGGTACATCAATATTTACAATTGTTATATTCTTTTTGTGGATTGCCCTCCTTATTTATTATATAGTGTCCTTCTTTGTCTCTTGTTACTGTTACAGTCTTCGTTTTAAAGACTATTTTGTCCAATATAAGTATTGCTACTTGGCTTTCTTTTGGCATCCATTTGCATGATAAATATTTCTTCATCCTCTCACTTTCTTTTTTTCCCTTTTTTAAAAATTTTTATTTTAGACAGAGAGAGAGAGAGCACAAGCAGAGGAGAGGGGCAGAGGGAGACAGAGAGAGAGAGAGAGAGAGAGAGAGAAAGAGAGAGAGAGAGAGAGAGAGAGAGAGAGAGAGAATCCCAAGCAGGCTCAATGCTCAGTGTGGAGCTCCCCAATGCGGGGCTTAATCCCATGACCTGGAACCACCACCAAAGCTGAAACCAAGAGTTGGACATTCAACTGACTGAGCTGCCCAAGCGCCCCCAGCCCCTCACTTTCAATCTGCAGGTGTCTTTCAGTCTGAAATGAGTCTTTTGTAGGGAGCATATCGATGGGCCTTGTTTTTTTATTCACTCTGTAATTCATCCAACGTCTTTTGATTAGAGCATTTAGTCCATTTACATTCAAAGTAATTATTGATAGATATGTAGTTTTTGTCATTTTGTTATTTGTTTTGTGGTTGTTTCTATAGATTTTCTCTGATCCTTTCTTTTCTTGCTTTCTTTCATGGTTTGTTGGCTTTCCTTAGTGATATATTTGGATTCCTTTCTCTTTATTCTTTGCATATTTATTATTGGTTTTTGATTTGTGATTACCATTCGGTTTGCATATATCTTCTGCATATAGCAGTCTATATTGACTAGCAGGTCACTTAAGTTTAAACTCATTCTTTAATCCTCTCCTTCTCACCTTTTAGGTATACAATGTCATATCTTACATTCTTTTATGTTATGAATCCCTTAATTGATTTTTATGGAAATGCTTACTTTACTACTTCTGTGTTTTTTACTTATCATACTCTCACTTATAATCTTTTGTTTCCCTCAAAGGAAATATTTAATATTTCTTATAGGCCTGAATTAGTGGTCATGAACTTCTTTACTTTTTGTTTGTCTGAGAAAATATTTATCTTTCCTTCTATTCTGAATGACATCCCTGCTTGATACATTATTCTTGGCTGCAGATTTTTCTCTCTTAGTATTTTGAATATATCATGTCACTCCCTGCTGGCCTGCAAAGGATCTGCTGAAAAATCCACTTATAAGTAGTCTTATAAGGATTCCTTCATATGTAACTGTCTTCTTTTCTCTTGCTGCCTTAAAATTTTTTTCTTTATTGCTATATATATATATATATTTTTTTTTGCCATTTTAATTACTATGAGTCTTGGTACGGTCCTCCTTGAGTTAAATTTTTGGGGAGATCTCTGTGCCTCCTGGATTGGATATGTTTCCTTCCCCAAATAAGGAAGTTTGTACTTATGGTCCCAATTCTCTCTATCATCGTGGATGGAGTGCTGTGGTTCAGCCCTTGACTCTGAGCTCGTTCATGTGATTGCTTTGGCCAGAAACTAGGTTAGCAGACATGATACCAGGCAGAGACTTAGAAAATTCTTGAGTATATCCCCTAGCTTGCCCTAGCCTCTCCATTCTTGTGCCTCTGTTCCATAAACATGAGAACATACCTGGGCTACTCTTTTACAGTAGAAAACATGTAGGAAAGGGCTGCATCTCCCTGCATCCTCTCTGAAGCATTCCCAGTCCCAGCAGTGCAATTAATCCACAGCTGACTACAGTACATGAGTGAATCCAACCAAGATCATCAGAACCTGCCAGCCAATCTATGGACTTGTGTGTAATAGTAAGTGCATGTTGCTTTATGCCACTAGTTTTGGTGGAGTTTGTTAGTATTATCATGTCAATAGCTCATTAATTCATATACACACATTTGGTTACCTCAACAGAACAATAACCTCATACTTCTTAGTTTCCACCTTAGCATTATATACTCTGAACATAGTTAAACATTTTTTTAAATGTTCATTGATGGATGGCCTCTAGAATATGAAAATCAAAATTTTAATGTATTCAGGTGTTCTAGCAGTGATTTTTTTTTGTCTCAGGACTCTTTTTCACTTTCAAATATTATGGGGGACCTCAAAAAGCTAATGTTTGTGTATATTATATCCACTGTATAAAAAATTAAAACTGTGGGGCACCTGGGTGGCTCACTCAGTTAAGCATCTGACTTTGGCTCAGGTCATGATCTCACAGCTTGTGGGTTCAAGTCCCGAGTCGGCTCTGTGCTGACATCTAAGAGCCTGGAGCCTGCTTTGGATTCTGTGTCTCCCTCTCTCTCTGCTCCTCCCCCACTCACTCTCTGTCTGTCTCTCTCTCAAAATAAATAAACATAGTAAAAATTAAAAAAAAATTAAAACAGAAATTTCTAAAGTGCAGGAATAACAAGCACACATTCCTTCAGCCATCAGAGAGGTGATGGCATCACAAGTCATGTGGCTTCTGGGAAATTCCACTATATACTCTTGAGAGAATGAGTGGAAAAGACAAATGAGGTAAAATTTGCAAAGGACTTTAAAAAAGTATCTGACAGGGGCGCCTGGGTGGCTCAGTCAGTTAAGCGTCTGACTTCAGCTCAGGTCATGATCTCGTGGTTTGTGAGTTCAGGCCCTGTGTTGGGCTCTGTGCTGACAGCTCAGAGCCTGGAGCCTCCTTCTGATTCTGTGTCTTCCCCTTTCTCTGCTCCTCCCATGCTTAAGCTCTGTCTCTCTCTGTCTCTCAATAATAAATAAAAATATTAAAAATTTTAAAAAATTACCTGACAAAAAGTAAGTGATTTATGATGTCGAATTAAAAAAAATATCATGACATAGCTAGCCTGTATTTGTTTTCTGAATATTAGTACTGTATGGTCTTTACAATTATCAAGTAGTCAATGGTTTACAATAATATGTCAGCAGAGGAAGATATTTATGCTTCAGATAGGAACTACTACAGTATCCACATTTTTGCATAATGAAGGATTCTTTCCAACACCAGTTTAATTAGGATGTTACTTTTCTCACCAAAAAGCAAATCAGTTAAAAATCCCTGCACTTCAGAGACAAAACACAAAGGCAGTTGAGTGAAAAATACACTGACATTGCTCAAAGCAACAGCATGACACAAATAAAGAAATAAGCTTTGGTTATAATAATTGATTAGCGGCCTGCATTTTGCAGATTATGTAGAGGGATACAAATCCTGTTGATTCCCATTCAATATCCATTATTCCATTCTCCCTTAATTATAAAACCCTAATTTGATTCAGAGTGGCAATGTTCTGTTTTTTAATTATGTACTACTTGACATATGGATGTGAAGGCTGGGGCTCCAAAAGCCATCTCAGACCACAAAGAAATCTGAAGCATGGAAGCCAGACTCTGAGAATGAAGAGCATGACATAGAAGCTAGTATTTCTGATGAAAATAAGAGCCACCAAGGAAGAGTCACCTTCCTCCAGACTTCTACATGAAAGAGAAAGAATCTTCTATCTTGTTTAAGCCACTCTTTTGGGGTATTCTCTTAGTATTTTGGTACAGCCAACTTAATCTTAAACAATACAATAGATAAGTGATAATAGTTTTGAAATTGAACTCTAAAAAATCATGGAAGTAAAGACTGGTGATTTTATTTTATTTTATTTTATTTTATGATGTAATTATAGAAGAAAAAGGTAAAACAAACACTTGATTGGATTCAAATGTATATAACTATGCTTTATATTACCATAGATTATATGCTTTTGTCCTTTCATAGGTCATTTTCAGTTAGTCTAAATTAAAGGACATAGATAGAATGAAAAGTTAGAGGGAGAGCAAATATACTGTTTGCTTTGGCTATGACATTCACCTTCTCTTGCCCTCAAACATCAGTTCCTCTGGTCCTTGGGCCTTTGGACTTGGACTGAATTACATCACCAGCTTTCTAAGTTCTCCAGCTTGCAGATGGCAGACTATGCAACTTCTTGACCTCCAAAATCATGTGAGCTAATTCCTAAAATAAATATTCTTACAGAGAGAGAGAGAGGGAAAGAGAGAGAGAGAGAGAGAGAGAGAGAGAGAGAATAAGAGCAGTATAGGTATAGGTATCCTATTCATTTTGTTTCTCTGGAGGACCTTGACTAATGCAACAGCAATACTTATTTACATTGCTCTTCTATTTTATTACTTCTAAAGGTAGGTGGTCCAAGCTATCAAATAAAGTTTTTAAAGTGGGAAAACAATGATTGAAATAAAAAATATATCCCCAAATATTATTTTTATTTATAGTTTCCCACTGAATTATCTCCATAATATATGTAGGTGGAGAAGAATATTTTAGGGAAAAAATGAAGTGTAAAGCTGAGGAAAAATCTTCAACCTATTGAGTGGGTATTAGCAGGCACAAAGACATGAAGTTGTTATATATTTCTTTCTTCAGTCCATCTTAAATTTTCTCATCCTTTAATTTCCTTATCTGAAAGATGCAAGCAATATTACAAACTAACTTTCTCTTGCTCCAGCTAAAGGATACTTGATGAAAGAACATAGAGAATGTGAAGCTATGTTCATGGACATTTGCACTGAGCAGAAGTCTTAACTGATTTTCTAAGAAAAGCCTTTACAGAAAATGGCATAAAGAAAAATATCACATTGAGTAGGGTTTTAAAAAATTAACTCCCAAAAGAAACCCTCAAAAACTATTAAATCATGAAATTTCAAAACCTCTAGGATTTAAGATAATCCACAATTATTCATCTGAAATATTGGTTCATGAAGAGTTTTACTTTGAGGAGACGTGGGGAAAAGATTCCCAGATTATTACTGATGCTTTAACTAAGCAAAGAGCAAAGCTATGTCATCTAATCAAAGAAAGGCATAAAATGTTCTCAGAGTAACTGTATGATTTCAAATATTTAGGGGGAAACTATATTTTGTTAATATTTCCTATTATTGAGGAAATCCTCACTGTTTCCATTTTGCCCAACCTCTCTAAACCCCCATGCTTGTTTACATATTAGTATATAAGAACAATAAAGGAAATGGCTATAAAATTTGTCAAAATATCAAGGGGGGGTAGAGCTAATATCACAATGATGGATAATATTGACATAACCATATAAAGTTGCAATTATTTACCTATTTTAAAGATCAGTAAACTAAGGCTTGCAGATATTAGGTAATCTGGCCTTCATCACACTTCAATTAATTTGAACCTAGGTTTCTAGGAATACAGATATTGCTTTCTATATTATGCCACAAACTGAGCCTTTTGGTCTTTTCCCTCATGGAGCAACAGTATCTCCTAGAGGAAAAAAAACAATAACAACACTATTTATAAACACAGTGTGATGGATGGCATAATATAGGTACAAATCTAATAAGATAGAGGCATAAATAGGAAGCAGGCAGAATAACAAACTACTGGGATAAAGGGAGTGAGTCTAGAAAGACTTAATACTAGAGACAGCATCTGAATAGTGTCTTGAAGAGCAAATTGTGAGTGGTTAGAAATGGGAGATACTTCAGGCCAATATGACTATGAATGAACACCAGTAAAAAATAATAAATGACACTTACATAGTACTCTCCTTATGCAAATCACTGTCTTAAGTGTTTTACATATACTAATTCATTTAGTTCTCACCATAACCCTATAAGATAGATATTATAATTATCCTCGTTATAAAGAAAAAAACGGAGCTAAGTAACGCCTTAAGTCACACAGCTGGAGATAAACAGAGCCAGGTGTTGAAACTTGGGTATCTGTCTCTAAAGTCTGGACTCTTCACCTCTGCCAGTAGCAAATACAAAATTTCCTTAGGACTGAAAAATAGCCAGGTGTTGGTAGAGTGTAGAATGAATGAAAGAATGAAAAGACTAAAAAGGTAGATAGGGGCTAGAGTATGGCAGCCTTAAAGGTCATTCTAAAGATCTTAGTTTTCATTCTGTAAGCAGTGCATGAAGTTCTCTGAAAGAAAGGTGACATATTCAGAGCAGTGTTTTTTAAAAAAATTTCTCCGATGGTTCTGTGAAAGAAAAAAACAGACTCCAAGCTAAATAACAGCAGCAGAAATCTCAGAAAAATCACTGGAAAGTTTCTTTGATAGTCCAATGAAGAACTGAGGGCTTGAGCCAATCTCAATTGGAAGGAAATGATTATAAAACAAGAAGCTTCATACTCTCAAGACTTCTCACTGAAGTTGCATCTCCCTTTGGAATCTGGAAAAGTACTAAATAGAAGAAAATAATCTTGTCAGCATTTTCTACAGCATCCTACTTTTATTGCTGTCAAATCAATTCTGGACCTATTGTCATTTCATTGGGGGTTTTCAGAAAGAAGCCAGACAAAATAATCTCCACTAATAAAATCAGAAAAGGACCTAATTCTAATAATATAATTGGCTTTTCTCATGAGAAAGAGCATGAGTACAATAAGATGACCTAACAATTGTTTTAAGGCTTGAATGAATATACAGAAAGTGCTTAGTATAAGGCCTGGCACTTAATAGGCACTTCAAAATAAGTACTTGCCATTTCATCACTATTATTATTTGACCCTCACCCACATCTATTTCTTCAGCCCTAACTCTTCCCTAAGGAGTGCTGTGTGCTCACCAGTCACTGCAGAGAAGGGTGTCAGTCAAGAGACTTTCAATCGCCATGACACTATAGCACTTCCTATTCTTTAAGTACTTCAAGTATTTGTGTTGTTTCTTTTATTGGAGAATAAGGCAGGAGCTCAACCGTATGATCCAGAATATGGCCGGTACTCAATTGCCAATACTCAATGGCCAGTACTCAATGGCTGGTCTTTTGTTCTTATGAGGCTATTCTGGATAGCTTCAGGATGGGGGCTGGTCACCAGAAAGACCAAAACATGATTAGACGCTTGGACTTTTTAGCCCCACCTCCATCCTCTGGAAAAGGGAGACAGGCTGGAGTATGAGGTATTAATAAGTCATGCCTCCATGATGAAACCCCTACCCCAAAATCCCCAGAGTGAAGGTTTGGGGTTTGGTGAACACATCCAAATGCTGGGAGGGTGGTACACCTTCACTCCATAGACAGAAGCCCCCACACTCAGGTCCATCCCAGACCTTGCACCTACGTATCTCTTTATCTGACTACTCATCTTTATCTTTTGTTGCATTCTTTATATTAAACTAGTAAATTGTTTTGCTGAGTTCTGTGAATCATTCTTGTAAATTACTGAACCCAAGGAGGGGTTCACGGGAATCCTGATTTACAGGCAGTCAGAAGCACAGGTGACAACCTGGACTTGTAATTGACATCTGAAGTGGGGGACAGTCTTGTGGGACTGAACCCTTAACTTATTGGGTCTGCACTAACTCTGCTTAGTGTCAGAACTGAATTGAATTGTAGGACACCCGGCTGGCATCAGAAAATAGCTTGGTGTGGAAAACTGACACATCTGGTCACAGAAATATTCTGTATGAATAGTAGAGAAGAAATACAGGAAGATTTTTCTTTTACAAAGTCCAAATATGTTTTTATTAATGAGGCATCATCTGAAAAGAAAAATGTGGCTATATACGTGTTAGTCTAAGATTTATTGCGTGCACGCACACACCCACCCACCCACACACACACAAAATGTAGACAGACATTCTAAGTCCTCGTGAAAATCAGATGTAATCATTTTCCTTCAGAGAAAGAGTTCTATACCCTTTTTTGGGGTTTGAAGAAAAGTATAGTAAGATGCAATATATACAGCTACTATAGAAGGTATTGAAAGAGCATCATTTCAATGAATATAGTTTGTTTTACCCAATATTCTGTAGATAACAACTAATAGGAATAACTTATGTCATACAAACTATGTATGTTTTTCAGAATACTTTCACACAATGAAAAGTCTATAAAGAATCATATTCCAAGAATCTAACCATTTTAATTATCAAGGTGAGAGTACCCCACCCAAATTTCAACACTGAAAAATGTCCAGCATTAACTCTCAAGTTGATTAATTATTAAGGAAAAATTCTAAATTTGAAGGGGAAAAAAAGAGTGGTATAATTTTTCAAAAGGCCAGCATAATTGCTTCTTGGATTACGTATTGAATCCCTTACAGCCAGCTTCTATTTGGATTACATTTCCCCAATTATAATTTTCTGCATAACTGAATGAGGTGTTTATCTGAGTCTCTCTTTCATAAATTTTGTTATGATTCATTAGTGACTGCAAACCCTGCTTTAATATCTAATTAAGATAATTGTTTAAATTTTTAATATAATCTAAGTCATAAGTTTGAGTTTAACATTACAGGCAATAAATAATGTTATAAGCAAAAACACAAGACAAAAACAACAACAAAAAGTTAATATTGTTTTAAGAGTGAGCTATTCAATTATACATCCAAAGATTTTAGGTAATTCTTCTCAGATTTACATGGCCACAGGTTTTGTTAAACTCTGGAAGCAACCTCTTGCCAATTAGACCATAAAATTAGATATCCCCTACATAAATTAAAAAGATGTAAATAAATATTATTTTGAAGGTTGAATTGTTTATCACAGAGCTTCTGTTTTCACAGTTCAATCCTTTTCTCTAAAATTTCAAAGTATTTAAAGAATTTTAAAATATCTGACAAAATTGAATACTGACATGAAGTAATGCAAAAGCTCTAATGACAAGCAAAATTTATAACTGCCAAATTAAAATAGCCAGTAAATCAACAACTTACTAAGGTTTTACTCTGCTTACAATACTAGATGGAAAAAAGTTTTAATACACAATGCCTAACACCTTAAATAAGTTGCAGTCCAGTGGTGGTAGCTGGTGATAAACATTCTAAATTTGATATTAACATTTATCCCAAGATATAAAATATCTCAAGTCATATGGTTAAGGAAATTAGCAGAAAGAGTAAGCAGTAAGGGTTCATGAGGAATACTGGAAACCCATGAGATTTGGATTCTGTTCTTTTCATCTCTGTAGCAGAGTACTTGACATGAGGCATTTGTATCATAAATGTTTGTGGAATTGCATACAGTTGCTATCCATAGGTGAAAACATTTCACTTAAGTAAAGTACTATGCACAAAGGCTGGAGGAAGGGGGAAAAGAATAATTATGTGAAAAGAGTGCTAACCTGGGGGATCAGCTGGCATTTTGGAGCAGTGAGAGGCAAGGTTAGAAACATCAGCTTATCATTTCTTCCTCCTCTGATGTTTTTGCCTGCACACTCCTAAGTTTTCCGATATTTCTTTCCTGGGTGTTTAGTCTAGCCTAGTCCCTTAGCCAATTCTGACTAAGACAAGAAGTACATCAACAATCTCAGTCTTTCATCTGATGAGATTAAAGTTAAGTCATCCTCAAAACCAGATCCCAAAAATCCACTAGAATCCTATGCCACTGCTTCTTTCTCTCTTCCAGTCAGATTCTGGACTACCCTTCAGATGAAACCTACTACCTGTTCTTTTACCTCCTTTGGAAGCATCTCTTGCCTCTTCTTATTTCCAATCATCTGTCTTCTCCATTTCTTCTGTAAACCAGAACCTGATATTGTTCTCAAACTACTGGCACAACCTGTTTCTCATCCCTCACCCTGTGGTCTCTGGTAATTTCTACTGGATTCCCTACACAGAGATCCTACCTGGTTGAACTTTCCACCTTGACTCCAGCTTTACAGTTGAGATGGCTGGGTATCTTCTGAGGCTGCCTGGCTGCCTCACCTCCAGAGCAATCCCTAGTGCAGGGATTCCCCATCTTTCTCCTGCCCTGCTGTGTGAATCTTGAACTAAGTTTCAACTCTCTCCAGTCTCTGTCTTCTGTGATGTGCTACTACAAACAAACATTTATGCTTTGTCCCTGAGTGGTAAGGCTTGGAAGTAAAGCTAAGTTGGAACTAGGTTTCAGAAAATATAAATGCCACACAAAGGAATTTGAATATGTCCAATAATTAAAGCAGAGTCTGAATAATTTTGAGGAGTGCATGACAAAGAGAATTAGCATGATTCATCTGGAAACTGATTGTTGTAAAAAAAATTGCAATTGGTATATACAGCCTAGTTAAGTAAGATGGGTCGACTTTGCTTTCTGTGACATATATCATTGCAATTATGGCCATCTTCTTCTATACTTGATTAAAGGTTTTTGAGTGATTAAAATTAGCTGTGACAAGTCACTAAATTGTTATACAGAAATTTTAAGTAAAATACTATTAGCTTGGTTGAAATTTAAAATAACTATATATGGAGAAGTTAATCACTAATAAAGAAGTGATTTCTTTGGAATAATTCAAGAATAAAGCTTTTCTGGAAGATTTTCTTTTTTTTTAATTTTTAAATGTTTTATTACACTGTGAAGAACAATTGCTTTATTTTTTTTTAACTTTATAGTTTATTGTCAGGTTGGTTTCCATATAACACCCAGTGCTCTTCCCCACAAGTGACCTCCACCAAGACCATCACCCCCCTTTACCTTTCCCCCTTCCCCTTCCCCCCTCAGTTTGTTTTCAGTATTCAAGAGTCTCTCGTGTTTTGTCTCCCTCCCTCTCCCTAACTCTTTTTCCTCCTTCC
>CM053577.1:77104601-77161524 GCA_028646485.1 Cryptoprocta ferox
CTATGAACATTGGGGTATGTGTGCCCCTATGCATCAGCACTTCTGTATCCCTTGGGTAAATCCCTAGCAGTGCTATTGCTGGGGCATAATGGCAATTATACCGGACTGAGTTACAACTGGATATATTCCAACAAGATGTTGTTTGGGGGAGGGGGGTAACATAAAAATACATAAATTATTAGCTAATTTGCCAAATTGTTAATTCACTAAAATTATTAGCTAATTTAAGTGAAAACACTTAAAAATGTCTTTTTAATTAACTTGAAAAATCCTAGTAAGCTACATTACTGCACATAAACTTAGATACTGAGTAATTAGCTTCTGATTTTAAGAAGCTCTCTTTTCCTCTGGTTAGCACTTTTAACTCTCTGTGTCATAATTTCTATTTTGAAATGCACTATGCTGTGTACAATTTCTTCTACTTATATTTTAAGAGATTGTAAATGCAATTTTTGGAACTTTCTTTTTATATTCTCTGGTTTGAGAGTTTTCCTGCCCTAAATTTGTGAGACACAATGGAGTGGAGAACTAAGATAAGTATCCAAATTATGTTTCTATATTCTATGCCTCTATTTTATAGCTATTTGATTTCACAATATTTTTCCTTGGTTCACTCATATCGTCTTCTCTATTTCTTTGTATTTATTGACACCTCTGTATTGCTATCTGTGTACTTTCCATCAGTTTATAATTCATATATTTGATTTAAAGAATTACCACATTTTAGAATCAAAGGTACAACAGGCCCTTTGGTAATAGCTAAAATTCCAAATTTCCTTTCTCAAAATTTACTACGTGATGAAAAAAATTTTAAATAGTTAAATAAAAATTGAATTTGAGGCAAACATATCAGGTGGAAACACTCATGCAAGCTTTTGTAGTTATTTTTGAGAAAGGATCACACGGTAGTTTTATTAAGTTTAGAAAAGATTATTATTCACATGTCTAAGATAAGTGATAAAGTTAAGGATAAGTGATTATTTGTATGTAAGGGACATTAGATGACAATAATTCTTTTTTTATTTGCTATAATACATAATACAAGAACAAAGCTTTCTGTGGAATAGCTTTTTATGTACTTAGAAGAAATAATGAAAGTTGCTTTGATTCCAAATTCATATTTGGAATTCACTACCATTTGGTTGTTATTGAGACAACGTTTCCTCTGCATTTTTAAAAAGTTGAATAATGTTTTTTCATTAATCATCTTTTACAGTTATTTTTTGTTATTTCTATAGGGCCATATATATTCATGAAGCCATATCATGGAGAAATTATAATCATGAACAAATGAAGCCCATACTCAGAAGAGCCTAAAATTTAATTTTATGCATATTAGAATTTAAAAAAATCAAATTTCATGGTTCAGTATATATAACCTAATCTCTGCATGGTCCAGAAAGAAAACTGCTTTTATAAGAGGAATACCAAGCATTTAGTCAGTGCTATGGGGTGGAAATCTTCCTGAACCATATGGTTTAGGGTACCATGTGGCATTGTTGTCTCACCTCTGTGATAAACTTACTTTCATAACGCAGTAGTTTGAGTTCCAGACTCATAAAAAACATTTCTGATGGTCATAGCTCTTATGTGAAAAGATGGATATTAACAACAGCATATCTAAAATGCCTCTTTATCAAACTCATTCATTAAAACCAGACCTCTTTAAAAAACATTTATATTCTCATTATTGTTATTGGTATGTTTTATAGCCCACATACATATGATCTTACCTTATTATTATGGATGCTTGGTCTAATTCACCACAACAGTGTAATGGATCTGGAATTTTATAAGTTTGTATATATCTCCAGCTAACCTCATGAACAATTTGAATCTATCAATGAATGATGTAATATTTGTTGAGTGTCCCCCTTCTGTGTACAATGTTCTACTTGGTTCTGTAGAAAGAAAGAAATACCCAACTGAGATATGTAGAATATACTTATATGATAATGGATATTATAAAAACTGGTAATAAAAGTTAAACTATGTGGTTGTAATTCCAGAAGTTAAGAAATTTAGGGAAGGAAGAAATTAGATCAGCACGTGAGTGAAAGGGTAGAGAAGGATTCAAGGAAGTGTGGGGAATTTGGATAGCTAGCACTGGAATAGGAAGAAGATCAAAAAGGAAGATATTTCAGGTGAAGAGAAGAAATGCAGGCAAGACAGTATGAGAAATTGACCATAATGGGACACCAGGGCAAGGAAGAACGGGTGAAAATAAAGTTGTTAATCCTATGTTTACCAGGACACCCAGATCACACAGAATAATCATGATATGGATGGACAGACACATTGCTAATATCCCTGCCACTGACATTGGCTCCTTTTTGTCTCTTTATTTTTTTTTCATTTTTTAATGTTTATTTATTTTTGAGAGACAGAGAGAGTGGTGGAGGGATGGAGGCAGGGGGACAGAGGATCCGAAGCAGGCTCTGTGCTGGCAGAGAGAGCCCTATGTGGGGCTCGAACTCACAAAGCATAAAATCATGACCTGAGCCAAAGTTGGACACTTAACCAACTGAGCCACACAGCCCCCCCACCCCCACTTTGTCCCTATAGTGCCTGACAATGTCCTGCTATGCTAGCATCATTTGGAAACTGCCTCCCTAGCTGTGTTGTTACTGCCATTGACACTGAAGATGTCTCCTAATGATTCCTATGAATAACCATGTTGTGCTTGGGAGCATTTAGCCTGTGGCAGGCTGAATAATTGCCCCTGAAGATATCTATATCTTAATCCTCAGAACCTGTGAATGGTCACCTTTTATAGCAAGATTGATTTTGTAGATGTGATTATGTTAAGCACCTTGAGAAATGGAGATAATATTGGATTATCTGTGTGGGCTATTCCTATAATCACAAGTATCCTTTTTTTTAAATATTTATTTATTTTGGAGAGAGAGAGAGACAGAGCATGAGCAAGGGAAGTGCAGAGAGAGAGAAGGAGGCATAGAATCTGCAGTAGGCTCCAGCTCAGAGCCCAATGCGGGGCTTGAACCCACAAACTGTAAGATCTTGGCTTGAGCTGAAGTCGGACGCTTAACCAACTGAGCCACCTAGGTGCCCCGCAAGTGTCTTTATAAAACACAGGCAAAAGTAGATTTGATTATAGAAGAGGAGAAGGCAATGTGATGACAGAAGCAGAAAGTGGTGGAATGTAGCCCTAGCTAAGTGATCTGGAAGGAATCAAGATATTGATACCTTGATTTTAGACTCAGGAGGCCATTTTAGACTTATGGTCTCCAGAACTGCAAGAGAATAAGTTCCAGCTGTTTAAGCCACTACGTTTGTGGTCATTTGCCACAGCAGCAACAGAAAACAAATGCATAACTGAAACTTCCCAACTCGGCCAAAATATATTTAAATATAGGAATAACATAAGTAACTGCCAACTTATGTAGGTATCTCTGATATCTAGGAGATATGACGTCTGAAGATAGTGAAGGAGTCTGGGGAGTTACTGATACAGCTGTTGAAATCACTGTTGATGGCAGAGCCTTCTGCAGATGCCCATCAACTGAGAAGGTCTGCAGGACAATAGATACATGAAGTGATGACCAGAAGTTTAGGAGAGTAGTGGACAATAGATTAAATGGTCTGTAGTGGTAATATTGGCCTACTGAATGATTACAATGAAAGAGTAATCGTCAGGGGAGAGGGCTATGGAGTGATGCATCATTAGATTTTAAGTGCAGTGCATTTAAAGAAATAAAGAGAAGTAAAACCTCTTTAGAAAAAAGAGCCATTTACCAAAAGAAATGAAGGGATACTGATTCTTTGAGGATGGAGGCTGTTAGTAAGGGTGAAAGGGGGAAAATTGTGGAGAAAACTAGGAGAGAATGTAATGAGAGTAAATTTGGACTGAGTTACAAGTGGCAAGGTATTGATGCTCATAGGAGAAAAATGAGAGGATAAGGGCATTACAGTCAGGAAAAGTGATGATGAGATGATAAGAGATAATTATTTATGGGCTGAGAGCAAAAGGGCCAATGTCCTTGAAAATATGAGGTTTGTGTGTAGAAGCATAAGTAGTAAGACTCCCATGGACACATGGTCACACACCTGCAGAGTCGACGACAGGGTCCTGGCTTTGGTGTTAAGTAGAGGTGTGTGTCTATGTTCAAAACCCAGTAGAATTTCATGACATGTGAAGGGTAGGTGTGGTTTGAAATGGAAATAGCTTCTAATACGCTTCTTTAAGAAAACTTTCTTTTTACCATGACCAAATGGGATTTACTCCTGGGCTGCAGAGGTGGTTCAATATCTGCAAATCACTAAGCATGATATACCACATTAGTACAAGAAAGGATAAGAGCCATATGATCCTATCAATAGATGTGGAAAAAGCCTTTGATAAAATACAGCATCCATTCTTGAATAAAAACCTCAAAAAAGTAGAAATGAAACATACCTCGACATCATAAACGCTATCTACAAAAGACCCACAGCTAATATCATCCTCAATTGGGAAAAACTGAGAGCTTTTCTCCTAAGGTCAGGAACACGATAGAGATGTCCACTCTTACCATTATTGTTCAACATAGCACTGGAAGTCCTAGCCTCAGCAATCAGACAACAAAAAGAAAGATAAGGCATCCAAATCATCAAGGAAGAAGTCAAACTTGCACTCTTCACAGATGACATGATACTTTACGTGGGAAACCCGAAAGACTCCACCAAAAAACTGCTAGAACTGATATACGAATTCAGCAAAGTCTCAGGATATAAAATCAATGCACGGAAATTGGATGTATTCTTATACACCAATAATGAAGCAGCAAAAAGAGAGATCAAGGAGTTGATCCCATTTACAAATGCACCAAGAACCATAAGATACCTAGGAATAAACCTAACCACAGAGGTAAAAGATCTGTACTCTGAAAACTATAGAACACTTATGAAAGAAATTGAGGAAGACACAGAGAAATGGAAAATTTTCCATTGGAAGAACAAATACTATTAAAATGTCTCTACTACCCAAAGCAATCTATATATTCAATGGAATCCATATCAAAATAACACCAGCATTTTTCACAGAGCTAGAACAAACAAATCTAAAATCTGCATGGTAGCAGAAAAGTATATATATATACCTATATAGCCAAAGTAATGTTGAAAAAGAAAACCAAAGATGGAGGCATCACAATTTCAGACTTTAAGCTGCAGTCATCAAGACAGAATTGTACTGGCACAAAAATAGACACATAGATCAGTGGAACAGAATAGAAAACACAGAAATGGACCCACAGCTATATGGTCATCTAATCTTCAACAAAGCAGGAAAGAGTATCCAATGGAAAAAATACAGTCACTTCAGCAAATGGCGTTGGGAAAATTGGACAGCAACATGCAGAATAATGAAACTAGAACACTCTCTTACACCATACACAAAATAAATTCAAAATAGATGAAAGAGCTAAATGTGAGACAGGAACCCATCAAAATCCTGAAGGAGAATATAGACAGCAACCTTTTTGACCTCAGCTGCAGGAACTTCTTACTAGATATGCCTTTGGAAGAGAGAGAAACAAAAACAAAAATGAACCTTTGGGATTTCATAAAGATAAAAAGCTTCTGCACAGCAAAGGAAACAATCAACAAAACTAAATGGCAACCGACAGAATGGGAGAAGATATTTGCAAATTACATATTGGATAAAGGTCTGGTATCCAAAATCTATAAAGAACTTATCAAACCCAACACCCCCCCAAAAAAATCCAGTTAAGAAATGGGCAAAAAGACATGAATATACACTTTTCCAAGGAAGACATCCAGATGGAAAAAAGATACATGAAAACATGCTCATGATCACTCATCATAGGGAAATACAAATCAAAATCCCAATGAAATACCACCTCACACAGGTTAGAATGGCTAAAATTAACAACCTAGGAAACAACGGATATTCATGAGGATGCAGAGAAAGGGGAACACTCTTCCAGTGTTGGTGGGAATGCAAACTGGTGTAGCCACTCTGAAAAATAGTATAGAGGTTCCTCAAACGGTTAAAAATAGAAATACCCTATGACCCAGCAATTGCACTACTAGGTATTTATCCAAAGGATACAAAGATAATGATTTGAAAGGGCACATGCATCCCAATGTTTATAAGAGCACTATTCACAATAGCCAAAATACAGAAAGAGCCTAAATGCCTACCAACTGATGAATGGATAAAGAAGATGTGGTGTACACACACACACACACACACACACACACACACACACACACACACTGGAATATTACTCAGCCATCAAAAAGAATGAAATCTTGACATTTGCAGTGACATGGATGGAACTACAGTCTATTCTAAGCGAAATAAGTTAGAGAAAGATAAATACCATATGATTTCACACATATGTGGAATTTGGGAAACAAAACAGATCAAAAGGGAAGGGAAGGAAAAATAAAATAAGATAAAAACAGAGAGGGAGACAAACCATGAGAATAATAACTATAGGCAACAAACTGAGGGTTGCTGGAGGGGAGGTGGGTGGGAGGATAGGCTAAATGGATGATGGACATTAAGGAGGGCACTTGTAATGAATGAGCACTGGATATTATATGCAAGTGATGAGTTACTAAATTGTACCTCTGAAACTAAAACTACACTATATATTAACTAACCTTGAATTTAAATAAAATCTTGAAAGAAAAAAAACTTTCTCTTCATTTATGTCTATGAAATTATGCTTAAGAATTTAATTTGCAACATCATTTGTTGTTTTCTCTTTGCATCAGCCTTCTTGTTATAGTTTTGTTTATGATAAAAATATGCTGCAAACTATGTTTTCATAATATATATCTTATTGATTCATTCATAATAGTTTGTTTCTGAAATTGAAATGTCCTAGTCAGCGGAAAAATGTTAACTGTAGCTTTCACTCTACAGAAACAGTGATTTTGGACCTCAAATGTAAGTTGAGCCCTCAGGATGAAAATAAATAATTACTTTTTATTTTATTTATTTCTTCCATTTTATTTATGTTTTATAGTAAGGATTTACACTGTGTACTCATAAGAGCAGCCATTCTGGTACAGGAGTATGCCTATTATGATGCATTTCCATGCTTATACCAAATCCAGGGACCTCCTAAAGTGTTACCAGACTTTCCCAAGTCATCCTTGTCAAAAGCAGAAAGCACATATATTTACAGTGCTGACTATTAACGTTCCATCAAAGTGTAGGTGTAAATGCCCATATCTCCCCTGCCTTGCATGGTTACCTCTGTTAATTTTAATAGCCCATAATCATAAGCAACTTGATTTCCAAGTCATATGTAATTTCCAAAAATATAAAACCACACATTAAAATAAACCAATGCCGGGGTGCCTGGGTGGGTCAGTCGGTTAAGTGCCCGACTTGGGCTCAGGTCATGCTCTTGCAGTCTGTGAGTTCGAGCCCTGCATCGGGCTCTGTGCTGACAGCTCAGAGTCTGGAACCTGCTTTAGATTCAGTGTCTCCCTCTCTTTCTGCCCCTCCTCTGCTCATTCTCTGTCTGTCTCTGTCTCTCAAAATAATAAATAAACATTAAAAAATTAAAAAATAAATAAATAAAATAAAATAAACCAATACTCCCAAACTTATTTCTATTCCTCCTTTAAAGTCGACAAATATGGGGCGCCTGGGTGGCTCAGTCGGTTAAGCATCCGACTTCGGCTCGGGTCATGATCTCACAGTTCGTGGGTTCGAGCCCTGCGTCGGGCTCTGTGCTGACACCTCTCGGGGCCTGGATCCTGCTTCAGATTCTGTGTCTCCCTCTCTCTGACCCTCCCCTGCTCGCACTGTCTCTCTCTGTCTCTCAAAAATGAATAAAAAACATAAAAAAGTTTTAAAGTCGACAAATATGTAGATATAAAAGCAAGAAGAGAACAATGCAATATGATTAATATAATAAATATAATATTATATACATATAGCTATATTAATACAATTCAATGTCTAGTAAATATGTTTAGTAAAGACATTTGTCTTTACTAAATGGGAAAAATGTCTGGAAGAGCATGTTTTATGAGGTATTTAAAAAATATGGTAGGGGTGACTGAGTGGCTCAGTCAGTTAAGCGTCCAACTTTGTCTCAGGTTATGATCTCACGATTCATGAATTCGAGCCCCACATCGGGTTCTCTGCTGTCAGCACAGAGCCTGATTCAGCTCCTCTGTCCCCCACACTCTCTGCCCCTCTTCTGCCCATGAGCTCTCTCTCTTGCTCTCTCTCAAAAATAAATAAACATTTAGAAAAAAAAAAGAAAATATGATAGTGACTTGCCCAATGAACCTATAAGAAATTATTCAGTTGCTAAGGTAAGTAGTTTTATATTTATGTTTGTTTTTTTCCCACAGTTTTTGGCAACTTTTCTAGAAAGTGGTACTCATTTTATTTGTTTTATGAGATGTTTATACTATGAATTACTGTGCTAATTCTATCTGTTTGTTAAAATAACCAAGTGTCTGTTTTAAGCTCACAGAGTTATTGCTAAATTATAATGCTATCCCTGTGTCTCTTATACTTAAAACACATCAGGTTTCTACATAACATTTCTCTTATCAATCCATATTAGAAGGCTCGCTATTGTGTGACATTTTAGTGTGCTTATTATACCTGATAATAGTAATCCACGGAAGTGGAGTGTGAACTTTGATTTGTTTCTATCATTTTACTAGATGCTGTAGACACAAGCCCTATCACTCAAAATATAGACAATCATCTTGGCCCATGTCAGTCAGTTTGTCACACAAGATCAACTACTTGATAGGTTTTTGCTATGAATTACATATAGTATTTTACTTGAATTTAACCAAGTTAATAAAATAGTTCCCACACAACTTTTGGATTCCAAAGTAGTTGGGATGATGGGATACAGTCTATTGACCTGCTTGGACTGAATATCAACCAAATTCATGTGTTGAAGCTCTAATCCCCAATTGTCTGCCTTTGGAGATAGAACCTTTAGAAGATAATTAAGGTTCAATTAGGTCATAAAGGTGAGGCTCTAATCTAATAAGATTGATGGCCTTATAAGAGGAAAAGAGATGTCTCTACATCCTCATGCTCAGAGGACAGGCTGTATGAGTCCTGCAGCAAGAAGGCAGCTGTCTGAAAGTGAGGAAGAGAGTTATCAGCAGAAACTAAACCTTGCCAGAAAGTGATCTGGAACTTCCAGCTTCCAGAATTGTGAGGGTTTTTTAAAAAATATTTTTATGCCACCCAGCCCATGATATTTTGTTATGGTGGTCTTAGCAAACTAATACATGATTTATACCCAGTAGTGCCAGGATTCTGTAAAGTTGGTGATTTGTATTATCTAATTGACACAAATTGAAATAAAATTGACACTGAAAATGGTCTTTCAGTTTTGAAATCTCTCAGCAATTTGAATTATTGATCTTATCACAAATTTTTATGTCTGATTTATATTTAAGGAATGCATTTCAATAAATTGCTATTTTTGTCATTGCAAACAATGTTCATTGTTTACAATAGTACAGATGCACAGAAATAATATATGAAACATTTATTTATCAACCTCATGTTTGGCATGTGCATTAGTCAATTAAAATGGACGTCCAACCAATGAGAACAGAAAATAGCTGCTACATTAAGCTTACCCATTGAGTGGCAAATCTGCCTACCCTTACATCAATATAATTTTTAAATGAGTGATAGTACCAACAATAGTTGATGCAGTGGGTCTTCTGAGACATTTCTTTGGAATTATTTTATAGTTCTTTTTCTATAAATGGTTTGCGAGAAAACCTGGCTTATTTATGGAATATAGTGCAGTATAAGAGTTACAACCAAGGCAAGTTTGAGATGAGGTACCTCTTGAAGACGTCAGTTTCATTATTATTAAAGTTAAATGCTGAAACCTCTCTCACATTATTGGCTGCATGTGTTACCTTTTAATTTACAGAGTTTTCTTTTTTGTGTTACTTCCTTGCCCCTGGACTAGAGACTATCTGCTTTCCTTGGATTGACTTCTAACTTTTCTTAATTGTAGTTATATTTACTTTAAGAACTTTTATATAATTATATGATTTTTTTGTTAGATGATATTTAGGTGAGATGGTTCCACCACCTACAACACGCAGGTATGTTGGAATCCTACAGTTTATGGGAAAGTGAAGGTTGGAAAGGCCCATGGAAACCATTCTGTGCAAATCCCACCTCTCCCTGTGCACTGATTTTAAAGATAATAATTTTCTCCCTTTCCACCTGATATCTTTAAGAAAGGCTGTTGCTGCTCTGGTGAATTTTGTTTTGTTAATTTCTAGTGGGTGGGTATCAGTGAAATGAAATTTAAGAACTTCCAAAACATTAAAAAAGATGGACGTGTAACCAATGAGAACAGAAAATAGCTGCTATGTTCAGCTTACCCATTGAGTGGCAGATCTGCCTACCCTTACATCAATATGATTTTTAAATGAGTGATAGTACCAACAATAGTTGATGCAGTGGGTCTTCTGAGACATTTCTTTGGAATTATTTTATAGTTCTTTTTCTATAAATGGTTTGCGAGAAAACCTGGCTTATTTATGGAATATAGTGCAGTATAAGAGTTACAACCAAGGTAAGTGGACTCAAAATCTTGTTTACCTTCTTAAAGGACTGAATTTTATATTAATTCCCAAGGTGCTGATGGTATTATTTTTTAGCTTTTAGTTTCACAAAAGCTGAATTATTATTGTAATTATTTGTAATTATTTGCTTTTCAAAGGAGACTTACCTTTTTCTTATTAGATATACAGTTTGTCTTCAACATATAGATTCTTGGAATAAATCATCATATGGACATTGGTTCTGATATTCTTAACTGCATGCTACACTGGGAAAAAGTATAGCACTTTGGGCAAAAATCTTAATTTCTGTGAGCTGAGACTCTTTATTTATAAGGTAGGGTTCATCGTACTAACCTCCTGAAGTTTCTGTAAAGGTTAAATGAAATGACATATAGTGAGAGTTCACTACATAATAGATATTTTAAAGAAAGAATGATCTTAACCATGCCACCTTCTGTCTTGTTCTACCATCACTTCTGATCTTATATGACAGTGACAGAAAGCACATGGAAACAAAGGAGTTACACATGGTACAAGCTTATATCTCACTTATACTTTAACGTAAAACCATTAACCATTTTTTCTTTAAGTTACTGTGTGACACCTTTGTATTCCTTCCAGTTCTCTCTGCCTTGATCAGGAAGACTCAAAAGATGAGTGTGATTGACTGTAGCATGAAGAAATCCTTATTGGAATCCAATTTTCTTCCACAAGTACATAGCACAGACTATTATTTTAGTGCTCCAGATGAACAAAATAAATGAAATACTCTATCCTTAAAAAAAACAACTTGCAGTTTAATTCAAATGTTGTTTTACTCTTGTGGGGGTCAAGATTTGGTGGTAACTGAGGGAAAATTGCTTTGGCATGATTATGAATCCACATTATATCAGCAACACTTGGCTCAGATCCATTTACTTTAATGCATTATGAGTGACTCAATTTAATTGAAAATCACCACCCGACATTGTTATTAGATAAAGTTATGAAACGATTTGCTGTAGCAGCAGGGACTTATAGGTCTTCTGTGCAATATAAAATTTTAATGAAATGGGCATTTAAAGATTGCCATTATAGTATATCATGTAGTCTATGATTAAAACATTAAATTATTTTTACATAATAAACCAAGATAAATGCAAGGTCTGGGATTTTAAAATGACACCCAAAGATAGCAAATGAGCTTAACTTTTATTAATAACATATTGTCACATAAAATAAACAAATAGGTCTGGTAATGACTATGTAGTTTACACCATTGAAGAACTACTTGTTTTTGTCTGAGAAGCAGAAAATAAGGCATATATTTAGGAAAAGGAAATGGTTTTTCCATGCCATACTATGAGGTTCTTGGAGATTTGGTGTCTACATGAGATACCAAGAATATATTTTGAAACATATTGAGCCAATGTGGCAGACTCCCCAACATTTATTCCACTCCAACTGGTTAGCCTCTAACTGTTGTCATCTTATTCTTCTGGCCAGTGGTTTGCTTAGTTGTGGGAGCAACTTGGCTCCACTAGAATGTAAGCTACATGAAGGTAAGATTTTTGACAATTGTGTGCATTGATGTACCCTTGTAACTTAGTGACAGGCCTATGGTAGATGCTCAAACAATAGTTGTTGAAAAAAATGATAGAAAGAGGAAAAAAGAAAAAACAGGTGAAGAAAGGAAAGAAAGAAAGGAGAAGGGGAAAGAGAGGGAGAAAAATGAAGGACAGACAAAATAAATGGAGGGAAGAAGAAAGAAAAGGAGAAAAAAAGAAAGAATGACACAAGGGGAGAGGATTCCTTGGGTTCCTGAAATCAATCAGTTTCTCTCTGTCACTCTCTTCCTATTTGAGCAAGGTTCATTTTGCCCTATTTTTTTCTGGCAGCCATTCTAAAACCATAAAGACAGCCATAGAATCTCATGTAGGGTAGAGTACCATGAGTATAGATTTCATGTAGGGTAGAGTAGAGCAATGGAAAGAACTTCAGTTCTTTCTTTTCTCCCAGTCTTATTGGGGTATAGTTGACACGTATCATTGTGTAAGTTTAAGGTGATATCCTAATGGTCTGAGTTACATATATTGTGAAATAATTACTGCAGTAAGTTTAGTTAGCATCATATAGATACAATAAAAATTTTAAAACAAAAAAATTTCTTGTGTTGAGAATGCTTAAGATTGTTCTCTTACAACTTTTTACTATATATCATAAAACAGTGTTAGCTACAGTCATCATGTTGTACATTACATCCTATTATAACTGAAAGTTACACCTTTTGACCACCTTCTTCTGCCTTCCTCCACGGCCCACCACCACTTATTTGCTTGGTTTATGGTTTTTTTCCCCCCTTAGATTCCACATATAAGTGAGATCATACCAGTTTGTCTTTCTCTGTTTGACTTATTTTACGTAGCATAATACTCCACCCTCTCTGGTAACCAGTGGTTGTTTCCTGTATCTGTGAGGTTGTTTCTGTTTTGTTTCGTAGGTTCATTTAATTTTAGATTCTACATATTAGTGGAATAATATGGTATTTTTCTTTCTCTGTCTAACTTATTTCACTTATCATAATATCTTCTAGGTTCATCCATGTTGTTTCAAATGGCAAGATTTCATTCTTTTTCATGGCTGATAAATATACCATTGTGTCTTGAAATCAGGAAGTGTGAGGCTTTCTACTTTTTTCTTTCTTAGGATTGCCTTGGTTATTCAGGGTATTTTGTAGTTCTATATAAATTTTAGGATTTTTTTTCCTACTTCTGTTAAAAATGCCATTGGAATCCTGAAGGGATTGCATTAAATTTTTAGATAGCTTTTGGTAGTAGTAACATGTTAACACCATTAATTCTTTCAATTTATAAACACAAGATACCTTTCCATTTTTTTCTGTCTTCAATTTCTTTCATCAACTTACGTTTCATAATTTTCCAAGTAGAAATCTTTCATCCTGTTGATTAAGTTTATTCCTGTGTTTATTAATTTTTAATGCTGTTATAAATGGATTGTTTTCTTTATTTATTTTTCAGATAATTCATTGCTAGTACATAGAAATGCTACTGATTTTTGTATGTTAATTTTGCATTCTGCAACTTTACTGAATTTGTTAATTAGAACTAACAGGACATTTTTTGGTGAAACAGTTCAGATTTTATATATACAAAATAATGTCATCTGCAGATAGAGATCATTTACCTCTTCCTTTCCAATTCTGATGGCTTTATTTCTTTTTCTTATCTGATTGCTCTGTCAAGGACTTCCCAACTTTGTTGAATAGGAGTGGTAAGAATGAACACCCTTGTCTTGTTCTTGATCTTAGAGGAAAAGATTTTAATCTTTCACCTTTGGTATTATGTTAACCGTGGGCTTATCATAAATGGGCTTTATTATATTGAGGTACATCCATTTTATACATAATTTGTTAAGTGTTCTCATGAATGTACATTGAATTTTGTCAAATGCATTTTCTGCATATTTTTTTTTAGAAATATACCAAGACTGAATCAGGAAGAAATAGAAAGTCTGCATAGGTCACTTGTTAGTAAGGAGATTGAATCAGTAATTTAAAATCTCATAATGCAGAAAATCCCAGAACTACAGGTGAATTTTACTAAACATTTAAAGAAGAATTATGTCAATCCTTCTCAAACCCTTTCAAAATCTGAAAAGGAGGAAACACTCTGAAATTCATTTTATGGGTCAGCATCACCTTGATACCAAAGTCAGAAAAGGACATTATCAGAAAAACAAAACAAAAACAAACTATAAGCCAATATCCCTGATGAATATAGTTATAAAATTTCTCAAATTCCAACCAACCAGGGATACCTGGGTCATTCAGTCAATTGACTATCCAACTCTTGATATCAACTCAGGTCATGATCCCAGGGTTGTGAGTTTAAGCCCTGAGTCAGGCTCCATGCTGAGTGTGGAGCCTGCTTAAGATTCTCTCTCATCAAAATTCTCAAGGAGAAAGCAGGCAAGAACCCCTTTGACTTTGGCCACAGCAACTTCTTACTCAACACGTCTCTGGAGGCAAGGGAAACAAAAGCAAAAATGAACTATTGGGACCTCATCAAAATAAGAACTTCTGCACAGCAAAGGAAACAGTCAGCAAAACTAAAAGGCAACCGATAGAATGGGAGAAGATATTTGCAAATGACATCAGATAAAGTGTTAGTATCCAAAATCTATAAAGACCTTATCAAACTCAACACCCAAAAATCAAATAATCCAGTGAAGAAATGGGCTAAAGACATGAAAAGACACTTCTCCAAAGAAGACATCCAGATGACCAACAGACACATGAAATGATGCTCAATGTCACTCATCATAAGGGAAATACAAATCAAAACCGCAATGAGATACCATCTCACACCTGTCAGAATGGGTAACATTAAGAACTCAGGCAACAACAGATGTTGGTGAGGTTGTGGAGAAAAAAAAGATCTCTTTTGCACTGCTGGTGGGAATGCAAACTGGTGCAGACACTCTGGAAGACAGTATGGAGGTTCCTCAAAAAATTAAAACTAGAACTACCCTATGACCAGCAATTGCACTACTAGGTATTTATCCAAGGGATACAGGTGTGCTGATTCAAAGGGACACATGCACCCCAATGTTTATAGCAGCACTATCAACAATAGCCAAAGTATGGAAAGAGCCCAAATGTCCATCGATGGGTGAATGGATAAAGAAGATGTGGTACATATATACAATAGCATATTACTCAGCAATCAAAAAGAACGAAATCTTGCCATTTGCAGCCACATAGATGGAACTAGAGGGTATTATGTGAAATTAGTCAGAGAAAGACAAATATATGACTTCACTCATATGAGGACTTTAAGATACGAAACAGATGAACATAAGGGAAAGGAAGCAAAACTATTATAAAAACAGGGAGAGGGACAAAACCATAAGATACGAAACAGATGAACATAAGGGAAAGGAAGCAAAACTATTATAAAAACAGGGAGAGGGACAAAACCATAAGAGACTCTTAAATATGGAGAACAAACAGAGGGTTACTGGAGGGGTTGTGGGAGGGGGGATGGGCTAAATGGGTAAGGGGCATTAAGGAATCTACTCTTGAAATCATTGTTGCACTACATGCTAACTAACTTGGATGTAAATTTAAAAAACAAATAAAATAAAATATTAAAAAAATTCTCTCTCTCTCCCTTTGCCCCTCTCCTCTAGTCATGCATGCTCTCTCTGCCTCTAAAATAAAATAATAATAATAATAATAATAATAAAATACCAACCAACCAAATTCAGGAGTACATTAAAAGGATCATTCACCATGATCAAGTGGGATTTATGCCGAGTGGGATGCAAGGACTTAGCAACATATGCAGATCAATCAGTGTGAATATATCACGTTAATAGAATGAAAGAAAAAATTGATTATCTCAATAGGAACCTGAGTTCTTGATGATAAAGTTGAGCATCTTAATTAATCAAGCCCGAAAGCAGTTCTACCTCTGAACTTAATTATGATGCAGCAAAATATTTTATTTTATTTTATTTTATCTGAGTTGAGTCAGAAGTTTTATTTTTGTTGCTGAAAACTTTGTAACAGATAAAGTTTGGATTCCAGAGTCTGCAGATAGTAGACTAAGGTTTAAAACCAGTCATTTTACCAGTCAGAACCTGGTATGGCACCTTAGTGAGGCTCTCTGTAATCAGTAATAACAACAGCAACAAGAATATTATTCCCTGACACTATGCTCAAGCCCTGTGCTAATGTTTTACATATATTAGATCCCAATGCTAGCCTTACTAGGTGGGTATTCTTGCTGCCAGCTTGCTGATGCAAAAGTTAAGGAAATTTCACAGGATACATAGTGATTAAGGGAGGTTGATATAGGATATTAATCCATGTCTGTTAGACTCTAGAGTTAAAGCTTTGTATCCCTAGACTGAATTTTCACAAGCCTCATGTTGGTCTGATTTGAGAGAGCTCCCTTTTACAATTCACATGCTGTACTTAGAACAAAATACAAACTAAGGCTTTAGTTTCTCTTCATGTAATTCTCAATTCCCAGCCTTCCCTGACAAGCCAAATATATGCTTAATTACCCAAAATGTCTAGTTTTGTAATTGCCTGTGGGTATTTGAATTAGAGAACAAAATGGTGCTTAAATATATATGTACAACATTATTGATTTGGAAAGCATGATATAGAGAAAATGTCCAGAATAATATCAGAATCATAGATGAAGGAAACCTCAGAGCCAAACACAGTGATATAGTGGTCACCTAGAAAATAAATTTTTTAAGGTACCAATTTCCATCTGCTATTTAGAAACTAAAAAGAATTTGGGGCACCTGGTGGCTCAGTCAGTTAAGCGTCTGACTTCAGCTCAGGTCATGATCTCACAGTTCGTGAGTCCGAACCCTGCATGGGGCTCTGTGCTGACAGTTCAGAGCCTGGAGCCTGATTCCTATTCTGTATTTCCCTCTCTCTGCCCCTCCCCTACTTGCTCTCTGTCTCTCTCTCAAAAATGATAAACATTAAACAAAAGAAGCTAAAAAAAAAAATGCTGAGCTTAAAAACTGTCTTCCAAAGCAAAATATGTCTGTTTAGTTTTTCTTAAAATTAAAATTTTTAAGTAGTACTAGTAAACTAAGAATCAGTGTTTGTTTAGGTTAATTGCTTTTAGCACTCAGTATTTTTATTTTGGTTGTCATTCCTTTGAGTCTCATTCCTGCTACCCATGGATGAAAAATATGCTACTACATGCTAATGTTAATGAAGCATCTCTTCCAAATAAATATTCAAAGTTCCCTTCAAGTAATTTCTTATTCCAAAGAAGATATCATTTATACCACTTGGGAAATCTTTGGAAAAAGCCAAACTCATTCTGATAATAATCTCTGGAATCTACATTTTCACTATTACCACAATTGTCCTTTTTATACTATTTCGCAATTCTTCCAGGATCTGAAACTCATTGAATTTTTATTAGGTCTAATATTCATCAAAAATCTAGGTGGATAGTATCAAAATTCTATTTATTCATTTATTCAGGTAACATTTATTGGTAACTACCAGGCAATATGAAAGACATGCTATGTAATAGAGAGATAAAGAAGGCACAGTTCCTGAGATAGGAATGTGAGAGATACTAAAAGTGCAACTAAGTCCTATAAGAGCAGTAGATGAGAAGAATGTTAAAGAAACCCATAGAACACCTAAACCTGCCTGGAGAAGTTGGCAAAACCTAACTTGAATTGATCATTCCTAAGTTGAGCCTTAAAAAGTGAACAAAAGTTTCGTATGTAGGAAATAAAGTGTAATAAAGGACTGGCATCAGAGACAGATGAAACAGTGTGTGGGGAAGCATGAGAGAAGAGAATGACAAATGAGAATTTTCTAGAATGATACATTATAATAAACTAAATCCTCATAGTAGTCCTACAAGTTTTTGTATTTGTCCTCACATTATTGATGAAAGACCTAAGACTTGGAAAATTTGTTTTTACTATTTGCTCAATTCTGTTTCTTACTCTTTAGTTCAAGTCTTTTCCTCCTTATGAACTTATTTAAAACCTATCAGGGATCCAACTCTATCATAATTTCTCAGTAAATATCTGTTGAAAAAATACATGGATCAAGGAAACAAAGCAATTTACTTTTATCTGTAATTTTAACAAAAATTAATGTGATTTAATATTGGCCCAATTATGATTAAAACTCATATCAAAGCTTGTGAGAAAAATTTTGAGAACAAAACTTACTTCAGAATTTCAAACAGGATATTGGTTACGGAAGAGTTAAAGGGTCTAGGAGAGCAAAAAGAAAAAGAAAGAGAAGGTGACCTGGAGGGGAAGAGAAGGAGGTAAAGGAGATAGAGAAGAAAGAGAAAGGGAGGAGAAGGAGGAAGGAATTGGAGAAGGGACAGACGAGGAAAGATAAGGAGGAGAAAAGAAAAAGAAGAAGAGAGGAGAAAAAAGAAAAAGGAAGGAGAAGGAAGAGGAGGTGAAGGAAAAATGCTCAGAGATTAGAAACTGCCAATGCGTATTTTTCATATGTTCATTTATCATTCAAATAATTTACCCATTTTTCCGTGGGTTCCTGATCTTTTTGTATTAATTTGTAGAAGGATGGAAGCTCTTTATATATTTTTCAGGCTAGCTTTTTCTTACTTATGAGTTTCAAATCCTTTTTCTTACTTTGTCTTTTAGCTCCTTTTTGATGTCTGTTGATAAATAAAAGTTCTGATTTAATTGAAGTAGAATTTATCAGTCTTTTCCTTTATACTTAATGCTCTTTCTGTCTTGTTTGAAATATTTTTCCCTCCCCAAGGTAATAAAAATATTATTCTATAATTTTTCTAAAAGCTTTTTTGGTTTGCCTTTCACATTTTGGAAATTAATCCACTTATAATTAATTTTTATTTTAGTTGCAGAATATTGTGTCAGTGTCCATTCTGGAAAATAGAAATCACACCCAGTAACTCAGTAGAGCACTTATTTAGATAATTTATTAGAAAAAATGTTGGAAGGACTGAAGGAGCAAACGGAAGAAGGAGGGGTGTCTCAGAGAAGCAAAAGTGAGGAGTTGTTACCCCAAAGATTAGGAAGCTGCCTAATACACCTATGGCTGAAGCCTACAGTCCATAAACAATGGAGCTACTGAAGGTTATGCTGCCACCACTAATGTAGGAATTCAGCAAAATACTAAGAGCCTACCCTCCCCTGCTGATGCTGCTGACACCTGTAGCAGCTGTCAGCCACCTTCAGTTTCCTGCCTTTGCTTTGATGTCATTGTTAATGGAGATGCAGAAGGAAAAAAAAATATATATATTGGCTACTTTCTTCCTTCTTTCTGTTTTTCAGCCCGTGCATCTCACTGGGAGAACCTAAAAGAAAGCCAATTGGCAGGAGAATTTATCACATGGAATGTGTAGGTGAGATACAATAAACACTATCTCCCACTCACACAGATGCCCAATCTCCATTACTGCTTACTGAAGAGACTATCACTTACCCATTGCTCTGCTATGCCACCACTGTCCCACATGTTCATGTATGAGTGAACTCATACATTGGACTCCATTTGTGCATTTTTCTATCTCTACTTGGAAAAAGCCAGATTGGATTTAATATATCAAGTTTTTATTCCTTCTGTTTCACTAACATTTAACACTGATACTTTTTTTGTTTAGATATATTTTTAATCTTTATTTCTTGAAATATGTTAGCAATCCCACAAATGTCATTTCCTCATGCATCTGAAATCTTTACATTATCTTAGGAAACTGAGAAAATTTAGTTAGAGAAATGCGCACATAAGAAAATTTCAGTTTGATTACTTTATATTATATTAAATAATATGGTGTGTTCCTTCATGAAGTACTAAAAAAATGCAAATAAAATTGACTTATTATTACCAATCAGCTATCCACAGCTAGCACTGAAAAAACTTGTCAGGGATGTCGTGAGGTTGAGCCCTGTGTAAGATCCTGTGCTGACAGGTCAGAGCCTGGATCCTGCTTCAGATTCTGTCTCTCTCTCTCTCTCTCTCTCTCTCTGCTCTTCCCCCTCCCCCATTGTCACATCAGACTTGACATTTAAATTAAAAGAGATGACGGACTAGCTGTGATCATTTACTGAAGCTTCTAAATTAAAAGAATAACATCCTGTAGAGAAAGAGAACACTCTTAATCTAAAGATTAATATGTACTGTTGGGATTGCATTGAATGTGTAGATTGCTTTGGGTAGTATAGATTTTAACAACATTTGTTTTTCCAATCCATGAACATGGAATGTTTTCCTCTTTCTTTGTATCTTCTTTAATTTCTTTCATAGGCTTTCTATAGTTTTCAGCGTACAGATCTTTTACCTCTTTGGTTAGGTTTATTCTTAGATATCTTAGGGTTTTGGGTACAATTGTAAATGGAATTGATTCCTTGATTTCTCTTTCTGTTGCTTGATTACTAGTGTATACAAATGCAATTGATTTTTGTACATTGATTTTATATCCTGTGACTTTGCTGAATTCATGTATCAGTTCTATCAGTTTTTTGGTGTCCTTTTGGGTTTTCCATATAGAGTGTCATGGCTGCAAAGAGTGCAAGTTTGACCTCTTCTTTGCCGATTTGGATGCCTTTTATTTCCTTTTGTTGTCTGATTGCTGAGGCTAGGATTTCCAGTGCTATGTTGAATAACAGTGGTGAGAGTGGACATCCCTGTCGTGTTCTTGACCTTAGGGAGAAAGCTCTCAGTTTTCCCCCATTAAGGAAGATATTAGCTGTGGGTCTTTCATACATGGCCTTTATGATGTTGAGGTATGTTCCTTCTATCCCTACATTCTTGTGGGTTTTTATCAAGAAAGATGTTGTATTTTGTCAAATGCTTTCTCTGCATCTATTGAGAGGATCATATGGTTCTTATCCCACCAACATATCCACAGAGCTAGAACAAAGAATTCTAGAATTTGTATGGAACCAGAAAATACCTTGAATATCCAAAATTGTGTTGAAAAAGAAAGTCAAAGCTGAAAGCATCACAATTCTGGACTTCAAACTGTATTACAAAGTTTTAATCATCAAAACAGTATGGTACTGGCACAAAAACAGACACATAGATCAATGGAACAGAATAGAGAACCCAGAAATGGACCCACAAATGTATGGCCAACTAATCTTTGACAAAGCAGAAAAGATCCAATGGAAAAAAGACAGTCTCTTCAGCAAATGGTGCTAGGAAAACTGAACAGTGACATGCAGAAGAATGAACCTGGACCATTTTATTACACCATACACAAAAATAAATTCAAAATGGATGAAAGACCTAAATGTAAGACAGGAATCCCTAAAAATCCCGAAAGAAAACACAGACAGCAACCTCTTTGACCTTAGCTGTAGCAACTTCTTACTAAACATGTCTCTGAAGGCAAGGGAAACAAAAGCAAACATAATCTATTGGGACCTCATCAAGATAAAAAGCTTCCGCACAACAAAGGAAACAATCAACAAAACTAAAAGGAAACTGATGGAATGGGAGAAGATATTTGCACATGATGTATCTGATAAAGGATTAGTATCCAAAATCTATGAATAATGTATCAAAATCAACACCCAAAAATCAAATAATCCAGTAAAGAAATGGGAGGAAGACATGAATAGACAATTTTTTTTGAAAGACATCCAGTTGGCTAACAGACAAATGAAGAGATGCCCAACATCACTCATTATAAGGGAAATCCAAATAAAAATCGCAGTGAGATACCATCTCACACAGGTCAGAATGGCTAAAATTAACAACTCAGGAAACAACAGTTGTTGTTGAAGATGCGGAGAAAAGGGAACTCTTTTGCACTGTTGGTGGGAACACAAACTGGTGCAGCCACTCTGGAGAACAGTATGGAGTTCCTCAAAAATTTAAAAATAGAGCTATCCTGTGACCCAGCAATTTCACTACTAGGTATTTATCCAAAGGATACAAAAATGTTGATTCAAAGGGCACATATACCCCAATGTTTATAGAAACACTGTCAAGAATAGCCAAATTATGGAAAGAGGCCAAATGTCCATTGATACATGAATGGAAGATGTGATACACACACACACACACACACACACACACACACACACACACTGGAATACTACTAGGTGATGAAAAAGAATGAAGTCATGCCATTTGCAACAATGTGGATGGAACTAGAATATATTATGCTAAGCAAAATAAGTCAGAGAAAGAAAAATATATGATTTCACACATATGTGGAATTTAAGAAACAAAATATATGAACACAGGGGAAGGGAAGGAAAAACAAGATAAAAAAAGAGAGGGAGACAAACCATAAGAGACTTTTTAAAAAAGTATAATTTATTGTCAAATTGACTAACATACAGTGTGTAAAGTGTGCTCTTGGTTTTTGGGGTAGATTCCCATGATTCATTGCCTACCTACAAAACCCAGTCCTCATCCCACTCAACAAGTGCCCTCCTCAATGCCCATCACCCATTTTCCCCACTCCCCCATTCCCCTACATAAGAGACTCTTTAAGACAGTATAAACTGAGGATGGCTGGAGGGGTGTCGCATGGGAGGATGGGCTAAATGGGTGATGGGCATTAAGAAGGACACTTGTTGGGATGAGCACTGGGTGTTATATGTAAATGGTGAATCACTAAATTCTACTCTTGAAAACAGTATTACACTATATGTTAACAAACTTGGAGTTAAATTTAAAAAAAAAAGATGTATTATAAAAAACCCCTTGAAATCAAACCCCTACTTCAGAGAAGAGTTTTTCTTGTTTGAAAGATAGCTTGATTGAATCATCTCCTAAAAGAAATAGTTTTGTGTATAATATCACAAGCATGAAATATTGGATACCACTATTATCAATTATTTGTTATGCTTCTTTTAGTCCTTCAATTCTATTGCCCAATGTAATTAACTGAATTTTTAATTGTCTAATAAAAGGCATCCCTTCTTGGAGTTTCTGGGGGAAATTCCAGTATTTAAAGATCTATTTTATTTATTATATATATATTTAATATAATATTTTATATTTATAATATAAATTATTAGTAATAATTTATTTATTAATTTTTTACTATCTACTAAGATATCAAATTATAGCACAATTTTCCTATTTATTATTGCAATTTCACCAGCTTTAGCTGAATTTTCAACATAAATGAACAGCAACTGGTTTGTTTTCATTGACATTTGTACCCAAAATTAGTTTCGGTGTCCAACATGGGGGAAAAGTTGGAATCATGAATAAGTTGGCTTGGCTGTATTTTCTTTCTAAATTTCCTCAAGGTATATTCTTATTGTAGATAAGTTTCAAGCTTATTCTTATTGTAAATAAGCTTCAAGCTTATTGAAGCTACGATGGATCCTTTATCATTTCCATCTACAGGAATTGTGAGAGGATGGGGTTAGTTAATTTCCTATAATGATGATATGGCAACCAAGAGCATTAGGTTGTTTAAAGAAGTATTCAAATATTTCTTCCCAATTATGAAATTTGATTTAATTTCAATAAACCTCAATAGATATATGAAATTAAAAATTGAGGGGCACCTGTGACTCAGTTGGTTAAGCTTCTGAGTTCAGCTCCGGTCATGATCTCATAGACTTGAGTTAGAGCTTTGAGATCTGTGCTGACAGCTCAGAGCCTGGAGCTGCTTTAGATTCTGTGTCTCCTTCTGTCTTTGCCTCTCCCCCATTCACACTCTGTCTCTCTCTGTCTCTGAAAAATGAATAAACCTTAAAAAATTTTTTTTTAATTGGGTTCAGTTTAATTAATGAAACTATTTTATCTGGGTATTCTATGATTATTTTAGAAGAGATTAATTTATGTTGGCTATTTATTATACTTTCTTAAATCAGAATGTGTTTCTATGTCCTATATTAAAAATATATGGAATAATAATGGAGCATGTTTTCTCTGAAACTTATTGTGCATATGCACTGATAAATATATCTCAAAAATGTCCACTTCACAGTAATGTAATATCTTAATTCTTTTCCATTAATGGAGGACAGCTGAATAGATATTTCTGTTATATATGTCAGGGGTTCTTAACCATGGGTGATTTTGTGCCACCAATTACACCAATTTACAAAGTCTGAAGACATTTTTGGTTGTCACAAGTGGAAGTGAAGTGCTACTTTGAGACCAGAGTAGAAACCAGGGATGCTGCTAAACATTATGTAAGGTACAGGACAGTCGTTGGTTACATGCAATTAGCATTGAGGTTGAAGAATTCTGCTCCAGGTTTTCAGCATTATGTTGAAGAAATTGAAGACCACTGAACTACTTAAGGCTGTTTATAAGCTCAGTTGCTTTAAGTAGATGTTAATATATTGAATTAAGAACCCATCCAATAGGAGTATAATTTAATAAGCTCTCAATGGGGGCGCCTGGGTGGCTCAGTTGGTTAAGCGTCCGGCTTCGGCTCAGGTCATGATCTCACGGTTCATGGGTTCGAGCCCCACGTCGGGCTCTGTGCTGACAGCTCAGAGTCTGGAGCCTGTCTTCATATTCTGTGTCTCCCTCTCTCTCTGACCCTCCCCTGCTCACGCTGTCTCTCTCTGTCTCTCAAAAATAAATAAAAAAAAATAAGTTCTCAATGTAGTATATGGAGGAGGGGCAGAAAGTATGTTTTCATCATCTGTGCCATAGCAAATGGTTTCCTCTCATTAGCCAAATATTTATAGGAGATTTCTACATAGAAGCATTCAAAGTTGCAGAATGATATTGAAATCTAGGTCTGTCTGTTCCTAAGGCTATGTATCTTGGAACTTCTTGTTATTATAGTCTGTTCTTTGAGTGTTTTCATTGAAGAGTGTTCCATATGGCAACTGAACAATTTTCCTGGTCCTTCTGGTCTCCCATAAAATAAAAAGTACAATTCAAGTTTAACAGTTGTTCTTTTTAACAGGTTCAATATCAAATCTTGTGCTACACATATGTGGTAAAGAACATACTAAAAGTATTGGAATTGAAGTAAACATAACTATACTTTTTAAAGATAAAAATGTCTTAAATAGTTTCAAACAAGAAAAATGAGAAAAAATCATGTATCTCTACTATCTTTTCTAGGAATAATTGTGCTCTAAATGGGGGAAGTACAAGAAGCTTCCTATGACTAACTCAAAATCAAGTCTGTCTTTCTGCTTTGAGTTTTGCTGACTTACACTCTGTATTTTGTCAGGGGGGTTTTCTATCTCTGAAATCTAATTTTCCCATTGGGAGAATCCTTGATTCCTAAGCCCAGTCAACTCTGTTGTTCCTATATATTGATTATAGGTTTCTTTCCTGATTGGACATACATGCTAAAATCTTGAATGCTGCTTTGATATCTGTTTATTTGTTCTTATCTTTTTCTTCTTTTAAGCTGATCTGTCACAAACCCAATTTTTAGAGTTACACCTCAGTGGCCTTTCTTCAGAATAGCAGTCTTCTACACTTACTTTTTTGCTGTGTATACAGCACAAACACACACACATTTCCTATCCATAATCTACATTGGATATTTTACCAATGGAATGTTTGCTAAAATTAATCAGGTACTATGTCACAAAAAGCATCATGATAAATTCCCAAAGTGGGACTTTCACAAGTCATAGGCTCTGGTCACAATAATTCAGTTAGTACAAAGAATGAACAAGTTACAAAATATTAACCCCTTTAAAATTAAATCTCTGGATCAAAAATCGACTGAAAATGGGAATGTAAAATTACATAGAAATTAATGAAAATATGAATAATCTGATGAATACCAATATAACGTAGCTAATGTTTATATGTAGGCTAAAATGTATGACTTTAAAAGTTAAATTAAGGGGCACCTTGGTGGCTCAGTCAGTTAAGTGCCCCACTCTTGATTTCAACTCAGGTCAGAATCTCATGGTTCAAGAGATTGAGCCCCATGTCAGGCTCTGCACTGACACCACAGAGCCTGCTTGGGATTCTCTCTCTCTCTCCCTCTCTCTCTCTGTCCCTCTCCTACTTGTGTTCTCTCTCTCTCTCTTTCAAAATAAATAAACATTAAAACATAAAAGCTTTACTTAAAAAAAAACAAGATTGAAAACAAATCAGTGATCACCTTAAGAAATTAGAAACATATTAAATGTAATACAACTAAAACAAATTTGGAGAACAGAATTACTGTTCTGAAGATAAATACTGAAATTAATGGAATATAAAGTGAAAGAGTAAAAATTATTGGCTAAACAAAAAACAATATTTTTCTCTAGAAAGACAAAGAATGTGAATAGGCAATCATGAGAGAATATATTATACATGTAAACGTAAAACTCACCAGTACTTAGAGAAATACGAATACAAACAATAAGGTATTGCTTTTCAACCATTAGTTCAGCAAAATATTAGAAAGAAATTTATTATATCTTTTATAAGATTGAAAGAAAAAATACCTCTTATACATTGTCAGTTGAATATAAATAACCATCAATGCTTGATGCATCTGATAGGTTTTTTTTCTAAATAAAAAATGATCATATCTTTTACCCAGCGATTCCACTTTTAGGGGTCCATGTTCTAGAAATGAATGTATGACTACGTAATCAGTATTGTCCTTAGATTTGGGTCACAGCAGGCTCTGCTCCTAGCTCTGTTCTTCAGAGCGCGCGATCCTGATTACCTTTCCCTATGGGCTAGAGAGTTGTTGAAGTCAAGAAATCATGTCATCCTGGAACCTGTGATCTCCTCCTTCCACCCTGGGTCACATTCCATATACTCAGGATTCTGAATTCTCTACTAAATGATCCAAATCAGTTTCTAGGTTCTGAATGTGCTTTTCCCCCAGTTTGTTTTCTTTCACCACCTCTAGGCTCAAGGAGGGGTCAACTGGAGGCTATGAGCAGAGAGAGTAGTTCATTGAATTATTGGTTTCTTTTTTTGTTTAAGCACTAATCTTCATTGGCTTTTGTGGTGATTTTCTGCCGGAGTACAGCTCCAGCAGGTCCAGGGTTTCCTAAAGGATGGATGGTGTTGGTGAAAGGGAATGAGAGAGCCTCAAGTTTCTTTCTGGTCACCAGGCAGGCATCTCTGCACTGACTGGAAAGTCAGCCTTATTAACGGAAAAAATGTATAAGGTACAAAACAAAAGTGGCAATTGCCTTAGACAATGATTTCTGATGACAAATTCTTTGGTATGTAAAAATTTCTCAGAACATAGATTGGTAGAAGACTCGTGCATAATCTTTATCAATAGTGATTGATGTAGGTGACTTAGATGCTTATCATATGGGGAAGGAAGGTATCTTTAGCATGCAAATACAAGGCAATGGTTTTAGCATAGCAAAGGCAAAAGTTAGTTCTTTGTGAGCAGGGGTCAATAGCCTCTTTTCTTGAGGGGAAGAAAAACAGGTTTCTCAGGAAATGTAATTTCCTATAATCACAAAAGAAGAAATTCCTACAATAAGTTCCTTCACAAGGTGCAATCAGCATTTCAGGGCCAGAGTAAGGAGACAGGTCACTCCTGATACCAATCAACAAGGTGCCTTGGTGCTCAAGCAAAAATATTTGAGTGGGGGGTAGACATCGGTCGCCATCTGACGGCAGAAGGCCTCCGCCTTGCAAACCCGCCTTACCTCACAAGTTTTTTTTTTTCCCAACTTAGTGAGTTCAGAAAATGGCTTCCAACAATTTTCTATTTTTTCTTTGTTTCTCATACTCCCTCTCACTTTCACCAACCTCAGCAGGTGACTTTGTTTTATTGTCTTTAAGAAAGTAGAAAGCATTTAACGGTAGCTCCAAAAGGTGTTCCAATAAGCAAACACAGATATAATGATGCCAGAAGTTCCTTTATCCTCCCCTAAAATTACAGTTAGTCCTTTTCCTACCCAAGACCTGATTTTCCATTTGTGTCTTGGGTCAATCTTATCCTTTTTTGTTTTCAGAAAGACTTTTCTCTTTCATATTTTTTAAATCACTTTTGTATTATCATCTTTTCTCTACTGGATTTTTATTATACACATATGATCAAAAGCTATCATCTTACAGAAGACTCTCAGCCCCTTCAGCCCCATCCAGCTCTTTTCTCTATTTCTCCCCTCCATTTTTCCAGTCAGTTTTATACTCCTCCTTCTTGAAAGTGTTGTCTACTCATCTACTTCCCCAACCTTCATTCACTTCTCACTTCACCTCCCTCTGGCTTCTGTTACCGTCAGTATTTGAAAAGGTTTTTGCCATTAGTTACAAATGAATCTCCTGTTGCCAAATCCAGAGAACACATTTCTGTACTTATCTTTCTTGACTGTTTAACAGCATTTGACACAGTTTACTACTTTGTTTTCCTTGAAGCAAATACTTTCTCTTTTGGTGTTCCTTTTTTCTTTGAATATTTCTTTTCCGTTCCTTGTCCAGCTTATCTTCCTGTATATGATATCTAAGTGTTAACATTCTTTGTTGCTTCGTTCCTTGGTGTTCAGTTTTTTTAAGCTGCTATTCATTCTATATATATATATATACTCCCTGCCTGGTCAAGTCTTGATCATCCTCACTTCTTTTAAGTAATATTGATATGCTAATATGTTCTAAGTTTGGATCTCCAGCACAGACCTCTATTTAAGAGGTCAACTGACATTTGACAATTTTACTTGTGGTCAAAGGCACCTAGCACTTAAGTATCTAAGATTAAAATTACATTAGGGGGACATGGAATACAAGGAAGCTCTAATGTATCTTTAATAATGCAATAATATCATGGTTTATCTTGATGAAAATTAAGTTTCACTAAATGTGAGCATTATATTAGGAGAAAACCTTAAGGACAAAACCATTTTGACAAAATTTGAAATCCCTTTTTCTTAGGACTGTTATAATCGAGTTTAAGATTTAGTTGAATGTCAAAAGAAAAGTGAAAAACAGTCTACTGATATTGTAGAATCAGCAGCAATGGCAGGAAGTTTCAATCACAAGAACACAGTTCCTCTCATTATTGCAGCTTTAGGAATTATTACTGACATATACATTTTTCTATATTACTACAACATCTGGCTTACAGGAAACATTATGATTTGTCTGTCTTGCCAGTAGACACAGCCCATCAGTAATTTAAAACCTAGTGAGGGAGAAACTTTGAAATATCACAAGTCTTCCACTTTCAATAATGCCTCTCATAACTTCTAAAATCAAATTTCCATTTATGTTTTATTATATGAAACATAATGGATTTTTGTGGGATATGGTTATCCTATTATAAAAATGTATTTTTATAATATGTAATCTATGGTTGAATTCATCTGTCAAAGATCTCTGTGTCTCCAGTGACTTGGATCACATTCTTGGAAGTTATTACATTTTTCTTAGCTTGAGCCCTAACCTTCGAGTGCGCTTCCTTCTTACAAGTTTTTGAAGAGCAAACCACCAAGGATATTTTAATGCCTAAGATTCTATAAAGTTGTATGTGAAACCATGTCTGGCTTCCTTAACAATGACAGTGGGTTAGTCTCTGCAGTCTCTTCCCCCACCTTGGTTTTTCTTTCTGGAATCATTGGTGTGGTGTTAGATTAATTTTGAGCTAAGGTAACCATTCATTCCCAGTTAGTCCTAGAAGCCTCTGTTTATACATTCTATGTGGCACCCTGTTTAGTTAGCGTTTCTTTTTATTCTTAATGGTATGCCAGTTTGGATAAGAATAAATGGTTACCCTATTGGTAGCTGGGTAGGTAAATATGAAATTCCTTGCTGAGTTGTCTTCTTTCCAAATGCATGTGTCCCTCATGTTGCCTACTCTCAAATATAATGTTTTAAAATCCCTGACCTGTCCTTTCCCTTTGTCATGGTCTTGGGGCAAGTTCCACTAAAGATCGGATTTCTCAGGCCTGAGAATTGAATTGGAAAGTTCTCAGTCAAAACAACCCGTGACATGATAAATAAAGAAACTATAGCCAAAATTGTATGAGAAAGCTAAGATAAGAAAAGCCAACTGGGGAGTGTTTAAGACATAAAAAAACCAAACTCTAACTGAAGTGAGAGTCAACTGTCCAGAATTTGGTCCCAGAGATGAAAACAAATGTAAAACAGATGGTTTTCTGAAGTTTTTGGCTAGAAGGAAGACTATGTTTGAGGCCTCTTTTTAAATAACCCTGACTGTGTGTCACTCAAGGCATCATTTTTACTTAAAAGCCAAGGAGTGTTTGTGTGGTGTTTGTCTTAAATGCATCATCTCCCTGGTAACTCCAATTATTTTTTAAAAGCCTACAGACTTTCTCTTCCTGTAAAATATTTTGTGTGTGGGGTGGAGGGGGGGTCACATTTTTCAGAGTCTTCTGCTTTATGTTTGCTCAATTACAATTTAGTTTTTCAACTTTGTTATTGTAACATTGTTTATTTTCCCTTGGGCAAATAAAACAGAGCTGTTAGAACTAGGAGTAAAAGGAATCTAGCTTAGAAAACTCACTCCCATTTTGATATTAATTGTGGGTTGATGATCATTTATCTAAGTTTGGTGACCCATTACTACCTTCAACCCTCCATATTGCCCTCATTATTTCCGTGCTTTCCTTAGGCACTCACTCAGGCTTTTTTCATTTTGGTATCTTTACAGTCATCCAGTACAAAGAGAACACTTTTTGAAGCATTAGATATGACATATTCAGTGGGTACAGATTTTAGATGGCCAGTTTTATTTTTAAGTCCTCTAATATATAATGTAAATGCTAGAACTTTAAAATGCAGCTTTCTCAACCCCTACCCAACCATCAGATAAATCCTCCTCTCTCAGACAATAATAACTATTATCTGAGTTGTAAGATAATGACAACCAAAGCTAAATTTCTGAGATTTAAAAGCATGGTTTTATCTCAAACATAAGTACGGAGTTGTGCATAGAATATGAAAATAATTCAACAACTGGAATAAGAAAAATCTGTATATAAATGTATCCCATTGGCTCGATATAAAAACTTTCCAACTCAAATTCTAAATCTTCATCCTACCAAATTTCAGTTGATGATATATTTCAATAGAGCATGATGAACTCACTAAACTGTTTCCAAGATATATTACAAGCAGACTTTATGAAATTTAGAATTGCTCTTTATTTTCATATATTTCTGTAACCAACTGTTAACATAATTTGTACAAAGAATAATTGAGTAACAAATATAATTCCTCAGTTAATGGAAATGAACACACGAAAATCTAAATGTAGAGTAGATGATATCCTTGTTAACTGAAAATTGGTTAAATTCTAACAAAAAATTGTGGAGTATTTTTGGTGTCATGTACACTTACTATGTTTTTAAATTGGTTTGGAGACCAACAAGAGTAGAAAATACATTTCTGTCACTGTGAAAACTGGGTATGGAGACTTGATAACTTGAAAATTTAATGGGCCTTTTTCATAGAAATAATCCAACTCTACACTGAAGACAAAGGCCTTATTTACTGTTTATTGAACAACTAACTTAATCTCTATTATTTATCTTCTATTCAGTAGTTATATGCAAGAAAATATTTTCTAATTAATATAGCAATTAAGAAATGAAGAAAAAAATCAGATTTCTGGCTACCTAATCTACAGTGTTTTGGAAAATTCCAATGAGGTTGACCCGGCATAGAAGAAATTCTATTTGATGTTCCAGCTGAAGAATCTGGTCATGGGTCAAAGGAAAATGAACTTTAAATGGATTAAAGACTTAAACATAAGACATGAAACCATAAAACTCCTTAAAAAAAAAACCATAGGGATAATATTTGACTAAGATTACAAGAATATGCATTGGGGAAAAGATAGTATCTTCAATAAATGGTGTTAGGAAAACTGGACAGCTACTTGCAAAATAATGAAACTGGACTGCTTTCTTACCTCATACACAAAAATAAACTCAAAGGATTAAGGACCTAAATGTGAGACCCGAAACTATAAAAATCCTTGAAGAGCCCAGGCAGTAATTTCTCTGACATTGGCCATGTTTTCTAGATATATCTCCTGAGACCAGGAAAACAAAAGCAAAAGTAAACTATTGGGACTACATCAAAATAAAAAGCTTCTGCGCAGCACAGAAACAAACCAAAACAAAACAAAAACACGTAAAAGACAACTTACAGCATGGGAAAAGATATTTGCAAATGACATATCTGATAAAGGGTTAGTCTTCAAAATCGATAAAGAAATTATGCAACTCAACACCAATCCCCCCAAATAATCCAATTAAAAATGACAGAAGACATGAACAGACATTTCTCTAAAGAAGACCCACAGATGGCCAACAGGCATAGAAAAGGTGCTCAACATCACTTATCATCAGGGAAATGCAAATCAAAACTACGATGAGATCATCTCACACCAGTCAGAATGGCTAAAATCAAAAACATAAGAAATTATAAGTGTTGGTGAGGATGTAGAGAAAAAGGCACCCTTGTACACTATTGGTGGGAATGCAAACTGGTATAGCCATTATAGAAGACAGTATAGGGGTTCCTCGAAAAATTATTATTATTATTATTTTTTACAATCCAGTAATTGCACTACTGGATATTTACCCAAAGAATATAAAAACACTAATTTGAAGGGATATATGCACCCCTATGTTTATTGCAGTAGTATTTACAATAGCAAAATTAAGAAAGCAGTCCAAGTGTTCACTGATAGATGAATGGATAAAGAAGATGTAGAATACATATACAATGGAATACTACTCAGCCATAAAAGAAAATGAAATTTAGTCATTTGCAACAACATGGATAGATCTAGAGAGTATAATACTAAGCGTAAGTCAGTCAGAGAAAGAAAAATACCATATGATTTCACTCGTATGTGGAATTTAAGTAGTAAAACAAATGAACAAAGGGGAGAAAGATAAACCAAAAAGCAGATTCTTAACTACAGAGAACAAAGGGTTACCAGAGGGGAGGTGGATGAGGGAATGGGTGAAATAGGTGAAGGGGACTAAGAGTACACTTATCATGATGAGCACTGAGTAATATATGGAATTGCTGATTCACTATATTGTAAAACTGAAACAAATATAACACTGTATGTCAACTACACTGGAATTAAAATTTTAAAAAAAGAAAAGAAAATGTAGGTCAAACCTTCTCAGTGTTGATTTTGACAATGATTTCTTGGATATGATGCCAAAAGTATAAATAACAAAAGCAAAATTAGGTAAAAAGACTCCATCAAGGCTAAAACTTTTGCACATCAAAGGAAACAACCAATAACATGAAAAGGCAATCTATAAAATGAAAAAAAATCTCTGCAAACCAAATACCTGAAAGGAGATTAATTTCCAAAATATATAAGAAACTCCTACAAGTCAATAGCAAAAAAATTAAACAAGCAAAAACAAACACAAACACAAAAAACACAAAAACAAAACCTCCCCAAACAACTCAAAACAAATGACTTGAAGAAAAAATTGGGAAGAGGACTTGAATAGGCACTTCTACAAAGAAGACATACAAATGGCCAACAGGTAAATGAAAAGATTCTCAACATTACTAAATGTCAGGAAAATGGAAATCAAAAGATAGCCCCCACACATCTATTAGGATGGTTATTTTCAAAGAGTGAAAAAAAAAAAAAAAGTATTGATGATGTTTTGGAGAAATTGGAAGTGCCGGGTTCCAGTGTAAAATGGTATAGCCACTATGGAAAACAGTATGGCAGTTCCTCAAAAAATTAACAATATAACTTCCATATGATCCAGCAATCTCACTTCTGGGTAAATTCCCAAAAGAATTGAAATCAGGATCTTTGAGAAGTATCTGAACCTTCATGTTCATTACAGCATCATTCACAGTAGCTAGGATATAAAAACCACTCAAATGTCAATTGAAAAGATGCATGCATAAAGAAAATGTGGTATATACACACTGGAATTTATTCAGTCTTTTAAAAGAAGGAAATCCTACCATTTACAATAACATTGATGGACCTGGAAGACATGCTAAGTGAATTAAATCAGTCACACAAGGGCAAATACTGAATGATTTCTCTTAAATGAGGCATCTATAATGGTCAACCATATAGAAGTAAACAGTACAATGGTAGTTACTAGAGGATGGGGGGGATAGGTATTGAAGAATTGTTGTTAAATGGGTATAAAGTTAAAGTTGTACAATATGGGTACGTTCCATAGATCTGCTGTACAATAAAGTACTCATAATTTTTAAAAATTTTTTTTATGTCTTTATTTTATTTTGAGAGAGAGAGACAGAGTGTGAGCAGGGGAGGGGCAGAGAGAGAGGGAGACACAGAATCCAAAGCAGGCTCCAGGCTCTGAGCTGTCAGCACAGAGCTACACGCGGGGCTTGAACCCACAGACTGCGAGTTCATGACCTGAGCTGAAGTTGGACACTTAACTGACTGAGCCACCCAGGAACCCCTGCAGGGTCTTTTTAAAGGAGAAATGCAGGTGCGCCTGGGTGACTCGGTTGAGCGTCTGGCTTCAGCTCAGGTCATGATCTCATGGTTCATGGGTTTGAGTCCCACATCAGGCTCTGTGCTGACAGCACAGAGCCTGGAGCCTGCTTTGGATTCTGTGTCTCCCTCCCTCTCTGACCCTCCCCTGTTCACACTCTGTGTGTCTCTCTCTCAAAAATAAATAAACGTTAAAAAAATTTTAAAAACTTTTTAATGTTTTTTTATTTTATATTTGAGAGAGAGACAGAGCATGAGCAGGAGAGGGGCAGAGAGACAGAGACAGATTCTGAAGCCGATTTCAGGCTCTGAGGTCTTAGCACAGAGCTGGATGCGGAGCTCAAACTCATGAGCAGTGAGATCATGGCTTGAGCTGAAGTCAGACACTTAAAGTACTGAGTCACCCAGGCACCCTGTACACTTAAAATTTTTAAAGGAGAAGTATCATACTAAGTGTTCTTACCAAAACAAAACAAAATGGCACATGGAATCTTGGAGTTGATGGGTATTTTATTACTTTTATTATGGTGATGGTAATATAAGTGCATACATATGCTCAAACCCACCAAATTGTATACATTAATTATGTGCAATTTTTTGTATGCCAAGTATATCTCTGTAAATCTGGGGCATAAAAGGATGAGGGGTCAAATACTTGAAGAGAATGCATTATTTGCCTAAATATGTGGTTTGATATATTGAATTTTTGGAAGGTTGATATAATTCCTGTCTATATGTAAGCATGTAACGCTCAAATTTTAGTTTTAATAAGCCATTAAATGATATCATTTTTTCTGTTATATATGATTATAGGTAAAAATTATTGGAGATTATTACAAGGTTGAAAAAAATTTCAAAAGTTATCTAGAACTTTTAGAATTTCACTCTCAAGTTAAATAAAATATGCACTGTCTTAAACTGTCCTCTGAAGAGGAGATTCTTTCTCTCTCAATAACTCGTGTCATTGATGCAAAATGTTCCTATCTAAACTGCTGTATATTTTGCAGGATTATAATATTGACTTTGTTGACAAATCTCCAGAATAGTGACCCTTTTGTTTATTATATACAGAGAAGAATATTTAAGACAAATCATTCAGGAAGAACTTGATAAAAACTTGTGAATTTAATTTTCAGTTGCACTTGTTTGCTGAATACAACTAGAGGAGTAATTTTAACCGATCATTAGTTTGGGTTGCTCAAGGGCTACATTTCATTGAAACAGTAAATCTTCAAAAAATTACTTCTTTCTCTTCTTCACCGACTACCCTGTGCTCATAAAGTCCCCTCCCTTTTTCTTAATTTATTGTCAAGTTAGCTAACATATAGTGTAGTTTTGCTTCAGGAGTAGGTTCCCGTGATTCATCGCTTACATACAACACCCAGTGCTCATCCCAACAAGTGCCCTCTTTCATGCCCATTACCCACCTCCTTCACCCCCTCAACCTCTCACCCCCATCAACCCTCAGTTTGTTCTCTGTATTTAAGAGTCTCTTATGATTTGCCTCCCTTTCTGTTTGTAACTTATTTTTCCTTCCTTTCCCCTATGGTCTTCTGTTAAGTTTCTCAAATTCCACATATGAGTGAAATCATATGATATCTGTCTTTCTCTGACTGACTTATTCACTGAGCATAATACCCTCTAGTTCCACCCATATTGTTGCAAATGGCAAGATTTCATTTTTTTTCACTGACTAGTATTCCTTTTTAACAGACGATGGATAGGGATGTTTTGTTATAAATACTAATTACCATGTTAAGTTGTTACATAGTCACTTCATGTAGATTTTGTTATTATTATAATGTACTTAGTTATAATTAAAATTAAAGATAATCTTTTTATCCTTTAGTAAAACCAGATGATTAAGTTAGAGTTCATTGGCTAAACTTGATAACTTTTTTAAAAATACTGTTATAAAATAGCATTAGCCTCTAAGAAAATAATTAGGTCTAAAAGCCCTGCAGAAAAAAGAAGAGATCTTAGTGGTTACAAACTGAAAATAATGCTTACTGTAATATAGTCATTAGAGGATATCAGAAGTTGGGTTCTTTTCATTGTGTTGAGTAAAATTTGCCTTCATGTAAATTTGATGATTATTAAATATGGAGCGCAGTCATCAAAGTCAAGTTTTAGATGCAAGGCCATATTCACACCTCTTCCATGAATTTTGGTGACATGGAAATTGTTATTTATCAACTAAGTGAGACTTTCACATATGTTAAATTTGTGTTATACATATATGCTAGAAAAATAGAGGATTTATCAGCCTGAATTTATACTTCTTGCTTCTGAGAATTTATTGCATGAATTGTTAGCAAGATGAAGCTGATATCTGAATTTTATAAGCCAATGATTTTGTAGCAGAATTACAGGATGCTAATTAGAATTTGCACTCTGGATTTTAGAGTATCACTTTGAATTATGTGTTGTTAATAGAAATTTTTCATCTCTATTAGATTATTAGCCTCAGTAACTTTATTTTAATAGCATATAAATTCTACTGGTAATGCATACATAAGTTTAATGCTCTTATGTAAATGCATGATCATATTTTTTTATTAATTGAATAATTTTAGTTTTTTAAAAGTCATGTAAGGAAATGCTTCATCAAGTACAGAAAAACCAGATTTAAAGACAGGAAGGAACAGTGAGAATAAGAAGAATTAAAAAGCATTTGCAGTGAGATACTTCAGGGAGGGGAATGATGCTTTATAATACATTGTTATGAAAAGATCCAAAAGAGAAAGCACACAGTGAAATTTGAATTTACTAAAACAGTTCTCTTAGATAATTGGGGCATACTTCAGGCTGCATTTAGGATAAGCACTTGATGAGCAAAATTTTATACCTGCAAGTGAAAATTCATATGTTCAGAGAAAAATCCCATCCAAATTTATGAATTCACTGATGCTTATCCTTACCACCTATATTTTATGAGTCTGCCATAGGAAAGTATCACAAGCTGGGTGGCCTAAGAGAACGGAAATTAATTTTCTCATAATTCTGAAAGCTAGAAGTTCTAAAATCAAGTTGTTGGCAGAGCTGGTTACTTCTGAGGACTATGAGGGAAAATCCATTCCATGCCTCTCTCTTAGCTTCTTGTGAGGGCTGGCAACCTTTGGCATTCCTTGGCTTGTAGGTCAATCACTACAATCTCTGCCTCTGTCTCCACCTGGCACTCTCAGTGTCATCACACAAATAATTCAATATGGCTGGGGGAAAAATTATAAAACTCATGACTAAACATAAAGAGGTTATTAGTGCTGCCTAGCAATCCTACCACTTTTTCCTAATCAATTCACTTTTCCACTTTTGTAGACAATTAGTCTATACCTTCTCCTCTTTCATCAAATCTCCAACCCCACTTTCACCTCTTCACTCTCAGTTAGTAACTTTGTTATTTTACCATGAAAACAAAGGCAGGAAAGAAAAGGAGTTCCATGTTCTACAACTAAAACTACATGCACTTATATAATTTGTGGTCTCAAGCTCTGCCTTCAGTCTTTTAAATATGAATGAGCTATGCTCCATCTAAGGCTCATCCCTTTTTTGTACACTGGTGCCCATCTTCTCTAACCTACATTGCTCCTACCATTCTCCCTTCTCTCCTCACATCTTTACTTTCCCCTACCCCACTAGATTATTTCCAATGAAATATTTACAAACCATACTAACAATCACTTAAAAATCCACCTACCCTTTTTGATCTCATGTCTTATCCCATGTATTTATCTCATTTCTCAGATCCATTTTATTGAAAAAACTCTGAAGAGTTGTCCATACTGATTGCCTCTACTGCTTCCCCTCCTAGTCTCTTTTGAATCTACTTTACTCAGAATGTTATCTCAACCATTCTGCACTTGTGGAGTTTATCAATGGCATCCAAGTTACCAAATCTGGGAATTCCTTTCCTGGTACTTATCCTAGATTACCTGTCAGCAGCATTTGGCTCAGACAATCACAACTTCATCCTTGAAACTCTTTATTTACTTGGATTCCAGGACACACACTCTCCTTGTTTGTCTCTAAACTCCCTGGCTACTTTCTTATCTTCTTGACCCCTAAATGGTACAGAGCATTAAACACCAGTAATATGCTGATGACTCCAGTATCTTTATCTCTAATTTGATGTCTTTCTTGAATGTCAGTCAGGCTCATGAAATGCCTATTTGTCATTTGTATGTGAACATTTAAAAGTATCTCCTCAAACTTAAATTGAAAAATAATACTTCTGATTCCAACACTTTCCCCACTAAAATATACATTAGCTCTTTCTATAGCCTACCAATGTCACCACATGGCAACTCATATTTACAGATGCCTTTACTAGAAACCTTAGTGTAATCTTTAACTCCTCTCTTTTTATGGCATCCTTGCAAATCCTTTCTGCTCTACCCTCTCTACATACCTGAAATGTACCTTAGTCCATGCCACCATTAACATTTGTCTGGATTATTGCAGTGGTTTCCAATGGTGTCCTTATCACCACTCTTGCAAAAGGAGGGAATTTTTCAAAATTCTTGTCTGGTAAAAATTTCCATCTGCTTCTTACTCACTTACATTAAAATCTGAAGTCTTTACTATGATCTCAGAAATGTACATGGTGTGGCCCCTAAAACCTCTCTTAACTCACTCATACTCCCTATGAGAAGGTCACTCATGTCTCATCTCAGGGTCTATGGACTTTCTCCATTTTCTATCTGTAATATTCTTCCCCTGAATGTCTGTGTGGCTCACTTCTTCATATCCTTTGTAACTCTACTTCCGTGTTTCCTTATCAGGAACCATTCCCTCTGACCCCCTCAATCCCTTTACTCTGGTTCAATTCTCTTTATAGGACTTATTACTGACATATTCTCTATTAAGTTTTTTGTTTTTATGTTGTTTATTGTATGTCTTCCCCTTCTAGAAGGTAACCTCCGTGAGAGCATGATCTTAGTTTGTTTTGTTCACTTCTCTGTCCCCAAAAGCTCGGAATAGTGTCTGGCACATAGCAAATGGTCAATAAGTATATGTTGAATTAATGAAAATTGGTCCCTGATTTGTCCTTTAAGACAGACATAGTACCTCTTACAGTGGTCTCAGGGATCTACATTGCTAACAAGGCCTTCTAGTATGAGTTACTGCTCAGGATTTTAAAAACAATTTTAATGTGGAACAGAATCAAAGTGATATATTAGGTATCAGAACTTTAAAAAAGAGAAACTTTGAAATATATGCAGCAATGAAATGTGTATTGACTAGATGGTTGAGGTTAATGAGTAAGAAAATTCTTAATTATTATCATATTTATTAAAATTTTTGCTCTATAGGAAATATTTTCCATTCTTGTATCCAGTCACAATGCCAAATAAATTTGAGATGTATCTTGCATGAAGATATGACATTTACTGTCCAATTATCTTGGTTTTTATAAATTTTCTTTTACTGTAGGAAAAACATGGAGTAAATACACTGATAAAATATTTTAAAAGAAAATACTAAAATTTAATTTTAAAGTGTGTTTGAAATGAATTATGAATATTACATACGTTAGAAACTTATTTTGTCTATATATTGTGGCATATTTTTAAGTTTTCTATGATTCTTCCATATAATTCTGACAATGTGGTAACATTGCTACATTCAAATTCTTAGAGGTATTTGAAATAAGATCATTTATCCTTATTTTGTTCCATAGACAACATATGGAAAGAAAATAGAATCATTGTCCTGAATTAAGCAAAGAGACTATATCAGGAGACCACTCTGAATCTAATGATCTGTTCCAGCAAGTAGTATGTTTTTCAGATTTTTCTGTTCCTAATGACTCATCAGGTAGTCTTTTAAAAACTGAATATGAGTTGTAGTGTATAAACAATAGAGCTTCCTGTCAGTCATTAAGACACTCATCAGAGAGAAATGAGGTGTAGTTCTATCTTTTCTTAGCAGTAACAGATGGCAAATACATTTTGGTTCATATTTTCCAGCCATAATTTCCAAAGCAAGAAGACTTTTTAAGAATATGTGAATAGTATAATTTTAAAATAACCTTGGCCTCATATCTGAAAATAATATTGAAGTCATTACTTTTCCTGTAGCTGTGCTTATTAAACGTGGTTAAAAAAATAGACCAGTAATTGTTGTAATTTTGGTAATTGACAAGTCTAAGCAAGAGAGTACTAAGTCATGGAGGAGGGTTAGACAAATCTCAAACACTGCCTTCCTTTCCGTCCTTGATATGTTTTGAATAATTATTTTTTTAAATAAATGTTATAATCATGTATTTTCCTCTTATACATCCTTGTATATGGTGATGGTGGTTCATAGTTGTTTGAGAGTCAAAGTTTGGGAATCAAAGACCTAGGTTTAGTCTCTGCTCTAGCAATTATCCCATTAGCCCAAGTGGCCTGCAGAAAGTGTTCTAACTCCTCACATTCAGTTAACACATCTAAAAGGTAAGATAATAACAGAATATATTAGGGTAGTAATGTCAGCAAGATGGTTCCAGTTTCTCCTTCCTCCCATGGAAACAAGGATTCAACAACAGACAGACCAATTCTCATTGTGAGAAGTACAGATACCTGTTAAGAGACTTTTCCACTCCATCTGAACACAAAACCAGCTACATCAAAGCCATTAGGAAAATTCTTGGCAATCAATCGCCATAATCCCCGTCCCCAGTTCAGTGCAGTGTTATCATAAGATTACTCTCAGCTTCTAGCATCTCCCTGAAGACTAGAACATATACCAAACTTGTAAACTTTTCAGGGGACTGATTTTTATCTTGCCTAAATCTAAGTGCTGATAGGAAAGGGCAAATTGGGGGTCACTGAAAACAAAGGCAAAGGTTTGTACTAGCACACATTTACTTGCTGTAGTCCTCCCCAACTCAGCATTGAACAAGGAGGAGAAAACCCCCGACTGAGGGCTTCTCCCTCAGGAGGGAAAGAATTGGATCACGTGTTCAACATTTCAGATTTTATGGGGGCTAACTGGGGTACTGATTTCTGCCTCACCTGTCTTGGAATGTTGTTGGAACCTGGCATGACCTAGATGGCTAGAAGATGATGAGAAAAAAATATAGTTGGGTATTTTGCTGTTACCCCAGAGAATCCATGTGATAGCAGATGAAAGATGATATAGTTTGGTGACTTCTTCCTCAGGGGAAAGGGAACAGTGATGCATGCATCAAACCTTATAGATTTGTGGGGGCTTCCCAAGGATTGCTTTCTGTCTTGCCTCACTTGGAGTACTGATGGGATCTGGAATTCTCTAGAAATCTTCAGGCTACAGAGAACAAGAGAGTAAGACAGCTTGAGACATCTACAGAGAACCTGCAGTACCACAGACAGACACAGGAAAGATCAAGAGATTATAAGCTCCTGAAGGAAGGGGAGGGAAGGGGAGGAAAGGGGAGGGAAGGGAAGGGAATCTCTCTACATAGGGATTTGAACTCTCTTCTTTTCTTAATGTAGGCAGTTACAGCTATGAACAGCCTTCTTAGAACTGCTTTTGCTGCATCCCGTAAATGGTTTGTATTGTATTTCCGTTTTCATTTGTCTCAAGATATTTTCGGAATTTTCTTTTGATTTCTTTGATCCATTGGTTGTTCAGTAGCATGTTTAATCTCCATATATTTGTGATTTTTTTTTTAGTTTTCCTCTTATAATTGTTTTTAGTTTTACACCATTGTGATCAGAAAAGACATTTGATATGATTTCAATTTTCTTAAATTATTGAGACTTGTTTTGTGACCCAGAATGTGATTTATCCTGCAGAATATTGTTTGTATGTGTGTTTCAGAAGAATGTATATTCTATTGCTTTTGGATAGAATGTTTTGCATATGTCTGTTAGGCCAATATAGTTTATAGTGTTATTCAAGTCTGCTGGTTTTTTTAAAATTGCTTTTCTGTCAGTAAGATCTATCCATTGATGCAAGTCGGGTATTAAAGCCCCCTTCTGTTATTGCTGTCTATTTTTCTCTTTAGTTCCTGCTTCATTGTTGGGTGCATGTATATTTACAACTGTTATATCATCTTGATGAATTGGACCCTTTATAATAGAGTGATCTTCTTTTTGTCTCTTTTGTTCAATTTTGACTGAAAGTCTATTTTGTATGATGTAAGTATAGCCTCCTCTGTTCTCTTTTGGTCTCTTCTGGTTCTCATTTTCATGGTATATCTTTCTCTATCCTTTTACTTTCAGCCCATGAGTGTCCTTAAAGTGAGTTCCATGTGGGTAGCATGTTGTTGCATACTGTTTTTTAATCCATTTAGCCACTCTGTGTCTTTTGACTGGAGAACTCAATCCATTTACATTTAAAGAAATTATTGATAGGTAAGGGTACACTAATGCCATTTTATGTTTGTAATTTCTCTTTTCCTTCTGCTATCTTCCTCTGTGATTTCTTTCTTGATTTTTTTTTTTTAGTAGTGGTATGCTTTGATTCCTTCTTTGCTATAGTTGTGTATCTATTAAAGGTTTCTTTTTTTGTAGTTATCATAAAGCTTACATAAAGCATCTCACAGTTGTAACAGTCTACTTTAAGCCATTTTAAGTCTATTTTTAGCAATTTAACTTCAATTCCATACAAAAACTATAATTTTACTTCTTCTCTCCAATGTTTAAGCTAATTATGTAATTTTCTTTATTTTTTATTTTTTAAAGTTTATTTATTTATTTTGAGAGAGAGAGAGGGAGAGAGAATGAGTGGGGGAGGGGCAGAGAGGTAGGGAGAAAGAGAGAATCCCAAACAGGTTTTGCACTATCAGCATAGAGCCTGACACGGGGTTTGATTCCACAAACCTTAAGATCATGACCTGAGCCAAAATCAAGAGTCGGACACTCTGACTGAGACACCCAAGGCATGTTGCCTTTTACCTATTTTTTACTATTTTAATAATTAAAAAAAAATTATGTCTTTATTTTGAGAAAGAGACAGAGAGTGAGCAGGGGAGGGGCAGACAGAGAAGGAGACACAAAATCAGAAGCAGGCTCCAGGCTCTGAGCTGTCAGCACAGATCCTGATGTGGGACTTGAACCCACCAGCTGTGAGATCATGACCTGAGCCGAAGTTGGACGCTCAACCGACTGAGCCAACCAGGCACCCTACTATTTTAATAATTTTGAATTTTTTTTCATTTTCTATTTATATTGTAGTGTTTTAGTTCTCTAATTTTACGTTTGGCATATAAGTAGCAGGTAACAGTCATGATCACAGAGAATGGTAAATGCCTTTTTCAAATATTTTAAAATTAATTTAATTGTTTTTTTCTATCATCTGAATGTTTGTGTCCCCCCAACATTTATACGTTGAAATCTTAAGCCCCAAAGGTGATGGCATTAAGAGTTGGATGTCTTTGGGAATTGATTAGGTCATGAAGAAAAAGCCCTCTTGAATGAGATTAATGCCCTTATAAATGAGGCTCCACAGAGCTCCCTAGCTTCTTTCACCATGTGAGGATACAATAAGAAGTCTGTGATCCTGAGGAGGGCCCTTACTCAACTCTGTCGACACTCTTTTCTTGAACTTCTAGCTTTCAGAACTGTGAGAAATAATTTTCTGTTTATAAACAGTCTGTGGTGTTTTGTTATAGTGGCTTAAAGAGACTAAGACAACTTAGTCTTAATATTGACAAGTCAATTATTTATTAATATTGACAAACTAATTACCTTTTAATTTCTCTCAGTTTGAGGTTTACATCTTAAGGAAAGGACCAGAAATCTTTCTAGTTCTAAAGGAACTATTAAGGTGCTATTTTAGATATTCCTAATACATATCCAAATTTCCTAAATTTGAAAACCAAAAAACGTTTATGATGAATAACTCAGAACATGTTACAATTTATATTCCTTCTTTTATAATAATGGTCTTCAGCTGCATTTCAAGAAATTGGAATGGTGTTGATTTCTTAGAAAGGGACATGTGTGAACAAGGAAGTCCAGGTGGGTACATCTAGGTTGTGAGTCCAACTTAAAGGGCTGGTTTTGAGATAGTTGGTAGGAGAGGTCAGTGGGGCCAGATTGGGTCAGCAGAGTGGATTTTCTTCAATATTCAATTAGGAATCATTGAAAGTTAGGGCAGGGTAATGGTCCTGCATGAAAACTCAAATTACCTGAAAGCACTTTGTAAGTTGAAAAACTGCTACAAATGAGTATGTTATTATAGTTGTTATGAGGAGCATATCACAAACAGTATTTTGGGAAGACCATTTTGGTAATGACATGCCAGTTGGAAAAGAAGGGAGAGGCTGTGGGCAGGGATACTATAGGATCTTTTTCTCTTTGGTCTACGAACTCTTCAAACCTCTGTCACAGCTAATGTTTGCTGAGTAGGAGGGGAGAGGACATTCAGATCTAGAGTATTACTTCTCAATCTTGAATATGCATACAAATCACCTGAAAATTTTATTTAAAGTCAGATTTTGATTAAGAATTTTGGGGTGAGCTTGAGATTTGTGTTTTTTAACAAGCTCTCAGGTAATGCCAATGCTGTTAATCCATGAAACATGCTTTATGTAGCATGGATTCAGAGGAAATTGTAGTAGTTCAGAAGAAGAATGAAGTTCCAGCTGTAGTGCAGATTCCAGTTGGCAGCTTGCTTTCAGTTTTGGTCAATTCCAGACAGTGAAAAAAAATCAACTGTCTCTCACTGTGAAGGATTTCCAAGCTATGCACATCAAACATTAAAGGTTATATTATATTCAAAGGGCATCTGTCTCTTTCCTTACTGTAAATTATATTTAAAAGTCTTTTTCAATTATCCTATCCCCTTTCTTTTTTTAAAAACAAAATTAACTATAATGGGAAGGAAAAAATGATACCCCACAGCACAGAGGATGATAATATAGAGTCAAAGAAAAACTCATTTTCCAATGAGATTAGTGTCAAAATACTCTTACATAACATCCTTAATATTGACAAACTAATTGCTTACTAAGTTCTCTGAGTTTGAAGTTTACCTCTTAAAGGACCTGACTTTAAACAATTTTTTTTTAATATTTATTTATTTTGAGAGACAGAGACAGAGCATGAGCAAGAGAGGGGCAGAGAGAGAAGGAGACACAGAATTTGAAGCAGGCTCTAGACTCTGAGCTGTCAGCACAGAACCCGATGCAGGGCTCAAACCCACCAACCATGAGATCATGACCTGAGTTGAAGTTGGAAGCTTAACTGACTGAGTCACCCAGGTGCCCCAAGGACCTAACTTCTTAAACCATGACTAACATAACTGGCCATAAAAATTGAGGGCTGTTTTTTCTTACTATAGATTTCAGAATATGTCACTGAAAAATGGATTATACTCACTTTGTAAATATGAGTCCTTATCCCTTCTTATTTTGTTTTGAATGCAAATCATCACAAAGTAAATGGCTTGATTGAATACAGACTTGTAGTATGAAGGCTTCAGTAGTTAAAATATATATTGAGTTTAGGGTGATCTAAATAGGATAAATATAAGGAATAATTGTCTACCTAGCATCTCTGGAAAATATTGTTAAGTTCTCATTGAAGAGCTCATGGTAATTTTCATGCAACTAAACTAAAACCTGTTCTCTGTATTAACAACACTATTTGAGGGAATTAAGGACATGTTCCCATTTTTGTTTCAGTTCACATTGTTTAATTGGAAATTTTCTTTTCCTTTTAAATTATTTTGCATAGTATTTCAAAACTGAAGGTGCCTGGATGAATCTCTTCAGGATAACTTAGCCTATATTTCCAGAGGCTGTAAACTGCACTAAGGATTTTTTAGGTTATTTATTTGAAACATTTTGAATAGGTAGGTAATCCATGCTTATGAAAAAATGTAAAAATATACAAAAAGATATTTAAGTGGAAAGTAAGTCTCCCTCTTGATCAGGTTACCCTATATCCCAATGTCAAAGTAAAAATTGCAGCGGATAACATTAAACATGCAACAAAGACTTCATTCAAGGCTATTGGAGCAGGAAAAGATGCCAAAACTCTGTCTGAGCCCAATTCTACTAAGAAAAAAAAGGTGGGGGGAGGGGAGTAGGAGAGTTTTTTGGATCTGGGCTGGGGAAATCATTGGTCACCTGTCTTTGCTAATTGACATTACCCAAGGGAAAATTAAACTTTTTTTTTTTTATGACAGGAGGTAGTTTTATAACGCAGAGCAAGTCACTCTCCATAGGTATTAGTCTCCTACCTTCCCATAGAAACTGGGAGATAGGAACCATCTTCCTTGATGGTTACATTTCCAAGAGATGGCTCCCAGCTCCTTAAGAAGCCAAGGCAAATGTACTTATAAAAGAGGCAAAGGACATTTTAAAAGATTTACTTCTAAAAGGGATAGAGAAAGAATTTACAAGTTTTCTAAAGTAAATACTTTATGAAAAATGTTGTCAGGAGTCTAGAGTCAGGAATTAGCTTATCTAAGGTACAGTCAAGCTAAGGGAATCATAAGGCCTTCTTAGTCACTATATACCCTCCCTGAAGGCAACTGCTACCTGGTCCTTAGATGTTTTTCTAGAGATGATATGCTACGCCTATTGGATGCAGATGCATTTTATATTTTTCAATATTCTTTAACTTCCTTTTTTACTTTATAATGTATCTTGAAGACTGTATTATTTTAAATGGTATGCAGTTAACTATAAATATTACTCTGCTTATAGATGTACTAAACTATTTAAATAGTTCTTAAATGATAGAAATTTAGGCTGTTTTTAGGCTTTTGCATAAAACCAATGGTGCTGTACATTGCAACACACTTTGTTTTTCACATAAGAGAATATTTACACAATAAATTGCTAGAAATGGTATTGCTGAGTCAAGAAGGATGCATTTCAAATTTGTCAGCTTTACCCAGTTGTCTTCACTATGTTGTACCAATTTTGGTTTAAATCAACCTTTGCAAACACAGCATGTTATCAAACTTTCTGATTTCTGTCAATGTGATAAGTAAAGAGCTGTGACTTTTAACTTTTAAGTTGCATTTTATGTGTTGAGTACTCATGCTGTCAAGGGCACAGACATTCAAACTGTGCAATGCATTTATTGTTAATTGGTAGGTAGAAATGGTTTGCTGTTATTAACTACCTATTAGTGATAAAAGGTCTAAATTGTGTTAGGGAAAATGTCAAAAATTATAAAATAGTTACAGGACTTTCTCCTTTTACAGAAACCTTCACGAGACAAAAGATAAGGGACAGCCTTGGATAAGGGAAATCTTCATGCTTTTGTCTTTTCTAGTCTCTAAGCTTTCCATTATCATGTTTCTGATACATGCTATCCTGATAATTTTCCTTTCAATGTCTGTTCTGATTCTTGCCTATACTCTCAATAAGAACATGAGTTTAGAAAACTTGGGGGCGCCTGGGTAGCATGGTAGGTTAAGTGTCTGACTCTTGATCTCAGCTCAGGCCATGATATCACAGTTCATAGTTTAAGCCCTGCATTGGGCTCTGTGCTGACGGCGCAGAGCCTGCTTGGGATTCTTCTCTCCTCTCTGACCCTCCCTTGCTTGTGCTCTCTCTCTCTCTCTCTCTCTCTCTCAAAATAAATAAATAAAAACTTTAATAAAAAAAGAAACTTTGAAGAAAAGGGAGGTTTTGAAGAAAATTATTTTTGGAAAATCTACTCCTCAATTCCTCTGAATCATCTAGCAGGAATAAGAAAAGGGGCTAGGTAAAAAAAGAAAAAACCAGTACTGTTTGTTAAGCAAGATCTCATTGAGTTTATTTCCCAATACAAATGTTATTTCAGTTAATTTCCAACGTAGCTTTCAGGATAGATGATGTCATCTTCATATCATATATGGGCAACCCTGAGGTCAAAGGAGTGAACCAGTTGGGCAAGATTACTCGGCTAAGGAATGAAACTGGAATTGGATCCTTTTATCATGTCACTGCAAAACCCTACTTCTTCCATGTGGCACATATTCTCTGCCTGTGCCATGGTATATAGAAAGGTTTTGTCAGTTTATTATGGCTACATCCCATCTCAACTAAGAAAGGTCTTTCTGGTTTTTCTGGCTTTTTCTGCAGTGATACACACATAGACATTCTAATATTGGATATATGAAAAAGTGAATCATGTTTTACTGGATTATTTTGCATAGGTAGGAAAACAAGTATGTAGATACACGTGACTCACTGACAGAAAAACTATTTTGTTGATACTGAAGTTGCAATTGTTTTTTGCCTAAATTTCCTAGAGGAATTTCAGTAAAAGATATCCACAAGAGTATATTTTGATTCTGTGCTGACAAAGCAGGCTTTATCTTGTATCTTTTTTCTTTTTTAATTTATTTTTGAGAGAGAGAGAGAGCATGAAGTGGGGGAGGGGCAGAGAGAGAGGGAGAGAGAGAGGGAGTCACAGAACCCAAAGCAGGCTCCAGGCTCTGAGCTGTCAGCACAGAGCCTATGCGGGGCTTGAACTCACAAACCACAAGATAATGACTTGAGCTAAAGTCAGAGACTTAACTGACTGAGCCCCCCCCCCCCACCCTCTCCAGTGCCCCAAAGCAGGCTGTTTCTTAATTGAAGTTTTTTTTTTCTTTTTTTCCATAAGACATTTTGGAATTACATGGAGAAGGATGACCTAGTTTCATTTCTCCAGGGCATGATTTCTTTAGAATGATAAAGGTTCCATGAAAAAGGATGGTATAATTGTGTAAATGTGAAAAATGACAAGGTAAAAAAAGTGGGCAGACTGACTTCTTGAGACTTCTTTAACAGGCTTCTTTAATAACCTAACAAACACTGCAGTCTCCAAGGGGGATGTTGGAATGGTGAGTTTTCCAATCACATTTGACCTAGAACGTCCTTCCATGAGTATTCTATGAGATTCGTGCACAGGAAGAGTTCATTGGGAAATACTGGTATAGAAAGAGCTGTCAGTGAATAAGGATTGCAGATCCAGTACCAAGCTATGACCCAGTTTATACTATTGTCTTTAGGTTTATTGGTTTCTAAAATCTAGACTGCTTGCAATTTTTCAGGCACTTCTGGCCTGATTTTTTCTGCAAGTCTTCAACTTACTAAGATCCACCATTCTCAGCCTTCTTACTGCTGTTAGTTGGTCAGTATTGTCTCTGTTATCCTTAATGCTGTAGAATAGCAAGACCTGTGATCATCAATTGTTATAGTTGCAGGTTGGCCCCTGAAACCCCAGTCTGTGGTGTGGATAAAGGAAAAATATTCCCTTTAAAAGATTGTTATAGTTTCACCTGGTAAAATTACTTAAATGTCACTATGACAAAGACTGTTTCGTCATAATACATATGCTTGCCCCCACCCCGCCAATTTTCATAAAATATTTTATTCTGAAGCACTAAAAGTAAATGATGGTCAGTTAGCAGTAGGTAGTGAATTTTGCAGTGCACCATCCATACCTCCCTTTATGATGAAGCACTCATTCTTCAAACTGCCAGATGTGTTGGCTTCCAACTGTTAACAGCTGAGTGCCTCCCCAGCAATTGCATTCAGGAACACAGAGCAGAGCCTCTTCCAAGGAAGCAAGCAGTAATACAGGATAAAAGGCCAGGACTTTGCTTTAATCCTGGATGACTCTAAAAGGCTAGTCTACCTCCAACTCTCCCTGTCAATTCAGCTGAGTCCTTTATTGCAAGTTCATGGTGATTTAACCCCCTCTCTGCTCACTGTGGCTTCCTACATTCTTCTCAAAGGTATCAGTCCCAAGATACCTGCTCAGTAACCTTCTTGTAAACGCATCTCTGTCTCACTGACTATTTCTTGATGGATCTGACTTAGGCCATAGTAATTTTGAGAAGAATGTAGGCCTGAATAGTGTTCACCAGCATGGAAAAGAATGGACCTTGTAAACCTGAGTTTGTATCTACCTGAGTCTATTGAGGCAAATATCTGTAGTCAAAACATCTAAAAGTAATTAATATCCATCTGAAGTGTGGCAACCAAAATGTTTTTGTGGAGGGAGTTTATTCCTTGCTAAAAACAAAGGCTTCCTACTTCTCTGAGTGTAGTGGGAAGCTAGAAAAAAAATAAAACATTATAATACACATAGTCATCTTGACCTTTTCAGGTGAACTAGACTTAGTTCATAGTCATTTTGAATCATTGCACCCCAAATATTGTGCCTAAATTATAGTAGGGAGAAGGCGAAGCCAGCTTGACTCTATTAATGTGGACTACATCTCTAAATAAAAATAATTGGACCCTTTGGAATCTCCCAAATTCTTGACTACCTATCAGGCAAAGTCAAGAGTCTACAAATCTAGAGAGACTCCACTAGTTTTGATAAACTCTACAATTATATAGAGAAGGGCCAATTTTGAGGAAAGTAGGTAATTTTAGTGATAGAGGAGTGAATGAAGAAGAGGTGAAGGGAAGGAATGGGATTGTTTGACTTCAGATAGTAATGGCTATATCATAATAATCATCTCCTTTCCCTCCCCCTCCTCTGCTCTTACTTATTGAATATGATTAAGTGTCAGACACAGGGTGTATTTTTATCTAGTCCTATGAGGTGGATATTTTATCTCCATTTTAAAAATGAAAAAACTGATGTTCAAAAAAATCAAGTAAAGTGCCCAAAGTCACTGCCCAAAGTCCTGCTAGATCTAAAACCATATTCTTTCCATTGGGTTTATAATGGAAAGTGTGTTTTGTGCTTCTTTGTAGCAAGAGAATTAATTATTATTTGCTCTCAAAAAGTTTCAGTTATTTAATCCAACAGATTGTAAATTATTCTCAATGTACCATTAGGTTAAATTTTGACAAATGTATTGATAAGTAGATAATTTCATACTTGGAGTTATAACTAAGAAAAGTAATGGGAAAAGCAATAAAAATTTCAAAGGGAATTCATACACCTAATAAGGCTTTTTTTTTTTCTTTAGAGTAACTAAACATCTTGGAAAGAAAAATGCACATGCTCACCAAATGCTTTGACTTGTAAATGGAAAAAGGGTATCATAATTACACAATTAAATATATTGAAAATACCATTTGTTAAGTTGATTATTGAAGATTAGGTAAATTAAGTTGGCTTCTGGAGTTGTTGAGTTTATTGTTGGTCATTCTCTTCAGAGTTTAAAAGAAGTTTGAACAAAGGATTATTGTGATAACTCTCCTATTTCTCTAGGGGTTAGAATATAACTGCCTCTGGGAATATAAGAAAAACTCTATTATTATCTCATCTCTGTATCATTTCTAGGGCTATCTCAAGAGAGAAAGAGTGAGTTGTAGCTAAAGAGAGAGAAGGAAGAAAGCAGAAATATGAGGAACTTAACTTCCATTCCCTTGCTATCTACAATGGAATTGAAGAATTTAAGAATTTAAAATTAGAATTTAAGAAAAAGTTTTAAAAATAATTCAAGTTCACAAATACCCAGTTTAGGATGAAGTTGCAATTATAAATTAGGTTTCTTTACTTTAGGCTGAAGTATTTTATAGAAATAGTCACGTTAAATATTTCATGCAATGCTATTGGTGAATTAGGTAGTAAACTCAGCAAAATGAAAATCAGGAAAATGAAAACATTTATGATTGAATCACCAATTTTTAATTGTGAGGTATGTATTACACAGGTTTACCTCAACTTTAAAGTGACGAGATAATCTTAAAAGTATAAGCCAATGTAAAACCGAACAGGATTATGAATATTGTTTATGGTATCTATTTTGAAATATGTTGAAGTAAGAGGCATCTTCACAATATAGCAGAATCTTAATTTGATGGGGGAAAAATCAGCAAAAAATGTTTTAGGAAAACATATTCTTCATTTCCTCGGGTTAAAATGGACATATACAATAAATAGAATATAAATAAACTCATTTTGGAATCGATACTTCTGAAAATATTAGTCAAAATTTTTGTTTATTTTATATACATATATATTTTTGTTTATTATATTTTTTAAGTTTCTTTATTTATTTTTGAGAGCATGCTCAGGGGAGTGGCAGAGAGAGGGAAACAGAACACAGAGAATCCCAAGCAGTCTCCTGGCTGCCAGTGCAGCCCCAATGTGGGACTCAAACTCATGAACTGTGGAATCATGACCTCAGCTGAAATCAAGAGTCTGATGTTTAACTGACTGAGCTACCCAGGCACCCCTGGTTATTATATTTTAAATATACTAATGGAGAGGCTAGTCAAAGGAAACCAATGGTGACTCCTTAGTAAAATAAGAATTTGAGATGTGAAAATTCTGAATTTATCTAGTTTATGTTGAAAATTTTTTTTAAATGTTAATTTACTTTTGAGAGAGAGAGATAGTAAGACAAAATGTGAATGGAGGAGGGGCAGAGAGAGAGGGAGACACAGAATCTGAAGTAGGCTTCAGGCTCTGAGCTGTCAGCACAGAGCCAGATGTGGGGCTTGAGCCCACCAACAGTGAGATCATGACCTGAGCGAAGTCGGACACTTAACCAACTGAGGCACCCAGGCGTCCCTATGTTTTTTTATATATGTAAATTAAGTTAATTTAAAATGAGCCATAGTCTTTTATTATTATAACATCAAAATTTTGAAAGATTAATGTATACACAGGTGAGTAAATACTTTCTTTTTTATATTAATGTTTCAGTGGCACCTCTTGCTGAATTAAAAGCTAAACTTGAGTGCCCATTTAAAGTGGCTTATTTGGGTTTGATGGAAAAAATGTGAAAAATTACACTATCAGATATTTACATACATATATGTGTGTGTATATATATATGTATATATATGTATTTTTTTCCTCAGGGAATAAGCATTACAATGTGATAAGGTTTTATTTTCTTGTTTACTATAGTAATGATGATTGCCTATAGTTGATATTCTCTGAACATGCTTATTTCAGCCATTGTCTGGCAATTATACCTTGTGAATGCAGTTGTTTGTGAATATGACTATTTGTTGACTAATGGTTCACAAAACTTAATGCCTTGTGTTTTAACTATCCCTCATTCAGTTTCAAACTCCTAAAGTCAGTTACTCAGTAGATTACTCTCAAGTGTAAGCACTAACAAGGGACAAGATGGAGAATTCCATGACATGGAAACTTGATGAAAAACTAATGTGAGCATTAGATACACCTAATTTTGGTATATTTTCATTTCTTTATTCCCTAATAGTAAAAAGGTCACATTTAAATATTGAATATATTTATTATTGTGCTGCATTTTTAAATTTTATTAACTTTAATTTATTACTAATTCACCTGGATAGAATGACAGAAAAAATGAGAAATGATACTTTTCTGATTTATCTAAATTTATGACTACTGGCACATAATTCTATTCAAAAAAAACACCAATGGCTCAGAGCATAATATTGGATGTTATATATGTAAATATTTAAACAACACAAATATTTTTCCCAAACAGCTTTCATTTTTAAAAAGATGATATGTAGATAATTTTTCAAAGGAAGCAATAAAAATCTACTTTAATAGTCCATTGTAAAAGCAGGCTGTGAATACTGACTACGGAAATTTGTGATGGCTTGCATGAACTCTTCTCTCACAAAATCTTTCAAGTGAAGCACAGAGCCCTGAGAGAGAAAATGGGCCCTTACATAATGAATAATGTGAAGACTTAGACATGTAAAGAGTTCTGACTTTTTAAAATTTTTCCCTTTGTAATTTCACATTGTTTCCAGAACAACTCTGTGGAACAGTTAGGGCAGCTTCTTTTAAACCTATTTTACATATTTCTCTTCCATTTCTAATAATCTTGTCATGATTATGGCCATAGTCTTGGCTTAGGGCTATATTACTTAGCACCCTAGTTATGAGAATGTGCTCCTTTCTGCAGTCCCTGACTCCGATCTACCCCACTGCCAACTGCTATAAGAGTAATCTTGATCTAGGGCACTGAGTATGACAGTTTTTATCTTCAAAAGCATTTAATGATCTCATCCCTATCTGTTTTTTTGTAAAGTTCTTTATGTGACTTTAACATGCACCTGATTTTCTAAGTGGTTTAAAATATTCTAAGTTCATTAGATTCACTTGGTTGTCTGTGCAAATGAGGCCAAGAAAAGAACAATGGGAAAGTCGTAGGGTAGTTAAATAAACAAAACATAATGTAATACTTTAAGGAAAAACACAAATTAAATGCAAATATTTCATATTTGATGAAGAGCTTGCCAGTATACTCCTAGTTAGGGAAATTTAGAATTAAAAGGTTCAGTAATGAAATGATTGTAGCTTTCTAGAATGTTGACTGACTGGTTTTGACCTGCTAATGAAATTGGCATATTATTTTAATGAATTATAACTGATAAAATGAGAATAATGAGACCCAGAGTTAAACTAAATGGAGCAGATTACATGGGAGATAGAGTTAACTTTCTCATAAAAGATATCTGATGACAAAGTAATTACCAAATAATTATGTAGTAAATTATATTTTTTATCTCTACCAGTGGGAAAACTCTATTTGCTGATTCACTTTAAACTTTGTTAAATAAACTTTCAGTAAAATTAATCAGCCCATCAAAAACTGATTTCAGAAAAATTTAAATTAATATGATGTATTAGAAGAATGAAGATGGTTTTATTAATCATCCTAATCTACTTTTATGTTTTAGCTTCCACCAAGTTACTTTTGTTACTGACATGATTTTGTAATTTGAATACATAAGGATATTGATCTGTCAATGCTATAGCTAAGAATTTTTCATTTCCAAGGCTTGGGAATCTCTCTCTCTCTCATACACACACACACACACACACATGCACACACACACACACACACACAGTTTGTACATTAAATAAATTTTTACAAAATTTCAAAATCAGGGAAGAATGAACCTGACCAAGCCTAGTGCTAGGATCAGTGGTTTCAGTGATAATGTATATTCACCAGGATCCCTGCTTCCATTTGTCCTTATTTTCCCAACTATAGCCACCCTTCAGACATCCATCACTTGATAAATCCAACTATTAATATCTGATTCTGTTCTCAGTCCGCAAAATGTTCCTGGACAAATCTCCATGTTAATTCAATAAGCTCCACATAGGCCTTATGCTTTCTAGCTCCACTGGAGTTCCTGCATGCTTCTTCATGGTCTCTTCATCTTTTCTTATCGTGTTCTCTGCAGCTGACTTTACTCAGTTTTCCAAAAATTTGTTCCTCTTGTCAATGGCATACTTCACCCTCCCAATGATGCCAAGAAGAAAATATGGTCATTAGATAGGACCAGTTCCAAACTGTTTTTGACTTGCATATGACATCATATACTCTGGTCTCCTTCTTGTTGCCTATTAAAAGAAGAGGAGTTGATTTTCCTTTCCTAGTTTAATCACTCATCCTTACTCAGTGTGGTAAACAGAATAATGGTTCCCTCCAAAATGTCAACATCTTCATATATGGCCCTTGTAAATATTTTACTTTATATGACAAAAGAGACTTTGCAGATGATTAAGTATAGAATCTCGAGGTAAGGGGATTGTTCTGGGTTATCTGAGTTGGCCCAATTTGTTCACAAGATCCTTGTAAAGGTTAGAGTCAGAGGAAATATGAAGATTTGACAATGGAAGTTGAGATACATGGTATATATATAGAGAGAGATGAAGATCCCATGCTGCTGGCTTTAAAGATGGAGGATGAAGTTACAAACCAAGGAATGCAGGTAGCCTCTAGAAGCTTGAAAAGGCAAGCAAATGAATCATCCCCTATAGCTGCCAGACAGGAGCTCAGCCCTACTGACATCTTGATTTTTTTTAGCCTGATAAAACCCATTTTGGACTTCTGACCTCTAGAAATGTAAGATAATAATTTTTGTTGTTGTAGGCTACCAAGCTACAGCATCAGTAGGGAACTAATACACCAGTATCTCAGTTCCCATCACTTATAAAGAAATTTCATACCATTATCTTCTCTATTTTCTCTACCAACAATTTGCCTATTCTTTTATCACTTTCTTTTCAGGTTGTCAAAAAAAAAAAAAAAAACAGCCTTCCATTATCCTGCTCAAATGACTGCACTTATATCTCTCCTTCCTTTCAGCATCATTCTTATTAAAAAATACTTAATGTCTTCAGTGCCTGCCCTGTAAACCTTGGTTATCGAGTCTGTGACTCCTGCCCTGCCCTGAATGGCTTTTTCAACCTCCATGGCAGTTTCTTCTTATTTGACAAATTTAACTAAGTTTTTCTCTCACCTGAGGAATTTGCAGTTTTTGATAGTAATTGCCTATTCTCTCAAGGCTTCTAGTTATCATTTTGATTAGTCTATTTGGGATTCTTCATAGGCTCCTTTTCCTCTGTCATCTGGTCGCTATATATTGGTAGATGACTCAAGGTCTCCTCTTTTCTCTGTTTCATTTTTATTTTCCATAAAAACTTTGGGTGATCTGATCTACTTTCATGGTTTTCATTACCAGATATTAGGGGACAACTTCTAATCAGCGAGTCTCAACTTTGCTCTTGAATTCCAGGTACATTTTTGTACTAGACAAGTCTGTCTGTTTGTCTTCCAGGCATTCCAAACATTATTTAAACCTAGAGAGATTCTTCTCATGTTTAGTATCTCATAGAAGAAACAAGGAATCGTCCTTAGCTTCTCCATCCTAC
>CM053577.1:77162024-77305030 GCA_028646485.1 Cryptoprocta ferox
AATTTTAGCAGCGCCTGGGTGGCTCAGTCGGTTGAGCATCCTACTTTGGCTCAGGTCGTGATCCCACGGTTCGTGAGTTTGAGCCCCACTTTGGGCTCTGTGCTGACAGCTCAGAGCCTGGAGCCTGCTTCGGATTCTGTGTCTCCCCTCTCTCTGCCCCTCCCATGATCATGCTCTGTCTCTCTCTGTCCCTTGATGATAAATAAACATTAAAAAATTTAAACTAAAATAAAATAATTTTTAGCTGTTCTTATGTTTTTATAAATTCAAATTAATTTTATAAGAAGCTGTGCAATTTCTTTGAAACCATGTAAGATTTTTATTGAAATTGCAATTAATCTAAAGAGGATTAATTAAAAAAATTTTAATTATTATTTTTGAGACAGAGAGAGACAGAGCATGAGCGGGGTAGGGGCAGAGAGAAAGGGAGACACAGAATCTGAAACAGGCTCCAGGCTCTGAGCTGTCAGTACAGAGCCCGATGTGGGGCTCGAACACATGAATCATGAGATCATGACCTGAGCTAAAGTTGGACACTTAACGAACTGAACCACCCAGGCACCCTCCAAGAGCATTAATTTAAAAAGAATTGAAATTTTGTGTCAATTGATGCATATGGTATACATCTCTGTTTGTCTCAATAAGGATTTAAATTTGTCTGCAGAAAAGTGCAAAATGTTTATTAAATTTATTCCTAGGTATCTATCTTTATTATTACTATAAATGGTGTTTTGACCTCCTTCACATCTACCTTAGAAAAGCCTGTCTAGCACTTTTCCAAAGAGGACATCCAGATGGCCAACAGACACATGAAAAGATGCTCAACATCACTGATCTTCAGGGAAATACAAATCAAAACCACATAGAGATACCACCTCACTGGTCAGAGTGCCTAAAGTTAACAACTCAGGAAACAACAGATGTTGATGAGGATGTGGAGAAACAGGAACCCTCTTGCACTGTTGGTGGGACTGCAAACTGGTACAGCTGCTCTGGAAAGCAGTGTGAAGATTTTTCTCAAAAAATTAAAAATAGAATTACCCTACTACCCAGCAATAGCACCACTAGGAATTTATCCAAGGGATACAAGAGTACTGATGCATAAGGGCCCATGTACCCCAATGTTTATAACTGCACTTTCAACAATAGCCGAATTATGGAAAGAGCCTATATGTCCATCAACTGATGCATGGATAAAGAAGATATGGTTTATATATACAATGGAACACTACTTGGCAATGAGAAAGAATGAAATCCTTCCATTTGCAACAACGTGGATGGAACTGGAGGATATTATGCTAAGTGAAATAAGTCAGAAAAAGACAGATATCATATATTTTCACTCATACATGGATCTTGAGAAACTTAACAGAAGACCATGGGGGAAGGGAAGGGGGAAAATAGTTTCAAACAAAGAGGGAGGCAAACTATAAGAGAGTCTTAAATATCAAAAACAAACTGAGGGTTGATGGGGGTGGTGGGGAAGAGGAGAAAATGGGTGATGGGCATTGAGGAGGGCACTTGCTGGGATGAGCAGTGGGTGTTGTATGTAAGTGATGAATCATGGGAATCTACTCCCAAATCCAAGAGCACACCTTATACACTGTATGTTAGCCAACTTGACAATATATTATATTAAAAAAAAAAAAGCTTGTCTAAGAATTTTCCTAGGATGATTATTTTTAATTGCAAGAATGACTGAAACTATGTATTTATTGACCAGAAAAAGTATAAATATGTTCTTTCCACACAATGGAATACTGTACATAAAGTAAATTTGAGTGAAAAACAGTATATACAATAATATATCTTAGAAAATACTATTTTAAAAAATTCAGAGGACTATGTACAATATATAATTTTTGTAAGCTCAAAAATAAGCAAATTGAATATATAATGTTTTAGCAATAGTCACATATATGATAAAGGTATTTTTAAAAAACAAAATAATAAATTCAAATTAATGATAACAATTACCTTGGGGTTAGTAAAATAAAGAATAGGATTAGGTGGGAAAAAAAGATAATATTCTAGCCTTAATTTGGGTGGTATTTCATGTCTGGTCATTTTATTATTATACTTTATTAGTTATATACATTGTTTTTTATGCATCAAATATTAGATACTGCTTTTTAAGTAAGAGGAATAGCTCAACGACTTTTAAAAATGGTTAAGAACTCACAAATAAATAACAGATCACTAAGAATTACTGTAAATCCTTTTACTACTAACTTGTAATCCTCTTATACAAGGCCTGTGAACACCAAATCCTTGGAAAGAGGCTTTTATAAGCTTTGTACGTAGTCTTAGACTTAATAAGAAATATGTTTTCTTAATACATTAAATTGATTCTGTGCTTGAAAATATGATACCCTTTGAAATAAATAAAATATGGCAGTATATTATTAGAATATCAGTATTATAAAATTACTTTCTTCAAAACTTTATAAAACCACCATCTTTTTAATGAGGCTAACACTCACTATCTTACTATTACTGCAAACTGCTCCCCCATTCCCTAACTGTGGTCTCTTTTTCTTTCTTCTCATTCATAGCACTTAACATCTTTGACCATACTGTGTACTTAATTTATATTTATTGTGTTTAATATCTATTTTCTATCACTAGAAGGCAGTATGGGGGCTAGCTTCCAAAATGGTCCCCTATGTCCTCTTCTAGTATTTGCATCTGGCTGTGGTACTCCCCCACTTTGAATCATGTGTGGTCTGTGTGAAAAGTAGAATACTGTAGAATTTGTTTTGTATAATTCTCAAAACTAGGTCATAAAAAATATTTCAGTTTCTACTTTGTCCTCTCTTGGATCATTTACTCCGGATAAAGCCATCTGTCCTATTATAAGGACATTCAAGTAGCCTTATGGAAGGGGACACATGAGAATGACTGAGGCTTCTTGCTAAAAATGAGAAGCAACTTGCCAGCCAAGTGAGTGAGTGATTTACCTTGAAAGTAGATTTTCCAACCCCAGTCATGCCTTGTGGTAACTGTATCTCTGGCCCCCAATTGACTACAACCTTATAAGAGACACTTAGCCAAAATCACCTAGATGTGTTGCCCCTGAATATGTTATTCTCAGAAACTGAGAGGTAATAAATGCTTATTTTTTAAGTCAGGAAATTATGATTTTAAAACAAATCCACAAATGTAATTATTAAATCCTTTGTTGAAACCTCAGAAAAACATAACTTAGAGAACTATTCAGTTGAACAATGGTGCGCTGTTCTCGTAGCCTCAGCTTAGGCATAAGGTAGAAAACATCTTGAAGATGCCCAGAAGTGTGGCTTTTATCTAATGAACTGAACCCCAATATGATTCATAAGGGACCAAAGAAATTTTAAGAGTATTATATAGACAGAAGCACTGTTAGCTTGTTTGGAAAAGGACAGAAACAGTGCAGAATAAAGAGGATTTGGATCCCCATTTTACATACAGAGAGCAAATTGATAATATTATTCAGCCATAAACACAGTTTACATTTCCTGACAAAGAAAGAAGGACTAGAAGGGCAGAACTAAGGTCCGAGAGTGTAGAGCAAAGAGCCATGACCTAGCTTTTAGTCCTAATGGAAGAACTAGCAACATGTGCTTGTGGGACAAGCTCCTATAAGCCTCCCATTGTCTCTCTTTTTCAGTAAGAGAATTTATAGTAGTTATTCTTTGTCTAAATCAAGCCAACTATTGAGCATTTACCATATGTTATATATTATCATATGTAATCCTTACAATCCTATGTGTCAGTACTGTTAGCTCCATATTAAGAAATGGATGAAAATGAAGAAAATGGGACATAGAGAGGTTTAAGAGATTGTACTAGTTACTGTCAGAATCAGAATTTGAACTAACACAGTTTGACTCCAAAACCTATGTTTAGTGAATATCATCAATTCATTATGCTATCCTGACTTAGATTTCAAGTCAAACATACTGATTTCAGATGGGTTTAAATGAAGTAAAACCAAGAAGGATTTCTGGAGCATGCATACATGCTGACTTATATTCTGAGGATGTCATTGTCTTTGTCATGTTCTGAAGGAGAAACTTCAACTTTTAAATAGAGTGCCTTTGTTGAAACCTCAGAAAGGTTTACCTACTAATACCTGCTAATATTTTACAAAAAATACATATTAAATTATATATATTATATATAGTTGATGACAAAAAGTACTCCTCATGGATCAGTTAGTTATGAATTAGTTTCTCATTTTATATATAAACAATGGAATAGGAACAGGATATCTGTAATAAATAAATCCTACAGGGAAAAAAAGAAAACCAGGTGGAAAGTAGCAGGCTGTGGTCTGTAAGCAATTCTGGAATCTCAATGAACTGACATTTTAAGAACTTTTACCCTGAGTAGCAGAGATTCCTTGATTAAGTTCCTTGTTGTGCTCTGGAAGATTTTCTGTATCTATTTTTCTCCCTATTCTTTGGCTCTGCCTTCTGGGATGTTTCTTCTTTTCTGTTATTCTTGGTTCATCTGAAGTAGGAATTGGAAACTACTCAATAAAAAGCTTTCTCAAGAAAACCACTTTTTCCCACATAACTTTGAAAGCCTACAGTATTTTCTTGTTTGTTTGTTTAAGCCTGGAACAGTCTGGGGTGTTCTATAGTCCAAGCTTATAAGCATCCCTTTGAAAATGCAGTAGACTTCTGATTTATTTGCTTCCAGTCAATTCCATGACTTATGATTTTGGAGTCTTCTTTACTTTTTTGTTTTCTTATTCCATGGTTCTCCCCCAAATATTGGAAGCTAACTTGAAGTTCTCTGGAACATATGTCAGCTACACCTGAAATCTAATCTTTTCCCTGTTTCTTTTTATTTACTAGAAAAGGTATATTGGTTTAGGCCTCTCAAAGCTAATTTCAATCCATTCTCTTACTGGCAGAATCTGAAATCTGTCAGTTTTTCCAGTCATGCAAGGCCCAAATTGCTGTTCGTAAACTGGCTAATTCTTCCTACATGAGTAATTTTTTTCATAATATATTATGAAACACAGCCAATACCAATTAATAGACCATCTCTTCCCTGGAACTACTGTTGGGTCTCAAATTGGCCCCTTGATATGCAGCGGGCAAGGAGAGACCAAAGAAAGAGGCAGACCACTCCAGCTTGGTGGCTGGCGGGTTTTAATAAGCAGGAAACTTACACACAAGGCTTGTCTTGTGTGGCTACAAAATGACCAGATCTCCTCACCTGCTTGCAAGAATCTTAAAAGTTTATAAGGACCTAATCTGGGTTCAGTCACATACATCATGAAGATAGTCTCAACAACACCTTACTCTTAAGGCTATGTCCTTGGAACAGCTCCCGCTATGGCAACAGTGGGCAGAATGTATATTCCAAGGACAGGAAAGGGGGTGAGGGGCCTCAATTTGCTCAGGTATAGCTCACAGGTCAACTGGAGATCATGTCCTTTTGATGACCTCCTCTAACAATTACAAGTTAAATAGTACGTGGTGTTTCTTCTGTTTTGTCAGCATTAACAAATATAGAGCCTATGCATAATTGTATCTCCCTTCACTACTATTGGTTACCTTGCCTTGTGATCACAGGTTAATGTCAAATATTTTAGGCTTTGTTACACCAAAAACACATTGCATTTTGTATCTGTTGGAGTAAATAATGTTAACTACCACAGCAGACAAACCCCAGAATCTCAGTGGTTCAACAGTGGTTTCTTAACATTTCTTTTCCAGTATGCAAGATGGGAGGAGATGGCACTCTGCAAGTCACTTGGGGACCCAGGTTGCATGAAGAACCGTGGTTTAGTAGGTAGTTACAGGAAGAGAAGAGAGAGATGGAGGAAGTGCACATATCTTAAGAGCTCAGCTGACAAATAATGCATCACTTTCTTTCATAGTACACTGACTATAACCAGTCCCAAGGCTCCAACTAAGTGCAAGTGAGTCTGGGAAAAATTGAGAAGCACATAAAATGATAAGAATATAGATAGGATCAAATTTTAAGTCCTTTAAATGCCACATTTTTATGAAATTCTGCTTAAACAATAATCTACTCTTTAACAGTTTCCTTTAGATAATATCTCAGAATATTAGAGGAAACATTATCTGTCCAATACAGATTACCTGTTCCATTTTAGAACAGTGAAAAGTCCCTCTCTCTCCACCACACCCCGCACCCCAAACTGCCACACATTTCTGTTATGTGATTTGAGCACTCTTTTTATTAGAAAATATTTAGACTGCACTTTTGTATTGTTTGCATGCACAATAAAACAAGTTAGAATAAAAGCAAATAAAACAAAATGGCTAACAATTTTCCCCACTTACAAAAGATAAGCTAAGTAGCAACTAATATAATAGAATTTTTATGAATTCAGGGACTAAAATTTCTTCATTAAAACTCTGGATTGTGTTCATATTTTAATCAAAATTGTGTATTTTGAGGAAAGGGTAAGACCGATTACCATTGTACTAACAAAGGCTAATTTCAATCTCCTTTGTTTCTATTTTCTAGTGTTATGTTGATATAAAAGAACAGTTTTATTTTCTCATTTAAAATGTAACATTTAGTAATTCTCTACAGAGTGGAAATGGCTCTTGTGTTCCCTAGCTGGTGTCTTTAACTATGTTTAGTTTGTATTTCTTAGAGTGGCAAATTTTTTATTTTCTGTTGAGTTTAAAAGTGAGGATAAAAAGGGAAGGAAAAAACTTGCTTTTTAACGTTTACGTGATTTGCACAATTGGGTTCTGGAACAAAGGGGGCAATTTCCAGATTGATTGTGTATGTGGGTGTCTGTGTGTCTGTACATGTCTGTCTGAGTGTCTGTATGTGTCTGTGTGTGCAACTGAAATACTACCTATGAGCAAAAAACATTCCTTTCTCAATAAATTAGAACAAAATATAAGTGCAATGATATTTTTCTGGAAACAGGACATAATTATTTTTATTAATACAATTATTTATTTAGGTAAATATATTTTAAATATGGAAATTTCTAAGTGTATAGTTTTGTAAGTTATATGGCAAATTCAAATGATTACTTTATGAAAGGGAAGGCACCGGACAGTGGGCATGCTCATCATCTACAGAATAAAGTCCAGAGAACACAGCAGGACATGTTCTTGCTTGCTTGCCTCTCCAACTCCATCTTCAGCTCCTCATCATATCCAACCTCATGTACTAGCATTACTAAACAGCTTGTAGTTCCTCCAAAATGTTATGCTACCTAGGAACTCCATAATAATGTCTGCCTGGAATTATTTTCCATCTTTTTTTCTATCTAAGAGAAATGAGAAATGTTCTTTATGTTAAGAACATTTACTCAATTTATTTATGTATATATTCATTAGTGTGATTACTTGGTTCAAGCCTGTTTCCCCAAGTAGACTGTGAACTCTGTGTTATCAAGGGCCCACAAAATCTGATTTGATCATCACTGTGTCCCTGTGGCATTCTGTCTGTCACATGGTAGGGAGTCACTAATTATCAAATGATCAAAATAATGAACTGTCTTGTTATCTGTCTTTGAGTATGGGACATTTAAAGGCTAAAATTAAGATTACTATGAGAAAGTATAGTTGCCAGTTTCTGAGGGATCTGTTTTTAGTTTTTAGTTTTCTACTTTTTAAAATAAATAGGAGAGACATTACTGTTTTGTGAACATTCACTATGTGTAGAGTATTGAACTGTGTTTGTACAAATGCATGAGGATTTACTCCATCTTTTCCTTTGTGATAATTACAGTCCAAACAATGGCCAGGATTAAAAACATGAAAAATACACATGATAAATGTAATTTTCCAATTTTACTGCCAAGGCCCAAACCAGTAAGGCTGAGAAACTACTTTCACTAGGATTTTATTTTATTTCTGTTTGCCAAGGGCATTTTATGGTATCTATTTGGAATGGTTCACTCTAAAGACTAACCTGGAAATGTAGTTTTATTTTCACCTCATTTAGGGAGTGAGAAATCCAGAACATGTAGCTATTATGAGAAGAGGAATACAAAGAAATACTCATTAAAAGAGCTTCATAATATATTTAGTCCTGATTCCAGATGGGCATCCTGCCAAGCCAAATCCCCACCATGCATCTCTTGTCCTTCTTACCTTTTACAGGATGGCAAGTTCAATCTCAGCTTTACCACCACCTTAGTGCCATTTTCTAAACCTATTTTGATTTTTTTTTGCCTAAATATTTCTTTAGTGAAAATGCAAAGAAGTGTGGGCAGAAAATAGTGGGTAAAGATGAAGAAGACTTTGACCACCTTTCCCCAACTATGCCCATAATTGCAATAGTCAAAATTTGACCATGAACTTACTGATCCTTTCTACTACTGGATATGATTCATTCAACAGCAAGTATTTTTGGAGTATCTGTTATATACTGGAACTGTTCTAGGGAATGGAGATGTAGCATTGTACAGAAAATAATCCCTGCCTTCATGGATCTTACATTGTCGTAGAGGATTTTACTTTCCAGCGTCTACTCCAGACGCTAGACCAAAACTGCTGAAAAATTTACTTTTCATGCAAAATCCACTCCTTTTTTGTTTTGCAGCAAAGTTTTCTATAGCCTAACAGACATTCAAAGGCCTCTATAGTTTGGTCTCTACTTAACACTTTGACCTTGTATTAGTTTTCTGAAAACAACACAGATGTACTGTGTCACAATCCAGGTTGGCTCAGTTAGTTTCTCTGCTCTGGGTTTCACAAGATGGAAATCAAAGTGTTAGTCATCCTAGGCTCTATCTGGAGGCTTTGGAAAGAATCTATTTCAAGTTGTCAGTTGAAATCAGCTTCTTATTGTTTTACACTGAGGTGCCCATTTTCTTGCTGGCTGTTAGTCAAGGCTGCCCCTAACTTCTAGAGCCACATTGCCTGGCTTGTGCCCCCCCCCCCTTTATCTTCACGATTAGCAATGAAGGGTTGAGGCCTTCTCATGCATTGTTGCTTTCATTCTTCCCCCTTTTTCTTCATCTAGCTTTAAAAGTTCATGCGATTAGATCAGTCTTACCAAGATAATCCCAAATAGGAAAATTTCCCCTATTTTAAGGTCAGTAGCTACTAAGGATTTGCAAAATCCCTTCTGCATGCAGTTTAACATATTCACAAGTTCTGGGGATCAGCATATGGATATTTTGACGAACTTTATTCTAAGTATTATTGCAAACTTCTATTTTGGTCATAATCTATCCTCCTTATACTCCAATTCCCTATTATGATAATTTTCTTTCATAGCTTCTAAATCCCTAACATGTTAAATAACTTCTTATGATAACTAAGTATCTGTTTTCTTTAAATCCCATGCTCCTCTTTCTTTTAATTTGGATATCTTCTGTCTATGCTTCCTTTAGATCTCAGCTAGAAGTGCTCTCTTCCTGGAGTCCATGGTGCCTTTCCTGGACTTCTCATAGAACTTTGAGCCTTATCTAAGCATATGTACTGTAATTATTTTCTTAGTTATCTCTCAGTAGGCCAGTGGCTCTAACTTTTAGGAGAGGAAGCTACCTTAATCCAGCACTTAGCCTAGTGCCTGATATAAACTAAGTAGAGTAAGAATATTTGTTGAATGAATACAGGACTAACCACTGTGTTGTAAGCCACAACTGGTTTCTTTCTTTCTTTTTCTAAATTCCAGTATAATTAACATACAATGTTATTAGTTTTAGGCATACAATATAATGATTCAACAATTTTATACATTACTCAGTGCTCATCACAATAAGTGTGCCCTTAATCCCCTTCACCTAGTTCACCCACCCCTCCACCCACCTCCCCTCTGGTAAACACCAGTTTGTCCTCTATATTTATGAGTCAGGGTTTTTTTGTTTGACTCTTTTTTTTCTTGTTCCTTTGTTTTGTTACTTAAATACTACATCTGAGTGAAATCATATGATATATGTCTTTCTCTGTCTTACTTCATTTAGCATTATACTCTCAGATCTCTTCACATATTTGCAAATGGCAAGATTTTATTCTCTTTTATGGCTGGATAATATTCTATTATTCTAAAGGAATTCTCCTTTATTTACTCATCTATCAATGGATACATGGGTTGCTCCCATAATTTGGCTATTGGAAATAATGCTGCAATAAACATAGGAGTGCATATATCTTCTCAAATTAGTGTATATGTATTCTTTGGTAAATACCTAGCAGTGGAATTACTGGATCATATGGTAATTCTATTTTTAATGTTTTGAGGAATCTCCATACCATTTTCCACAGTGTCTGTTCTAGTTTACATTCCCACTAACAGTGCACAAGTGTTCCTTTTTCTCCACATCCTCACCAACACATGTTTTTTGTGTTTTTGATTTTAGTAAAAATCTGATTTTGATTCTGACAAGTATGAAAGTATATCTCATTATAGTTTTGATTTGCATTTCCCTAATTATGAATGATGTTGCACATCTTTTCATGTGTCTGTTAGCCATCTGTATATCTTCTTTGGAGAAATGTCTATTCATGTCTTCTGCCCATTTTTATTTTATTTTTTTTTAATTTTTAATGTTTATTTATTTTTGAGAGAGAGAGAGAGACAGAGAGAGAAAGAGAGAGAGAGAGAGACAGTGAGAATGGGGAAGGGGAAGAGAGAGAGGGAGACACAGAATCTGAAGCAGCCTCCGTGCTCTGAGCTGACAGCACAGAGCCCAACATGGGGCTTGAACTCATGACCCGCGAGATCATGACAGGAGCCGAAGTCAGACCCTTAACCGACTGAGCCACCCAGGCACCCCTCTTCTGCCCATTAAAAAAATATATTTTTTTGGTATCGAATTGTATAAGTTCTTCCTTTATTTTGGATACTAATCCTTCATTAGGTATATTATTTGCAAATATGTTCTTCCATTCAGTAGATTGTCTTTTAGTTTTGTTTTATGTTTCCCTTGCTGTGTAGAAGCTTTTTATTTTGATGTAGTCCCAATAGTTTATTTTTGCTCTTGATTCCTCTGGCTCAGGAGACATATTTAAAAAATGTTGCTACTGCTGATGTCAGAGAAATTAATGCCTGTGTTATCTTCTAGGATTTTTATAGTTTCGGGTCTCCTATTTAGGTCTTTAATCTATTTTTTAATTTTTGTGTATGGTGTAAGAAAGTGGGCCAGTTTCATTCTTTTGCATATATCTGTCCAGTTTTCCCAACACTATTCGTTGAAGAGATTCTTTTCCCCATTATATGTTCTTGTCTTTATCCTAGATTAATTGACCACAAAAGTGTGGGTTTATTTCTGAACTCTTTATTCTGTCCTCTTGATTTGTGTGTTTATTTTTGTGCCAGTACCATACTGTTTTGATTACTACAGATTTGCAGTCTATCTTGAAATCTTGGATTGTAATAATTCCAGTTTTGTTCGTTTTTAAGCTTTGGCTATCCAAGGTCTTTTGTGGTTCTATACAAATTTTAGGATTATTTGTTTTAGTTCTGTGAAAAATGCTGTTGGTATTTTTATAGCAATTGCATTAAATTTGTAGGTTGCTTTGGGTAATATAGACATTTTAATGATATTTGTTCTTTCAACCCATGAGCATGGAATATCTTTCCATTTGTTTGTGTTGTCTTCAATTTCTCTCAATGTTTTATAGTTTTCAGAGTACAGGTCTTTCACCTACTTAAATTTATTCCTACATATTTTATTGTTTCTCATGCAGTTTTATATGGGATTGTTTTCTTAATTTCTCTTTCTACTGCTTCATTATTAGTATATAGAAATGCAACAGATTTCTGTACATTGATTTTGTATCCTACAACCTTACTGAATTCATTTATCAGTTCTAGTAGATTTTTGATGGAATCTTTATGGTTTTCTCTATATAGCATCATTTCATCTACAAATAGTGAAAGTTTTACTTCTTCCTTACCAATTTGGATATGTTTTATTTCTTTCTGTTGCCTGATTGCTGTGACTAAGGCTTCCAGTACTATGTTGAATAAAAGTGTTGAGAGTGGACATTTTTGTCTTGTTCCTGATCTTAGGGAAAAAAACTCTCAGTTTTTCACCATTGAGCTTGATGTTATTGGTGGCTTTTTTTATTTATGGCCTTTATTATGTTGAGATATGTTCTCTCTAAACCTACTTTGTTGAGAGTTTTTAACATAAATGGATGTTTTATTTTGGCAAATGCTTTTTCTGCACCTATTGAAATGATCATATGTTTTTTATCCTTTCTCTTGTTGATGTAATGTATCATGTTGATTGAATTGTGAATATTCAGCCACCCTTACATCTTAGGAATAAATCCTACTTGACCATGATGAGGGATTTTTTATTTCTTCTTATTTTTAGTGAATAATTTTTTAAATGTTTTGTAGGGTTAATATTTTATTGAGGATTTTGCATCTATGTTCATCAGAGATATTGGCCTGTAGTTCTCCTTTTTTTGTAGTGTCTGTCTTATTTTCTTATCAGGGTAATGCTGGTCACAAAAAATGAGTTTTGAAGCTTTCCTTCCTCTTCTATTTTTTGCAGAACAGTTTGGGAGGAATAGAATAAATTCTTCTTTAAATGTTTGGTAGAATTCATCTGTGAAGCCATCTAATCCTGGACTTTTGTTTGTTGGGACTTTTTGACTACTGATTCAATTTCATTGCTACTACTTAGTCTGTTCAAATTTTCTATTTCTTCTTGATTCAGTTTTGGGAGATTATATGTTTCTAGGAATTCATCCATTTCTTTTGGTTTGTCCAATTTTTTGGCATAAATATTTTATAATATTCTCTTATAATCCTTTCTATCTTTGTGGTGTTGGTTGTTATTTCTCCTCTTTCATTTCTGATTTTGTTAATTTGAGTACTCTTTCTCTCTCTCTCTCTCTTTTAATGAGTCTGGATAAGGTTTTATCAATTTTATTTATCTTTTCAAAGAAACAGCTCCTGGTTTCATTGATCTGTTCTATTGTTTTTTCAGTTTCTATTTCATTTTTTTCTGTTCTAATCTTTATTATTTTCTTCCATCTACTGGTTTTGCATTGTGTTTGTTCTTTTTCTGGCTCCTTTAGGTGTATAGTTAGGTTGTTTATTTGAGATTTCTCTTGCTTCTTGGGGTAGGCCTGCATTGCTATAAACTTCCTCTTAGAACAGCTTTTACTGCATCTCGAAGATTTAGGACTGTTGTGTTTTCATTTTCATTTGTCTTCATGTATTTTTTAATTTTCTCTTTGATTTATTGGTTAGCCCATTCATTGTTTAGGAGCATGTTATTTAACCTGGATGTATTTGTGTTCTTTCTAGATTTTTTCTTGCAGCTGATTTCTAGTTTCACAGTATTATAGTCAGAAAAGATCCATGGTATGATTTTGATCTTTTTGAATTTGTTGAGAGTTGTTGTATGGCCTAACATGTGATCTCTTTTAGACAATGTTCCATGTACACTTGAAAAGATTGTGTATTCTGCTGTTTTAGGATGGAGTGTTCTAAAAATCTGTTAGATTCATCTGGTCCAGTGTGTCATTCAAAGCCATGGTTTCTTTGTTGATTTTCTATTTGGATGATCTATCCATTGAGGTAAGTGGTGTGTTAAAGTCCCGTGCTACTATTGGATTTACTTCCTTTATGTTTGTTAGTAGCTGCTTTGTGTATTTGGGTGCTCATGTTGGGTGCATAAATATTCACAATTGTTATATCTTATTAGATTGTTCCTTTCATGACTATATAGCGCCCTTCTTTGTCTCTTGTTGTAGTCTTTGACTCTATTTTTTTTTATCATATAAGTATTGCTACTTCAGTTTTCTTTTCACTTCCATTTGCATGATAAATGCTTTTCTATCCCTTCACATTCAATCTGCATGTGTCATTAGGTCTGAAATGAGTCTCTCATGGGCAACATACATGGGTCTTGCTTTTAATCCGTTCCATCACCCTATGTCTTTTGATTGGAGTGTTTAGTCCATTTATATTCAAAGTGCTGACTGATAGATATTTACTTATTGCCATTTTGTTACTTGTTTTATGATTGCTTTTGTAGTTCTTCCTCTTTTCCTTCTTTTGCTTTCTTCTCTTGAGCCTTGTTGGCTTTCTTTAGTATTATACTTGGACTCCTTTCTCTTTATATTTTGCATATCTATTGCTGGTTTTTAATTTGTGGTTATAATTAAGTTTATATATAACATCTTATGCATATATCAGTCTATATTAAGTTGGTGGTTGCTTAAGTTTGAACCCATTTTAAAAGCACCAAAGTTTTATTCCTCTCCCCCCACATTTTAGGTATGTAGTGTTACACTTTAATCCTCTTATTTTGTGAATTCCTTGACTAATTTTTTATAGATCTACTTAGTTTTAATGCCTTTGTTCTTCCTACTTTTCTTACTTCTGCTTATGGTCTTTCCTTACAATTCAAAGAATCTTCTTTAATATTTCTTGTAAGGCTGGTTTAGAGATGGTGATTTCCTTTAACTTTTGTTTGTATGAGAAACTCTTTATCTCTTCTTCTATCCTGAATGATAGCCTTGCTGGATAGTGTATTCTTGGTTGGAGGCTTTTTTTTTTTTTTAAAGCACTTTGACTATATCATGATATCATGCCACTCCCTTCTGACCTGCCAAATTTCTGCTGAGAAATCAGCTGATAGCCTTAAGGGATTTTCCTTGTATATAAGTTTTTTTTCTCTTGCTGCTTTTTCATTATCTTTGCCATTAAATTATTATGTGTCTTGGTGTAGACGTACTTGGGTTGATATTGTTGGGGGTTTTCTGTGCCTCCTAGATTGGATTTCTGTTTTCTTCCCCAGATCAGGGAAGTTTTCAGCTATTATTTCTTAAAATAAAATTTCTACCTGCATTTCTCTCTCCTCTCCGTTTTGTGTCCCTATCCTGCCAATGTTGTTATGATTGATGGTGTTGTTGAATTCCCTATCTATTTTTATTATTTTTTCCTCTCTCTTATTCAGCTTGATTATTTTCCATTTTCTGTCTTCCAGGTTACTGATCCATTTCTTTTTATTCCTCTACTCTATTTATCCCATCAACTGTATTTTTAATTTCAGTGATTGAGTTCTTCCTCTATGATTGGTTCTTTTTTATATTTTCTGTCTCTTGAGCATCTCATTGAATTCTTTCATTCTTTTCTCAAGTCTTATGTGTAACTTTATGGCCATTACCTTAAACTCTCTATTAGGCATATTAATTATCTACATTTTATTTAGGTCTATTGATGTGATTCTTTTATTTGGTACATACTCCTCTGTCTCCTCATTTTGTTTCTCTCTACCTGTTTCTATGTTTTAGGAAAGTCAGCTAGGTCTCCTGCTCTTGAAAGTGGTGGCCTTATGAAGAAGAGATCCTGTAGGGTCCTGTGGTACAATGTCTCCTATTCACCAGAAGCTGGCACTTCAGAAGTATCTCCAATATGTGTTGCATGTGCCCTACTCTTGTGGCTGAGCCATGTTTGCCTTCAGTACAATCATCTGCAATGGCTCTCTTTGCCTATTGTGGGCAGGGTTTGTTTCCTGTACTGTTAATGGGCCAGTCTGAGGCTTCATTTGGGTCAGGCCAGGCATTTGCCAAAACTGTGGTGGCACTGAACTCAGGGTACTCTCCCTGGGCTCTCCCCTGAGAGGCTTTTGTTGGTGGGCAGGGCCTGCTGTCAGACCATTTGTCTTCCCCCATCCCACTACTAGGTCAAGTAGAACTTGTGTATGTGATTATCTTTCCCTCTCCTCAGGGATGGAGTCATTTTGGAGTGGTGATGACCCTTGTTGGAGCTATTTGCACAGTGCCACCCTTGCGATGCTGCTTTGGATGGACTCCTGATGAGAGTGGTGGGTTGGACAGTTCTGATCCATAAGAGAGAATGGGGACAGGGACTATTGTTAGATGGGGACAGAGAGTATTGCTAGCAAGCTAGATGGAGAGAGTTCGAGCTGATTCCTGTAAGTGTCCATGCATCTAGGCCAGGATCAGGAGAGGGAAGTGGCACCTACCAATTCTTTTGTGTTTGGAGAAGTCTCCTAAAGATCATTGCCCCTTCTAGCACATATTCTGAGATTAGTAAATATATCTCCTTCCTTTATACCCCAGGCACTTTTCAAACTGCTGATTCTTTGCTGTATCACATCAAGGTTGCTGTTATTCTGTCTCTTTAAGGGTGGGGCCTCAATTTTCGATTGCCCACCCCCACCCTGGCTCTCCCAGAGCTGATCTGCTGATTTTTAAATTCCCCACAATTAAGCCCCACTGATTATAAACACTCACAAAATTAAGCTACTCTGGTGTTCAAACCTAAATGTTATGGGGGTTTGTCTTCTCAATGTGGGTCCGTATGTCTGGAGTACCTAGTGTGGGATCTGCTCATCTCCCTTTACCATGCTTGCAGTGTCCCTCCTTCCTGCAGACAGTCTCGTAGGTCAGTTTGGTTCCCAGTTGTGTGTCTGCCCTTCTTACCATTTTGAACATGGCCTCTTCTCTGTGTTTATCCGTGGAGAGTCTGTTCTGCCAGTCTTCAGGTCATTTTCTGGGTTATGTACACTGATGTGGGTGTTATCTAGGTGTATTTGTGGTATAAGGTGAGCTTAGGGTCCTCCTACTCCACCATCTTTTCCAGAATGCCACTACTATTGGTTTCCTTAATAAGCCACTTAAAGGAAGTGATTTTGTCCTAAGTATTTGTGTTTTTAATGTCTATCACAGTGTTTAACACCTGTAGTGGTTCAAGTTTACTGTTAGACTGAGTGCAGCAAAAATCACTTGCTTTTTCATGGAATAATCAACTAGCAATGTTAATGGATAAAGTTATAAATTAAACATTTTTAATGTTTGTTTAGAATTCATGAATTTAAACTCAACTTACCTAGAGGATTTATAGGCTTAAGCTGCTACTTTATTATTAATTCAACTATGGATTTGGGTATAACTTTTCTCTCCTTAGAGTTAATAAATCCATTTCAGTTCATATTTGTTATACTTTCAGTTATTTTTTTCAAATTTGCATCCTAATTTTCTTACAAAAAGGATTTTAGATGGCTGGCTTGTTTTATTTATGTTAAAGTGTCAAGCAATGTATTGTGGATCCATTCAGTTATAGAATTCTATTCAACCAAATTGCTCACATCTCATGAATATAATTTTTTGTTGTTTGATTACTCTGTTGATTTATAGAATAAATATTGTGTCATTCTAACATATTAAATACAACTCTTAAAAGTTATAGATGATTCTATATTGCCTCTGAGTGACTAAAGAAATATAAACTTTGCATAAACAAATACTTATTGTGTCTGTATTGTATCTATTTTGTGAAAATTAGAGAGCCATATATTATGAAGGCTATGTGAACTGTGGATTAATAAAAATATATACAGGTTCCCCCACACTATCCAAAACTTTACTTTATTCCACTCTGCTTTTATGAAAGATCTAAATTGGTACCTATTTTTCACTAACTGAAAGAAATTTGAAGAATATTTTCATGTTTATGAAGTGATAATTACTTTACCTTATACCATTTTGGCTTACAAGTTTTCATAGGAATGGTCTACATCTGGGTACTGGAAGAAACCTATACTTAAATAGCATACCTCATTTGCTAACTATATAGGATAACAGAGTTTACTATTTGTATTTTTTTAAAGTAGTATCATCGTGTCATCTTAATGGCTTTTCCTATTCATCCAAAAGTCTATTTTCAGCTCATCCAGATTTAGCAAGAAGAGATTGCTTATACTTTGAATACAGACTCTAACGGTCCCTAGAGATCGCTTGGTCTCTTCATGCTTGGCCCTTGTGTCCTCATTGTTCCAGGAAAGGCATACAAGAGCAGAAAGAAAAGGGAAAAAGGTAACTTTCAGGCTGTTTCACTAGCCAATAGAAATGGAAATAATATAAAGTATAAACAAATAGGAGAAAAGCATCATTAATAAGAGCTGAGCAAAATTTCTCTTTGTACAGATGGGGGGAATCATCAGGGAGCACAAATTTTGATGACCCTGAAGGAGATTTTCTGTGCTCTGCAACTTGGGCTAAGTCCCAAAGGAGGCTGAATGGCAGCTTGGATTTGAGGTTGCTGATAGCAATGAATGGGTAGAGCCCCCAGAAGCTACGAGACATCAACAAGCAAAGACCTGCATCATGGAGCCCCCAGAATTCCACTGATACAGTGTGGCCTGGCAACATAGCAGTGATTCCACTCGAGCCTCGAAGGGCATAGAAGTAGCCAGCAGCCTGTACACTAGAGATAGGCTTGTGAATGTGAACAAGTGAGTCTTACAGCAAGGTAGGAGGACCAGTAAACAGGCACATACATTTCAAAAAGAGTGAAAGTAACTAAAGACAATTTTTGGTCACTTTACATGAAGATTCTGATGTATCTTACTATCTATTAAATGTTCATGTTTCTCCTAGGTTCATGTTTTGAAGTCTATATCCCCATGTGATGGTGTTTGGAAGTGGGGCCTTTGGGAGATGATTAGGTCACGAAGGCAGAGTCCTCATGAGTAGGATGAGTGCCCTTATAAAAGATACCCAAGAGAGTTCCCACACCCCTTCTGTTATGTCAAAAGACAGCAATGTATAAATCACAAAGGAGGTTTTCACCAGGCACAAAATCTTGACCTTGGAGCCTTGACCTTGGACTTTCCTGCCGTCAGAACTGCGAGAAATAAATTTCTGTTACTTACAAGTCACCCACTCCAAAGTATTGTGTCATAGCGTCCAAATGGGCTAAAACATGGCCCCATATCACCCTCCCCCAAATCATACACACACACACACACACACACACACACACACACCATGACTTGATCTATGTAAAGCTTTTGAAGTTTAGGTGCAACCTAGGGGAATATGCAAATATAATGAGACTAAATTTCCATGAATCCAGTGAAATTGAAATTAACCTGACTGACAAGAAACAAATATATAAAATTCTGAAGACTTTGATTCTTACCCATTGCATTAAATCTTTTCAATGTGACATAAAGATATTATGTAACTTGCCAATGTTATGCATTAAAGTGAGAGATCCAGCTAAGAACATAAATTTCTGACTTTTACTTTAAAGCATTTTCCATGACACATCATAGACACAATTTCTAACTATGAAGGTAAAGCTAGTTTTTACTTTTAATATAGCTGTTAAATACATCTTGGGTGACTTTATGTGTTTCTAGCATTATATGCATGAAAATTTTTTTTTAATTTATTTTTTGAGAGACAGAGAGAGACAGCGCGAGCAGGGGGAGGGTCAGAGAGAGAGGGAGATACAGAATCTGAAGCAGGCTCCAGGCTCTGAGCTGGCTGTCAGCACAGAGCCCGACGCGGGGCTCAAACCCACGAACCGTGAGATCATGACCTGAGCCAAAGCCGGTCGCTTAACCGACGAGCCACCCAGGCGCCCCTGCATGAAAATTTTTAATCTCAGTTTACTTATCTAACACCACATAGCAAATCTGCTGAACAGTCCATATTAGGGTATGGTCAAATTTAATATTTACTCTGCTAGATATAATCAAACAAGTAAGGTGAGTACTTCAATAAAGCTTCTAATTATGTACATTTATTTCACAAGTATAGGTAACTTTTTAGTTTCTTGTTTTCATCTATGGTTTTTGATTTTTTTTTTCAGAATTACTTGTTGGTCTGTAGAACATACATAGCTACCAAAGAATTTAATAGGCGGGAGGGGAAGGGGGTGCCTCATTTTATGAGCTACCTGGGTTTTTGTTGTGTAGGGAGAACATAGTTCCAAATAACTGCTGCAGTGGAGAGGTACCTGCTTCCAAAGATCTGTATCCTGCTAGAATCTTTCTACAATGTTCCCAGAAAGTTAAAATGGAACATATTATTATGTGCTGCAGGTCTGGAATAATTATATTGGTTTTAGATATTTTTGATAATTTGAGAAAGGCAGAATGTTAAAAACCATACACTGTTTTCATTCAAACACATGTCCAGTGAGTTTCTTCCTACATTTAGATTCTCACCTGAAAGAGTTGTATTTTGATATATTTATCAATAGAGAAGAGTAATTCCACAGAGATCATAGCAGCAAACTAAAAACTCAAAGCTTCTCAGGATAGCTAAGGTGACACTGTGACTGGAATTCCCAAAGGAGTTTAAAAGTGATAACTTGTGCCTACCCATATGGCATTCAGTCTGTATTCTGTTGAACTCCCAAGACCTATTTCCTTAGCTCATACTCCTACTTTCCTCTCTTCTAATGTATAGTTCTTTTGATATTTGACAGAATCAACAGTACTGTGTTACAGGCTCTCTCCACAGTAGCTTCATACAAAGGCAAAATTGATCAAATGCCGTGTGTGCGGTACTTTCTGAAGAAGTGAATTTAGCAGCCACTTGTCTTCCTGTTGGTATTATTTTTTGAGTCAAGAGGCAACTTTGATCAGTTAGGAGGCTCTTTCAATGTGCTTAGCTCTGTTGTCAGTGAGCAGGTGTAGGGGGAGGTTTTAAGAAGTGAGAGTTCTGGGGCACCTCAGTTGGCTAAGTGTCGTGATCTCACGGCTCCTGGATTTGATCCCCATGTGGGGCTCTGTGCTGACAGCTCAGAGCCTAGAGCCTGCTTCAGATTCTGTTTCCCTCTCTCTCGCTCTCTCTCTGCCCCTCCCTTGCTCACGCTCTGTCTCTCTGTCTCTGTCTCTCCCTTTAGAATAAATAAACATTAAAAAAAAAAGAAGTGAGAGGTCTGATCCTATGTTCCTATGACATTTCTAGTGTCCTTGTAGTAACAAGACAATCACACTTACAAGTATTGTCGTCTTGGACACTGCTGACCAGCTGTGAGCTCTGCCTATTTAGAAAGAATTAAACTCAGTCAATATGTTTGTAAATATTAAAAGAAATGTGTTGGAACCTTCTTCCACTTTCTCAAAACATTACATTTGGGGTTAGTATTATGGTTATATATTATCCAAAGAAAGGGATCAGTAGTATCTTGCCTTTCTTTGTCTTACCACTATGTGAGAAGTGCTATGAAAATGTAAGCTATTAGTATTTTTGTGTTCTTATTATTAATAACTGTAATTGACTTCATGCTTGAACAGATTTAGTGGCTTAATGTTGATTAGAACAGAACCTATCTTACAGTAGCCTACATGTCTTTCTACATGATCTGGTCTTTGCCTCCTTCTGAAACTGCCCATTAGGCCGCTATGCTTCAACTCTTCTCCCCTTTTTGGTTCTTAAACATGCCAAATTGTTTCCATGCTAGTGCCTTTGTAGCTGCCTGTTCTTATGCCTGGAAAACTTGAGTAGTTATTCCTAAATCTTTTTCAAAGATGGATCTGTCTCTCTCTTCAAATCTTAACCTACAGACAGTAGCTGGACTAATGGTGAGTGTAGCATACATATCAACTTGTAGAATCACTACCTTGTACATCTGAAATGAATGTAACATTGTGTATCAACTCTACTTCAATAACACATCCACATGATCCATACGCATGTGCGTGCGCACATACACACACACACACATCTCTGCCAAAATATCTCATGAGATGGACCTTCACCAGACTATTCAAATTAAGACCCTCATTATTCTCTAATACAGCTTACTCTTTTATAGTGATAATCTAGTAGATAATTATGGTAGCCATTGATCCCCTGTATATTTCTAGTATCCTCAAAAACCTCAAGAAAGCTGGGACTTGATTTTATGCTGCAGGTGACCTAGTGCCTAAGATAGTGTCTAATACTTTGTTGGCTTCTAATATTTGTTGAATGACCAAAAATGAATGAATAAGAAAAAGAGAGGAAAAAAGAAAGAAAGTTGATGAAAAGAAAGAAAGAAGGGAAAGAAGAAGGGAAGAGGGGAAAAAACCAAACCCTGCTTCTTTTTCAAGGTATGGTGTAAAAGAGAGATCAGGAAGGAGAGGTTTTCAACTCTCTGAAGCAGGTTGCCTTTTTTATATTGGTATCTCCAGCACTGTGTTTGGCATTTAGTGAGAGCTCAAAAAAGGTTGGTGGAAAATAGGAATGAATAAATGAATAAATGAACAACTATGCTGCTATTTAGTCTCTATCTAAAAGAAATACAATCTGAAAAAAATCCGGCATCTTTCAAGAAGAAATCCTGGAGAGGAGCGCCTGGGTGGCTTAGTCAGTTGGGCACCCGACTTTGGCTCAGATCATGATCTCATTCACGGCTTGTGAGTTCGGGCCCCGCATCAGGTTCTGTGCTGACAGCTTGCTCAGAGCCTGGAGCCTGCTTCGGATTCTGTGTCTCCTTCTCTCTCTGCCCCTCCCCTGTTCATGCTCTGTCTCTCTCTGTCTCTCAATAATAAATAAATGTAAAAAAATTTTTTTAAAATATTTTTTAAAAAAGAAGAAACCCTGGAGAATGTACAGCATTGTTGGAAGCTGTGAACTTGAAATCACTTCAGTTCCTATGAAAAACAGGCAAAGCTGTAGTATATGTATTTGTGACTTTGGGGGCTGTTTCCACCCAAAGTTTGATTTTCATTTTTGATTTAATCTGTGTGTGTAAACCTATCATGATTATGCCAAGATAGAGTTATACACATATCAATTGCACTTTTTGAAAAAATCTAAAACTTTTGGAACAACTTTTTTAGCCAATTTGAGAGCAATTTCAGCTTTGTATTATCTCCAAATAACATTAAAAACTTGGAAACAATAAAAAAGGCTTGGAAAAAAATTACTGAGATTGTATTTGAAATGTTAGCCTTGATTCTTAATGCGGTCTCTAGATATTAGCTCAACATGGAAAACTAACCAGCATTTAGACAAACATCCTGAAGTTCTTTTGGTCCCCAGAGTTACTGTTTCTTCCAGCTACATAGTGTTACTAGCAGCATATAAATTGGTGCGAGTTTGAGAGAATTCCTTAAGTTGTTTTGCTTTTTGAATTAGTAAAAGGAACTTTTTAAATATGAGTAAAGTAACTTCTGAGACACACCTTGCAGACAAACTGGCACTAGAAATGCTCATGGCACGGATAAACAGCCCTGGTTACTTTGTGGGGGTTCTTACTTGTCCCTTAGCTTAACACTCCTCTCTTGCTACTCAGAGACTGAGAGAAATCTCATCCTTTGATATCCCAGTGGCTTGAAAATTCTACTCCTCATGTTGTTAGTAAGGTGGCAGGAAGGTGCCATGTTCAAGTTCACACCTGTGCTAGTAGGGTAGGTGGAGGGCACAAAAGTGATGTCTGCCAGCATCTCTGTCTCCAGGGAGTTTCAACTGTCCCCTGTCCCTCCAGAAGATGATTTTAGATTAGCAAAGGAATCTCCTTAACAAACAGTCTAGGCACTTTTTGAACTGCTGTTTCTTCATTGGTTCTTGGACAATTGAGGCGCACAAGAGCCCTTTGAAAGAGGAACCTCAGTTTTCTATAGCATGTTGTATCACTTGGACATCAGTTCTAATAGTTTTTCAAGCCAGACATTCTAGGGGTTCATCTGTCTGGTACAGATCCCAGGGGTTTGGATATCCAGTGTGGGGCACCAACCTCTTGCCCCTTCAGTAGGAGCACCATCCTGGTGAAATCCCTCATTATTGTGTATCAGGGATGTTTTGTTGTTGTTGTTGTTTGTGAAACTGGCTCTGGCTCTCCTATCCCGTCTCCATGTGGTTTTTATCCTTTATTGTGGGGAAGCAGTTCATCCAGTTTTCAGATCTTTTTCAGAGGGAAATGATTCATATGTAGCTGTAGATTTGGCCCGTCTGTGGGAGGAAGTGATTTCAGGATTTTCATAGACTGCCCTCTTGCAGAAGTCCAGAATGTTAGTCTTTTAAATCCTACAATAACCAATAACCCACAACAATATTTCCCAATCACCTTACAAACCCCGACAAACTTTTATACTCAGGTCCTCCCCAGTCCAGTCCTCCATTGTCAAATCAAGTTATCTTTTTTCTCACATGTCTGAGAAAATACTTTCATGTAGGATAATAAATATTAACAAGAGGAGCCTTACCTAGAAGACCCAGGCCTATATTATTAAAACTTTGGCGCACTATTGTCAGCATGAATGTGTACTAGTAGTAAACCAAAGGAGTGCATTATGAACAGCTCTGTGCAAAGGATGGTGGTGGAAGAGCTTGTATGGGGTAGAGTTGTTACCAAATCAGGAAAGTCCTTTGTTTCTTTTATAAAGAGAATGGCTCTGGGGTTGCTGGCACTGAGAGAAGTCAAAAAGGATACATGGAGTCAGCCAAAAAAGCATCTCCAGAAAAAGACCGCATAAAGAGAGAGAGAAATTGTGCACAATTAGTAAGTCACTGTGGATGTTAAAAGAAAGTTTCTACATAATAGCGAACTTCATTCAACTGCAAACTTCATTCAACTGCAATTAGTTACAAATGATTTGGATAAAAGGAGTCACCATTTCAAAAGAGGATAGATTGTGGCAAGAAAAAGGTCAGATGTGGGAAGATCAATTGAATAGGAGAATCTAGCCCTGTCTGAATAAAGTAGGCTAACAGTTGGTGGTCCTCTCCCAAATCTCACCCAACACTGTGCTTTGTTTAGTTAGCACAGGTTTCAAAAACTTGAATGTAAATGCTTTAATGTGGTACTAATACTCCCAGTTTATTATGTCACTTTTTATTATCAAATATTCATCCCATTTATATACTTGCGGTACCTGCATGGCTCCTGTGTGCACTTGAATTCATGATATAAGAAGGTATTTTTATACGTTCCATGAGAGGAAATGTGATATGCTTATATCAAAGCATAATTTTAAAACATCATTGATTTGCTTTGTAGTTTGTTCTATGTAATTGTGCTTAACTCATGCTATTAATACTGAACAGTATATATATAGTTCCTATTCTATAGGCGTTTTAAATACATGCTTCTGCTATTTTATAAAGTCTCCAGTTAAAAACCCTTTCAGATATTGATTGTTAAGTAGATAGATGATAGAGTATACCTTAATCATCATTGCAGTTGAGATGCTTTCAAATAATCCTCAATCACAAAATGCCATCTCAACTATGATTTGTGAATGCTTCATTATACTGCAAATAATAACATCCATATTCTTCTTTTCTCCATTCCCCCTCCCATTATTTTTGGAGTCCAGATTTTGCCCTGTGACAAGTGTGTTTTCTATTTTTCATCAAAACTGAAGTCATTTCTCCCTAACCCTGGTTAACATCCTATCCTTCTCAACACGGTGAGCATCCTTTCCCGCAAGGAATGATTTACTCAGGGACTAATAAGTTATTCTAATTTCTTGTTCATTAATTATGTCACGAGTCACTGAACATTTCTTTGCAAAATTCTTCGTAAAAGGGTATATACACACACAAACATATACACAAAATGTGTATATATATATACATCTATACATAAATCCATATGCATAAATACACATTTGTGTGTATATATGTATGTGTGTTTATATGTTTATATTTTCTGCTCCATAAACACCTTTCATAGAAAAAGGTAACTGATAAGAGCCTACCTTCCAGGTAATTTATCTTCTCAACTCTCACCACAGTTCTATCAGTTTGGTATTTTAATTTTTTTTAATAATTTTTATATTTGAGGAACTTGAGGTCATAACAGGTTCAGTATTTTCCCAGATCACCTAAGTAGAGAAGAGCAGAGCCAGCAGTAAATGTCTGTCTATTACATTTCTATTTCATCATGCTATTTCATGTTGGTCTCTGCAACACAGGTTAGGATAGATCAGATTTTACTTCTCTTTACCTTCCACTAGAAAAACAGAAAACACTCTCCACTTGATTATATTGTGTGTCTTTTTTACTATCTAAACAAAGAAATAAAACTCTTCTACTGTTTTATTTTGTTGTTAAGGCAAACAGAAAAGTAACAACATGTTTTGAATGATTTTTGCTTAGTTTTAATAGGTAATGAAATTATAATCCATATCAACAAAAGAAGAGAAATGACCTTACATTGAGATGTGCAACAAAAGTAATTTAGCATAGCAGACCTTGTCATATCTCTGAGACTTGTCTTGTCAATCATTACCTGTCAAGAGTGTTCATCCTGTCACTTTGATTAAAAGTAACAAAACTTGTTTGATGGAAATACTTTCTTTGTCTTGAAGAAAAATCATATGAAGTTATCTTCTCTGTCCTTGTAAACAAGGGACGAATTCTTGTCATCATTTATCTTGGCAAAGTGTTGAAATATATTAATTAAAAATAACCAAGGGCAGAAGTGGTTTTTAAATTTTTATGAATTTTGCATGGAGGAGAGAATCCCCATGGAGTTAGTCTGCTGGATATTCTTTTGGAGACTCGATTTCTGGAATCCAAAACAGAAGTAAAATTGGTATTAATTTACATTTGTTTGCTTATTTTTAAAATCAAATATGTTAAAAATTCACAATATTTATGCCCTAGTTCTATTGATTGATATACATGAAATACATTGATTATGTAAATATTTATTGTAAAATAATTTAATTACATAATGACTTTGTTCCTTATCTTTTTATGCCAAGAGAGAAAAGAGAAGAACAGAGTATACTGTCAGGCATAGAAGCATAATCTTTCCTCTATTTTGCGCTGAAAAAAATAATAGATTTCCATGATGTCACTGTAAGTATCTTCAATGTGTATCTTTGTGCCATATATAGACAGGTTATAGATTTGTGCTTCCAGCAATTCAGTTTAAAATTTTTCCCATTACATGGGGTGCCTGAGTGGCTCAGTTGGTTAAGCGTCAAACTGAGTGCAGGTCATGATCTCACAGTTTGTGAGTGCGAGCCCTGTGTTGGGCTCTATACTTATAGCTCAGAGCCTGGAGACTGCTTCAGATTCTGTGTCTCCCTCTCTCTGCTTCTCTCTCTCTCTCTCAAAAATAAATAAACATTAATTTTTTTTAATTCTCCCATTGCAAAACACCAACAGGCTGAAAAAATACAACATACAACTTTTAAATTACAAATTTGTGCCTCTAAGAAAGGAAGAAAATCTTTAATAAAAAAGAAGTGGGCAACTACAAAATAGTTTAAAAATCACAAGTGGAACACTGGGCTATTCGAGGACATTTGGCTATACCAGGAACTTAGATCTTTGGGTCTTAAGGTTTTTGAAGAGTACATGAAAAACAAACAAACAAACAAACAAACAACCTTTGGGCCCAGCAGAATAGGGCAAGGGAGCCATACTTAATGTTGTTTACATCCAAAGTCTACAACTTAGTGAAACTGAAAAAGACATTCGCCAAATAACAAAGGGACATGACAATGGAACTGGTCTTTGCTGGACTTGGCTCCAAGAGGAGGAAAACATAACCTTATGAAACCAAGACAAAACTTTGTCACAGTGTGACCCAGAAAATCTCACTCTAAGAAATATATTCAGAGTGTCCCTACTTCAATAAAGTTCTGTTATGCCTGGCCAAAGCTAACTCAAATCCGCCTTGGAGAAATCTCCACTCAACTCAGGCCTCTCTTGGTTCTCATACTTTAAGGTCATACAAATATCAGTTTCATACTTCAAGTCACAAAAAGATGAGAAAATAATCCACCGTAATCAAGAGTTAGTAAATAGCAGAACTGGAAAAAGCATGATTTCAATAATTAGATTTAAATTTAAAATATAAATTTAAAATATAAAATTTAAAATATAAAATAACTATGATTAAAACCTTTAAACAAATAAAAGGGAATTAAAAATATGGTCAAGGAGGGTGAGGCTAACAAAACTTATCTGGAATTTATTTTAGAGAACTAAATATATTGTTCAGAAATAAAAATAATGCAAGTTAAAAACTCAGTGGAATTAATAAGTGGAGAATTAGACACAAGAGAAAGCTAGTGAACTGGATCTTATATATGAAGAAATTCTCTAGAAACAGAAGAAATACAAAGTGGATTAATGTAGAAAAACGGTTAAGAGACAGAGTAGGCAGAATACAAAAGCCAATGCTATGTCTTATTAGTTACAGGAGAAGAAATGGAAAAAGCTGGTGGTTAAATATATAAATGCTGAGTATTATCCAGAATTGATAAAAGACACAAAATACCCAGATTCAAGAAACATGATAAAAGCTACAGTAAGATAAATATAAAATAATGGACCGTGGGCACATGTTTATGTATATCAAAATCAAAGAGATGTTGCATGCAAGTATTTATTTTAAGAAGAAAAAAATCATCTACAAAGGAACAGTAACTGGAATGACATCTGATTTTTAACAGTAAAATATGTCATAATAAGTGGAATAATATGATCAAAGTACTGAGAATAAAAATAACTTAGTCTTAATCCTATACCTAACAGAACTTTCAATAAAGAAAAATTCCAACATTTAATGTTTGTGGGCTGTGCTTCTGGGCTCCCAGGGAACCTATACTTTTACTTTTGCCAAGGTCAGAATGACTTAACTGAACTTCAAAGCATGGGCTCTATTTCTGCCTGGAGCATACACTTTACATCTGTCTCATTAGCAAATAACCTAAGAGAAACATTTCAAACTAATGATAAGGGTAAAAACCTCCTAAAGTTCTCATACCTCTGAAGCCTGCAACTTTGTACATACCAAAAGCACAAGATAAAGTTTATAATTTTCTGGAATGTCTTATGTCATGATGCTTTGTAATTCTTGATGTAACAAAAAACATATATAACCCTCTATTAAGCATTCCTTCTCTAGAGCACTCTCTTTTTTGTGAAGATTATGTATCTGGAGCAACTGTTCTAACTCAAGCTCAAATAAAAATCCTGTCCTTTCTCTTTAAAATTCCAAAAAAGGTTTGTTCATTTTGCACTAACAGTTTCACTTAATAAGAATAAAATAAATATATTTTCATAAAAATGTGAAGAGAATTTGTTTCTACTAGACTCTTGAGGAAGGAACTTTCAAGACTGTACTTCCAGAAAAAGAGAAATCCAAAAGTTAGCACTGAGAGCAAGAAGGAATGGTAAACCAAAAAACTGATACACATGTGGTTATTTCTAAACAAATTTTTTTTGCATAAAAATAATATTGTTGTACAAGATGTGGGATAAAAACTAGAGAACTAATTGAATAGTAAGACAAATTTTGAATCAAAGCCCTTGTGTTGCCAAGAAGAAAACTGAGATATTCATTAACTTTGGACTTTAAGTAAAATACATACATATTAAAAGTCAAGAAATTGCTCAAAGAAAAGAAGTAGCATATAGTATTTCTATTTTAGCAGTAAAAAAGGGGAGTGGTAAAAGTAATTTAAAATCAAAATCAACTAAGTGTTAAAAAAGAGCATATGTAGAAAGAAAAGATTAAAGTCAGAAGGAATATAAACCATTTATAAGCTTAAATGCACCTAATATAATCTCGAAATATAGAAAGTAGAAATTGACAGACCTATTGAGTTGATAAACCCACAAATGGTAAGAGGTTATTAAAACAAGTTTCTCAGTACCTGATAGATTAATAAGGTAATAATAAATAAAGATATAATAGATTTGAACAATTTTTTTTTCTTTGTCTTCCAATAACTTATCAGGAGGTTAAGTTATTCCTCCTTACTCGGGAGAACTTCCTTCAGTCTCTACCCAAATTGCACTTCCTCAAAAGTGTTATCCACCATTTCTAGTCTTCTTTCCCGATTCCCATCATTCTTTATTCTCTATCCTAGGTTAATTTGTTTTCATAGCTTTTTGTTAAATGACCATATGCCAGTATTTATTTGTATATGTTCTTTCCCCTTTACTCCTTATGTCCCACATGTCTATAACACAGCCTGGTACATTGTAGGTGTTTAATAAATATTTGTTGAATAAACAGACTCCAGGGCTTAGCAATGTTGTTCTCTTTGTGGATGAGCTCTTCCCTTTTCATGGTAAACACCTACTTGTCTTTTTAGCATTCAGTTTTCAGATTTCTCAAAAATCTTTTCTTGTTTCTTCAGCCTAGGTTAGATCCCTGTGTTTTATGCTTCTACAGCACTTTATAATTCCTTTTGTAAATTAACTCAATCATTCACTCAACAATTATTTGAGTGCCTAGTATGTTCCAATCCCTGTTTTAGACCCTAGGGTTGCCGTGGTGAACACAACAGACATAATCTCAACTCTTGTGAAGTTTTTATCTACTGTGGTAGGATTGGAGGGCAGACAAGAAGTAAACAAGTAAGTACATAGTACTTCATACAATTACACTCAGTGTGAGGAAACATGCAGCAGGATTAGTGAGATTAGAGGGGCAAGAAAATAGCAGATGGGGCTCTTTTAGATGGAGGTCCAGGTAAGCCCTCATGTATTACATGTTTTAGAGGAGAATCTATAAGTAAATGAGGGGTTGGCTCTGAGCATAACTGGGAAAAGTGACCAGGTCAGAGGAAACAGCACGTGTGAATACCTTGAAGCAATAATGTTCTGAAAGTTTTCTCAGAACAGCAATGAGCCCAGTGTGGCTGGAGCAGAGTGAACAAGGGAAGGGGTAGTAAGAGATAAAGTCAAAAAGAGACTTTTTTAGGACTTCTTTTGATGAATGATGTCATTTTAGTTTATAGTTATCACTTAGATGGCTAGGGGAAGGGGAAGGAGCAGATGGTCATAGGAACACGGGATTCTAAGATGCAGCCTCAAGAACAGCAGTAAGGTGACACCAGCCTGCCCAGGCCACTCTGGGATATTCTGGGCTGGGAGCTGGAGTCGTAGTGATTCCAGGGGACTCCCTCCCCACAGGGTGGATGGGGTTGGAAATCCCCTTACCAGAGGGGTTTCGCTGCAGTCCAAGAATCCCAGGCCCTGAGTCCAGGGCCTGGCCTTGATGGTACCCATCTGTTCTGGGTGCAGGTTAGTGGTCACAGCTCAGGGACCGGGTACAGCCCCGCCAATTCAGCAGAAGGTCACCTAGCTCCTTTCTGTGCTACAGTGGGGTTACAGCAGGGAGGTCCCAAGCAGTCAGGTCACCACACAAAAGCTCTGTAGCTGGACATTGTAACTGAGGCTGCTGAGGGCGATCTCTGCCACCTCCCGGAAGATCATGGGGATACATTTTGTGGAGCTGAACTGAGCACTCAAGGTAGGCCACTGCTCTTAGCTAAGGATTGAATGAGTCTAAAACTTGCTAATTTAAAGATTTTGGCTTTTACTCTGAGACACTAAAACCACAGGAGAGATTTTAGTTCAGTACGTTCTGTTGTAGGTGGTAAAGTTAGAGGGTAAATTAGTTAGAAAGTAATTAAAGGAAACCAGATCAGAAATGATGGTGATTGGGACCTAGGTAGTGGCAGGAAAGGTAGTGATAAGTGGTCAAATTCTGGATACATTTGGAAGACTTAGCTAGCAGGATTTGATGAGAGATTGAATATAGGATGTGAGAGAAACAAAGCAGTCAATGACAAATCAGGGGTCTAGCCTGAGTATGGGAAGACAATAGAGGAGCATAGGGAGCTGTGCTATGTCTAGAAGGAATATAGATTTTGGACATGTTGAGACATGGGACACTCAAATAGAGATTTTGAATTGGAACCTGTATATAGAATTCTGGAACCAAAGGGAAAAGCTCAGGATAGAGATAAAACAAGGGGAGATTATCAATATATAGATGATATTTAAACCCATCTGCAGGATGAAAAAACAACAACAAATATACAGGAAGTTGGATGACTCAGTTCTGGGTAATTCCAGCATTTAAGTGTTGAGAGGATGAGAAAGCACTGGACAGGGAGGAAAACCAAAAGAGCAGTAATTAGAAGCCAAGTAAATGGGTGTTTTAAGAAGAAGGGAAGGATTAGCTGTGTGGCATGCTAATAGGTGAGGCAAGATGTCATTTGGGAATTGACCATTGTGTCTAGCCCCGTGGAGGTCATTGGTGGTCCTAATATGTTTGAAATAGTAGAGAAAAGCTTCATTGGAATAGGTTGAACAGGGGATGGAAAACAGATATGGGGACAGTACAAATAACTTTTTTGAGAATTTCACTTTCAAAAGCAGCAGAGAAATAATATAATAGCTGGAGGGAGATGGAATAATTAACCACTTGATACTCCTGTGTTCATAAACATGGTAAGTCTCGCATGCTGTAAGAACAGCTATGTCTACCCTAGTGACTGCTTTTTGCCTCATACAATGCTTGACTCAAAGTAGATGTGCCATTAAATACTTCTTGAACAAATAAGTACATACCATTTCTGTTAAAATTACAATCTAAAATTTGTTATGTTTGAAAATATTTTCATTAGATGTTGCTTTTTCTTTTAAGCTGGAGTAAGAATATGCATTTTGACTTTGGAAAAAAATAAAAATAATTACAGATATGATCATGCCACATCTACTCATAAGTTTCTCAGCTGACTTAAATTGTACTAAGCACTACATACCATTTTTATTTCAGAAAAGTGCAATATGACAAGTTGATTTGCTAAAAATATTAGATGCAGTTAGCTTTAATTATCTTTAGCAGAGTTTTTCAAATCATGGAGAAAAGAAATATATTTTTCTTCAGCAAAGTAGACTTTTATTAAAGTTTGGAGAGCATTGGCAAACCATTGTCTTTTTTTCCTGTATAAATATTTTTATTTTATCTATTTTTATTGCAGTATAATAGATATATAACATTATATTGATTTCAGGTGTATAATGTAATGATTTGGTATTTGCATACTGGAAAATGATCACCATAATAAGCCTAGCTATCATTCATTACCACATATACTTAAAGAATTTTTTTTCTTGTGATGAGAACTTTTAAGATCTGCTCTTTGAGAATTTAGAACTTTCAAATATGCAGTGCAGTATTGTTTACTATTGTCACCATGCCGTACATTACCTCCCCATGACTTATTTATTTTATAACTGGAAGTTTCTACCCTTTGACCCATTCACCAATTTCCCCAACCCCTGATTCCCTGTCTGGCAACCAGCAATCTGTCTTCTGAGTTTGACTTTTTTTTCTTTAGATTCCACTATAAATGAGATCATATGGTGTTTGTCTTTCTCTGTCTGACTTATTTTACTTCACATCACACCCTCAGGGTCCATCCACGTTGCTCAAATGGCAAGATTTCATTCTTTTTTGATGGCTGAATAGTATTCTATTCTCTCTATATATTTATAGAAAATTCTATTCTATATATAAATTTCTATTCTATATATATTTAGAATATATATATTCTATATATAAAATTCTATTCTATATGTATATATTTCTAGAAATATATATATATAGAATATCCTATTCTATATATATATATATATTTATATATAGAATAGAATACTATTCAGCTACCAAAAAAGAATTCTATTGTGTGTATATATATATATACTCTCTCTATATATTCTATTATATATGTATATGTGTGTGTATATATATATATATATATGAAGAAAATGTAACATCCATATTCATGGATTCATTGATGAACATTTAGATTGTTTCCTTATCTTGACTATTGTAAATAATGCTGCAATAAACATAGGGGTGCATATGTCTTTTTGAGATAGTGTTTTAATTTTCTTTGGTTGAATACCCAGAAGTGGAATTCCTGGATCATATGGTAGGTCTATTTTAGGGTTTTTGAGAAGCCCTCATATTGTTTTCCATGGTAACTGCACTGATTTACATTCCCACCAACAGTGACAAGTGTTCTCTTTTTCCCACATCCTCACTAACACTTGTTATTTCTTGTCTTTTTGATGAGAGCCATTCTATTGGGTATGAAGTGATATCTCATTGTGGTTTTGATTTGCATGTCTCTAATAATTAATAATATTAAACATCTTTTCATGTGCCTGTTGGCCATTTGTATGTCTTCTTTTGAAGAATGTCTATTCAATTTCTCTGCCCATTTTTAAAATTCGATTGTTTATTATTATTTATATTTTTTGCTATTGAGTTATATGAATTCTTTATATATTTTGGATATTAACTTCTTATTGTATATGTGGTTAGGAAATAATTTCTCCACTTCAGTAGGTTGCCTTTTCATTTTGTTAATGGTCTCCTTTGCTGGGCAGAAGCTTTTTAGTTTAGTATAGCCCCATTTGTTTATTTTTGCTCTAATACCTTTGCTTCTGGAGTCAGATCCAAAAAATCATCACTAAGATAAGGAGGGTACCACCTATGTTTTCTTCTAGGAGTTTTATGATTTTAGCCCTTACATTCAGGTCTTTAATTCATTTTGAGTTAATTTTTGTTGATGGTGTAAGGTAGTGGTTCAATTTCATTCTTTTGCATGTTGCTGTCCAGGTTTTCCATCATTAGTTGAAGATATTATTCTTTCTACGTTGTGTGTTCTTGGCTCCTTTGTCATAAATTAGTTAATCATATATATGTGGGCATATTTCTGGACTCTCCATCCTGTTCCATTGATCTATGTGTCTGATCTATGTGATCTATGTGTCTACCATCCTATTTTAATTAGTAAAGCTTTGAAATATAGTTTGAAATCAGGAGGTGTGGTGCCTCCAGAATTGTTCTTTCTCTTGGTTGCTTTGGCTCTTCTGGGTCTTTTCTGGTTTCATATAACTTTTAGGGCTGCTTTTTATATTTTTGTGAAAAATGCCATTGAACTTTTGATAGGGATTGCATTGAATCTGTAGATTGCTTTGGGTAGTATGGGCATTTTACAATATTATTATAATCCATGAACATGGAATATCCTTCCATTTATTTGTGTCTTCAGTTTCTTTCATCAATGTAATATAGTTTTCAGTATATAGGTCTTTCACTCCTTGATTAAATTTATTCCCAGATATTTTTTTTCTTTTAATGCAATTGTAAATGGAATTCTTTTCTTAATTTCTCTTTCTGATAGTTCATTGTTAGGGTGTAGAAGCGCATTAGATATTGTGTATTGAATTTGTATCCTGCAACCTTACTGATTTTTCTTATTAGTTCTGATGGTTTTTTGGTGGAGTCATTAGGGATTTCTACGTGTAGTATCATATAATCTGCAAATAGGGACAGTTTTACTTCTTCTTTTCCAGTATGGAAGCCTTTTAATTATTTTTCTTGTCTAATGCTCTGACTAGGACTTTCAATGCTATGTTGAATAAAAGTGGTGAGAGCAAACATCTTTGTCTTGTTCCTGATCCCAAGTAGAAATTTTTTCAGTTTTTTAACATTGAGTATCATGTTAGCTGAGAACCTGTCATACACAGACTTTATTATGTTGAGATACATTCCTTCAACATTACTTTGTTGAGAGGTTTATCATAGATGGATATTGAATTTTGTTAAGTTCTTTTTCTACATTTATTGAGATGATATGACTTTTATCCTTCATTTTGTAATATGGTAAATCACTTTGATTTGTAGTTGTTCAACAACCCTTGCATTCCTTAAATATATTCCATTTGATCATGGCATATGATCCTTTTAATGTATTGTTGAATTCAGCTTGCTAATATTTTGTTGAGGATTTTTGCATGAACAATATTATTAATGCAACCAAAATTAGGGAAAACATTTTTCTCATGCATACATGAATCATTTATGAAAACTGTTTATGAATACTCCATAAAACAAGTTTCAGTGAATTTTAAGAAATGAATTTCAAACCATCAGTTATCACTGATCACAAAGCATCTCACTTATAAATAAAACACAAGATATGAAGATAAAAGTATAAACACATTTCTAAATAAATGATAAAGAAATTATAATGTGAACTATGTAATACTTAGAACTGAATGATACAAAAGTACAAAATATCAGTGTTTTAGCATGCATTTACTAAAGCTCTTAATGCATGTATAATAAATTTTAAAAGGGGACGTCTGGTTGTCTTGGTCAGTTAAGCTTCTGACTTCAGCTCAAGTCATGATCTCATGATTCATGGGTTTGAGCCCTGCATCAGGCTCTGTGCTGACAGCTTGGAGCCTGGATCCTGCTTTGGATTCTGTGTCTCCCTCTCTCTCTTCTCCTCCCCCACTAATGTTCTGTCTTTCTCTCAAAAGTAAATAAACATTAAAAAACAATTTAAAAAATCAAGTAAAAAATAAATAAATAAATTTTATTTATTTATTTTTTAACCTTTATTTATTTTTGAGAGACAGAGAGAGACAGAGCATGAGCAGGGGAGGGGCAGAGACAGAGGGAGATACAGAATCTGATGCAGGCTCCAGGCTCTGAGCTGTCAGCACAGAGCCCGACATGGGGCTCGAGCTCACGAACAGTGAAATAAAGACCTGAGCTGAAGTCAGACACTTAACCAACTGAGCCACCCAGGCACCCCTAAAAAAAATAAATTTTAAAAGGATAAAAACAAGGAGCTAAGCATCCAAAAAGAAAATACTGATTCCAAAGAAACAAAAGAAAAAACCGCAATAATGATAATATCAGAAGCTTATAAAATATAAATTAGAATAGAAAGAATCAACAGACAAATAACAAAATAGATGATCTTTAGGCAAAATTGATCCTAAAAAGAAGTAACAAATATATAAATATTGTTATTACACAAGTTATCATAACAAGAAATACAGCAGGTACTAAAGACAAGAAAATACAATGAACAACTTTATGTCAGCAAATTTGAAAACAGAATTGTATGTTACCCCCCAAAATAAAATTTATCATTGCTACTTCAAGACAAATGCAAAACTGTGCAATTCTGTAACAAATTAGTGGTTTTTTAGTAATTAGTAGGAAATTATATCAGTGGTTAAAGTCTAGTCATTAAGTCCACTCACTCTAGATCATGCTAATTTTATTTTTTTTTTAAGTTTATTTACTTTAAGAGAGACTGAGAGTGAGTGATGGAGGGGCAGAAAGTGAGGGAGAGAGAGAGAGAATCTCAAGCAGGCTCTGCACTGCCAGCACAGAGCCTGATGTGGGGCTCAAACTCATGAAACTGTGAGATCATGACCTGAGCCGAAACCAAGAGTCAGAGCCTTAAATGACAGAGCCACCCAGGCATCCAATAGATGATTCTAATTTTATATGAACTATTCCAGAGATAAGTAAAGTGAAATACTTATCAACTCATTTATGATACCAGTTAAAACCTTGTAAAATCATACATGAATTGTATAAAATTAAATGTTATAGCTAAATTTTATTTATAGTAATAAATAGAAATGTACTTTATAAAAATGTTGGTAATCTGAATCATGTAACATGTATCTGAAAAATGCTGATAACACACAGATTATTGTGGCATGATTTACTTCAGTAGTACAAGAATATTCTAATATGAAACTCCAAGTAATGTATATTTATATTAACAAAAATGGAGATATAATAGTGAAAATGTAGAAAAATGAATGATATTAGTATCTTTTTTCTTTACCATCATTCTTGTCCTAGCCAGCATGTTAGGCAAAAAAGAAAAAAAAAGAAAATAGACCTTATTCAAAGACAATATGAGTATTACATAGTAAACCCAGTACAATATTTGGACTTGATCAAAACTCAAAAAATTTGCACATATAAGATCTACTACATATACACACACCCACCAACTATATTCATGTATTCTAGCAATGAACTTTTAGGATATATAGTTTTCAAATATTTAAAATATCAATGACATAAAAGATTAATTGGAATACACTTAACAAAAGTTGTGAATGATCTTTATGGAGGAAATGCAAAATTCTATTTCAAAAACATGTAAATGAATAAAATTTCTACCATAATCATAGATAGAAATACTATAACAAAGCCACAAAATACAGAGCAGTTTTCCACAAATTGGTCTGTATTTTAACAATTAATAAAAAAATTATATCAAATTTAGAATCCTGAAAATATCTTATATTTCTATAAGGCAATATGAGAACACTAAACACCAAATAGAAAAATGGGCAATTATCACAGTGGATTTTGAATTTTCTTCAATTACTAGTACTTACCAAAGATTTTAAACTGAGAGTGAAAACTGTAGGGCAAAACTGTGCAACACTTATTTGAGGCAAGTGGTTGTGTTGTCAGTAGTGGGTAAGGTAAACAAAGGGCATGCTCAATAAACTTTGAGGTTACAGAGCTATATTTTTATGTCTATTTCTCACATCTGTGGGGTTTATCTGCTGTTTTAAATTAGCAAAAAATATGTATAAGAATTATTAGAAATGAATCAGAGATAGAACAGCAAGAAGTAAAATATTGATTTGGGCACTGAGAAGGAAACTGGCCACAGTGTGAATGCAAGGTCAAGACCAATTAGATTTTGAACTGATACAAAAGGCTGCTTTGCCAATGAAGGAAGAAGGATGAGACCAGAGCTTTTAAGTGTTGCATGAAATCTCTCACAGAGGAAACAGCCAAAAATGAGTCCCTGGTGCAGGCTAATGTGTACTTTCTTCAGTGACTCATTTATTATTGCAGAAAAAAGTGGCTTCCAAAACAACACCCTTCCAAATAGCCAACATGTGATGACAAATAGGACAGGTAGAAGACTTAAAAGATGAATTACTGTCCCTAAGGTAGTCAACCAAAATGTTCTTTAAATGACATTGTTCAATATTAAGAGGCTGTGGAGCCAGAACACAAGCAAGGACAAGAACCAAATCACCCTATTGATGGTTTTCCACATGATGGAGTGGGATCTGTCTGTAGATGTCTTCTTAGCCCCCCAGATGGGACTAATATTTAGCAATTTCATTACTTCAGAAAGAGTACTATTAAAATAGAGTATAAACAGGTGTGTCTGGTGAGCATCCAACTTGACTAAGGACATGATCTCATGGTTCATGAGTTCGAGCCACACATCAGGCTCTGTGCTGACAGCTCAGAGCCTGGAACCTGCTTCATATTTTGTGTCTTTCTCTCTGCTCCTTCCCTGCTCATGCTCTGTCTCTCTCTCTCTGTCTCTTTGTCTCTGTCTCAAAAATAAAAAAAAAAAACATTGAAAAAATTTTAAAAAATAGAGTATAAACAAATCATTAAATATATGTTGAAAAGTTAGTGATATTTTTCCATTTCATATTCATAGATGGTGCTACTGCTAATGAGTACATATAAATGTGGCTAACTGAAAATTTGTAAATAATATTTTTAAGGATAATACACATACTGCATAGTGAATGAACACACAAAAATATTCAGACTCTAGCATTCTCTAAAGGATTTCAATGTTATTGGCATAGTAATTGGGGTTTCTTATAGAAATGATAAAAAAAATTTAGGGATTTCAGGGGTGCCTGGGTGGCTCAGTCAGTTAAATATCTGATTCTTGATTTCTGCATAGGTCATGATGTAATGGTATTGAGATCTAATGGCTCTTGACAGAGCCTCCTGTCAAGCTCTGTACTGGTTATGGAGCCTGCTTAAGATTCTCTCTCTCTCTCTCTCTCTCTCTGCCCCTCCCCTACTTGCATGCATGCTGTACTTCTCAAAAAATTTTAGGAATTTAAAGCTAGAAAAATATTCTTGTGTACAGAAATTTCTATTATAATAGCATATTTTGAAATGAGATTTGACTGGCATAATGAGAAATAGCTGCTATAAAGTCATACCCTGAATCCAAACACTGAAGAAGAGAATATAATTTTCCCATGTTGAGTAAGAGCAATCATTCATCTTACTTCACTTTTCACTGTGAAGAGATCAAGTCTCAACTGGATGAAAACCTCTATAGAAAACTCTTTGATAGGGAGTCAGGGCTCTTCTGCCATGTTAGACGCCTGGTTCCTGAGGGAGACATCTATCTTCTCTGCTTCAGAAACCATCTGACATCTGTAAGTGGGTCTAGACCTGCTGGCTGGTTCCCAAAGCTTTCATTCAGTTTTCACTAAGGAAATATAATATTAATGTAATTTCAGGCTACATGGAATGAGTGAAATAGAATACATTTGTGTAGTGTGCATACTATTGTCATTTCTATTTCATAATATTTCTTAGCCCTATCTTTAACCTCATCCTCTTACTGCTTCTCAACAAGATACAGCAGTGTGAGCAGGAAATATAAATCACCTACCTCCACATTAAACTATGGAGCTATTCATTATGTAATGAAAAAAATATTACGGGGAGATTTTTTCTTAGTGAACTGGTAAGGAACTTGAGTTTCAGAAGAGTTAAGAGCTTGCCCACTGTGGAAGTTTTAGAAAATTTATTTAATGAGGAAATTCATTTATAATTCTACCATTCTACCTTCATTAGCATCTTGGACTTTCTTTTGAAATTTGGAAATAGCCTCTTGTATCTAATAGTAATCTACTTAAAAAGTTTTTTAAGTTTCGTTTTTGAGAGAGAAAGAGAGTGAGAGAGAGAGAGCACGCATGTACATGAGGGAGAGGCAGAGAGAAAGGGAGAAAGAGAATCCCAAGCAGGGAGAGAGAATCTGATAGCACAGAGCCCAATGAAGGACTGGATCTCATGAACTGTGAGATCACAACCTGAGCCAAAATCAAGAGTTAGACGCTTAACCAACCAACCACCCAGGCACCTCAACAATAATTTACTTTTTAATTGAGTCCACAGTAAATATTTCTTATTGTTCTTCACAAATATGACTTTAAAGATTTCACAGTGTTCCATTTTATAAAAGTACAGTGATTTAACAAACAGGTCACTTTTGTTGTAAATTTACCTCCCCACCCCCCACATTCCAGTCTGCTGTAATAAATGTCTTTTTACCTAAATCTTCTTGAACATGTCTGAATAAATTTTCTTAGCATTTCCTTAGGATAAATTTTGAAGTGGGATGACTAGATATGAGGGTAAAAACATTTCTAAATATCACCAATACACATTTTGAAATTCTACTGATTTGAAATATTTTTATTACTATAATTATTCATGCATTTTCTTCTTCTTTCAACAGAAATATGTGAGGTCTTTTGATGTACAAGATACTGTACTCAGTTCTAGAAGTACACCCCTGAATATGATAACTGTCTCTTACATCCAGGAGTTCACATTCTACTGAAAGAGACATAAAAGTACACAGCCAAATACAATTCAGAGAGATAGCGGCAATGTCAGGATATCACTACCCATGAGAGCAAGTGGGTAAATATAAATAGTTTTAGGCCCACGGCTACAAAATCATGAGAAAACCTTCATGTGAGGGGAAGTAAGATCCTCAGGGAAAATGTAGGTTTTAACTAAAATGATTAAGATAATAAATTTTTCAGATAATAAATTATGAATTCCTGTGGGTTCAGTGAAAGAGTTTCAAGATTTGAAGGAAAAACTGGAGAAAGGGAGAGATGGAACAGCCTTTTTTGTACAGAGAGGGAGCAACAAGGGTGACTTGAGAGTCTGTGGATTTTTGTGTAGCAACATAAACAGGATCAAAGTGTACAATGAGATTAGTTCCAGTGGTGAGCACACTGGGATTGTTGGATTACTCGTGGAAGGACTCCCTGCATCCTGAGGAGAAGGCAGTTTTCTTTAAAGCGCATTGAATATCAGAAAAACAAGAATATTTCATGAAAATTAAAAAATTAAAATATTCTTTCCTTTAGGATTCTCTCATCAGCGTGACCTTACTTCCTGTGGTGTATTATCTAACTTTTGGCATTTGGAGGCATCTTCTTGCTCTGGGTTCATAAGAGAAAGAGCTATTAAATGGGAGGAGAATTCTCTGCTTCATTTTCACTCTGGGATCCTTGTTCTACCAGAATTGTATATGCAAAGATGACTCCCTCTGATGAAACTCAGAGCTCCACATTTTTAATTCTGCCTATCATATGCACAAACAGCAGAAGCAGCAGTAGCATGACTGAGATCTCCAGGTGGGATCAGCTGTAGTCTGTCATCAAGGAAGGGCAGAGTTGGGCTTATACAAATATCCAAGAAAATGAGCAAGATTCATACTTAGTAACTGTGTTGATTAACCAAAAAAAATAATCTTGTAAAGAATTTTTTATGCAACAATTGTCAATGTACCATCAAAATTAGGAAAGGGGTACCAAGAGATGTCCAATGAATCATCTCAATTCCAAACACATTTTTCCTTCCCTATTGTGTAATAGTAGCCCTTTATCTTCCTTATGGGGTCAGTTTTCTCTGCCTGGGTGTTACCATTCCTTGTATGTTGCTCTCTTGGTTACTGGACTCTTGTTGTGCCTATGGAAGAAATGTTCCCTTTGGTGAATGAGGTCCTTCACAACTATAGAACATAGAGTTGTGTGAAAATGGGCATCCAAATTTTCTAAGTAGGCCACAGAGTGAGGCTAAGCAGGATCTCTCCAGCTTCCACTTCTTGGATCCTGGACCTTTGTGTTCTACCTAATGGTAAAACAAAACAAAACAAAATTGTTAATTTAGGATACATATTGCATTTTGGGGGATATTTCTATGTTTGCGTGGTGTCTACACGTTGTACCCTCAGCTGTGCCTTTGAAAGGCCATTGTCATTACTCTCTCAGGTGATGTGGTATGTTGTAGGACTAATTGATGTCATGTTCGTGTGCCCAGTGTTCACTTCTGTTCTATAAAGTGGATTCTTGGTTGATGTTAGATGGGATAGAATATCAGATTAAACACTCACTAAGCCCTGAGATAGTGGAGTTGCCTCACTCACTATATGGTAATGAATCACTCCCTCTTCCAAAGTGGAAGAGGTTCAGTGTAATCAAATGGACATTGAGGAACTACTGACCTAATAGAGAGATGGTGCCATTTTGGGAACTCTGTGCCATTTTCACCTCTCCAGATGGTAGGTTGGACATTTAGTATTGGCAGCAGCTATGTATGCCTTGGTGAAAGGAAGCTCATGTTTTGGGGTCCAAGAATAAATCTTCTATCCCTACTCTCATGATTATTCCATTTGTGTTCATATTGTACAAGTGTTAGAATGGATGATGACAGAGGTTGAATACTATTATATAGTTGAATCATTTTGTCTACTTGGTTATTTAGTGCTTTTTCTGGTGGTGGATGTTCTCTGACAGGGAATTACATATAACACAAAGATCCTAACACTTTGTTCACTCTCATAGCTTATTCATATGCCCCTTGTCCCCAGTCTTTCAATTTCTTTTTCTTCCAGGCCCCTGACTAACAAGCTAAGCTACTCTCTATTGTCTGTAAATATATATATATATATATATATATATATATATATATATATATATTCTTACCTCATGCCAATTGATGACCAGATGCACTGCCCAAAGCACTGTCCTTTGGGAGAATTGCCCCTACTGCTGTCTTTAGGGACTGTAATGCAGCAGTACTTAATTTTTGTCTTATGACAACATTAGAGCTGAATCATCTGTGAACCAACATTGCCCTTTTTCCTTCTCAGTCAGTTGTAAGCTGAGAAAGAGAAGCCATGATACAGTAAACGACATGGGGTCTCTGCAGTTTACTTGTGCTCTCTGGTCTTAGTATACCCAATTCCTTATGTACCATTTCCATTTTATGAGGGATTGCTACTGCCCTGCCCAACCATATCACTTGATAGGCCAGGAAAAAACTCAAATAATATAGTTCTGGCTGCTTGTTCACTTGATCTATGTCTAACAGGATCCAGTAGTATAGCAATAATGGTTTATTCAGCGGTGTATAATTTCTGTTAAAGATGGCATGGTCTTATTCTAGAATCCTAGGGACCTTAGTTGTGACTCTCCCATTTATTGCCATAAATTTATGCAAAATTGTTCACCACTAGTGCCTCTAAGACCATAGGGTCTTCTCATTCATGTGGCTCATCTGAAAAAACTGCTTGCCTTACATCTCGGGGCCCCATTAAAAGCTCGCAACCTTCCATGTTACTTGGTCATTGTGTTGCAGCCATATTCCCACGTGTAAATTATGCTGCCATCACTATGTGAAGAAGCCTACCATATCTTCTAGTGGTGGAAGATGCCAAATGTGATTATTTGAATTTTACTTTCAGCAGGGAGGTTATGCTATGTCCCTGATGATGGGACCATTAAACATTCATTGATGAGATAGGTATCTGAATCTTTGTAGAATTTATCTTTTACTTTTGTGGACTTCATTTACATTACCAAGGCCTCCAAGACACCTCTCATTTATTATTCTTCTTTTCTGATTAAAATGATGTCAGTGTGATGTTCTGCTAAAGGTCCATGATAGATGGTCTAGGTAACTTCCGACTATTTTATGACACGAGCATCAGCATAGCTTCAGGGTAAGACTTCAAATGTATACTGTTGTTTTTTCCATTGAATGTGTGAATTCTGGTAACTTTGGAAAATAAAACATATAGAAAACAAATGCCTCATGTTACATTCCTAAGGCTGTGTTGTTGATCTGCTTTAACAAAAATACCTGTTGATGTGCTTAAACACACCCAACTGGCCTCTAACATTTGACAATGTTATCATCCTCATTGCTATCAGGAAGCATTTTCTTAGATAGCTCTTGATGTGATTCTAATGTGTTGCCCAGTTAAGGAGCCATTGACTTGACATATTATATAATTTTGACTTCAGATATGACATTGTATCTTGCTTACATATGTCAATGGGAAAGACTATCTAAAAAATTGTACTAATTATTTTCAATCAATTGTTTTGAAATAGTCCCTGATTGAAGACTTATCATAGAGTCACCTACTGATCAGGAATACCTATTTTGGATTGTGTTTGAATCATTATATGTTCTAGGTTCAGTTTGCTACAGTAGGCAACATTATGCTAAATAATACAAATTGTAAATTAAAAAAAATTATAGGTCTTTAATAAGAGCTTTTTTCCTATCAGGTTCTATCCCATGATTTTTGTGTATAATACACATTTTAAATATAAATAATCTTATTACTCTCAGTTCATTTCCTTATCATACTTAACATTTATTTATCATCTGTTAGTGAGATTATATGAGCATATATTCTGTCATTTCACGTGTTAACCTGTTTCTCTCAATTTGGGGTAATAATAGAAATTAAGTAAATTCACCTATGCTTTTCTCCATTTTCATTGATGATACTGCTGAACAGGAAAGGGCCAAGGGTACAATCCTGCAGTTTACCTCCTTGACAATGGTAAAGATCCATTAATCAATACTTTGGGGGCTGTGGTTGCTCAACCAGCATGATCAACGTAATTGTTCTGTCATTCAGCTCACATTTACTTTGTCCATGGGGAATCATCCGTTTGTCAAAGGCATTGCTGAAATGGAGAGATACTATGTCTACAGCCTTTCCTTTGTTGCTTTAAAACAACATAATAGTTACCCTTTGATAAGGAGCTTGCTGAGCACATTACTTAAATTATCTCATTTAAATGTCATCACATCTAATGTTGCTCCTATTAGAAATTGGTTACTGCTATTTTATTCATTTCACACACAAGGAAACTGTGGGTTAAAGAGGTTTAGTGATTTGTCTATTGTAGTTCAGCCTCTGGATTCTTTGACTCCAAATAATGTTGCTAGAATAACAATTGTATCAAAAAATTAAATAACACATAAAATTCTCAAATTATCATTTTGTACAACTTAAAACTACCACCGTCACAGTTCTACACTTTTTCTCTATTTTATAGTTCTAAATTTCTGAGGTAGTTTCTAATTCACTTATGTTCTTAAAATTTTTACAGGAAAAAAATAAAAAGGAGAGATTCCAGTTAGTTAGTGCCAATATTTTAAATAACCCATTCCGATAGACACTACTGGGGAAAAAAACCTTCTAAAGAGATTCCTGAAATTGACTGGAAATTCCAATTAAAATGAAATAGACTTATCTTGACAAGTACTACAATACTAACACCACTTCTCTTGGTGTGAGTACTGCTAAGAGATTGTTGACATTTCAGTGACTTTGTATAATAAAAATCAAACATTTGTCACCTATGTTATTTTTCTTTGATATTTAAAGGCATTTTTATAATAATTTCCATATAATTTGCATTGTTTAATTCATTTAACAATCATAGCATAGACTGTAGCATTTGTTTCATTTATTTTTTTAAAATTTTTATTTAATTATTTTTTAAAATTTAAATCCAAGTTAGTTAGTTAGCATATAGTCAACAATGATTTCAGGAGTAGATTCTTTAATGCCTCTTACTCATTTAGACCATCCCCCCTCCCAGAACCCCTCTAGTAACCCTCTGTTTGTTCTCCATATTTAAGAGTCTCTTATGGTTTTGTCCCCCTCCCTATTATTATATTATTTTTGCTTCCCTTCCCTTATGTTCATCTGTTTTGTATCTAAAAGTCCTCATATGAGTGACGTCATATGATATTTGTCTTTCTCTGACTAATTTTGCTTAGCATAATACCCTCTATTCCATCTACGTAGTTGAAAGATTACATTCCTTTTGATTGCTGACTAATATTCCATTGTATATATATATATATATATATATACACCATATCTTCTTTATCCATTCATCCATCGATGGACATTTGGGATCTTTAGATTTTTTGGCTATTGTTGATAGTGCTACTATAAACATTGGGGTGCATGTGTCCCTTCAAAACAGCATACCTGTATCCCTTGGATAAATACCTAGTAGTGCAACTGTTGGGTCATAGGGTAGTTCTAGTTTTAATTTTTTGTGGAACCTCCTTACTGTTTTCCAGAGTGGCTGCACCAGTTTGCATTCCCACCAGTAGTGCAAAAGAGATCCCCTTTCTCTGCATCCTCGCCAACATCTGTTGTTGCCTGAGTTGTTAATGTTAGCCATTCTGACGGGTGTGAGGTGATATCTCATTTGTATTTCCCTGATGATGAGTGACATTGAGCATCGTTTCATGTGTCTGTTGGCCATCTGGATGACTTCTTTGGAGAAGTGTCTGTTCATGTCTTTAGCCCATTTCTTCACTGTGTTATTTGTTTTTTGGGTGTTGAGTTTGATAAGGTCTTTATAGATTTTGGATACTAACCCTTTATCTGATATGTTGTTTGCAAATATCTTCTCCCATTCTATCGGTTGCCTTTTAGTTTTGCTGATTGTTTCCTTCGCTGTGCAGAGCTTTTTATTTTGATGAGTTCCCAATAGTTCATTTTTGCTTTTGTTTTCCTTGCCTCCAGAGACATGTTGATCTTCCATTTATGTTTATGGAGTTGTTAAATCTTTTATTCCTATTCAATAATATGTTTAGTCAGCACCTTTTCAACTAGACACAAAGGATATGGAGACCAGGGAACACAGGTTTTAAATGTTTTTGTAGTACCCATATCCTATTGTACAATGCTTTGCCATAAGAACAATTAATTGTATTGGAGTGGGTGGGTAGCTCAGTTGGTTAACTGTTTAACTCTTGAGTTCAGCTCAGGTTTGTGGGATGGAGCCCCTCATTGATCTCTGGGCTGACAGTGTGGAGCTAGCTTGGGATTCTTTCTCCCTCTCTCTCTGCCCCTCCCCTACTCATGCTCACTTGTGCTCTCTCTCTTTCTTTCTCTCTCTCAAAATAAATAAATTATAAGAAAGAAAAATTGTTTTAGTTGTTTGGAACCATATCTTATTTTCTGCCATATAAATTTTTTGTTAACTTACTAGTTGGAATGCTTTTTAAAAAATAACAATAAACATATTTATTTCTATTTTAAAAATGAGTTACATTGTTCTGCCTGAATTCAATATGCAGAGGGAGTTCTATAGTATTTAAACATTTTTCAAATTTAATATTTACATGGAAAAAAATCTGTTCTGTATGGAGTCAGACCTAATCCCTAGGCTATCATGAAATATATTTCATAAAAAATTGAGGGGGGAAAAGACACATATGTAATTTTAGTTTATATATTTTAAAGAGAAAATATAACTAGATAAGGATAGGGATTCAAAATTTTGTAAACCATTTCCAAAACTTAGAAAATCCATATATTAGGAAACAGGTAAGCTTAAAAATTCAATTCTCTAAGGACAAAATATTTGTAATAGTATTTTCTATAGCAGTTTTCATGAAATTTGGATGTATTCATTTGCATACCTGGAGTATTTTAGTACATAACTTAATGGATCCTTTCACATTGCTAATATGCATTGTAACTTTCTCAGAGAAGTATACAGTATGCAGTAATCCTCATATTTCTATGACATTGGAAATCTTATTCTCAGATCATTTTTATAGGACAATGGTCCATTTTGGGGAATGCTGCCTTAGTATGACCATACATGAGTAGCATGCATAGGTAAGAATAATGTTGGGGAGCCTAGGTGGCTCAGTTGGTTAAACATCCGACTTTGGCTCAGGTCATGATCTCATAGCTCATGAGTTTGAGCCCTGCGTTAGGCTCTGTGCTGACAGCTCAGAGCCTGGAGCCTTCTTCGGATTCTGTATCTCTGTCTCTCTCTCTCTGCCCCTCCCCCACTCACGCTCTCTCTCAGAAGTAAGGTTTTTTAAAACCTCTCTTGGGGCACCTGGGTGGCTCAGTCGGTTAAGCGACCGACGTTAGCTCAGGTCATGATCTCATGGTTTGTGAGTTCAAGCCCTGCGTCGCGCTCTGTGCTGACAGCTCAGAGCCTGGAGCCTGCTTCAGATGCTGCGTCTCCCTCTCTCTCTACTCCTTCCCTACTCACGCTCTGTCTCTCTCTTTCTCTCTCTCTCTCTCTCTCAAAAACTAAATAAACATTAAAAAATTTAAAAAAAAAACCTCTCTCTCTCTCTCTCTCTCTCTCTCTCTCTGTCTCTCTCTCAGAAATAAAGTTTTTTTAAAAATTTTAAAAATTAAAAAAAGAATGATGTTAAGTTGGTCACAGCATTCACAGCTTATACGCATGTAACATCATAACCCACTTTTGGAGGAAGTTAGTGAATATTAATAAATAACAGTAGTACTCATATTTTATTACTCCTGCTAGTAAGGGATGATCTTATATACATTACATACAGGAGGAAATGGAGGATACAAGAAAATTAAGAAGTTTTTAGAGAACATAGAGTATGTTTAAATCCTGGGGTTTTAAAAGAATTTTGAGATATAGTCTTGGTGCTAGTATCGGACAGTTTGAAAAATCATGGAAAATACAAGAGGTGAGACATGGGCCAGTGTGGACAAGAAATTTGGAAACAATCGAAAAGCAAACTTAAAATGATGTTGTATAAGTCACATCGCCTCTCTTGGCATTAACTATGAAATGAAGTAATTATTCTAACTGGTTTCTAGAGTTTCTTCCAGGACTGACGGTCTATGCTTTTGTGTTTCTAAAATTTCTGTGAATTCCTGGCAAGAATTATGATAAATTTTTAAACAGTTGGAATCTGTGTTTGTGTGAGTGTGTGTGCATTTAAAAAGGCATATGAGTGGCTCATGGGGAATTTCTGGGTTAGTGTGGTGCCAGACTAGACAATCACAGTCCTCCAAATTTCTGCTAAAATACACATGGAAACATGCACAAAGAAAATAGCAGCAAGAGAACTTGGAAACTGCATAAAATGAATATTATACACAAAATCCAGAGATAGTCCACTGATTGAATTAGCAACGTAATCTTGTAACCTAAGTAGGGTAAATGACTTGGCAAAAAGTTAAGCAAAATAGAGACTGTCTACACCTGGCCATATAGCTTAAAGACACAGGCATTATATTATGTAGATAATTACCTGGCCATTTCTAATCTTCTGAAATTACCCTTGCAGCCGTCTAGAACCAGAGTCATGCCACCATTCAATGCTTCCCTTTGTCTATGTCTCTTTAGATTCTTCTTCCACAATATAAGACCTTCAGATGTGGAGGAGGGAAGAAGGGACTTAATTGTATTATGGGATATTAGTTTAGTGAAGGCAAATGTTAAAAGGCAGAGAAAAAGAAATCATTATATGTCACAGATGTTTGCACTGACCTGTGTTACAGATCTTGGAAGGTCTTGCACCCTATTTTAAAGACTTTTGAAGAAACTGAGAGCACGTCTTCCATTACTCAAAACTCTCCTCTTTACGCTTACGTTTTATCTTCCACTTCAAACCCTACCTACTTCCCTCAGGTATAGCAATTGGAATTAAAAAGCATCCATCTAATGTTTCATTAGAGTTTTTATATTAAAATTTTTCAAGCTCAATACATGTCAATTTGAAGAATCAGGGACAGATTATTTTTTCTTCAGAGAAGAGAGGAGAAACCAAAGGAATATACATTTAACCCAACATGAGAATGAAAATTCTAATGTAAGTTTCTAATATTGGAATAAGTTTCCTTATAATATCTAAGTCCTTATCACTGGATATTTCCATTTGAGGATGGATGGCTTGTTAGGCTAAAAGGGTAATTTCTGCAGTCAATGAGACATTTAATTATGAATGGGTAAAGAAGATGTGGTACACACACACATACACACACACACACACACACACACACACACTGGTATAGTACTCAACCATCAAAAAGAATGAAATCATGCCATTTGCAATGATGTGGTTGGAGCTAGAGTATTAAGCAAAGCGAAATAAGTCAGAGAAACAAAAATACCATATGATTTCACTCATAGGTGGAGTTTAAGAAACAAAACATTAATATATAGGAATGGTGGGGGGGAGAGAGAGAAGGGAAACAAACCTTAAGGGTCTCAAATACAGAGAAAAAACTGAGGGTTGATGGAGGGGAGGTGGGTGGGGGATGGGCTACATGAGTAATGGATATTAAAGAGGGCATCTGTTGTGATGAGCACTGGGTGTTGTATGTAAGTGATGAATCACTGGGTTCTACTCCTGAAACCAATATTGCACTGTATGCTAACTAACTAGAATTTAAATAAAATTTGAAAAGAAAAAAAATGAGACATTCATTTAAATGAGTTCAAAATCTGTTCTAATTCTAATAGCTCAAGAATCAATAAATAACCACATAATTTTGTGTCTTTTCTGTATGCTTCAAGAGTGCAATGTAAATCAAACTGAAGTTGTCTATTGGAGGTTTGTTGTTTGGAACTAGTTGAATATCCACGGAGAAAGTTAAAAGCTTGCATGGCAGAAGTGTGACCCATCATTTAAACAAAACTAAAAACTATTTAGTATGCAGACACCTTATAGTACCCAAGAGTATCTAATCAGTGATATTATAACTTCAGTGATAATCTAAATATCAGTGATATTTAATTGAGAAGAAAACTACAGCAGATCCATCAAGAGCTGAACATTGGAGGTTGGAAGACAGTTGCAAAGACGGAACCAGCCTGGTATATTACCAATCACAAGTATGATGCCTCACTGGCATGATAGCCACATGACATATTCTATATATGTTGATGAAAACAAAAAAGGGGAAATATGTTCTTGCCAAGGTAGAATAGGGTCACATTGTTAATGCATTGACTCACAGTAGTGTGATAGAAAAATGCTTCTTAGTATCAACAAGGAATAGGTTTTCACAATTTATCTGATATGATTTTCCAGTATCAACTGTGACTTTGTAAAGAATATAGGACTGCAAGTCTGCTTCTGTGACAAATCCACTGCAGGAACATGGATGAGTCAGTTAAGCACTATTGCCTGTTTCCATAACTGCAAATTGAAAGAGATTTGAAATTGATCAGTAGTTCATTTTACTGACAAAGTTTCCATGATCAAATAAGTATAGGAAATTATATGGCCTATATAGTGGAATATTAAGATTTTCTTAGTAAAGAAACATGTTAAATATTTTTCCTCAGACACTTTTACTTTTTTGGCAACTCCCCTTCTTCTCCCCATCCCGCCTCTTCTTCTGTCTTCTCTTTTTTCTTCTCTTTCCTCACTCCTCTCATCCTCTTTTTCCTCTTATCTTCTATTTTTAATTTTCTGTTTTCTCTTATTTGTGAATATCCTATTTTCCCTGAAAAACTCTTTGGTGAATTTTCAGAAATGGTCAGTTTCAGATATTGATGTTATGCAATGTATATTACAAATCTCTGAAACAAAGCTCCTATGAGCCTAGCTCCCTACTGCTGAGAGATGTAGGACTTAAAGGATTAAAAATTAGTTTGATATTTAAAATTTACAGGGGGACAGTTTTCTGGGAAACTATTGCAAGTAACCATTCCTGTCCAAGTGCTGCACCTAGATTGTTCCTACAGTCTGGAGTCTGGTGAGCAAGAGGGGAGTCCCACAGGAATACATCAGGACATAGCTTGTAGGGCCATGTAGATTGTGAAGTTTTTAATATTAATGAAGTTCAGCTTATCAATTATTTCCTTCACAGATCATGCCTGAGGCTGTTTGGGGCCAGAATTTTTCTTATCTGTGAGCGACTGATGAGGAAATCATATTGATTGTCCTAATGCTCTATTTTATTGTATCCTATCATATCATATTATCATATCATATTATATGATTAAATGCCAGCATGCCCCTTTCTCTCTTTGGTAAAATGAATACCATGTATCACTACTCCCTTAAAAAGTGGTCTGAATAATTCTAGCCAAGACACTAGCTATGTGGTTAGAGTAGTTAGTTCTAGGGGACTAACAAGATCAAGGTTTCCTGTTCTGCAGAGCAGAATACAGGAAAAGCATTTCAGATGTGTTCATGCTAAAGTCCTTGAAAAGAAAGAAAAGTAAAAAGTTGGAAATTAAATTCAAATCCCAGCTTCATAAAAATGAGACAAGAGCAGCTGATGAAAAAACTCAAGATTTCTTATAAGCAGTTCATTACTTTATTTTTTTTAAGTTTATTTATTTTGAGAGAGAAAGTGTGAGTGGGGGAGAATGAGAGAGAGAGAAGAGTGCAAGAATCCCAAGCAGGCTCTGTACCAACAGCATGGAGACCGATGCGGCGCTCAAACCCAAAAATGGTGGTATCATGACCTAAGCTGAAGTTGGATGCTCAACTAACTGAACCACCCCAATAGTTGGTGACTTTAATGTAATTTTCTTCCTTCTTCTGGTATGGAAATGGACCAGGCCATCTTCAGTAGTCAGATTAGAAGTCATTCATAAAATGTATAGTTACATGATACATATTTAAATAAACATGTCATATTTATATAATTATACGAGATGATCGGAAGAAATACATATGGAATGGAGTAAATGTAGAAGATATGTATTGTGAAGCATTGTACACTAATTTGTTTGAAAAATGAGAAGTCATAGTACTTGAATGCAGATTTGTTATTGAAAGGAGGTTATTAGTAAATTCCAATTAAAGGAGGTGAAAAGTTAACTGGAGCTTGTGGAACAATATTTTTCTTTGTCTTAGGACTCAATCTTTGTGATAACTGAAGAATATATATTTTTTGAAATATAAGAAACCTCATGAGTATAACAGTTATACCTTATTATCCAGATGAGTATTTTATTTCTTATAATGTAAAAAATAACTTCATTTGCACAGTTTTCAGCAGGATCTGTTAATTTTGAACAGAGAATAAACATAGTTGGTGAATATATGTATATGCTATATAATGTAATTCTATATAAAATTCATAGTTAGATGTATTTGATTATGCAAAACAAAGCAAGACAATACCACCAGAGCTTCTTATTTTAAAAAATGATAAAAATAATATTCTCATGCATTAAACATTGTAAACTAAATATAAAATAACATAAAATTTACAATGGCCACAATCAATGAAGCAATCTAGGAAAAAATTCCCACTTAGAATACAGGTGTATACTGACGTATAGTAAACCCATTCATCTACTGTTTCTGCTGCAGAAATGATCTGATTTAATCCTGATCTATACACACTGAAGACAAATTTTGTTTGTTCATTGCTGAACTGCTGATCACAGCTACATTAGTTGATTGCTTACTTTGTATCAGCCTTTGCTTTCTGTCCCTATTCACAGAAACAGGAGCCCGTGGTCCTCCCTGCAGTACAGAGGGTAAAACTGGGGGTTACATAGGTGCAGTCACTTGCCCAGGGTCCCAGATAGTGCCAAACTTGTCTTGAAACTAGGTCTGTATAGAACATTGACTCTTCGCAGATACTCTGAATTGCTCTACTCTGTATTATTCTAGCAGCAATTTTAAAAATTAAAAAATGAAAAACTGGGGTTCCAATTACAAATATGTATCTTTGTTTTGGTAAATAGCAGGGGAATTTCTGGGATCCTGATGACCGTATTAGAATATTTAGTTTTTCTCAATACAGGGTAGAACTTACTGCCTCTTTATGAGACTGGAAGTAACATTTCATAGTGGTGGTTTAATATTTGCTCTCACTGTCTAATTTCTACCCTTTGCCTTAACATCTCTGACATTCCCTTCCCCTCCAGTACTATTCTCCTCATCTCTTCTGAAGGATCTTACCTTTCCTTCAACATCCATTTTAGATACCACTTTTTTCATTCAAATTCCCTTAAATTTCCATTAAATATATGTAAACTTGCCTCGTCCCCAAATGGAGAATTAGTACTTTCTTCAATATTTTAAATTAATTGCCTACCGTATGGCAGGCATGTGCTAGAGGCAAAAGATTTTTTAAAAGCTTGAAAACATGGTCTCTTCCTTCTAGGAAATTGCATTTTTGTGGAGAAATAGATACATAAACCAAAAATTGCGATAAAATGGCATGTACTAAAATAAAGGTGACCATGGAATTAACTGCCCGATCTGGATCATTTTTGAAAGTGAAAAGGAAAATTAGTAATTATGCCTGGAAAACAGGCATGACCTTGGATTATCCTCACAAATCCAAATGTGTGGTCACACTATGTTTATGAACCTATGTTTCTGATGAAGATGATCATAGAAAGAGGCATGGCTAAGCCTAGAGAAAGAAGCTTGTAATGTTCAGAGCTTTCTGTCTCGTATTACTTGCATTACATATGCATCTTATTCTGCCACCAGACGGCAAGAATTTTGAAGGTGGGCTTCAGATTCTATCCATCATTTTATGTCCCACTGTGCTCACAGAACACTTGGTCGCTCGATTTGTGCTGAGTGGATGCATTAGTTTTCCTGTCATGTGTCAATGCTGTCTTTCTGCCAGTTTTAGAAATGTGCAGTCATTATTCTCAGGTACATCTCTACTGTTTGTGCACTTTGGCCATCATTTGCTTTTTAAATTTATTGTTTTGCAAAGCGATTTAATTATAGTTTATTATTTAGTTCATTATAAATTCTGTAAGGCTTGTTTGCTGCCGATTAAATATATGTGAAAGAAACAGAAGAGAACCAGAATCATAACTCAACAGATGGCAAAAAATAGTCAGACAAGGGGGTTAGAGGATAAATTGTATTTTGTGAGAGAAGGGAAAAGACACTGACCAAAGCCCAATCATGTCAGAACTCTGGCAGTCACTTACAAAGCCGCTTGAAATGAACACTTTTAATTTCAAGTGAGTGACTTGCTTGTTCCATCCCAATAGGGTACAACTCAAGCTCTGTGACAAAGTGGGGAGGAATCTGGTCTTCTCATCCTTTCTCTATAGCTTCTAAGGGAACTGCCAGACTGCTTGGGGCAGCCCTGTCCCATATTCCTGGGTGATGAACCCTGCTCCTCATGGCATAAGGTAGGAAAAGAGATCCATGCTGGAAAAAGCTGTAAAGATGACTCAGTGCACCTCCTCATTTCACTGGAGTTTCAGGGGTGGCAGGGAATGGTAGAACTGGAACCAGGCAGAGGATGTGACTCAGCTCAAATGAAATGCATGCAAACAAATCTTGAGAGTAATGTAGCAGATTTATAAACATATTTTGACGTTAGTAAAAACACAGGTTGATTTACAACCAATTTTCTGTAAATAATGACTGTAGTTTAAATTCTGAAGAACATTAATATTCTGCCAGGCATCCTAAACCTTTTTGAGCCCCTCTGTGACCTCCTAGAGCTGACTTCTGTGAGGCAGAGGATTGAAGTCTGGATCTGGCACAGAATCTTTAGCCTTGATTCTGGGCACTGGCAATGAATGGATGCCCCTGCGTTAGTCAGGAAATAGCAAGTGTCTGGATTTGGCTCCTCATTAAATGACCAGATCCAAGAAGACACACTTGCAGAAGGGCCAGAATCAGTTGAAGGCACTGAGTGGCCCACGCAGTCTGTCTTTATTGTACCTCTCTAACTGAAGTTGATGATCAGATGGACAGAAAATGTTGTGGATAAGAGCCTGGCGTCAGGCTCAGATAGACTGAATCCAAAGCCTGACTGTGTCAATGACTTCTGGAAAGCAACTTAACCTCTTTACACTTAGTTTTCTCATTTGTTAAAATAGCAATATTAGTTCTCATAGAGATTTATTAAATATTACATTAGATAAAACATGTAAAATACCTAGCACATAGTAAGCACTCAATAAACACTGTGGATATCAACATTATGACTCTTAATACTACTACTTGGTGTCCCAGAGCAGTTTTCTAGTGTAAAGAAGGAGGGGAAAATCAAGGGCGCCTGAGTGGCTCAGTCCATTAAACGTCCTACTCTGGATTTTGGCTCAGGTCAAGGTCATGACCTCACTGCTCCTGAGTTTGAGCCCCGTGTCAGGCTCTGCACTGTTAGTGCGGAGCCTGCTTAGGATTCTCTCTTTCTCCTCTCTCTCTGCCCCTCCCTCACTTGCATGTACACTCTCTCTTTCTCAAAATAAATAAATAAACATTTAAAAAAGGAGGGAAAAATCAAAGTAAGGAACATACAACCTAGGAATTAATAGATGGATTCACATATACATTCTTTGTACTTGTTCTCATTGTTTACCAAGTCTTACAACAATGGAATAGTATTGTTCATTAGTATCCTTTCTTGATTGTAAGAGAGACATTATTCTGGCCCTGGTAGTAAAAAGCAGTATTATGAAATAAATGGGGGGAAAAAACCTGCTTAAAATGACAACCCATGGAAAAACAAATTTAAAAAGATAAGCTAGGTAAGCTGTCTTTTCATTGTTGTGCTCCCTCATGTCTAGAATTATCTCCACTTTAGAAGTTATAAATTTCTTGTTTTTAGAATCCTGAGGGTCTCTATTAGTTCAGGGAATAAAGGGGCTGCAGCAAAATTTGAGTTAATTAATGTTGTCAAATTGTTCATGCTCTAAAGGCAGAAGTAATTGGTACAATTCTGTAAATCTAGTAAAATTTCTCTGGAAAGTAAACATTCTTCCTTTTGAAGATTAAAGGTTAGCTTCTCAGCAAATTTACTTAGTGGAACCAAGAGGATTAGAGATCAAGGACTATACAGCTGCAGTTGTTCACCAAGGCTCACACGGACACCAGGGCCACCATTTTTGTTGTCCCCCCAGGTTAAATCTTGTTAGAGCAAATCAACAAAAACATCTGAATAACCAAAAGTCATTGGAGCCAGGCAGTGGCACTCTTACTGTAATCCTATTGACAAAGGAACAGCAACGAGGGAGTAAGATCTCTGCTGGAGTTTGTGGTAATAGGACTGAGGGATTGAGCTACATGCAACTGCATAATTTAAAATGAAAATGGTGGAAAGGCAACAATGAAATAGTGAAGTGAGAGATAGAGGCTGCTATTTCCTTGGAATCAAGAGAGGAAGTGGCTTCCTTCATTTAGAAGGGCTCAATGGACCAGCTGCTTAATCAATGCCATTTAGGTACAAATTTTGCAAATATGAGTAAAGGGTTTTGATAACGTGACATTGTAAGTCACGGAAATCACAATAGTGTTAAAAATGTATGCTGTTGGCTATAACCCGACAATTTCAGAAATCAATAGTCTTGAGCAAGCATTTTTCAAGACATGTATAACATAGCTTTAGGGCAACACACTTCTAAAATCAAGTGTATTCATCAAGAGAATAAAAAATAGATTCAAATAGGAGATGAGGGAGTAAGTTAGCAACTTGAAAACATTATGCAATCTACTTGAAAAATTGCTATAGTCAACCTCCACTGGTGATAATTTAGAAGAAAGGCAGAGGAAAAGACATTCCAACTGACAGAGTGGAATTGAATATATTTGCTATGATAATGAAAGCATCTTTTGATAATCAACAGGAAGTATATTCACACTATCAAAACTGGCATTACCTTAAATCATTTCTTGGTGCTTGGCATCTTTCTTGTAACTTCAGTTCTTGGCTGGTGGCCCTAACAGGTGGCAAAGAGCAGAGGGAATGTCACTCAACAGTCCACAATTCTTAATTAACAGAAGCCCTCCAAGGATATTCAGTCTCTTACTGCCATGTCGACTTAAAATACCAAAATTAGTTCAGTGTGTAAAGCAAAAATGCTGCTTTTTTGGCTTGAACTACTTTCCTAAAAGGCTAGGTCTACTTTTTTGGCAAAAGAATCCTGTGCTGATTCTTGGTGTGCATTTTTTTGGTTTGCTTAGCATAGCCTATTCATTAACAGACAATGTATTCATGTCAGGAAGCTTTCATGAGATAACCATTCTGAGCAAAAGTTAGAATTAATAATGTACTCTAAACCCTTGCTATTCAAATGAGTCTGTAGATTAGCGTATTGGCATCATCTAGAAGCATACAAGAAATGCAAAATGTTAGGCCTCAGACTTAGTGAATCAACATTTTCTAAGATTTCCCTTGTATTGACGGATGCCTCTGCGTATGCAAAGCACTCCTTTAATGTCCGTAATGCTTTTTTCTAATTAATTAATTTATGTATCTTACCAGTTTAATTGTGTAAAATATTTAGGGTTATGTCTCAATGTTTAGAAATATATTAGAATATTTCTGCAAACTTTATTTTTCTGATTTTTACTTAACCTGTAGCTTGAATTATTTACCTTTGAACTTAGTTTGAGTGTATGTTAATATAATTTTAACTTTTTCTTCTTCTTTTTTTTTTAAGAGTTTAGTGCTTGATTTGTTTCTCCTTGCTTGGGTGTAGGAAGTGTAGGTAATTATACTGAGTAAACACAAAGTGAATTGGGGAAAATATGAACCAAAAAAGAGAAAAGGTATGCTGATCTTATAAGTGCAGGTGCTTACTCAACTAATTTCAAGGACATAGGGAAGACCTAATGTCTTCAAATGTTTTCCTACCCAGTATTTTAGACTAATGCTTCAAGTGTCTCACTTGCCTCGAGATATTTGTATTTGCAAATATACCCAAGCAGATAATGCTATAGGCAAATAATTTGCAAAGTATATGCTGAAGTCAGAAGGTGTGTTCTTAGCATCTCACTTTGAAGATCAAGAGTTTAGGAGACTTAATGCTAATTCTTCCTCAGAATGGAAATACGTTTGGAATACATCATCTATTAAGCTTGGAATCTATTGCTTGGTATAGTCTCCTCTTTGCATGCACATTAGCAATTAAAGACTGAGAAGCATAATATTTTGTTCAGCCCAACATAAACCAACCCACATATCTATCATAATATTTGTTGAAATCCTATGGAATTCAAATAGAAAAACTCAGATATATGTTACTATGGATTATTTTTACTTGATTATGAATCAAAGATATGAGACTAGTTTTGATGAAAGGAGCAGAAAGGAAGGATTTGAATTGGTGGGGATATAAGCACAGACAATTTGAAGGTTAGGTAACTCTAATGGTATAATCTAGACTCAGTCCTATGGTTTGGCTTTGTACATAAAATGGAGTCTCGGATGGGTGGATTGTGTGTGTGTATTTTGTGTTAATAGAGATAGATGAGGAGAAAGGAGCTAATCAGGAAGTCAGCTACTTGGGGTTAGTGTTTTGTTTATTTTTATTGACCCAGAAAAGAGTGCCTGATATTTAGAAGGTCTGTGAGGACTTAGGTTGGCACAGAAAAGAATGTCCAGAGAGGAACTGTTTACTGAGTGAGCATGAACTGGAGATTCTGGAAATAAAATGACGTGTATTGGAATCTAATAAGTGGATACCTAGAGTGAAGTGCCAGGGAAGAGCTTTGGCTTCCATTGGCCGGCTATGTTTTGCATTCTGCATCAACGTCTGAGTGGCATTGGGCACTTTGATTTCTCTGAGTGCCATTTCTTTGATAAGTAAAACGCAGAAAACTTTAGAGCAACTGTGAGGGTTAAGAGACCATAAAGGTAAAGCTCCTGACACATATGACGTCATATGAGATGGTCAATCAATACTAGCATTGTTTTTTGTTCTAACTGAGCACTTTCCAAGGAGGGACCTGTCCCGGGAGCTGTGTGTGGTATCCAGGGGTTTAGATGTGATGTTAGAAATGACATTGTATGCCTCACCCAGACACGTCTGGATAGACCTCTTATAATTTCTCATAGATCACTGAGATAAAATAATCCAGAACACTTGCACGTGTGTTCAGATGAATACTTAAAGAAAATGCTGTTTCTTTTTCAACCAGAAATGAAAAAAAAATCCCTTACATCAAAAATCATATTAGGGTTCAAAGAAATATCTCCATTTGCAAAATCCAAATTATTCCCAACTCTTTTATCCTTACATGTTTTCTTAATGGACAGTTAAGCTAACAAATTCAACTTGAAATACTAATTTTTTAATTCTTAAAGTTACACAAACATGTGGTTGAAACGATCAAGGGATTCATAAGGTTTACTGTTAAATGTCTCCCTCCCTAGGTCTTAGTCCTTCTATTCCCCACTAATAGTTTTTGACTGTCTTTTCAAAGATATGTTATGCATATGCTGTCTTTTTTTCTTAAATCTCTGTCTACATTCTTGTTTTAAAGTTTATTTATTTATTTTGAGAGAGAGAGAGAGAGAGAGAGACGTAGATCTTGAGCAGGGGTGGGGCAGAGAGAGGGAGAGAGAATCCCAAGCAGGCCGCACTGTGAGCACAGAGCCCTACAAGGGGCTCCATCTAACAAACTGTGAGATCATGACCCCAGCTGAAATCAAGAATCAGACAATTAACAGATTGAGCCACCCAGGTGCCCCTCTTGTATACATTCTTAACACTTAGGTAGTATGCCATATACCGCACTGAGTTTTAATATATCTTAGAGAGCTGCTGCTCTTTTCAATATTAAAATTTCATTGTATGTCCTAACTAGTACCTGATTAGACACTGAGATTGTTTTTAGTCTTTGTAACTAACAATGCCATAATAAACATCCTAATAAGTATTTCAATTTGTAAACACGCAACTGTAGTGGAGGAGTAAATTTCTTGAAATACAATTGCTAGGACTTGGGTGTGCACTTTTATATTGGGAGTTATTGTGCAATTGCTTTCTGAAGAGATCTGTCCATTCTACTAGCAACGTATGAAATACCTTTTTCCTACAAGGCATTATAAATATCCCACCAGATAGGTATGTCGTTATAGTTTAAATTTGCTTTTCTCGTATTGTGAGTGAGATTTAACATCTTTTTATGTATTTAAGATATTTCAGATCATTATTTTTTTTCCTTCAATGAACTGTCCAGTCAAGCCTTTGCTCATTTTTCTAATACTGTCCATTCTTTGGGAGATGTGTAGCAAGCTTTTATGTATTAAGAAAATTAGCCCATTATCTGTAATAGAAATTGTCAATATGTATTTTATAGGTTGACTGTGTTTACACTGCGTTTGTTTTGTGATTGTTTTTATAGTTATGTAGTCTCATTTATCTATCTTTTCTTCCATATCTGAATTTTGTGTCATACTTAGGAAGGTTTTATTCTCTTGTGATTTCTTGTAACATGTTTGCAGAATGTTTTCAAATGTAAATTGTTGACGCATCTGCATTTTGTTTTGTTGTAAGGAGTGAGATGGACCATAATATTCTTTTTCTAAATATCTCTCCAATTTTCTCAACACATTAGTTGAATGGTACCTTTTTCTCGCTGATACACACTGCCAGCAGAACAGCTGGGGTCTGGGCAGGGACACAGAAATCATTCTGGGTATTACAGAGCATGTATGCAGGGAATTTGTTACACAGGTGGAGGAAATAGGGGTACCAAATAGAGGGCAGAGATTAGCAACAGCAGGAAGCTGATACTACTTCTGCTTCTGTAGTGATAAGGCAAGGAGTCCGTGATCAGAGCCAGGAATTCAGGGCTTCCATTGAGAGACTGCCATTTCAAGGTATGTTCAGTGGAAACTGATGTTATGGAGGTAGTGGCTGTCCCATAGGATCAGGAGCCATGGAGGGAGAGGACCTGAGATATACCTTCGATTTTTCCCCTTTACTCTCTGCCGGCCTCTGTCAATGCCTCTGGTTGGATGAACCCAGCCAGAAGAATGAGGACACAGGGCACGGACTATACACACAAGAGGCTGGGAAGTGGAGTTCTGTGCCATTCACATGAAAAAAAAGAAGCAAGTGTGGGGTTTGGGAAAAGCAGAATAAAGACTCATTTCACTGGCATACCATCTATTTTTGCTTCATTAATTGTCTACCTGTTTAAATGTCAGAACTACGCTGTTTTGTGATAGTTTTAGTAAATATTTTTTCCATTCCAGAAGTCCAACTTTTTTCTTAAAGTTGAATTTGCCTGATTTTTCCCAAGCTATTTTTCCAAATGAAGTTCATAATCAGCTTGTTTACTTCTAAAAATATCCTCTTGTAATATTATTATATTCATATTAAATGTATAGATTAATTTCAGGATAGCTGATATTTGTAGGATGTTGGAGATTCATAGAGAGAAATGGTATATTTTTCTATTTATTCAAGACTTGTTTGGGATTCTTCATAGAGTTTAAAATTTTCTTTGTATAGTTTCTACATGTTTATTTCTAGAAATTTTCCATTTTCTGGGTTGTTTTGTTACTAGTGTTTTAAGATATTTTCTACCACAATGTTTTAATCTGGCCGTTGATGACTATAGGAAGCCTATGTTGTGTATATTCATTTTGTGACTAATCATCTTATAGAACTGTTTGTAATAGTTTTCAGTTGATTCTCTTGAACATTTTACATGTCTAATATTATCAAGTGCAGACAACACTTACTTTCATTTTCTTCTTTCTAAATTTTATAATTCTTATTTCCCTTTTTGTCTAATTTTGTTTGCTAGTTCCTCCAGAACAGTGTTCAAATATTTTAGTGATAGTGGCCATCATTGCCTGGCTTCTTATTTAAATAGGAATGACTTCTCCATATCAAACACAATTATCTCTTGTGGGTAGTTTTTCTCCCCATTGCTCTCCACTGGAGCAATTCAGAGATCATTTGAGTTCAAATTCTCAATTATATTTTTCTAGAATTATGTTACAAAATAATCCATATGCAAAGCCTTTTGTATGCTAGTTTCCTGACAAAGTTCTCTTTTTTCCCTTGTTAATTAAATAATTTAGAATTCCTTGCATCTTCTAAGTTTGGTATTTCACATATTTTTGCAGTCATTATTTTCATGTATATTTTAAATTTTATTTGCATAGATTTGAGCAATGTGATCTCAAATTATTCTTCTGATTTTCTGTCTGCCATTATTTACCTGTCATTTCTTGTTTTGTGTACTCATTTTCCTCCTTATTTCTATGAGTAAATTAATAATATTTTGTCTATTTCTAATCAGTATAAATATTCTTATATTTATTTCTTAGTTTCACCATTTTTCTTTTTGCTAATTTATTAATATCTGCTTCAGTCTTTATTATATCCATTTTTTGTTACACTTAGAGTGGTCTAAACTTTGAAAATCTGTTGCTTGAGATCTGCAGCTGCCTGAATTCAGTCTCATAATAATTGGTGTCCTTTTCTCACATTCTCTCTTATAGGAGAATATGTCTCCTGGAATTCACAAAGATGGAGTTTGTCTCTATTTTATTCAACTTATTATTTTATCTCCTAATTGTGCAAAAAATGTCTTGTCTCCCTGTTTCTTATGATTCTAATTGTTTCAGTAGAGGAGGTACGAGGAGGTGGCAGTGAAATTTTTCACTGACACCTTAAACCTGAAAGTCTTCCTCTAATATGTAAATGTTAATGTTTTTGTCTTTGGAGCCTCTTAGTTCTAGGTAGTTTTCTTTCACTATTTCAGAACCATCCCTAACCAATATTTCTGTTACTTCAAAATTTCAAAATTTATTTTTTTAATAAAGCTTTAATTCCTGAATTTTTGGAGATGTTTTGACTTTGCAAGTAAATAATTTTAAAATGTATAATGGATCTTATTTGTTCCACAAAATGCTGGGATTCTCGTCTTAAGGGAAAATTGAGATGATTAAGATATCATTGATAGCTATTTTACCTTTCTGAAATTTAGGATTTCACCTTGATGAATTTTTTTTTCAGGATCAAACTAGATATTGACTCTTTTGCTGACTGATATTTCCTACAAATATTAAGAGAGTTTAAATTTTATAATGCTATTATTTCTTGCTTTGTAATAGTTTTGTGATTGGGCTCAGAAAATGTCTAATCCAGTAGTTATTGGCTATGAGGTCTTATTAAAGTTATTTAAATATTCTGGGCTTCAGTTTCTCTCACCTTGATGAAAATTTATGTATCAGAATGCTTGTTTGTCACTAAATTCTGATAATGAGTTTTGGAAATTCATTTAATTTCTACTTATCTAACATGACTGTGTGCCAGAGATGGTGCTAAATGCAACAAATCATTTAATCCTCACCTCAAGAAGTAGATATTTATTTTTGACAGCCAGTTGTCATTTACATCTTGAATATCTGGCAGCCCCTTCAGGCTCAGTATGTTACAAATGGAATCCCATTCCCTGCCCTTTGGAAGCTTCTTTCTTCCCTCTCTTGTGTTCCCTTTTGCTTTTGATGGCATTACCATGCCTCCAGTCGTCCAGGCTTAAAACCTAAAAGTGAATATAAATGTCTTCTCTTCCATTGCATATGAAGTATATCATATTTATTTTTTATTTTTATTTTTTAAAATATTTATTCTGAGAGTGATAGAGATAGAGAGAGAGGGAATGGGGGAGGGGGGGGAGAGAGAGAGAGAGAGAGAGAGAGAGAGAGAGAGAGAGAGAGAGGAGAGAATCCTAAGCAGGCTCTGTGCTGTCAGCCTGATACAGGACCCAATCTCACAAACCATAAGATCTTGACCTGAGCTTAAATCAAGATTTGGACACTCAACCAACTGAGCCACGCAGGTTTCCCAAAGTATATTATATTTACACTTTTTTTCTTAATTGTTATCACCATCATCATTATTCTTCAGCCTCTCCACTTCCTACAATATAGCAGACTCTGTGCTGGGTATTGGTAATGAATAAGACAGCCAAGGTCTTTGGTGTATAAATGAGGTAACAATAATACAATAATACAGTGTGATTAGTAAGAAGAAATAAAGGGGTAAGTAAGTAGTAAGGAGAAATAAAGGGTAGTAAAGAAGCACATAAGAGGGTCCCCTTACCTACACCTGAGTCCTAAGAGATTTCCTTTGAAGCTGCATTTGTATAGATTGCAGAAATTTGTACCTAAAGTTGTGTGCTACTTTTTTTTAAGCTTATTTATTTTGAGAGAGAGAGAGAGAAAGAGGAAGAGAGAGAGAGTACCAAGGAGACTCCATGCTGCCAGTGCAGAGCCCCATGTGGGCCTTGAACTCATGAACTGTGAGATCATGACCTAAGCCCAAATCGAGAGTCAGAGGCTCAACTGCTTGAACTACCCAGGCACCCCCAAATTGTGGTTTCTATGGAAATTTAAAGCAACTTAAGGAAATGATAATGTGGCCAGGTGACTCTAAGATAGCCTCTGATGATCCCTGTCTCCTGGTTTATTATCTTGTGTAATCCCTTCCCCTTGAGTGTAGACAGGACCTGTGGCTTGCTTCTAGCCAACAGAATACCTCAAAGATGACAGAATGACACTTTTGTGAATCAGTTACATAAGATTCTGATTGGATTCTTTTATCGGACTCTACCGTTTTGTTGGTTCTGATGGCAACAAGCTGCCGTGTTCCATACCGCTCTATGGAGGGGATCACATGCAAGGTACAGAGATCAGCCACTGACCGGCAGCCAGAAAAGACCTAAGGTTCTCCATCCAACAGCCCAAAAGAAATCCTGCCAACAACTCCATGAACTTGGAAGCAGATCCTTTCCCATTGAACCTTCAGAAGAAACATTTTGACATCAGTGTTGTGAGAGACCCTGAAGCCTAGAAGTCAGCTAATCATACCTAATTTTGACTCAGAGACTCTATGAGAAAACACGCGTGTGTTGTTTTAAGCTATGAAGTATGAGATAATTTATTATGCAGCAATAGAGAATGAATACAATGAGGATGACCACCTACTTTCACAAAACACCACAGTCAATCTCGTGCTTCCCCAGACTGGAAAACATTTGTAGTATTTTAGGTGAGAGATAATTGTAAGCAAATGATGGTGGGTTTATCAAGAGATATAGATGGGGGCGCCTGGGTGGCTCAGTTGGTTGAGCGTCTGACTTCGGCTCAGGTCATGATCTCACGGTTCGTGAGTCCGAGCCCCGCGTCGGGCTTTGTGCTGACAGCTCAGAGCTTAGAGCCTGTTTCAGATTCTGTGTCTCCCTCTCTATGCTCACACCCTGCCTCTCTCTCAAGGATAAATAAAGATAAAAAAATAAAAAAAAATCATCTACCTAATATTCAAGGAGCTATGTGTTAACATCGGAAAGATAAGATCACATAAAGGGAGAGAGGGCCAAGAAAATCTCAGTTTACATCACATGTAAACGAATACAGAGTAGTATCATCCTCTATTGAAAGATAAAACACCAGGAATATCTTCTGTACAGAAACCCTCAGAGCTCATTCTGCCAGTATGTGGATGGTATAGGTACTGACAAAGGCCTATACTTGTATAGATGTAAACGTCCGCCGTTATCTTCATGTAGTTCAATATGTTATTAGTAGAAGTGAGATTTTTATTTTGTTATCTCCGTTTGCTTTGTTCTGTTTTGTTGCTTGATTGTCTTGGCATGGTGTATGGACAGAGGCAACTAAACATCAATCCTATACAATTGGCACATTATAAGACTAGGTGCAGAGGTTCTATATTGCATTACTGAAACTATGTTTAGCTTCTGCATTTATGATAGCAGTAGAGTTTTAGCTTCAGGTAAAAAAAGAATATTCTTCTTCAAAACATCTTCAAAATAACCTTGACATATTAAATTCTGAGTGACAAATCTATTCATTCAGTAGGTCAATTTCTTTTGTGTAGTACATTCAATTAATAATGAAGCACAATTACTATGATTGGAGTGAAAATTTGGAGATCCTAAAATACAAATTATGCTTTTTGTAAAGTAGAATTATCCAATTTTTACACTTTTTTTCAAGTTCAAACATCCTCAAGCTGTCCGATATATTTGCTTGACACAGGTTCTGGTTAAGGTTGACTTTTACTGGAAACTTCAGAGACAATAAATAGTTTTGGACAAATAACAATGTGTATTACATAAGGTATATTAAAAATGATTTCAAAAGGATGGTTATATTCTTTCAAGGGACATCATGTCAATATGTCTTCAAAGCAAAAACACATCTGAAAATTCCATAGTCAATTCACTATGTAGTCAACACTTGAACTCTAGAACTTTTCAATTTATTCTTGTAGGGGATGGCTTTTGCCATAGCTCTGTGCCTCTGTTACAAACAAATTGGGCTGGAAAATAGTGTATTCCAGCCATAACTTTTCTCACTTAAATCCCAGGCCTATTTCACCAAGGACAATATCTTAAAGAATAGAATAGCCTTGTAGAAAGGTTACATGAAAGGTAGTATTTATCTAGCTTAGAAGGGGTGGTTCCATTCAACTAGGTATTACTGTCTGTTAAATTTCAAGTCATCCAACTCAACTGAATGTTATGGAAACCAGAATCGATCTGTCTATTATCTATCTAGCTAGCTATCTATCATCACCTACTCTTTACCTTATGGTGATTTCTCAGAAGTACTCTTCCCACCTTTATTGGCTTGGGTCACTTCCACTCTCCCTTGAACTCTCAGGAGTCTCCAGCATTTCCTGAGCCCACAGACTCTGCTAAGTACTTTACTCTGTATGTCAGTAGCATCAGGGGCATGTGTTTGTCATGGTGTTTGTTCTGTTGTAGGAATAGTAGCTGTTTGTGACTTTTTCTCTCCAATTAGGCTATAGTCCCTTGAGAATAAGGCAACATGTCATTTCAATAGCCTGTACTAGGAACTAAGCATAGTTCTTGACACCCAGTCAATAACTGTTTGCTGATCTGATGAATTGAATAACATTATTTGTATATAACTAAACAGGCTTTAAGGAAAAAAAAAAAAGTAAAATGCAGTGAGCAAAGCAAATCACATGCTGGACATACCAATCCCTGAGAGCTATTTAAGAACAGCTCTCCCTAAGAGCTGCCCCCACGTATTTCCTTGAGCTACTCCTTTTTATTGATTAATTGAACCTCTTTGTTGATAAAATAAATGCTTTTTGAGAAGGTTAGCATATTTGGGTACTCTGGTGAATACATGTGAATTTGTTTCTTAGATTTATTGTGCCAAGGGCAAAAACCCACAAACAAAACAAAACAACTTGATAGGAGAGCCGGAATTTGAGGAAGGAAATGGTTTGGCTGAGAGAGAAGCCTTTGGCTTCAGTAAGCCAGAGACAGGGGCGGCGTGAGGGAGGGTCTTCCTGATGCACATTTATTCAAATTTTTCAGCACCTGAAGCTCCCATAAACCAGTGTACTGACTTTACTGCTTCAACCAGAGACTCTGAGCATCTGCCTCTCAGCAACAGAGCAGATCCCCAGAGCAGCACCTCTCTGAAGTAGCATGGAGAGTCATCTCCTCCAACACACAACGCTTGTAGTGTGGGTTACAGTGAACTCCACCTCCCAGCACAGTAGGTAAGAAACATGAACGCTTGTGATACAGAAGTGAATGATGTTAGGACATTTACTCTGTTCTTTCTCGGTGTGTCCTTTGCATATGAGCCGGTCTTACCACTATTCAGTGCTTTCTCACTCTCCACCAAAATAATTAGTGGCCACAATAGGTTGTGTGTCCACTTTTAGAAAAGAAAACTGTAAGGGACAGAAATTTGACACTACTGTGGTACACACGCTGAGGAGTCCTCCTTCCAGTATGTGCAATTCCAGTCTGGTACTAAAATGCCCTGGTGTTCTGCTTTTCCATGATATTATATAAACGGAGTCTGTGCTCCTCTCTGAAAAGTCTCTCCACATAGTCACTGGATCACTTTTCACTGCTCACTGTTTCAGCAATTTTCTCTTCTCTTTCATTATTATATTTTTCTTTTCTGCTAGATCTTTCCCATAAGCATAAATGCATTACTATTTCTTCCATCTCAAAAATTTGCCCTCCTTTGTGCCTACTTCCTTAAACATCTGCATAACCTAATTTTCTCACCAACTTTAAACCTTTGCTGGAATATTAGCTTCTCTAGGAGGCTTTTCTCCATCACAGTATTTAAAGTTGCCGCTCACCCCCTCTGTCTGTCATATTTATTCTGTACCTATTTTTTTCTCATAGCATTTTTCCTCTAAAGGCACAATTATTTATTTGGCTGGGTTTTAAACAATTTTTTTTGCTCATGTTCTCTTACTTAAGTGAAGCTGCATAAATAAATATGTAAACAGACTACTTCCTGAATTTAGTAGGTTCTCAGTAAATGTAGAATGAACAAATTCATAAATGATGACATTCATTTCATTTCTTGAGAGACTCAGTCTTAAGGTTTCACTATAAAAATAAAACTTAATTTTAAATTTTTTCATGTTTATTTATTTATTTTAGGACAGAGAGAGAGACTGGGTATGAACAGAAGCAGACAGAGAGGGAGAGAGAATCCCAAGCAGCCTCTGTGCTGTCTGTAGGAAGCCTGATGCAGGGCTCAATCCCACAAATCATGGATCATGACCAGAGCCAAAGTCAAGAATTAAACACATAACCAACTGAGGCAACCAGGAGCCCTAAAAATAAAATTTCTTAACTAAGAACCATTGTATTGCAGTTACAAAAGTTAATTTCACTTTTTATTTGCATTCTCCTTTGTTTCATAGAGCTTGATTCATTCTTGGTTCCAGAATTTTTGTGTTTTCTGGGTGTGTGGTCTTCCAGGTATTATAGGTAGTTTAAGAAAGGGGCTTCTAGATTGACAAAACTATTTACTCTGTATCTATTATAAGGCAGAAGAAACAGTTCTTTGAGGACTTTTAAGAAGAATATTTTTTGTACCCAGAAGCACTCATTCAAAGATTCTTCCTTTCCAGGTGCTATGTTCCCCTTTAGACTAGGCATTGATGCAGAACTTAATACAAATTAATTGTTCACAAAGCTGGCCATCACTTCCTTATTTTCCACTAAGGAAACTACCTAGTGTGGTTTATATTTGACTTGAGTCTGTAGAATAGGTCTTCACTAAGTCCTTATTAAACTGAACTCAATTCACTGATCAGTTTCAGTCATTAGCTAACAAGGCAGAAGTACGGAGGCAAGACTAGAAAGAGTTGGTGAAGGACTTGTGGGAAGGATCCCTTAATGTGATGAAGAGCTATGTCTTTAGTAGATATTTTTAAATGGAGTAAGGGACTAAAATAGAAATATAGGGTAATCTTAGCCGTAATTGCTATTTACATAAACTTCCTCTTTTAAACTATCTGGTATTACTTTTTAAAGACCTGTGCTGACTCTTAATTGCATCTTTCCCCCTCTTATGATGGAAATTATGCTTTACTTCTGTTAGAGGTGTGTCTCCACCTGGCTGTTGAGTTCTAAAATTATTCTTTTTTTAACCCCTTACTACATGAGTGCAAGCATGTGCTCTCATGTGCATGAGCACACATGAAAATTTCATATTTTCCATGTATGGCCCTTCATTCCTGAGGTTTGCCAATTTAAAAGAGAGCTCTTTTAACTTGGAAAATGGGGTTGGGTTTCTGTTTTAGATACAGAAAAATAAGAAATAATACTTTATTTTCCACAGACCCTGTTTCAAACTTGTTTTTACATTAAAATTATCTGAGAAAAAAATTAAATACCAATTCCTTGGCTTCATCTCAATCCAACTGAATTAGAATCTTACAAAGTGTACGCAGGCACTAGTACTTTTTTAACATCACAATTCCCATTTAATCAATCCCTATTATTAACGGACCCTGAACTTCACTACTGGTTAAGAGTCTTTAAAAAAAAAGAATTCTGTACCTCTGTCACTCACAACTTGCTGGAACATCTTGCTATCCTATTGCCTCATCTATAAATTTTTCAAGTTTGCACTTTCTCGAAGATGAGGAATAGCTTGAGGCATTTTTTCTAACCATTATCTTTCTTATAATTTTCTTGGAAAAGTGTGGTGGCAAACAAATGTTCCTTGAAATCATATTCAAAATCCTTTTGTGGTTATATTAAACTTGCAATGAGAAAGAAGTCTGGAATACTGCAAGTTATTTATACAAAGAAAAGAAAGAGGTACATGTTTTCTGGCTTGTTTAAGTAATCGGCTCATCCACCCTGCACACCTATTTGTATTGCCAAGGTCAAAGTTGAGAAAAGATAGTCTCTTAGGGTACCTACTAATTTCTGTGTATCCATGCATTCTTTATTTTTTGAATGAATAATCACACTCTCTAAAACTGCATTTGGATTTTAGGAAGATAAGAATGACAAATCATAAAGCAATGAAGTACCAGAAGAAACACTAGGCTTAAAAGTTTTATATTGTCTTTTTTTGGTAAGTCAATAATAAGCTACCAAGGGAGAGAATATGAAGGTGTGGAAATGCTGTAAAGTTTAGAGTAAGATAAACCTGAGTGTGAATCTCATGTTTTTCATTCACAACCTACAGCCACTGCCTTGGCAAGTCTGAATCAGACCACCCCTCGCCATTTCCATAGCTACAGCCCTCAATTGAGGTAGTAGCATCAACCAGCTGTACAACAGCTCCTGGCCCTCTGCCACTAGGAAGAGGAAGACGATCTTTCCTATCTCATCCTTCAAGAACCTTCCCTATGTAGTAGTCTAAGTAATCCTTTTTGTTGTCGTTGTTTTCAGCTTTATTAAGGGATAATTGACACATAGTAATTGTATATATTTAAGGAGTACAACTTGGTGATTTGATATATTGTATACATTGTGAAATGATCACCACAATCAAGCTAATTAATATTCGTCTCCTCAAATACTTGCTTGCTCCTTATTTCCTTCCTTCCTTTCTTCCTTCCTTCCTTCCTTCCTTCCTTCCTTCCTTCCTTCCTTCCTTTCTTCCTCTTCTCTCTCTCTCTCTCCCTCCCTCCCTCTCTTTTACGCTCTCTCTCTTTTCTTCTTGTGGTGAGAACACTTAAGATCTTCCCATTTGGCAAATTTCAAATATGTAAATCACTATTGTTAACTATAGTCACCAAGCTGAACATTAGATCTTCAGAATTTATTCATCTTGCATAATTGAAAATTTGTACCCCTTGATGCTTCTCTGCATTACTCCCTCCCCCACCTACAGTCCCCAGTAACCAGCATTCTCCACTCTGCTGCTATGAATTTGACTGTGTTGGATTCCACATATAAGTGAAATCATACAGTGTTTGTCTTTCTGTGTCTGGCTTATTTCACTTAGCATAATGTCCTACAGATTCATCCATGTGGCTGTGAATTAAAGGACTTCCTTTTTTTTTTTTTAAGGCTGAAATCTTTTTAAAGCAAAAGTCTGACTGCTTAAAATCCTCCACTTACTTCTTATTGTAATTAGAATAAATTCCACATTCTTTATTCTGGCTCTAAAGTTCTGATCTCATCTTCCACCCTCTTCTCCTTGCTATATACACTTCAATCACACAACTGTCTCTGGAATAGGCTAAGCTAATTCTCATGGTCTTACACAGACAATTCTAGAGCAAGATAGAGATGAGAGTAAGGACTTATCTCATGCCCTCATCAGGCAATACCATATTTAATACTTTCCAAATATGTTACCTTTTCTGTGAAACTTTTTTAAATGAGATCATGGGAAAGTCATTGCAAATGTCTAGAAATTATTGAGCTATACAAGCTAAGAGAGTGGAGCTATTTATTTTAGGCATTGAAAGATTATTAAGTAATTGATAGCCAAAGATAAGGTGATTGAATTCTTCATCACAACCAAAATTATAACCACTACTAATACAATATACCAGACACTTTATTTAATATTGTAGATAATATAAAGTGAATAAAGATAAAACAGGCTTTGCTCTTAATTGCTTAAAATCTAGAAGAGAGGATATGGCAAGCATAATGATAATTCCACTACTAAGGATAATATGTGTCATAAGAGTCAGACTTTCAGGGGTAGGGTAGGGGTTTTACAAATAAGGGTGTAATAGATATGAATCCCACTGTAAACAATGGTGATTTAACAGTTTATATATCTGTTCCCCAATCTGTTTCAACTGCTTCTCTGTAATTGAATTGAAATATAAGATTAGTTAAGTTTGGGGGTCAAGCAAGGAATTGAGGAAGGGTTAATAAAGGAATGGCATTTGAGCTGGACCTGGAAAGTGGGGGATATAATGGAATATGTTTTTATTATCTCTTTCTTAATTCAGTCATGACTTTTACCAAGAAAATACAATGAGCTTTGTGATTTTGTAGAAGTATACTTGTTGAATGTTACTAGTGAGAGTCTTCCAAGGAAAATAGAGGACTCCAGTCTCTGGAATGAGAAGGATCTTGGACAAGTAAATTGATCTCAGATTTTCTTCCCTAGCTTGTAAAATGTCCCATTTGTGTGATTATTGTAAAGCTTAGAAGGAATAATATGAAATCTCTGACATATAGGTGATTAATTAATGCTATATGTCAGTTTTACTTTTTAATAACTGGAGAAACTGTATACTACAGAAAGTCGGCAGAATTGTGGATGGTTAAAGTGTGTCCTCTGTATTAATCAGATGGCCTTCGAATTCTGGCTCTGCCCCCTCATTTGCTTTGTGATCTTGAGTAAGTAACTTAACATTGCTTTGCCTCATTTCTTTCATCTGTGAAGTGGGGGTTATAATATATCCTATCTCAGAGGGCTGTTGTAGGGATATTATGCCACATAATTTGTATAAAATGCCTGCTACACTAAAAAATATGTAAAATTTTATAATAATAGTATCTTTAATATGGAGTTGTTAATCTGATGATCTATGGTATATGACATGTCGACATATGCCAGGAAAATTGCTTTTTGATGAACAGATTATTCTCAAATAAAAAACTTCAGCTAATCAGATATATAGGCCCAGAGTGCTATTTTGAAGCACGTGCCATTCAATATTCTCATTTTATTTGACCATGTTGCCAGTGTTGTTGTTGTTGTTGTTGTTGTTTTACTTATGCTTTTATGATTCACTATTTATCACTGGTTTTTTAAAATATGGTAAGAGAGGTCAAATCCAGGAAGTGATGGAAGGTATAGTCCCACCTCAGAAAAAAATAATCCAATCTAATCTAATCTTGTTAGAAGAGAATGCCTTTAGGGGTGCTAGAGATTTAAGGATAGAATTTTTCTATTGTGAGCCAAGCAATAATAAAGTGAAGACTAGAAAGTGAAGAAATTGTTGCCCATGAGAGGAGTTTCTTGCTTGACTGTTTCCTCTCAAACCTCATTACGTAAGTTGACTGATTGCTTTTCTCAAACTCAGATTCAGATCCTAAGTATAGAAGAGCAATTCTAGTGAAATACTTAATGTAAATCCTTTGGAGTAAAACATTTTATTTCTATATGCTTATAATTGTTTCCCAGCATACTCAGAAGAGTGTATAATTTGAAAATTCTGGAACTGAAAGTTACATTCCCTAAGTAAGCATGAAAAAAAAATTTTGGTCCACCTCAATAAGAAATGAGGTTTATTGATTCAGTTTTCCCTCAACTAGATTGATAAGCAGAAAGACTGTCCCCAGCAGAATTCTGGAAGAGGAAGATATTACTACAACTAGTCTACCTAACTTGCTAGTGCAGGTTTCATATCTAAATGCAACATGGTGAAGACGTACTTGTTTGCTCAAGGGAGGGAAGAGCTACACCGTTCACTTTAAAGACTCAGGCTTCTTGCTTACCTTCCATGCCCTAAGTTACCTCCCTGTTCTTTTCATGTATTCTGCACTCCAGCCAAACTGAATAACTATCTGCTGCTATCCATTATTTCTAAGGATTTTTTAATTTGCTTTTAAATTTTTTTTTAAAGTTTATTTATTTTGAGAGAAACAGAGACAGTGCAAGTAGGGGAGGGGCAGAGAGAGGGAGGGAGAGAGAGGGGATCCCAAGCAGGCTCTGTGGTGCCAATGCAGAGCCTGATGTGTGTCTCAAACTCATGAAACTGTGAGATCATGACCTGAGCCAAAACCAAGAATCGGACACTTAACTGACTGAGCCACCCAGCTCTCCCATGATTTTTGAATTTGTATACACAGTCACCTGCAGGTATCATCTCCCTGTCCACACACCCAAACCTAACTCTTCATCTAATCTCAGTTAAATGCAACTTGTCCTTTGAAGCCTTTCCTGTTTTCAACAAGAAATGATCCTATACTTTACAAAAGTCTCGTCGACCTTCCTCATGGCTTCTGTTATGGCATTTTATTCTTCATATTCATTGTGTATGTACAAAATGCCAAATGGTTCTAGGAATACAGCAGTGGCTAAAACAGTCAGAAATCCTTGTAAACTCAATAAATGAGTTAAAATGTGTGTTAGTGATTTATGCTAAAAAGAAGAATGCAGAAGAGGAAGTGGAAGTGGAAAGACAGCAATTTTATCTGGTCAGATGAGTCCTGACAGCAAAGGAGACACAGGAGTAAAGACATGAAGCATGATGTGCATGTAGGAGAAGAGCATTCAGGCAGAGGGAAGAGCAAGCATGAAGATTCTGGGTGGGAGTGGACCTTATGTGGGATATCACTGGGCTGGGATTGGAGTGACCAAGAGGGAAAGGAATAGCAGATGTCATAGAGGTGAGGGGTGGGGAGTCATAGAGGAGCATGAGGAAGAACAGGCAGACCGTAAAGGTCTTTAGAGTGACTGACTTTTTCTCAGAGTTAGATGACCAAACCATAGAAAGGGTCTTGATCACCACAGAAGAATGATAGAACTTGTATTTTAACAAGAGCAACAGTGCAGCAGTGAGAACATGTGGATTCTGGAAATACTCTGAAGATAGAAACTATTGAATTTATTGAAAGATTGACCATCAGGAGAAAAAGAGGAGCAAGTGGAACTCAAAGGCCCTTTGACTTGAATGATTAGAAAGAAGGAGATTCCATTAGTTGAAATGGAAAAAGCTAGAAAAGGAACAGAAAACAGTGTCAGGCATTCTGGTTTGAACATGTACAGTTTAAGGTTACTGCCCTGTTTTGTAATTAGTTGGACATGTAAGTTTGGGGGAACAATTGGGAGCAATTGGTATCAATGATGCCAATTTGGGAGTTATAAGCATTTATTTTTCATCTTTTCTTTTTTTAGATCTATTTTTATTGTTTTGAGGAACCTCCATACTGTTTTCCACAATGGTTGCACCGATTTATATTCCCATCAGCAGTGCACAACGGTTCTCTTTTCTCCACATTCTCACCAATACTTGTTATTTCCGGTGTTTTTGACTATAGCCATCCTAACAGGTGTGAGGTGACATCTCCTTGTGGTTTTGATTTGAATTTCCCTGATAATGAGTGATGTAGAAAACCTTTCATATATTGTTGGCCATTTGTATATCTTCTTTGGGAAAATGTCTATTCAAATTTCTTGCTCATTTTTGGTTCTTTGGTTTTTTGCTATTGTGTGAATTCCTTGTGTATTTTTTATATTAATGTCCATTGACTATATGCTTTGCAAATATTTTCTCCCATTCCATTGGTTGCCTTTTCATTTCGTTGATGGTTTCTTTCACTGAGCAGGAACTTTTTTAGTTTTATGTAGTTTCACTTACAATTTTTGCTTCTGTTACATTTGTTTTTGGTGTCAAATCCAAAGGTTAATTATCAATGCCAATGTCATGGAGCTTACTGCCTATCTTTTCTTCTGGGAGTTTACAATTTCAGGTTTTATATTCAAGTCTTTAACCCATTTTGAGTCGATTTTTGTGCATGGTGTAAGATAGGAACCCAACTTCATTCTTTTGTATGTTAGTGTCCAGTTTTCCCAATACCATATTGAAGAGACTGTTCTTTCTTCATTGTGTATTATTGGCTCCTATGTTGTAAATTAATTGACTGTCTATGCATGAATAAGTCAAAGTTCTCTTTTCTGTTCCATTGATCTATGTAATTTCAGTATTTATGCCAATAGCATACTGTTTGATTACTATGGCTTTGTAATATAGTTTGAAATCCGAATGTGTGGTGCCTCCAGCATTGTTCTTTCTCAAGGTTTCAAACAGGGTCTGCTTGGCTTTATACAAATTTTAGGGTTCCTTTTTCTATTTCTGTGGAAAATGCCAGTTTTTATAGGAATTGCAATGAATCTGCAGATTACTTTGAATTGTATGGACATTTTAACAATATGAATTTTTCCAATCTCTAAACACGGAATAACTTTGCATTTATTTGTTTCTTCTTCAATTTATTTCATCAATGACTTATAATTTTCAGTGTAGACTTCTTACCTACTTATTTAAATTGATTCCTAAGTATTTTCTTTGGTGCAATTGTAAATGGGATTGTTTTCTTAATTTCTCTTTCTGATAGTTCTGTCTAGTTCTGTTAGCATACAGAAATACAACTGATTTTTGTGTGTTGATTTTGTATCCTGAAACTTTTCTTAACTCTTTTTTTATTAGTTCTGACAATTTTTTGATGGAGTCTTTGGGTTTTCTAAACAGATCATGTCATCTGTAAACAGAGACAATTTTACTTCCTCCATTCCAATTTGGATGCCTTTATCCCCATTGTTACTTAATTTTTCAGGCAAAGACTTCCAATACTATTTTGAATGAAAATGGAGAATGCGCATCTATCTTTTTCCTCATATTAGAGGAAATACTTTGATCTTTTTATCATTGAGTATGATTTTAGCTGTGGGCTTGTCATATAAGGCCTTTGTTTTGTTGAGATAGGTTCCCTCTATACCACTTTGTTGAGAACTTTTATCATGAACAGATGTTGAATTTCGTCAGATGCCTTTATTGCATCTATTGAGATGATCATATGATTTTTATCCTTCATTTTGTTTATGTTATGTACTACAATTATAGGCTTACATATGTTGAACTATCCTTGCATACTTAGAATAAATCCCACTTGATAATGGTCTATGCTGCTTTTAATGTAATGTTGAATTTGGTTTGCTAATATTTTTTGAGGATTTTTCCATCTATGTTTGTCAGAGATATTGGCCTGTGATTTTCTTTTCTTGTAGTGTCCTTGTCTGGTTTTAGCATCAGGGCATTGCTGGCCTTCTAAAATGAATTGGGAAATATTCCCTCCTCTTCTATTTTTTGGAAGAGTTTAAAAGGATTGGTATTAATTGTTTTTTAAAACATTTAATAGAATTTACCAATGAAGTCATCTGGCCCTAGACTTTTGTTTATTGAGAGGTTTTTGATTACTTCTAGTAATTTCTTTATTTTTTTAGATTTACTGTGTCTTCATGTTTTAGTCCTGGTAGGTTATGTTTTTCTAGGAACTTATCTGTTTTTTCAAGGTTATCCAACTTATTGGTATACAATTGTTCAGAATAGTTTATCGTGATCTTTAGTATTTCTTCGTAATCCATTGTAGTGTCTCTTCTTTCATTATAATTTTGAGTCTTCTCTCCTTTTTTCTTAGTCTAGCTAAAGTTTGTCAATGTGTTTATCTTTTCAAAAAACATGCTCTTAGGTTTGTTTTTTTTTTAATCTTTCCATTGTCTTTTAGTCTCCATTTCACTTATTTCTATTCTGATCTTTCTTATTTCCTTCCTTTGACTGACTCTGGGTTTATTTTGTTCTTCTTTTACTAGTAGTAATTTTAGATTGATTATTTGAGATCTTTCTTTTGTCTTTATGTCAGTGTTTATTCCTATAAACTTTCTTCTTAGAATTGCTTTTGCTCTACCCCTAAGTTTCAGTATGCTGTATTATCATTTCATTTGTTTCAAGATGTGTTTGGATTTTTCCTTTGATTTCTTCTTTGACCCATTGATTCTTCAGGAGCATTTTATTTAAGTTCCACATATTTGTGAATTTTCTATTTTTCTTGTAATTGATTTCTACTTTCATACCATTGTGGTTGGAAAAGATGCTTGATATGGTTGTAGTTTTCTTAAATTTCTTACTTTTGTTAAGACTTAAATTTTTTATTGCCTAATATATGACCTATCCTGGAAAATGTTCCATGTGCTCTTGAAAAGAATGTGTATTCTGCTGCTGTTTATGAAATGTTCTGTATATGTCTGTTAGGTCTATCTGGTCTAATGTGAAGTTTAAGTCCATCATTTCCTTACTGATTTTCTGTCTAGGTGATCTATTCTTTATTGAAAATGTGGTATTGAAGTCCCTTATTATTATTGTATTGTGGCTTATTTCTTGCTTTAGATCTGTTATTATTTGCTTTATATATTTAGATGCTCCAGTATTTAGTCCACAAATATTTACAATTGTTGTATCCTTGATGAATTGGCCCCTTATCTTTATATAATAACCTCTTTTTGTCTCATAATTTTTGGATTATGGTTCATTTTGTTTCATATGAGTATAGCTATCCCAGCTTTATTTTGGTTTCCATTTTAATGGAACATCTTTTTCCATCTCTTCACCTTCATTTGACATGTTTCCTTAAAGCTGAAGTAAATCTCTTGTAGGCAACATATGGTTCAGTCTTGTTTTTATCTGTTCAGCCACTCTGTCTTGTGATTGTAAAATTTAGTTCCTTTACATTTAAAGTAACTAGTAAAAGCTACGGACTTACTATTGCCATTTTGTTCATTGTTTTCTGGCTGTTTTATAGTTCCTTTATTCCTTTATTCTTCTCTTACTCTCTTTCTTTGAGATTTGATGATTTTCTATGGGGCTATGTTCTGATTCCCTTCTCTTTATCTTTTGTGTGTCTAGTATAGGTTTTTGGTTTGTGGTTATCACAAGGTTTATGTAAAAAAATTCATAGTTATAAAAATCCATTTTAAATTGAAAGCAACTTAACTTCAACTGTGTATAAAAGTTCTACATTTTTAAACTTCTTCCCAGACCTCCATGGAAGGAGGGAAATTTAGGGGCCTCCTATGTCATCATCTTGGTCTGGAGTTAAGATATATGCTACCATTTTTTAAAAAATAATCCAGACTATTTGTGTAAAATTATTAATAAAAGACAACTGCTACATTAAAATATCAAATTTTGCATAAGTTTGAACAATTCTTTGTAGTTCTAAAGAGCTCATGATGCCAGAATTCATCTGTTAGTATCTGCAAGTGAGTTCATTAAATTTGCCTTAGTGCTGTAAAAGGCACATTTTGCTATTTTCCCATGTCTATTTTATCTTTTACAAGACATTCTAGCGATATATCTTATGCTCCAAATTTTATAATACAATATTGCAGTGTTGTTAATATATTTCTAATACTTTTATATTAATTTTAATATTAGAATCATGTTTTCCTTAAAAAGACAGAGTTCTCACAAGGATACATGAAATAATTACACAAAATATTTTAGTTTCTTATGCAATATTATTTTTAAAAAGAATGCAAAATATTTAAGCAGTTAGCATATGACTCTTCTCTTTCATTCAAATCAGAACACCTGCACCAAGGTATTTTGTAGTTTATGATGCTGCAGATGTGAAAAGATAAAAGAAGAAATGAATTTATTCTATTATGGAAAGAATGGATGAGAATGGAGGGATTAGCACATTTCTAGAGCATACATTCACATAGATTGTTTGAGATTAGATGAATAAAATTATGTGGCTAAATCTATACACTAAAAACCATCGTGTACATTTTACCTTCCTATTTCTAAAGAAGTAGCTTCATGGATTTAGTCATTGAATTAAAGAACTTCGAGTTTTGGATACAAATGATTCTTCAATCATCTCTTTGTCAGACAATTTATATTCTATAGTTGGGTTTAAAATAGCATTCCTGACAGAGAATATCATGTGCAAAAGCCTTGAGCAAGAAGTACGGAGGTACTTTTGAAGAACTTTTCAAGAAATTCTAATGGCAACAGTCCTTAAATGTAGTGGAATGTGATCATAATATATTATTACATGACAAGATAAGGTTATGAAACACATGTATAACATTGTTATTTTTTTGAACACCCATATCTAAGTGGCTTAGTATAATTGTTGAAAGCAGAGACTCTAAAGTCAGACTGCCCAGGGCCTACCTCCCAGCTCTGCCACACATCAGCTGTGTTACCTTGCACATATCCTAAAGTAGTATGAGCCTGAATTTTCTGATCTGTCAAATGGGAATATTAATAATAGCTTTCATAGTGCATTTAGGAGAATTAGATATGATTATATAATTAAAGTATTCTGAACTGTGTGGCAATAGCACTTAGTGTTCAGGAATTATTAACTATTATTCTATTATTTATAGGACTTTCTAATAGGAAAGATATGTGAAAATGTTAATGCTTTTTTTATGCATTGCAAAATTAAAGTGAATCCTAACTGCATACCCTTTATTTACATGTACTTTATAAAATGTCTACCATGAATTGTGCTCTAAGGAATTCTACCATGGCTTCTACATATATTTAGAGAATGGATGACCACAAGTAGGTTCTAAGTATTTAAGTAAATTAGTAAGCATTAACATTTTATAATTTCAATCTGAAAGGAACATTTGAACTATTGTTTTGCAAGTAGTAAGTCTGCTCTTGACTAAGTATAGTAAAGTGTAAGTATGAAAAGGGTATGTTTATTGAATAAAGTATGATCAAAATATTTATAGGTAGATATAATTGATTTTATAATTGTAGAGAAGAAAATAAATATTTGCTTAAAAAAAAACACCATATGATAGGTGCTTGTCACTTTTTTCTAGTGATTCATTGCTTACTTTGTTCCCAGAGGGTCTTTCTGTGTTCTTGGATGGGTTGGCAGTGTGGAGCAGCACTTGGAATGGAAATTATAAGACTGAATATTTGATGTAGTACTTCTAAGTTTTGTTAAGCTGTGTGGCCTTGAGCAAGTCACTTAATATCCCTATATCTCTAATCCCTCTTCTAAAAAATGAAGAAAATAATATCTGACTTGCTGTAGATTTGCTGCTGTGAGGATCACAGAAATGCTACATATAAAAGTACCATGAAAGCTTTAAGTCACTAAATAGATGTAAAGTATTCTCAACCGTGCAAATTTTAAAAGCATAAAACTTTGTTGCTATTATGAATGTGAATGGGCATTTCTCAGGGACTTTAGTATGAAGATAAAAGAATACTGACTTGAATTTTGCAATAAAAACAGGCATTGCTTCACTTCAGTGTCCAGCAGATGCAGATCAGACTTTTCAGGCCCATCCTCCCGATGGGGACAAAGAGAAACTCTGGACAAAATGTATATTTAAAACATACTGCCTGAAAGCATTGGAGAACCAACACTGCAGTGAAGAACTATGTGGCTAAGATCATTTAGAAAATAGAAATACAGAGAGGGGAAACCTAGCATTTGAGTCTGGTTTCCTCTCGTATTGTCTGTCAATTTTAGGGCAAAAAAAGGGGGCTTTTTTGTTTGTTTGTTTGTTTTCCAACATGGAAGCTGAGAAGCTAAGCAAAGCTTTTAATTGTTTTGCAGGTCTAAGGGAACAAACAAAAAAAAGGAGTAAATGAATGAGCATAAAGACAGAAATGTAGTAAAGTTTTTATTCTGAGACCATAATGGGGTCTAGGAATAAGAGGGAAAGAGGATGGCTCTTAGAAGTTGAAAACTTACGTCCACACAAAAACCTGTCCACAGCTCTTTATAGCTGCTTTATTCATAATTGTTAAAGCTTGGAAGCAACTGAGATGCCCTTCAGTAGGCACATGGGTAGATGAAGTGTGGAACATCCAGAACACGGAATATTAGCATTAAAAAGAAACGAGCTATCAAGCAATGAAAAGACATGGAAGAAGATTAAATGCATATTACTAAGCAAATTAAGTCCATTCTGAAAGGCCACATACTCTTATGATTCCATCTATATGATGTTCTGGAAAAGGCAAAACTATGAAGACAGTAAAATGCTCAGTGATTGCAAGGGATTGGAGGAAGACAGAAATGAATAAGCAGAGTATAGAGAGGTTTTAGGGTTGTGGAAATACTCTATATGATATTAAAATGGTGGATACATGTCATTATACATTTGTCCAAACCCACAGAATGTACCATCCTAGGAGGAAATGGTAATGTAAAGTAGGGACTTGGGGTGATTATAATGTGTCAATGTACGTTCATCAGTGGTAACAAATGTATCCTTCTGGGGGAGGATGTTACTAATGGGATAGGCTATGCACTGTATGGGAACAGGGCTATCTGGGTGATCTCTGTACTTTCCTCTCAATTTTGTGGGAAACCTAAAATTTCTCTAAAAAAGTAAAATCTTTTTAGAAAAGTAGGTAGCTGCTTTGCGAACAGACTACATGATGTTCAAAAGTAAAAATAAATCACAGAATGATTTAATCCACGAGGATATAATAACACCTAACATTCTTTGATTTTTTTTATAGAATTGTGCTAAGCATTGAATTTTCTTATTTAACATACATAAAAACCTAGACACTTGACATTATCATTAACCTCATTTTGGAAATGGGAAAACCAAGTCTTACACAGCGTAAGTAACTTTCCCAAACACTAGATTTAGGATTTGGAAGTGCACGGCCCTATCCATAGTTTGTGTTCTTATTATACAAAAGATGGTGAAACAATTGCAGTAACAACAATTTCTCTTCAAGATTTTCAAATCCTGAGAGGTTGTAGTAACTGATGTTGATGAAGAAAAACTGCCTGGCATATCAGCAGAGAATCATAGATTTTCAGAATTGAAAGGGACCTTCGATACCATCCTTCTATCTGAATACTTTCCATCAAATGGTAATTAATCTCCCTTTTGGGCACCACTAATGATAATTAGCTCTTCATTCTAGTAAAGGTTCATACCATTAGAAATCATCTTTTAGTGGAGCTGAAATTTGTGGGGTTTTGTTTTGGTTTAGATTCCAATCACTGGCTCTAATTGTGTCCTTGATTAATTCAGAATAAGTAATTCATATTATCCTAAGTAGTACTGAGGTACTTACATACCAGGTTATGTGTAAATAATTTCTTCTTTAGGTTAAGTATTCCCATTTATTTCTTCTTTTTCTCATATGGCATAATTCCTGATAGCCTTCCTCAGGATGTGCTCATTTGTCCATGTCCCTTATTGGTATAATTGGGACATTTTATAGGATAATTGCAGATAAAAAAAATAACATGTCAAGATCTAGGATGTGATAGACCTTTTTCTTTCACATTTTCTTGAGAATTCAAAGTGGTGATGTTCTCAATTTCTCCTGTGTTTACTAGAATAAGCCCTCTTAAAAACTGCCACTTTCATTTGTTTGTGATTTACTAAAATTTCTCTGTTCTCCTTTTTGGGCTCAGAAAATAAACTTATACAACAGTGGTATTTTTTTCTCAATATAAGATTATTTCTTTATGATATATTCCTAGCAGAGGAATTGCTGGATAAGAATTTGTGTTAGTTAGGATAGAGGCTAAGTTGTAACAAAGAAGATTCCAAAAATACAATGGCTTGAATACACGAGAATTTTTTTTCTCTCTGTCTCAGAAAACAGTCTAACCAGCAGGTCAGCTCTGCCTCATGAAATCTTTTAGCAATGGAGACTTCCTCCCTCTCATTCTTGTTTAGACACTGCCCTCATCTTCGTGATCAAAAAAACCTGTGCCATTGCCCAAATCTTCTTTGCAGCCTAAAGGAAAGACAGCAGCAGTTCAGGATAAGCAACTTGACTTTTAAATTGGAACTGACCTGGGGGCGCCTGGGTAGCTCAGTTAGTTAAGTGTCTGACTTTGGCCCAGGTCATGATCTCTCAGTTCATGGGTTCTAGCCTTGCACTGGGCTCTGTACTTACAGCTCAGAGCCTGGAGCCTGCTTCAGATTCTGTCTCCCTCTCTCTCTGCCCCTCCCCTGATTGTTTCTCTCTCACTCTGTGTGTGTCTCTCTCTCTGTCTCAAAAATAAATAAACATTAAAAAAATTGGAACGGGGGCGCCTGGGTGGCTCAGTCGGTTAAGTGTCAGACTTAAGCTCAGGTCGTGATCTCACGTTCGTGGGTCAAGCCCCATGTCGGGCTCTGTGCTGACAGCTAGCTCAGAGCCTGGAGCTTGCTTCAGATCTGTGTCTCCCTCTCACTCTCTCCCTCCTTGACTCACACACACTCTCTCTCTCTCTCAAATATAAATAAACGTTTTAAAAAAATTGGAACTGACCTGGAAGTTGTATATATAATTTTGTTCTATTTCCTTAAAGAGAAAGGAATCCAGTAGCCAAGTTGGACTGGATTTGGTTGCCAGGGGGCAGGGGAATGTGGTCCCTAACTGTGAAGCCACATACCCAGCTCCAGCAATTTTACTATGAAAAGAACCAGGAATTAACATTTGGTCTATGTTAGTCTCTGCTGCAGAGATTATTTTCTTTGTTTTTATCAATCTTAAAATATTTTTCAAAATGGCTCTACAGAATTTTCATTAACTGAGGCTATTCAAAATGTTAGTAACCATATTAATCTGTAATGTGAACAAATAAAAAATTTCAGCTGCATGAAACCATTAACAAGATCAACATCAACAGGTTTGGGACATAATTGACTTAGTAAGCAAACATCTCAATTTATAGAAACCGAAAGGTGTAGGAATTTGCATGCTGGCCGCAAGCATTTACAGTGTCACGGGCTTTAGTGAGTATAATTTACATTAAGGATAGGGAGCCAAACTTTATCATGCAGGTTGTTAAATGGAGTTAGTTAATATAGTTTTTTTTTATCCTATCTTTTCTGTGGCACTTGCTGCTTTGCTCTGAATACCATCTCACCAAACATGGACTCAAGCTATAATCTAGTTATACTACAGTGAAAAAAATAGTTCCCATTTCTCAGGGATGCTGGTATTTTTTCAAGTGAATATTGCTTGCATTTGGAGAGTCATTTGCTAATTTTTCACTGTTATATGGAAAACAGTGTTTGTACATACAAGAGAAAATGATTAAGGGGAAACCAAAATTTGTATTGGTGATTTTTGAAGACATCAAAATAGATAATAATACACATTAAAACAGTAACCAAAACCTCATATTCCTTTGATTTCAATCATAAGCAAAGAAAGCTTGTGATTTTCATTTCCAACCTGCTGCATTCTGTTCTCAAGCTATTTTCTATTCATATTCATTTTTAAAAGTTTTGCTTCAGGATAGTCTCATTGAACTGCAAAAATCTGAGGTAAGGCAACCACACAGAATTTCAAATGTGGCCCCACTCTTAAACTTGGGATGGCCAGTCCACAACCATTCACTAGAACCTGCTCTAGGAGAGTTCTGTACTGGGTACAGTCAGGGGGAAGGAAACAGTCTCCAACTTCCAGGATCTTGCCGTTTAGTTTGCGAAGATAAAATATACTCTAAGATGCAACCATTTACCAAGCCTAAGATTTAAAATAAGCCTTGACTCATTCCTTTTCCTCACTCCAGCATACAATTAATCATAAATTCTCATATTCTAATATCTCATCCCCACAGCATTCCAGCTTCTTCTGCTGGCTGGGGCTTCTCTTTCTCTCCAATCCACTTGTACTGAGAAAGAGTCCCTCCACTCTTCACCTTACTTTGGAACACATATAGCAAAATTTGTTGATAAACAGCTTGTCACATACAGGTAACATCAAACACAAGTAAGATGATGATTTAGTCCACATGCATGTAACCTATCTGTGAATCAGTCAGTGCAACATCCTGCCTCCCATCTCCATGTTCTTATGGAGCATGCTTACTCTGTGCCCTTCATGAAAGACTAAATGTCCAGGGTTGAAATCTGATGTCATCCCCATTCTCTGTTTAAAACCTTTCAGTGTGCCTTCAATATTCTTAAAGTCCATACTCACTTACATGGCTCTTGACGTTTTTCTTGTGGTGTTGCCTTGCTCTCTGGGTTTAAATCTAATCATTACTCTTGTCATGTGCTGAAGGCTGCCATTTCAAACTATTGTTGTTACCCATACTTTACACCCTCTCTTGCTTCTAGGCTTTTGTACCTGTTGTTTTTTCCCTGGAAATAACATCCCTTTCACTTTTCTTGTAAATTCTTCCTTTGTAAATTCTATGGCCCCAATCTGAGAACTAGCGTTATCTCTATTAAATGCTCCCATAAAAACCTGTAACACTTTTACCATAGCTCTAATAGAATTTTATTGTTGTTGCCAACTTATTTGTTCAGATTCCCATGGAAACTCAGAGTCCTTGAACACAGGGACTATATGTTTTTGTCCTTTTATGTCAACTGGCTAGTACAGTATTTAACACATAGCAAATATACAATAATTATTTATTGACTTGAAATTCATAAAGAAAATCTGTGGTATAGATTAAATGTATTTGTGCCAAATGAAGAAAAAAATGAAGGTTTTACTGTTTGTTAAGCACTTACTTTATACCAGATACTGGCGATAACACCGTGAACATAATAAAATTCCTGTCATCTGAGAGTTAAGCTTAGTGGTTTAGTTCCTTTTTCTTTTCTCCATAAATCTTACTTAACTGTCACATTTGTTATTATCACCTTTTTAGAAAATGCTTGGGAGAGCCCCAAATTTTCACCCAAGTCGTCCTATAAATAACAGGTAGAGTTAGAGAAGACTGGAATTTATTACTGAAATAACATTTCCATGAATCTAGTAAAGGAAATAGGTTGACCTTCCAAAAGAGATACATAGCATGGGAGGGAATGCAGAAAGACTTATTTCAGATAAAAATGATTTAGTAGCTTGGCTGGAGTAAAGAAAATCTGAGAGGTAAGTACAAGATATGAGGTCTGAGGATTGTAAGTAGGATCTGAGTCATGGAAAGGGATTTGGGGAACTGAAGATCTGAATGATTAAGCTTTGAGTAAGGAGGTGATACATTATCCTAGGAGGGTGACGTACAACTATAATAGATGATTTACAAATAAGATATGAGTATTTTTTAAACATCTGGGTTATATAGAAATATATAATGAGAAGATTTAAATTATAATGAAAATTTGGAAATGCATTAAAACATCTCCAACAATTTGTAATGAAGACAGAACATTTCAGAGCCTAGTAATTTTAGTCCTTAACATCTTAAATGCCTATGCTGTCATGAAGAGCTTTGACCTTTAATAGTTTGGTTTAAAAGCTTCAAAATTATCATAGTCTTGAACTTTGTGAGATTTTTAAAATATTTTGAACATGAGAAAATTCTAACATATACATCAGGAGTGTTGTTTGTATATATTTGAAAGGTATCTGAAGAGGATGATAACGCCCTGATTTTCATCCTTACAGAAAACAAAATAAAATGTGCCTTCACTGTGTGAAAATGAGTGATGGAACCCTCACTTAAAAGGGAGTCGGGAAGCCCTGAAAGGGGAACCGTCACACACTACCACTAGTTGCCTCTTGCACAGTTCGGCCGGAAGAGGGAAGATTTCCTCCCAGTCCAGCAACAGCAAGGAGCCTTTGCCTGGAACCAATGAGAAGCCGCTGCCTCTTTGAACTCTTCTTTTCCTCCAATGGACTTCTGTTGTAAACAGCCCCTCCCAATTCCCCCCCACCTTTTTTCTTCTAAAAAAGAATACTCCCTTTTTTTCTAGATGTGTGTGTGCTTCAGCATAGTCGGTTTGTCCTTGTTAGGGGTGAGAAAGAATCTGCGTTGTGTGAATGGAGGTCTCCGTCTTTGGATTCCCCCGGAAAAGATTTACTTGGGTATCCCTGCCCAGAATAAAAACAGCCAGGAGGAAAGGAGCAAGCGGAAAGCAGTTTATTAGAGCAGAAGTACACTCTCAAGGTGGGAGAGCAGGCAGCGGGCAGGTTCCAGGAGTTAGAACCGGTCCCTAGGTTGATTTGAGATTGGATATTATCAGGTCTTTTTGGGCTGGGAAAAGCTATGAGGTACAAAGCGGTGGTCTCCAATGGAGGCCGCTTCCCATCATTTGGGGAACTCCTTCCACAGGTGGGTGGGGGAGTTTTTGCCTCTATGAGGTTTGTACCAAACAGGGCTGCTTTCTCCGTGGGGCAGGGCTGTTCTCGCAATGCTAATGAGTTATAATGAGGGGAGGGTTATCCTGGGGAGAAGTGGAAAAGGAGAGCTCCTGCTCTGCCCTTGTGACTCTTGATTTGTCAATCCCAAGGTCTTGAAAGCCAGATGGTCAGGATGTTGAGCTCCTGGGCTTAGGATATGTAGCTTTTTTTCTAAGTTTATTTATTTATTTTGAGAGAGCCAACATAAGTCAGGGAGAGGCAGAGAGAGAGGGAGAGAGTGAATCCCAAGCAGGCTCTGTGCTGTCAGTACAGAGCCCATCTAGGGGATCCATATCACTAAGGGTGAAATCAGGACCTGAGCCAAAATCAAGAGACTGAGCCACCCAGGTGCCCCTCTCACTGTTTAAAAAATCTTTGCCATTACCTCCAGCATCTGTCTTTCTCATTCCCCTTTAAGAATTTAGGACTCTGCCTCAGGGTATTCTTTCTAGTGTTCTCACCTAGCTTCTACCTAACATCCTGAACTGCAATTACTCTGTCATTACTGTATAAAACTCCTTTTGCTGACATAATAACTGGCTATTTATTTTTTTAAGGTTGACAAGTGAAACAAAACACATTTACTTGGACCCTCAAAGAAGAAGTTTTTAAAAAGTAATGTAAATGTTCTAATATAGAGATTATATAATATATAAAATATATAAATATATGAAAATGCTTTTTATAGTCCTATCCTTTTCAAGAGAGAATAGTACAAGGACAATAATCATTTTGCAGGAAAAATTTTTAGTGTTTATTTCCCATTTGAGAGTTCATCCTAGGTCCCTCCAAAAAAACTGAACATTCTTGGAGTTTGATTAATAAAGTAACTGATGACTCCTTAAAGGATCCTCTTTGAACATTAGCTATATAGAGAGCGCCACTTTAAAAGAGGCCACAACTGCTTAAGTAGTGATAACTTTCTTTTAAGAAGGATATTTAAAATAGACTCTTCCAGATTCCTGGAAATTTTTCCTTTGAGACATACATTTTAATTCAGTCCACCGAGAATCTTTCTAAGAAGTGAGGATAGGCAAGAGGAGAAAAGAGTAGAAATGAAAAAGAGAATGGATAAATAAGAGGAAAGGGGAGTGGGTCACAGTAAAAGAAGCAAAAATAGAAGGGTGATACAAATTTGAAGAGAGAGGATTTGAAGGAATACAAAATACATGTTGTGTACCCATTACACTAAGCTAATGTGACTGACAAGAGATCTCAAGTTTCTTTGAGTAACCTGCAGTATATCAGTGGTTTTCAAAAGGTCTCCATTCCAGAAGCATCAGCAGCACCTGGAACTTGTTAGATATGCAAATTCTTGGGCTCCACCCAGAACATCTGATTCAGAACCCAGGGGGATACAGCACAGCATCTGCATTTTAATGTGCCCTCTGGGGGTGGGGGTGGTGCTGATACACACTCACTTTGAGTACCACTTTTATTTCTTGTTCATGTAACTGTTTATTGAAGAAATTCAGCTGGTGACTGTCAAGAGTTCAAGACTTAGACTTAATATGATCCTTTGGCTCTACCTGCCTCTACCTCTACCTCTTCACCTTCTTGGCCAAATCCAAGGTAAGTGATGGAGATTATGCTTGGTTTGTTTCATGGTTTTATAGCTTTAACAGCCTGCTACCTGTTCGCGCCGTTTGTGGGGCCTGAATGTTATTTAAATGTCAACATAGCGGAATTTTATTTGTTTGTTTTCATCCAGGCTTGTGGTTTCATAGGCAATACAATTTCTTCAAAAATTTCTTACCTGGTCTGATTAGATATTTGATTTATAGGCTTCTAAGCTATTCTATATGCTGTTGTGCTAGTAACTACACCCAAATTCTTGTTACTTTGAGACGTACAAAGTAAAAACACTATTACTTTGGGCGGGGGGGGGGGCGGTTATTTCACATATGTTTCTCTCTCTGAAGTAATTGGTGGCTACTTCAGGGCTATCTGATACAATGTGTTTAGGCAGAGAAGTATTAGTCTGAATTTTGCTACATGGCTGAGTTTTAATGTGGTTTTGTTGCTCAGAACCTTTCTTAGTCTTATTTTATACTGTCTGGGGTATAAAAGTTGTTTGTTTGTTTGCTTTTTAACTTGCAGATTGTTCATTGTTTGCCGGAGGTTATCTCCTTCTGTATTGCTACTACTGGCCAGTAAAAAATCACTGGTAGAAAACCTACTGTTTTATTTTCCAGCCTCTTCCTCTAGAGCTACAGGCACATGGTTTCCTACCACGTTAATGCAGGTGACATTTTTGCCAAGTGTTTTACCACAGCATAGTGTGGCTCTCCAGGTTTCTCGCTTCCATAGCAGTTTTCTTGCCAATAGCCACCTGATCAATAAGTCAGTGCAACCACATCTCAATTCAAGGTATCAATTTCTGCACAAATTAAAGTAATGCTAGCTTATGTAAAAATAATCCTGATTCTTGGTGGCGTTATAGAAAAGAACTCTATTTTTATTACATACAGTTCAATGATGGTATCCACCAAGTGTTCAAGGACTCGGGCACCTTTCATCGATGGTTTTGAATCTATCCTCCTCCTTGTCCTCTGAGTTTTGTACATTCAGCCAGCGAGTGGAAAAATAGAGCAGAGAATGACATCATGGCTTCTATGGGTCAGACCTAGAAGTAGCATTTTTCGCTCCTGGAACTCAGTCAAATGACTGCACCCAATTTCCCGGGGGGTGGGGGTGGGGGGGCTGAGGGGTGTCATTATGTTGTGAGCTCAACAGGAAAAGGGAAATAGTTTTGTTTTGTGGTGGAAGATATTTCAGGTTCTGCTACATGAAAGAGAAATGACAAGCAATAGGAAAGGAGAGTATGGAAGAGCAATTAGGAGGAGGAAAACCTGTTGAGAGATGAATAGAAGACATAAAGAGAAAGGGAAGTTTGGAGTGAGAATTTGTCGTTTAATCTTTAGGATTATGGACTATACATAATATGTCTTTATTTCCTTCATTTATAGATTAAAGAAACAACAACTTAGGTTTCACGAGCCTGATATCTTACCTAATTTCACACAGCCAAGAAAGGTTATTCTTAAATTCAGATACATAAATGTCTGAAAGGAAAGCCCATGATCTTTCCATTGGAAGGAAGACACAGACATACACACACACACAGCCGTTAATATCCAATAGCATGTTATATCCAACGAAGTCAAATGGTATTTGGCATTATACTCAGAACTCCATCATTCTTCCTGCAGTTTTTCTTTATGGGAGATCTAGCAGGCATAGTGTGCTTAACAGTTGTTAACAATTTGATTAGTTAAGAAAATATGGTTAACTAATTTCACTTGAGTATAAACTGGTGCAAGTACATCACCAATAATAAAGACTTTAATTAAGGATGTAAAATAGTAAAATGCTTTTAAATTGAAGAGATTTGCCTTTTGAGTCTACATGCCTAAATGTTTTTACATTGCTCATTCAATAAAACACACAGCATTTTATTTAATTACTATCATTTGTCTCCAAAAGCAAATATTTACAAACTATGTGAATTCCTCACACACCCCATAGCTTTTAATATGAACTGAGAAAGCAAGCATCAGACTGATGGTTTTTGTTTAAAAAGATACAAATGTATGAATAAATATAAATGATTAATTTTTATTATTACACTAGAACAGAAATAAGTGAATTCACTTCATTCAAACAAACTTTTTTTCCTCTAAAACCTTTATCTGAGAGCCATGGGAGATCTGGATGTGAAGGAAACTATCTTTATTTTGTCCTTTAAAGAATGGATATGTTCCTAAACCACTGTGTAAACAAGGCTTTTATATCAATTGTGTATATTATTGTCCTATCTAAAATTTTAAGCCTCTTAACAGGCCATATATTTTGCCATATAAACAAAAATCCAGACTTCTATATTTTCAACATACTCTGGTGTTTGGAGGGAAACTCATCTCTTGGATGTAGCCCACTCAGACCACATTCTTTTGGAGGGCTATTCATCAATCCTCTGATTCTGGAAAAGAGAACCTTATTGTAGTCCTAATATAGGTCCAGCTTCTTTACATGCATAGCTCTGAAAATTACCAAAAGGTTCTATTTTAATTTTGGGAGACATCAAAGTGTTAAAAGATAAACCAAGGTATATTAACAATGTAAGTTTATTTGAGTGAAATTTTGTTCCAACTGGGCAATGCCAAATTGGAAGTGTTTAGGAGTGGTTGCTGACTGGAGCTAGAGGGAAAGACACCTGGAGAATGCTCAGAAGGAAGGAAAGGAAATGATTTGATTGGCTCCAACTTAAAGCCCAATTAGCTCTTTGTGATTGGTTGCCCTTAACGTTTTGACTTTGTAAACTTGAGCATTTATAGACTTAGAGTTTTGTTTGCTTACATAGGCTGCCATGGCATTAAAGCCATCTCAGTCTAATGCCTTCCTTGTTTAATTAATTTAACAATACAGTTAAAAATATTTAGTTGAGATAGGTTAATGGAATGAATTATTATTTATAGATGAAAAAGATGAAATGTATACATATTATAGACAGTGAGTACTGTTTATGTAAATATACACTTTAAGTGTGGTCCTGCCAGCTTCCTGTCCTCCCATCAGATTAAATCACCTATGTGTGAATTCAGCCAGGTATGAGACTAGACTCTACATAGCCCATAGGCTTGCTTCAGAAGCCCATGCTAGATTTCACATTACTCAGAGAAGACCACTGGATTTGTCACTTCTTCGTCTTAGGTTTTGTATTCTAAAAGCAGAGAATTGTTATTTGTTCCTTCTATAAATGGCCGAGCACATGCTTGAGAATGAGTCTTCATTCATTATTTTTCTAGAGTCTTTTCTATTTCATTTTCTATTAGCTATGACACAGACTGGGTAATGTGGAAACTTAAGGAATCAGGGACTTTGCTACAATGGTATGTTTTGCAAGTTGCTATAAGAGTTGCCAGTGAATCCTGTTTTAGGTTCTTCTCCCTTATAATCTTATCAGTGTGAGGATTTATTAAAACAATGTATTATTTGTTGATGGGAAAGACTTCTAGAACTCTTAGTCTTCACCCACTATTCAATAAAACATTATTTTGTATTCATTTTTTTTGTTAAATTAATGCTCTGCTCTGTTGAGATGAATTTTTGCCCTTTAAACCTTTCTTGCTCAGATCGCTGAGTGTTGTTAAAAGATAAACTGAGGCATATTAAAAATTTAAGAGTTTATTTGAGGAAAAATTGATTTGAATTCGGCGACAACAAACTAGAAGTGGTCAGGAGCATTCCTTCACAGAGACTTTTATAGAGGAAAGATGTATGCAAAGTAAGGAAACTATTGATTGGCTCTAGCTTAAAGTCTAGTTAACTATTTGTGATTGGTTTTCCTTAAAGCATTTTGGTGTCATAACCCTGAGGCATTTACAGGATTAGATTTGGGTTTGCTTGTGTAGGCCACCATGGCATTAGAGTCACATCAGTCTAATGGCCTCCTTATTTAATTTTACAGTGTATTGTTAACTTTAAAAATAAAATAGCCAGTTACTTTACCAGCAAAATGGATTTATTTGGGAATAACAAAAAAATTACAATCCAGGAAATGCCAACTATGGCAAAACCATAGCAAATCTGGAGAACAAAGGAGAGGAATGCTATTTTATAGAAGAAAGGGGGAAGTTGGGAGGGGCTATTACAAACAAACAAAAAAAAACAATGAGTTTACTCATTGGAGTAAACTAGGTCAAAGAGTAGTGGCTTTTTATTGGCTGAATTGTGACAGTCTCTCATTGGATGGGCTGTTGCTGGGCAAGGAGAAAATCTTTCGAACTCCTTGCTGGAGGAGTAAAGTTATGCTTCTTCATGTTGGAAATGCAAGGTACCTCTTTTCCTGTTGCGTCTGAGACTGAGTATGAGCGGCAGTGTGTGAGAGCTCCCCCTTCTGGCCTCCTAGCTCTATTTTAAGTGAGTTTTCCTTTCTTCAATTTCACAGTACAGTTAAGGACAATTTAAATTTAAAGGAACCTCAGAAACTTTCTTGTTCACCGTCCTTGTGTGGAGGAGGAAATAAAGAAAATCTCAGAATCATATGTCTTGCTGCAGTCTAATCCACTCTTCAAAGTCAAGTAAGGCACTGGAACACAGACTTGTGGTTCTAATTTCCTGAGTTTTTCCCCCCACCACTAATTCTTGCTGACTATTCGGTATCTTTGCCTTAGATAGGTAAATGGAGATGTTTGGTTGTTGTTTCTATAGCTATACTGGATTCTATTAAGTGAGTTCAAGGTACACATAGGATAATTAAAAGGGGCTTTTACAGCTGTCACACTTAAGCATAGATACCCAATTCCAAAATATAGAGGCTCCAAATAGATGGCTAACATTTACTAAATAGTCCCTAGAATAGTCAAATTTTATTTCTGGCAGTGACAATTCTTGCTAGCTATATGATATTAAATATCAGGTAATTTAATTTAATTGATAATATAAATAATTTTCAAATACCTAGGTTTGTGGCACTATAGAGTCAGTAGAGTCATACAACAGTTTGTGCAATTTATACATATACATACATATATATAGTGGTTTGTAGGCAACTTTTGAAAGGAAGGTCACTGTAGTTATAGGAATAATGACTGAAGAAGGTGGTTAAAGCAGATGAATACAAGGTACTGAGTGAATTTACAGCAATGCATATTATCAGGGGATTGGAATTGGGTTCTTACTGCATTAGAGCAAAGAAATATAATTGAAAGAGTTAAAAACATAATTTAGAAATACTCGGGGGTGCCTGGGTGGCTCAGTGGTTAAGAATCTGACTTCAGGGGTGCCTGGGTGGCTCAGTTCGTTGGGCGTCCGACTTCAGCTCAGGTCAGGATCTCACAGTTCATGGGTTAGAGCCCTGCATCAGGCTCTGTGCTGGCAGCTTAGAGCCTGGAAACTGCTTCCAATTCTGTGTGTCCCTCTCTCTCTGCCCCTCCCCTGCTCATGATCTGTCTCTCTCTGTCTCTCAAAAATAAATGTTAAAAAAAAAAAGAAAAGACTTCAGCTCAGGTCATGATCTCGTAGGTCATGAGTTTGAGCCCCACATCAGGCTTTGTGCTGAAGGCTCAGAGCCTGGAGCTTGCTTCAGATTCTGTGTCTCCCTCTCTGTCCCTCCCCGTCCCGCGATCACACTGATTCTCTCTCTCTCAAAAATAAACATTAAAAACAAACAAATAAAAATAAATAGAAATAGAAATAGAAATACTTGGTATTTTAAAATTAAGAATATAGCATAACTCTAATGAGATAAAATCTTTATAATAAATACTTTTAGAAGAAGGTAGCTGTAAAATTTCCCTAGCCAAGAGGAAAATAAATACATTTTAAAGTAAGAGCAAAAGATTATAATTTGGGGAGTATAAAATGTTAGCTTTTCTCCAAGTATGCGGAGAAATGAGAAGAAAATGCTCACTATGGAATATCAGTAGTAGTTCTCAATTTTTTAAAATGGAATTAGTAGAAAAGAAGGAAGATAATTTCCTAGGGGTTTTTAATGTAACCCAGAGAACTTTATAGATTCTTTATGGAAAAAAATGACCTTTTTCATTGACAGTTAATTATAAAGGTACCAATTTGTAAAATAATGTGTTTTTTTGTATTGATTTTGAAAGGAACGTGAATATTGAATATCAGAGTAATGGGTTATTAGTCAATTGTTGATATTAAGAACTTGTTATTAACTGTGAAGTAGATGCTAAACATGTTATTCAAATAATTCTCTCAATAGAATTTTTGTTTGGGGTTCCCAAATGAGGTAACTTTAGGTGAATGTCTCAGTACAAACTTAATCACGTTTCACTTTGGAAATAGTGTCTTAATAAATGGCTATATACCTTAGAGTGAATAATACACTTTAGTGAATAGTCTGGTGAAATATTGCTATGTTGTAACACTAAATTCAGTTCCGTATTCAGTGATTCTCTTTTTTATTCTTAGTCCTCAAAAGACAATACGAAATCTAAGGTAAAAGGCAATTAGAAAGTTCGGAAATTTGAGGAGAGATATTTATAACTGTTGAAATATCAGCTAATTTCTAACCAAATATAAAGTGAGAAAATGAAATAATTGTGTTAGGAATTATGGAAAATAGACACTTCTGTGAAAAAGACAAAACCAGAATGCTGTTATCAGAGAAACTGAATGGCTATACATAAAATGTAAAGGAGAAACAGTTTTTACATGTTGGCAAGTAAACAAAATCAAAACTCTAATTTTTTATCATCATAGAAAAATGTATACAATTATTCAGCAATCTAAAGTTACCACTTGTGAATAAAACACCAAATAAATATTATTTCCATACAGCTTTGAATATGTACAAAGATAAAATTATATATATATGGGATTTCCAAGGTGTTTCAGTGATCTATTCCACCTGTGAGCTACCACTACAGCCTAAAGATGTCAGTTAGAATCAATTTTTCAGAAGCTGATTGTCCGGGTAATCTATTTCCATGTGTTTTTGTTTTTTGTTTTTTTTTTTGCCTCTGAAGTCATTTGTTTCCTTTTTGCTAACTTCTCCATTTTAGTTGTTTTTAACCAGTGACCTACAGAGTGATTTTCAGTCATTTTCAAGTGATTGAAATGAGGTTGTACAATAAATAATGATTTTAAAGGAATAGTTTTGTAATAATTTTAATAATTTTAATAATTTTAAAAGAATAATGGTTTATGTTTTTAATAAATTAAAATTTCCATTTAGTTTGATAAGCAATATGAGATTTTAATACTCCATTTAATACTTTTGCCCACCTTAGATGTTACTATTTTTACCAAAATTACTGTATTTTTGATGAGTTAGACTTTTGTACAAAAGGCTAACCAGGTAACCACAGGTAAAATGAGCATGTCAAAGAAGAGAGGAGATATGTGCACTCATGAATTATCGGTTCAAGTTCATTGCCCATTTTCCATAGGAGTATTAACACCATCTTATTTGTTTCTAAGAGATTTGGACAGACCATGGCCCCTTAATAATATGGTGTAATAATTAGATACATAGGTCTGAGCCAGATGGTATGAGTTAAAATTCCAACTACACCATTTATTTGCTGAAAAACATGGACCAGTTTTATTAACACATCTCACTTTCCTCATCTGTAAAATGAGAACTACCTATCTCTTATTATTGTTAGTAAAGTTAAACACTTAATACATGTAAAACACTTAGAAACTGTTTGTTCCTCAATTTCCTCTTCCTTGAAATGAAGATAGTCATAATGCCATTTCACAGGACTATTATGAGATTAAACGCTTTTATACGTGTAAAATGATCTAAATGGTGCTTGGCATCTGGTCCCTGCTATGTAACTACAAGTGTTATTATTATTTTTACTTTATTATGATTCTAACAATGTCCCATATATAATAACCCTCTATTATTACTATATTGTGCAAACAACTGGATTTATGGTGTCTTGTAAAGTTTTTAATGTTTTTTAAAATTTTTAATGTTTATATTTGAGAGAGAGACATAAAGACACACAATGTGAGTGGGAGAGGAGCAGAGAGAGAGGGAGACAGAATCCAAAGCAGGCTCCAGGCTCTGAGCTGTTAGCACAGAGCCTGACATGGAGCTCGAACTCACGAATCGTGAGATCATGACCTGAGCTGAAGTCAGACACTTAACCGCCTGGGCTATCCAGGCATTCCGTAAAGTTTTGAATCTTTATACAATGGTAACATTTTATAGACCAAAGTATGCTAGTCATCCCATTGCATTCTTTATATGGTTATCTTAATTTGCTTGGGCTGCTATAACAAAATACCATAGACTGAGTGGTTTAAACAAAAGACCTTGATTTCAGTTGTGTTGGAGGCTAGGAAGTTCAAGATTAAGGTGCTGGCAGATTCATTTGCTGGTGAAGGACTTCCTTCTGATCTTAGATGGCTGCCTTTTGGCTATGTCCTTACATGGAAGAGAGGGCAGGAGAGCTCAGACCTCTTTGGTCTTCTTCTAAGGATACTAGTCCTATCATGGGGGCCCTACCCTCCGGACCTCATCTAAACCTAATTACTTCCCAAAGACCCCACCTCCAAAAATAATGTCACATTTGAGATACATGAATATGACATTGAGGGGTATACAAACTTTCAGTATATAATAATAACTGTCTCGTTTCAATCTCATTGTATCTTAAAAGATTGATGTTTTATTATCCTACTTCACATGTCAGGAAACTACTCTTCTCCAAACCGTATTTGGAAAATTATTTTAACTTTCTAATTGGACTTGAGATTCATCACTGTTAATTTTATAGGTACATTTATAAAGCTCCAGTAATATTTTTATATATGTGTATTATTTGATTTTATTTCTATAGTTTGAGAGAGAAATGATGATTAAAATAATAAAACAAAGGTCATTATATTTATCATATTTTATTTTTAACAAAAAAACATTTGTAAAAAAATTAACAGAAAAACCTAATGTTATAGTTAAAGTTCCTATTATTTTATCAGAATGAGCACATTTTATTTAGAGCACACCCTCTATTTGAGTGCATATATAATTCCTGTGTCAACCTTCAGCCATAATTTATTGATTAATCTTGTTCAGTTACTTTGTTACTGAATTCACCGTATAGAAAATATTTCCAGTCTATAAATATCCAAACATTTTATCAAAATGTTTCATTGTAGGAGAATACTCTCATATATCATGACATTGGCTTTTTTAAAGATACATATCAGCAGTATGTTTTGCTTTATTTCTGATTCCGTTTCAAAAAAAGGGAGAGGGTTGTGTGGGTCTAGCTGTCTGTGATTGTGGAACTAAGCACATATAAACCCTTCCACCATGGTGCCCTCAGTGATTAACAAGGTTTTGAGGACTGAGCTGTGTCAACAAAATGAAGACTTGTTCTGTTTTGTTCTGTTTTCATACTCCAAGTATCTGTAGTCAGGAAGTGGAATTGGTTTCTTTTTTTCTTCATGTTGCTAATTCCAGATATTTTGTTCTACTTTATCTTACCAAAACTTCACCATTCTCTTGATATTCATGATCATGTTTGACTCAATGTCTTCCCTTTCTCCATGAATTTTCCTTCATTCAGTAAAGTCTTTAGTTCTTAACTCAAAATCCCTTTCTCGAATCCATTCTTACTGTTATTCTTGATGTTGTCACCACCATGAGGAAGACCCTTCGTTCACCTTGGCATCCCAGTCCCTCCAATGGTATTTTATCCCAATCCTCTTCTGCTACTTGCTAAAATGACAGTTTAGCTATTGCTACTCCTAGAAGCTCTGAAAATGTGATTTGAAACATCTCACTTTCCATCCCAACACCCCCTATCCTCCAGTTCCACTGAGGAATCCTCATAGTGAAGCTGCTGGTCCACTAACCCCACAATTTGCTTCTTAACCAACCTTCCTCTTCACAGCTCATTCCACTCTTTGCTCAGTTTATATTCTGTGGTCTGTTTGGGCCTTGCAAAAGTCCTGTCACCTTTGAGCTCTGATGTTCTCCACCAGAAATAGTACAACTCCTGTTGAATCCAGTCATCCAACTTAGTCCTGTCTGTACCCAAATAGCTGAACTTTGCACATAAAATTCACATAATCAGGATATCTGGTTTCATTTTTAATTCATAATGACAAAACTTGGATATTTATGTAACACTGGCACGAAGTTCTACAATTTAGAGATTTCAGAGATTTGCTCCTGGCATTTTCCCTTTCCTTAAAGTGTTTTCCAGAATCTGGTACTCCTTTGTAAACTATTTATTAGTGGTCCATGACAAGTAGATTTCAACAGTTGATAGTAAGGATTTGCAAACTTTTAGAGTAACTTCAAGGAATAAGTTTAATTCTGAATCTAATGTTAAAAGTATTTTGTTTGTATTTTGCCTGACTTTTTAAAAATTTAATATTTCAATATTTCATTTTTATTTATTTTATAAAAGCATTTGTCCATGGTGGATTGGATATTAAAAATAAGTGGCCTATTGCCTTCGATAATTTGAGAAACACTATCCTGGAATATTATTTCATACCTTCTCCTCTCTTCTAAAACTTCCCTTTACCCTCCTCATTGTCTTGCAGAAGATACAGCTGTCCTATACTTCACCAAAAAATAAAATAGAAGCAATTGAAAGGGAACTTCCTTATCTCCCATCACCATGTTGAGAGTTGCACCAGCAGCTGCCCTGTTGCTGCCTTCCCCTGTTCAGGTGGAAACACCCCCCCACCCCAGAATCCCCCCCTCTCACCTGTGCTTCAGAGCCCCTCCTCCTTTCTTAGATTTTCAGAGATTTGCTCCCACTGTTTTCCCTTTCCTCACCAGCATGATCTCTTTCTCTGTATAATTTCCATTAATCCTGTAAACACGCTGTAGTGTCTCTCATCTTGAAAAGAAAATGAAAGACAAGAAAAGAAAAAAAGGCAAATATGTAGATCTAAGTTCAATATTCCCACAAGGCCCTGCTCCATTTCTATGCTTGCTTTTCACAGCAAAAGTTCTCAAAAAGAATATTGGAAAGCTGATGACTCTAGTCTAGAGAGACTTCCTAACTCTGGCGAAATTGGGAGGGGGGCACCCTAGATTCCAGCTTCTCATTGTAATGGTATGCCTGTCCTGTGGTAATATGTGAGTTCCCCATAAATCAAGGGGAGATTTGGTCATTGTTTATCTGATGGTGCAGACAGAATGATAGGCCTCATTTGTCCACACTTTTTATTAAAAGCCACGCTATTCATAGACCTCTCAAAGCAGCAGACCAGGGCAGGCAGCAGGGCCTTTTTTTGTCTGCTCTCTCGTGAGCCTAACTAAGTGTGAGTCACACTGAGGGCTCACTGCTGATTAGGGAGTTCCTCACTTTTTCAGGCAGAGTGAGTCTCAGCAGGTATTTCTCTGAACACTGCATGGCTTTATTGACTATTTCATATTCACCCCTCTATGTCCAGCTGGGACAAGGCTTCACGTATTAAGAACTCAGCAAAATTTTCAATGAATATATCCTCCAAAGGAAGGTTAGTCATAGAACATTTTATGGAAAACATGCTCATGAAGGCGTCTACTACATTCTAAAATTAAATGTTTGCAAATCTGTGTAATGCACAATCATGAATAATGTGATGTTTGTTTGATGAGAGGACAACTTAGAAAACACTGATGAAAATTCTCAGGGGAAAATAAATCTCTGGTAGGGCTAAGAGGAAAATATTATAGTGTTAAGTAGATAAATATTTTACTCCCTTACATTAGTAATCATTTTTAGATATTGTTCAGTGATTCTTTGTTATTTTAATATTTTAAGATAATCTAATTGTGCAGAATAAAAGTATATTCTGGCCTTAACAGAAAAATCATTTTGAAATAAATGAAACTTCAATGAAAATTGCAATATGAATATTGGGTTTTTTTGCTAAGTTTTTACTTACATTGGATCTTTTTTTATTGATCTCCTAAATAGCTATCTGTATGAAAACCTACTTTTTCTTAACATTATTTTTCTGTCAAAGGATATGAATTCTTTATGAAGCTCAATAGTTTTTTTAATAGACAAATTCTAAGTGATTTTGTTTTATTCATCAATGACTTTATAGCATGAAGACGGAACACTGAAGAGATGCAACCATCACACTCTATAGATTTGAGGTGATCTTTCATCCCTGGTTCCTTGGGTTAGATAATTATAAAATTGTGCTACTCAGTAATTATGTAATACACTTTTAGAGTACTAAACCAAAGGGAAACTACCATTTCATCATTAGTGTCAATATATAAATGCACTTTTATTTCAGATTGCAAGTTTTTGTAAGTTCTCATGGCAATCATCTATTATTTGCTATGTCAAATAAAACTCACTCAATGCCATTCCAATTCTAGCCATGTGTTTGCGAGGGTATTCACCCACTGCAGCTCTCCCAGCCATCCTTTGATCAGCAGCAAGTGAGTATCTGATCCATGGAATGAAAATAAGAGCCCTTCATTAGAATTTTTCAACTTGGTACCAAAGTGAGCCGCATCCATTTTCTTGCAGTATAGCTGATAAAAGAGAGAATGAAGGCAACATATAGCAAGAAACAGAGATGAGAGTTGGAGATTGAGTCCAGTTTGCCTTGGATTCCTTGGTTTCAGTGTCCTTTAACTTTATCCCCTCTTTTCCTATTATACTTAAAGACCGAGTAAATTTTCCTTTCAGTTTTCCTTCAAATTTCAAGGAGTTAGAAATGAGTTTTGATATTAATAATGAAATGATCTCTAATGCTGTCTGGATTCTAATTTTAGTCTCTAACTACATACCTCTCACTGAAGAGAAGGGTGTTTACACCCTTAAGTCGTTTTGAATCAATATGTTGGTGGCTGAGTTGGTGGCAAAGGTATCTGTCCTTGAAAAGGAGCTTATTCCTTTGAAGTAACCATTGGCAGAAATTTGTTCAGAAGCAATGATGAAGGTAAACAATGGAGCTAACTCATAAAATGTCTGTGAGAAACAAATAAGTCAGTGACATTTTCTATGAAATTTAGAACTCAGTACAAACCTTAGAAGAAAAGATGGCCCCCTTTACATGGGGGATTATCATCTGAATAAGCGTTATGAAGTTACTGTCAACAGTCTATGTAAAAACTAAGTTGTGGCTGAAAACATCCTTTTTATGATAAGAAACTTGGAAAATTTCAAGTTCTACTGCAGAGAGGGAGTAAGTCATAGTACTACATTGATCTGTTTTTTACAGTAGACTTACTATAAAGTGAAAAATAGTAAAATTTGAGATTATACTTTTTTCTTACCAAAGAAGGCATATAATTAGATATTAAAATTTTTCAATTTATGCTTAGCAGGACTATTTTTCTGCACAGAAGCTTGAAATGTTATAACTGTATTGATGAGTTAGATGTCCCATTTTCAGAAATCCATTCCTATTCTTCAAAAAGAGCCATAGTAACAAACTAACTGTAGTCACACTCAATTTCACTTTTTTGTGTAGCTTGATTAGTCTGCAAGATGTTAATAACTTAGTACTATACCAACTGTTTTGGTGGATTAAAAAAAATCTATAAAATGCTCTTGCCCTGAAGGATCTTTAGTAAGGATTTAAAACTAATTCCCAGGGAAATGATAAAGTCAGTTAAATGATGAGTTTTATAAATACAATAAAATTTTCTGTAAAAATCAGTTTTGGAGTGAAACCTATCTATCCCTGGGGATAGGAAGGCTCGATGTTGAGGAAACTGAGGTCTGGAAGGGATAATGAAGATTGCTCTGCTTAGAGAAAAGACCCAACATTTTCAAGGTACACAAATTGAATGGGATATTATGTGGAGGAGATTGTGTGGATATTAACTTGAGTGAATCTGTTTAGAAATAATTAAGTTCCAATCTATTTTGCCACCACGGGAAACCTTCCATACATATTTTCATCAACTTTGAAGGGTCTATATATGAGGGGCTTATTAAAAAAAAAACTCTTTAAAGTGTGTGCTTTGATAGTGCTGTGGGAATACCTCAGAGACAACTTTTTGGAGGCAACTTCAAGTGAAAAAGAGAAAGGCAACATCATGGATAGATCCAAAGATCCATTTGGCGGTAGAAAGGGAAAGGTAAGCACTCTTAAAAGTAACTGAGAAAAGCTGGGGCACCTGAAAACAGACAGATATCTTTGAGAGACACTGATAGTGCAGTTGAGTGAGAGGCTGACATGGTTATCAGCCATGAGAGAAATGCTCTTTCATAATCAGCTAAGAAGAATGTCTAGTGGGAAGAGTACTTGGCTGCCAATTGGAAGAAAAACACCAAATGTATTAAGATGTTACGGAAGAGGAAAACAGTGATCTCAAATATGTAAGCCTCAACTTGATTATGCTATAGAATCTAATATTGATTTAATGGCTAAAATATCTTACTAAAAAAAATTCTAAAATGGAAGGATAAATCTAAAGCCCTATGCTTTTCTTTATTTTTTTTAATTTTTATTTTGTTTTCTTTTATTTCAGAGAGAGCACAAGTAGGGAGGAGGGGCAGAGGGAAAAAGAGAGAGACAGAGAGAGAGAGAGAAAGAGAGAGAGAATCTGACCGAGGCTCCATGCCCAGTGCAGAGACCAATGCAGGGCTTGATCCCATAGCCCTGGGATCATGACCTGAGCCAAAATCAGTGAAGAGTCGAGTGCTTAGCTGACTGAGTTACCCAGGTGCCCCAAGCTATATGCTTTTCTAATTGTCAAGTATCACTGGAAAAATATTAAAATTCCAGAGTTTCTGAGATGGTTACAAATGCAGCAATATTCAGTTTCTACATATATCAGACATGTATTTTGAGACACCACACTACTGTGAAATCAAATGATGCTATTAATTTTTCTGTACCTTTATTTTACTGACCTCTTTACTCAGAAGAAGAAAACCTAACCCTACCAATGCAAACATGCCTTCGGTTGTCAGCATCCAACCCTGCTTCAACCTGCTGCAATGTCTGCTGAACCCCATTCACCAGTCATTAGACCCCTGCTGTTTATTCTGTATTATTCTTTTCATAACTGGAAAGCCTTTCTGGCCTGTCTTACATCAATGTGGAGTAGGACAAGCTACTTTCAGATGCTCTTCTGCACCTTTATAGACCTCTGATAGTATGGGGATTGGTATTTCAAACTGTGTATCTGATTAGAAATACTTTACCACCATTTCAACTCCACTGATGCTACCCACATTAGCACTGATGTTCCATGAGATTATATCACCTCTGAGAGCCGTATAGCATGCTGGACACAAACACCCTCTGGTCTCTGAACCCTAAACCAATCAGCTTCTCCTGGCCTTTCCTATTGAAGTTTCAATATTAAGAATTAACAACAACAGGGTTGTTTGCTTTTCTAGGAAACAACCACCACTGACTGATTTTGTGGCCTTCCTATTTCAAAATTCTGTAAAGAATAGAACTGTTCCATGGAAATAGCCATTTACTAGCACCGCTTGCATCTAGGTAGGGACATGTGACTATAGAAAAGTAAATGGAAGACATTTATTTTCTTTCCAGACCGTTAAGGCAGTAAAGGAACAAGTGTACAATCTCAACACTTTCATCTCCCTCCTCTTGGTCAGATGCCAACACTCACAGTGATATTAAAACACCTATCTTACAAAGACCAATCCTCTATCAGTTCAGTATTCATGAATGACTACAGAGAGCATTGCTGCACCTCAGGCCACCATCAGCTATCAACCTTGATTGTACTTTTGTACAGTCAAGAAATACCTTGATCAAGAGATAAACTTCTGTGAACTTAACCCATATAAACTTGGAGTTTGTTTGTTACAGCAGCTAGTATTACTGAAATGAATACACTTATTTTTAGAGAGTTCTACTTAAGTTCTGCTTTTAGTGTTTTTCTCTTCATATTTAAAACCAAATGTCAAAAATGTAACAAACAAAATGACTTTTCTGTTCTAACCCTCTGGCTTGCACAGACTATAGTTTGCCATTCAAGACTATTTTATATGGTGTAACTCCAAAGAAAATATTTTAAAACATAAATCCAATAGATTATTTCCATAGCTATATCAACCCTCCTCCTAAGGACCAGATTTATAGGAAGGTGTTACTGCTTTCTAAATGGTAAAGGAAAGGAATAGTAGGGAAAAAGGTGTATGGGGGTAGAGTTTGAGAGAGAAGCTTCAGTTAATTATCTGGTTCTCAGTTATTATGAAATAGCATTGAGGATAGTCGTTACATTTTCTATTGGGAACTTATGAGTGAGTACAGTCTTTCAATCCCTATACAGCTGCATAAGAGTGGTCTTAGGCATGGAACATTTCCTTTAAGAAAGATCAAGAGCCTTACAGCCTAAGATGGACATTTCTCTTTGGAATTCTCTTTCCCTGGTCCGGGCCTGATGTGTGCTTTTCTGCTTGGCTTAAGTGTGTGCTGATATGGTTGCTATCTCTGTTATGATGGGGAGGGAAGGGGCCATTGAGGTGCAGGACAAGAAGGATACATGCTTCTCCTTACATCAGCTATGGATGAAATCTGCTGGCCATGGGGCACTGATGCTCACTATTAAAGTTGATTTTGCTCTGCCTTTTCTCTATGCAAGAAAAGAGGTTTCCCAACGACGGCCCATGTTCCAAGTGTGTGAGTCATGTCTGTCTTGGTGACCTCAACACTAACAAACTATGCAGTGGTTTAACATCCTGGGATTACTGCTCCTGGGGGTAAGCACCAGATGTCACTTGCTCAGCATTTTCAAATGAGGGCAATGAAGCACATTCTGTTTTCTCCCTGTGATACAACTAATTCTCTAGAACTACCCCCCCAAAATGTTTGCAGTTCCTAGCAAGTACGAGTGCCACCATGATTAATAAGTCTCAAAGGCAGATAATGGTATTTCCAAATACTAGTACTGCATTGTTTAAGATACTCAACTCTATATAGCATGCTCTAAGATATGTAAAGAACAGTAAGAATTTTTTCTATATGTGTTCTAGTAAGAAAAAATGATTAAAAAAGACATGTAAAACAATCACAGTTCAGAATTGTTTCAGCCATTGAAAGGTATTGCAATGCTAAAATTAATTTGTACAATGTTTTTACTTTAATTTTCACCTTGTGTCTGGAACTGAAGATAGGATAGAGTCAGATTTTGGAGAGTTATAAATATTACCATAAGCTTTTACAAGTATCTACTAAATAACTAGTTTTGATAAACCTTACTCCCAGCATATGCAGAATGACAAAGTCAGAGTGGCCAATAGATGCTACCGTGGGTTGAGAAGCATGGAATAATAAAACCAAAACAGTGTTTTAGAAATAAAGATAAACCTTATTCTAATTTAGCCTGTAGTCCTGAACTACCTTCTGTATCAGTACTTTAGCTGTTGATTATAGTTCCTGGATGTTGCACTGGGCTGGGTATCATTTTGGTGGAAGATGGCAACATTTTTAGAAAAAGCATAGTAGCACAATATTAAGTTAGCACTTCAGACATCTGACTTCATTAAAGAATTGACTATTCTCTCTATATATGTCAATATGCTCATTTGCAAAATCAAGTAAATACAATCTTCTAGAATCTGTTCCACAGTGTAATTAAGGCTTTACATTCTATAAAAAAAATCAATTCTGTGTGCAAACAGACATAAAGACCTTTCAGATGCTTTGATTTATGACTCTGTGCAACCTGACTAGATCTGATTAACTACAAACACAAGGATCATAATAATCTTCATGGTCCTTTATCAATTTGTCTATCAAGTGAATTCATTCAATTCTTTTAGACAATATATTGAGTCCCCATAATATGCCAAACTGTTCCCAAAGCTGGGGAAACAGCCATAATAAGACAAGTCAGGTGAGGTATTTGCCCTCCTGTAACTCACATTCTGGTAGAGACACAGAGACAGATAATAAACAATAACAATAGCACTAATTAAGATAATGTTGGATTGTTGCAAGGGCTATGAAGAAAACAAAAGTTAGGCAAAATATAATGTGATCCTGGGTGTGTTGGGTGATCAGGGAAGACTTCTCTGAGGAGAATATTTTTGAAATCAGAGTTTAATAACAAGCAGCTGTGAGAAAATCTAGTTCAGAGCATTTCTGGTAGAAGAAAAAGTGAGAATTAAGAAACTAAAACAGGATTGAGGTTGTACATGTCTAAGGAAATAAAATAAAAATAACTAACATCGTGAGTGAGAAGTACAGTGGCAAGGAGGGAAGGATGCAGGATCCACAAAGGAGGCAGGATTTAAATGATAAAGGGCCTTGTGAGCCATATTAAGGGGTTTGAATTTTATTCTATTACAAAAGGAAACCATTGGAGGTTTAAGCAGAGAAAAAAAGGTTTAAGCATGATCTGGTTTACATTTTATAAGATAACTTAGGCTATTGTGTGGATAATGGACTATAGGGAGGGAGACCAGAAGTTTGGAAATTATCACAGTAGGTCATTAAAGAGATTATGGTGGCAAAACTAGAGCATTAGCATTGCAAATGACAAAAAGTAGATGGATTCAGGATAGATTTTAGATGTAGAATTATCAAACTACTTTTGATAATTATAGGATTATATAGAATTATAGGATTATATAGAATTATAGGATTCTATAGATTGGATGGATATGAGGAAAAGAGAAAAATCAAGGAGGACTTTTTAGTTATTGGTTTAAGCCACTGAATGGGTGGTTTCACATTTACTGAGATACAGCTGACTTGGTAGGAATGGATCTAGGAGTTCTATAATTCTATTATGATTATTCACATGATTACTGGATATTCATGTGGAGGGGTCAAGTATGCAGCTGGTTTTAGTAGTCTGGAGCTCAACATAGAGGTTGGGGAACAAGATACACATATAGAATAACAGGAATAAAAATGAAATGTAAAGCCATGGGACCAGATGAGAGGAAAGTTGGAGGTGAACCCGGATACACTCCAGCATTTATAGCTAAAACAAAGGAGATGTAGTGAGCAAAGTGACTGGAGAGAGTAGTGAGTGTGACAGTTGAGTGTGGTATCAAAAAAGCAAAGAAAAGGGAGCATTTCAAGAAAGAGGGCATGAGCAACTGGTCGACTGTGTTGTGTGCTGTTAAGGGATGGAGTAAGAAAAGAGTAGACCTAGCTGACCTTGGTTATCAAGAGCAAGATCTATGAGAGAAAGAATTGATAACCTAGATTTAATTAAAAAAACAAAAAACAAAAAAAAACCCCACTTTTCTTCTGTGAAACACTGTCAAGAGAATGAAAAGACAAGTCACAGAGTGGGAGAAAATATTTGCAAAAGACATATATATTCTTTAGTGACTTTTAAAGCTTTCTTTTCCTTGAAATTTCGTGATATATTGTTGTGTTTGAGTTATTTTCATCTTTGTAAAACTCTTTCCTCTATAATATTCCTTTTTCTTTTTTCTTCTTTTTTTGCAAACATAAAAACAACAACTTTGGGCTTTAAGAGAACTGTCTTGTACAATATGACTGTCAAGGCAATGATATAACATGACTCAAGGGAAAGCTAGACATTTCCTGTATGAAATGATTTGTATTTTGAGAAGGATCACCTTCAATTTCACCTTGGAAATAAGTCTTTTCTGTTGGAGTACCTTAGGTTTTTAGTCAATGGACACCTTACTAGGTGTCTTACTAGAACAGAAGAGGCAGAATCTGAAGCAAATCTTGGTCATCTGTAATGGGCTGCACAGTGGTGCCTCCTGGTATTGATTCTTTAATAATCTCCACACATTTTTCTTTAAATAGGCAAATAGACTCTGGCAGTGTGTTTTTGAGGATATAGATGGATTATAAATAGGCAGACAGGAGCATTCTTCCCCTCATAACTCTTTGTCAAGATAATTTTTTCTGCTTCTACTGAGTAGGACTTTTTTGTTTCTGTTTCCCACCAACAAACGTGCATAGGTGTTGTGGAAAGAGTTTAGGGTGTGGGCCGGGGAGACCTGTATTTGAATTCCTGGCTTTAAATTTATATGCAGTATAAACTCTTTGCTCTTTCATTTCCTCCTGTGTAAAATGAAAGGAAAGATAGCACTTTCCTTATAGGGCTGCTGCTTGGATTAAATAAGGTATCAAATATGAAGAGCTTAGCAGTTTGGAGGCACATAAGAAGCATAGGATACATATTAGCCAATATAATTGTTCTATCTTCTTCAATCCTTACCTGGTTCTGGATGGAAGAAGGTAGACTGACATTTTAAAGCATAAATTCAGCCATCAAGGTTATGTTTCTTTTTCCTCTGCCTAAAATTCCCCTCATCAACTTCTCTCCATCATCCCCACATAGAAAATCTGAAGCTTACTCATCCCTGAGGCCTCAGCTTAAATGCCTCTTTATGTTTTGTTTGACTAAGTAAGGTTCAGTTTCCATTTATGAGCTCCCATAATGATCTTTACTTCTTTGTATGCTCATTAAAATTATAATTAATTGTCAATTATTTCTCTCTATCAGGTCCTTGGGGACAGGAAACTATCTTTCTAGTTGACCAGTATATCAGCAATGCCTAGCATGTTATAAGTTGGCAATAGGTATTTGTTGAGCCAATGTCCTGATAAAGACAATGTCAAAGCTTTTGATTTCATTTGTCCACGCAAAGGCTGTAGAGTGGTATCCTGGTAGTGTAAAGGGTGTGTATTACACTAGCATCCTCTACCCCTTTACCTCATCTCTTCCATCAACCTGAGAGATTCCACTTTTTATCATAAGTTTGGCAAATGCTTTCATAATTGTGTCTTACTTTCTGCAAATTACACACTCACTTCTTTATATTTGCTGTGTTCAAAACCTTAAGCTAGGGGAAACACCAGGCTTTTCACTGAGGTTGAGGAAGGAACTAAGATTCAGTTACTTCCTCAACTTGATCACTTTCAATTAAACTGTCCATTTATAATTTGTTACCACCAGGCAGTGAGGAGACTACATTTTAGAAACTATACTTATATTTCCCTTATATGTTCTTTGTTTATATTTCTCAGTGGGATTCTGCCACTCTGGGGTGAGGGAAGAGTGGAGGATTGGCTAAATTGGGATGTGTGCAGGGCAGAAAAGTAGCTTGTGCAATTCTTCTGCCTCAGCCCTGCTAGCTAATAGCTGTGTGAAATTGCACCAGCTACTTTTCTCTGCCTGTTTCCTCATCTGTAAAATGGGGTTAACAGAAGTACCTCCATAGGGTTATTCTGCCAATTAGAATTAACAATATTTAGAATAGTGCCCACTAAGTGTCTAGTAAATACTCGCTATCATAATTAATGTTACTGAATTATGAGTATGTTTTCTTCCACAAAGAATTTGAGTAGCTGCGTGCTTCTTTGGTATTTTCGGGCAAATGATCACAAAACTGCAAGGGGATTTCATGGCAGTATTCTGATTTACTCCAGCCACAGACTAACAATTGTTCTTTTATTTAATTATGGTTTGCACTAACAATTTTAAAGCTACCTATCAAAATGTTAAGTGAGATCAATAAGAAAACTCAAGGGTGGTATTCAAAGTAACAGAACTGACTTTAGCCAGCACCTTTAAAGTGCTTACAGTGTGCCAAGCACTGTTGTATGTGCTTTCAAATAGTAACTCAATTCTCAGAATGATGCTATCAGAGAGCCACAGTGATTATCCCCATTTCCCATATGAGGAAGCTACACATTAAAGAAATTAAGAGGCTTTCCTAAGGTCATCCAATTAGTGGCAGAGTTAGACTAGCTAGAGAATATTGAGAGGCAGCATGGCAGGGTTCTCTGGAGGATGGACTCAAGTCACATGACCTGATATCAACAGTTCTGGGATTAGCCTTCCTTAATTAGGTTAAAAAGTAAACTGAATTTAAAGAGAAGACCAGGGCAAAGTAGCTGGGGAAATTTGTGTATATGTGCATAACTTTAATTTTGATAAATCACATTTGAAAGAACTACAGCAACCACAAAGCTACCATATGTTAGATGTACTCCATATGCTGGATACATATAGCTGGCCAATGGTATTCCCATCATAAATGCAGCCTGGTTATAAAAATTTAAGGAGAATCTAAGGTTAGACCAAATGGACATGTTCTGTTGCTTGAATTCTATATATTTTATTAATTGAAGACTATATTTCAAGAGAACTTACTCAAGGAATATAAAAATAAAAGGGAGTGGTCAGTTAAGCATTTGACTCTTTTCTTTTTTTAAATGTTTGTTTATTTTTTAGATACACAGTGAACAGTGGAGTGGAGGGGCAGAGAGAGAGGGAGATACAGAATCCAAAGGAGGCTCCAGGCTCTGAGCTTTCAGCACAGAGCCCGACGTGGGGCTCAAACTCACAAACTGCGAGATCAGACTTGACCTGAAGTCAGACACTCACTCAATCGACTGAGCCACCCAGGCGTGACTAAGCATTTGACTCTTGATTTTGGCTCAGGTCATGATCTCATGGTTTGTGAGATCGACCCTCCCTGCTCCCAATCTGGCTCTGTGCTGAGAGCAGGGAGCCTGCTTGGCATTCTCTGTCTCCCTCTCTGCCCCTCCCCTGCTCATATGTGCATGTGCTCTCTCTCTCTTAAAATAAATACATAAACATTTTAAAAATAAAAAATAGGGCCACCTGGTTGGCTCAGTCAGTTAAGTGTCTGACTTTGGCTCACATCATGATCTCAGAGTTCGGGGGTTTGAATCCCACATTGAGCTCAGTGCTGACAGCTCAGAGCCTGGAGCCTGCTTCATAGTTTGTGAGTCCTTTTCTTCCCCTCCCCTGCTCTTACTGTCTCTCTCTCTCTCAAAAATAAATAAACACAGGGGCACCTGGGTGGCTCAGTCGGTAAAATGTCCCACTTCGGCTCAGGTCATGATCTCACAGTTAGTGAGTTTGAGCCCCACGTCAGCTCTGTGATGACAGCTCAGAACCTGGAGCCTGCCTCAGATTCTGTGTCTCCTTCTGTCTTTGTTCCTCCCCCACTCCCACTCTGTCTCTCTCTCTCTCTCTCTCAAAATTAAAGGTATTTAAAAATTTTTTAAAAACATTAAAAATTATTTTAAAATATAAATAAATAAATAAATAAATAAATAGGGATGCCTGGGTGGCTCAGTTGGTTAACCATCTGACTCTTGGTTTCCGCTCAGGTCATGATCTCCTCGTTTGTGAGTTTGAGCCCCACATGGGTCTCTGTGCTGACAATGTGGAGCCTGCTTGGAATTTTCTCTCTCCCTCTCTCTCTGCACCTCCCCTGCTCACTTTCTCTCTCTTCTTCCTCAAAATAAATAGACTTTAAAAAATTAATAAATGCTCATCTTTAAGAAATAAATAAAAGGGTGCCACACGCTCTGAAATTATTAGTGGAAGAAAGTTGATTCTGTAATTCAGGTTCTGTCACTTGAATGATAATCTTGAATTTTTAGGCACTGTATTCATCATTGCAACTGGATATCTCTGATTATCAGTGTATGAATAGACTTTTAATTGAAATTTGCTTGTAAAAGCGATACAGATTTTAAGGTAAAGATTCAAAGATATATTGCAAATAATATCTTAAATTGATATGTGGTGCTGTCTAGCCTATTTGGTTTTATGGTAGGGACAAATAGAAATAAGATAAAAAGTAGAAAATTGAATTTTGAGTTCTATCATAACAACACAGATATAGACTACAGTGGGGTTTCTGATTTTTTTGTGTGAGGAAAAGCCTTCCCGATGGTTCTGAATAGAGAACTGGAGAGTTACCAATAGCCAAGATACTAACAAAGTAGAGAAAGAAGCTTAGCTACTATTTATCTCTCCTTCCTGATGAAAAACCCATAGCAAAAGAAGCAAGTAAGCAGCTTGGAGTGGGAGAGGTGAGGCTGACAGATATTCTCAGGAAGCTTTGGAATAAAACTAGAGAACTTTTAATTAAGTGTCCACGGTAACAGTGACTACAACTATCTTTTACCACAAGTGTTGGGAATTTTTTTAAGTATGACTTACTACCATTATCTCATTAAATTTGCACAGAAACCATATGAATCAGATACTTTTTAAAGTCCCCATTTTGAAGATAAGGAAACTACACTTAGAATTTAAAAACTATGAATCATAATTGTTTTTAAATTTATTGCCTGATAATTACAACATTGGAGTCTTTCTGGGTTTGATTGGTGGATCGTAGTGGATTCCTTTCCTAATTTTTTGTGTGTCATGTCATTTCCTTTTATTGATTCTGGACATCAAGGCAGCACAGTACAGACTAAGGTAAATAGCCATTTTTGCATAGAAATGTGTGTGTTTCTCTGCTAGCTGTTAATGTAGAGATTTGTGTCAATCTAGTCATGAGTTTATGTGGTTTGGGATTATGTTGTTGCTATGGTTATCATCAGTGCATCACCACTTTCACATTCTTCACGTAATACCTTAGGGTAGACTGGGTTGCCATAGTGTTTTCTTTGTTCTTAAATAAAGTTTTTTTAATATGAGTGTATCTGACACACAATGCTACATTAGTTTCAGGTATACAACTTGATTTGACAAGTTTATATATTATGCTTGTTTACCACAAGTATAGCTACTGTCTGTCCTATTACATTGCTTTTATGATATTATTGACTATATTCTTTATGCAGTGGCTTTTATTGCCATGGCTTATTCATTCCATAAGTGGAAACCTGTATCTTTGACACCCCTTAATCCATTTTGCCCAGCCCCTCATTTTCTCCCCTCTGGCGTTTATAGGTTCTCTGTATTTATAAGTCTGATTCTGCTTATTTGTTTTTTGTTTTTGTTTTTGTTGTTTTTTTTTTTTTTAGATTTCCCTTGTGAGTGGAATTATATGGTATTTGTCTTTCATGGTCTGAATTATTTCACTTAGGATAATACTCTCTAGGTCCACCCATGTTGTCACAACTGGCACAATTTCATACTTTTTATGGCTGCATAAGATTTCATTATACATATGTGTGTGTATATATATAGATATACACATATATATGTATATGTATGTGTGTGTGTATACACACACTCCACATATTACTTTTCCCTTCATCTATCAGTGGTCACTTAGGTTGCTTCTGTATCTTGGCTATTGTAAATAATGTGGCAATAAGCACAGGGTACGTGTATCTTTTTGAATTGGTGTTTTTGTTTTCTTTGGGTAAATACCCAGTAGTAGAATTCTTGAATCTTATGGTATTTCTATTTTTAATTTTTTGAGGAACCTCCGTACTGTTTTCCATAGTGGCTGTACCAATTTGCATTCCCACCAACAGTGCCTGAGCGTTCCTTTTGTTTATATCCTTGCCAACACTTGTTATTCATTGTCATTTTGATTTTAGCCTTTGAAGCAGGCAGGAGGTGATATCTCATTGTGGTTTTGATTTGCATTTCCCTGATGATTTGTGATGTTGAGCCTCTTTTCATGTGTCTGTTGGCCATCTGTATCTCTTTTGTAGGAAAATGTCTATTCAGCTCCTCTGCCCATTTTAAAATTGGATTTTTTGTTTTTTTATGTTGAGTTATACAAGTTCTTTATGTATTTTGGATATTAACCCCTAATTGGATATATCACTTGCAAATATATTCTGCCACTCAGTAGGTTGCCTTTTTGTTTTGTTGATGACTTCCTTTGCTGGGCAGATAGTGTAAGTTTGCTTTTGTTTCCTTTGCCTCAGGAGACATATCTAGTAAAATGTTTCTAAGGCCGATCTCAGAGAAATCACTGCCTGTGTTCTCTTCTAGGATTTTCATGGTTTCAGGTCTCACATTTAGGTCTTTAATCCATTTTGAGTTTATTTTTATGTATGGTGTAAGAAAGTGGCCCAGTTTCATTCTTTTACATGTAGCTGTCCAGTTTTCCCAGTACCATTTATTGAAGAAACTGTCTTTTCCCCATTGTATATTCTTGCCTCCTTTGTCACAGATTAATTGGCCATATAACTGTGGGTTTATTTCTGGGCTCTCTACTCTGTTTCATTGATCTATGTGTCTATTTTTGTGCCAGCATCATACTGGCACATCATTTTTGTTTACTACAGCTGTGTAGTATATTATGAAATTTGGGATTGTGATACCTCCAGCTTTGTTCTTTCAGGATTTCCTTGGCTGTTTGGAATCTTCTCTGATTCCATACAAATTTTAGTGGATAAGGAGAATTAAGAAAAACACTCTGGTTCTATGCCAAAATTTGTATAGAACCGGAGTGTTTTTCTTAATTCTTCTTATCTGTCCTCAGCTTTTAGGCTTCCCTGTTGCTCTTGCACCAGATAGGGTTCCTGAGTGCCTGTTCTCCCCAGAGGTAGATTGCTACTTATTACTTTGTGTTGTGAACCTGGTTTTAAGGGGCAGGGGGATAGTCTTTTATTTTGGTCCAGCTTAAAACTTGGTCCCAAGGTTGGAATTTTCTTAGTAAACCTGCCTTGCTACCCATGTAAGCCAAATTCTGCTATGGATCATGAGTAGGTATTGTGCGGGAGTTTCCTGGCCCTCCCCTAGTGGTAGGAGACCTCTAATGGTCTGGCCCCAGGACAATTTCCTTTCCTACTCCAGAGGTAGAAGTTATTTTTAATTTTACCTTTTCTCAGCTTCATCTTTAAGTGTGCCCTGGAGTGGTGCTTTGTGCCGCAACACCTCAGCAATTTAAGGCTTTTGTTCCACAGAGGAAAAGTTTTTAAATGGGAATTTATGCCTTTCCCCTAGTGTTGGATGCTCTCCTTATCCAAATCTGCCCAATCCTGAGAGGGTTTCTTTTGTTCCCAACATGCCCCTATTCCTTCTTTGCGTTCACAGCAGAGATCTGTGGAAAAAAGCCTGCATGTAGTATGAATGCTCCAGTGTCTGTGGCTCCCAGTAGTTAGATATTCTTATGCTAGCCCATACTCGGATCTTTTTTTTTTTTTAAGTTTATTTATTTATTTTGAGAGACAGAGAGACAGCACTAGTGGGGGAGGGGCAGAGAGAGAAGGACACAGAGAATCCCAAGCAGTTTCTGCACTGCCAGCATGGAGCCCCATATGGGGCTCAACCCACGAAACTGTGAGATCATGATCCCATCCTAAACGAAGAGTCTGACGATTAACCAACAGAGTCACCCAGGCACCCGGAACTCATACTTGTATGGCACAGGTGTCTCTTTTTCTCATGTTTTGCCATGTGTGTTTTAATGTATGTATCCCGTCTGCTTGGAGACATTGTTCCTGGAATTCCGAGCTAATTGGTTGCCCTGAGATCTCAGTTCTCTGATAGGTTCTGGAAAAGTCATGATTTTATAGTTTATCTGGCATTTTCATGTTATTAGTGTGGGAGCAATGCTCTTTCCAACTTTCTACTTCATAGGCAGTTACTTAAAAAAAAAATTAGTGTTTATTTTTGAGAGCGAGAGACAGGGAGACCTAGTGCAAGCAGGAGAGGGGCAGAGAGAGAAGGAGACATAGAATTTGAAGCAAGCTCCAGGCTCCAAGCTGTCAGCACAGAGCCTGACATGGGACTTGAACCCACAAACTGTGAGATCATGACCTGAGCCGAAGTCAGATTTTCGACTGACTAAGCCACACAGGTGCTTCTAGAGGTAGTTACTTCTTAAAACTTATATTATGTAGTTGTTTTAGGATAGATTCCTACAGACGTAGATAATGAGCCAAAGATTCAAATGCAGGGGATTTACTAAGAAAATACTCTCAAAAGAAAAAAAAAAAAAAGGAATATGGGGGAAGCAGGAAAAGAAAAAATCCCAGAAAGGACACAATTTTGGTGACATCTCAGATTGCTTTGAGCATTTGATGAATTCTGCAGCACAAATTGCACTTCAAAGGGTATCCTGACTTTGGAGAAGGAGGTGAGTTTTTAATAGTGCAGTAACAGTTGAGTACTAGCTGACGGTATTCCTGGGGTAAACGTAGACTACCAACCACTTCTGATTCTCTGCAAGAGTTAACTTGCTACAGTGCTCAAAGACAAACTACTAAAGGGGGTGAGTGTGACTGATTTGCAGCAAAGCAAAGCATACAGAGGTTGAAAAATGACTGCTGCATGTTGTACTGCTTTATCAATACTAATGATTTTTTATCTTAAATGCTATCTTATTAATTTTTGTTTTGGTAATAACAAACTGATATTTCACTTTTTATGTTGTTTATTTTCAACTTTCTTGTATACTTGTTTTAGTTATGTCTCTTGAGTAATAAATACCTGACTGCTGTTTATTTCCTCCAATTTTATTATCTTTATCACATAGTAGGTAAGCTTAAAATATTTACATTAATTGTGGTTATTGATATATTTAATTCATTTCTACTACCTGAATTTAATGTTTCTATTTACTATCTATCTTTTTTTTCTGCATCTTTTACCTCTCCTTTTCTGCCTTTTATTAGACTCTGTAGGTTGTATTACTATTTTTAGTAAAATTCTTAATTATTTAAATGCATAGCTGACGGTTTTCTCTGCTAAATCTAGATTTATAATAGTTTTATCCTTTTCAAGGACTTGGTCTTTTTTATTCAGGTTTAGTTAACACACACTTTGTATTAGTTTCAAGTGTACAACATAGTGATTTGACAAGTTTATAGATTATGCTATGTTCACAAGTGTAGCTACCATCTGTCACCATACAAGGCTATTATAATATCATTTACTATACTCCCTAAGCTGTACCTTTAATTCTGATGACTCAGGACCTAAAGTCTTTATTTAATAATTCCTTATTGAAACTTACTATGTTACAAACACTAAAGCTCACATCCCAGAGATAAACAAAATCATCATGGAACTTGCATCCTCATAGAAACGGCAAAATTCAGTTATCTTATTTTTAGTTAGTAATTATTTAAATTCCATGATGTGTTTTATCTATTTCTGTGCACAGTGATGTTCTTATGTTCTATGCCTTTCCTCTAGATTAACTTTATATAAAACTAAGATACATATTTTACTTGCTCATTTGATATTCTGTGAGTTGTCATGTCAACATTTGTGTGTCCGAAACATTTCTTGATTTTTGCTTATAAAATCAAGTTTATTTGGACATAAAATCCTACAGTGAATGATTTTTCTTCAACATTTTGATATGATTCTACTTCATTATTGACATCTATTGTGGCATTGAAAATGTTTTTTGTTGGTTTGACATTCTTCAATAGGTGATGTATCTTTTCTTTCTGACATTTAAAAATGCATTCTCTTAAAAATTAATACTTATTATTAATCTCTTTAATACTTATGTGCCACGGTCTCACTGTAATGTGCTCTAGGTTTGGGTTTATCTACATATACCCCTGGTATGCAGAATGCAGTCTCAAAACTAGGTTCTCAAAAGTTATCTCTTTGTATGTTTCTGCTGTGGTATTGCCTTCATTTACTTCTTCTGGAACCCCTAAGTCATATATGATGCCTCTTTTAAGCGGGTTTACATGTCTCATGCTTTTTTCATATTAAAAAAGTTATTTATTACTTTGTGTTTTATTCTGAGTGAATGTGCTGTATTGTGTTCCTGTTCACTAATTCTCTTTGGGTGTTGGCTAGATTTTACTTTATCTAATAGATTTTACTTTATCTAATAGTTTTGATTATCATTTATCCGTTGCTTATAATAATTACTCCCCTTGGCCCTTAACCAGACTTTATGATAAAAATGATTATTTATGTCTTCATGATCCTTCAATTTGGCCTGTGCCTCACTGGCTGATTTTTCCACTAATCTTGCCAGGAATCACTCATGCAGGTTAAGTCAGCTCAACTGGGAAGTGTGTTTCAAGATGCTCTCATTTACCTGTGTGGCAGCTGTTGATGACTGTTGGTTGGGTCACTTGTTCTTCAGCTATCTAGCCTGTCATCCTCCAGTAGGTTATGTTTGGCTTATTCATATGATGAAGGTATCAGTCCAAAAGGTTGAAAGCAGAAGTTGCAAGGTCTCTTAAGATCTAGACTTCAAATTTGTACGATTTAATTTCTCCAAAAGTTTATTAAAGAAAGAACAAGGCTAGTCCAGGATAGGGTGGTGGAAAACTAGACTCCACATGTTAATGGGAGAAGCTACAGTGATATCTCAGAAGCGGTGGACAGAGACAAGTGTTATTTGGGGGAGGAGGCATTATGGAAACAGTTTATTGAGGTACTCATCATCTAGACAAAATGACTCATATTTTCCTGCATGCAAAATATAATTTATGTCTCCCTATAATTCCATAATTTTATCTGATCATGACATTATTATCTGCAACAGGTTAGGTGAATAGGTAGACTCCTCATATGCAGTTCTTCAGGTACAGCCACTCATGATCTAGAGACTTGTAAAGAAAAAGGACAAGTTACTCATGCCCTATACACTCAACATATAGTAGTAAGACAAGGACAGAATAATTATAATAGCCATCCCCAATTAAAAAAGGGAGAAATGGGATGAGACAGATAGCAGTCACTACTCAACAGCAGTTCTGAAATTCAGCCATATGCATGTTGTCAGAGTCTCCTTTTCCAGAGTAAGGACATGAACCCTAATAAGTGTCCATTTATTCTCTGAAAGGCATTCTTGGCCTATTTCCTGACCATAGAAAATTGGGATCCCAGAGGCTTCTTTTTATTTTGAACAATCTCCATTCCCTATAGTTGAGCCTGTTATAACACTCTTAAAAATATTCTGGACTGTTTATGAATCTGATTGAGATTTCCTCAATGTCCTAAAAGCCACATCCATAATTCTTTAGAAATGGACCTCTATTGGGGCACCTGAGTGGCTCAGTCAGTTAAGCATCCAACCATGGCTTAGGTCATGATCTCATGGTTCATGAGTTCTAGCCCCACATTGGGCTCTGGGTTATTGTGCTTCAGATCCTCTGTCCCCCTCTCTCTCTCTGCACCTCCCCCACTCGTGCTCACTAGCACTCTCTCTCACTCTCTATCTCAAAAATAAATAAACATTAAAAAAAAGGAATAGACTTCTATTTACTTAGAGCTATATGTGATCTTGTTTTGGGACAATACTGTTAGGATTCTTAGAAAGTGTTTGTCTTACTGTGAAGGTTTACTGGGCACTCCCATAAATCTCTCTGTGTTCTTAACTATAGGTCTTATAACCACACACTTGATTTGATCTTTACTCTGAGACCAGAGCTGAAAAGTCTAGAAATCTGAAATGGTTTCATTTGTATTCTAACATGTCTTAATTCTGTATATTTCCTTTAAATTTTGCTTGTTTTCCTTTAAATTCAGAATTGTTCTCTCTTTAGCTCTCACTCATCCCATATTTATCATATATTGACACAGAAAGCCAGTTGCCAATTTTGCCATATGCCTGCATATTTCTTTGGCCAGATTTGTTAGTTCATTGGATATGCTTTCTATCTTCCCAGTTACTGAAGACTTAAGTTTTGTCCATGGTTTTGTATCACAGATCCCCCTCTTTCCAGACACAAAGAACAGTTACTCATTGTTTTTCTATTTAATACTGATAGCTTTTTACTGTATTTTAGCCTCCACCCATATAATTTGACTTCATATGGAGTAAGTGTATGTTCTAGTTGATTTTCAGTTGCTTTGTTGATGTATTCATCTTTCTTCAAACAATTCAAAATTTTGGTTTGTAGGCTCATTTTGATTAGAAAGAATTCTATCTTCCTCTCTCTTTCTGTCTCTCTCCTTCCTACTATGTGATTTTTCTCTCACGCCATGTTTTTTAAGAATCAGCATCTAGAATCTGGTGTATAAGTGTGTATTTTTCTACCTTGTGGATACTTGTTACAGAGCCAGACCTGGTTTATATCTTATTTATGAAATTGTATAGATATCCTCCCATCCCTTCTGCCCACAAGTTCCTATGAGCCAAAGGCACAGATGGCCATCAACGGCAGTTGTTCTTAGCTTCTTTCTTAGATTAGACCTCAGGCATATGAAAGACTCTTGTGGTTCCTGTTAACTCCCTGTAAGTAAATTTCAATCTACTACTACCTTCTTAACCTGAGATTCAGCAAGACTTTGGCTTCATTCTCCTCACTGCTTGGTATTTATATTTCATTTCCAGCTTACAAATAAGTTTATCTTTTATTAGAATAGTGTTCTTTTGATTTTCTCTTTCATGTTTTTTTTTCATATTGCTACTATGTATACACACTTAAAAGGGTACAAAACAGTGTGGATTTACTACATCAATTTTACCCCGCTTGTTCTTCGCACCTCCCTAAATTCAGAAGAAAGAAAATACATGTTACACAAATGTAAACCATTATTTAAATCTGAATTTATGTTTTAGTGTATAATCAAACTTCCTTTTCAGTGAAATGTCAAAATTGCGTGCATTCAGTGCCTAGTGGACAAAGCTTCTGGTGTTATAGAAATCTTTCTAAGATGTTTCAAATTGAGTTGAATTAATACTATACTTACCCTTCTCAGGGATACTTTCATTTTACACAAAATGTCATCTAGTACCTAATTCAACACTGTACCTGGTGAGGATAGTCCTTAGAGGCACACACAAACTACAGTGTCTAGGGATTGAGAAATGCAACTGTGGCTCTTAAAACTATTCAATAAAAGCCATTCTTTTGAAGTACATTCTTCTCTCAAACCCTTAAAGCTTGGGATATATCCAGGCTTGAGCCTGCATTGTATTTATGCAAAAGGGCCATTATGTGTTAATATGATTATATGGTTGTAAATCTTTCATCTGACTTTTTTTTTTTTTTTTAATGAAACAACTCTATGTCATCACTAGCAGCTGACTGGGGGGATTACAAAGTGGAATTGAAGAGAGATTATGCACACAGACATAACAGCAGAGCAGTGAGCAATGTAATTATTGCTAATCTCGGGAGATTAGCTACCTTTTGGAGTTTACCATTTGTATTATATCTTGTAAGTAAGCGAACCTCTGGTGGTATCAGTAAGAGAGAAAACAATGATTTTCATTGTTTTTCAGGCTTTTTTCATGTCCTCAGAATGGACTATAGAGGAAAGGCTAGGTTTTCCTAAAATGTGTCCAGAAAAGGCTGATTTCTATTTTACTGAAATTCATGAGGTGGCAAAGAAGTTGGAGGAATATAAATGTCCTGTTCTCCTGTCCACACTTTTAAGAAAGATTGAATTAGGAAGACTTAGCAACATGATAATAACAAATTTGCTGACTTGTGGTTATATACATGTTACTGAAAAGTTATATTAGAAAGTTGTGAAGATATTTGGAAGCTTTAACAAAAATTCCAGGAAATTAGAGTGTTCTGAACAATCTGACTTTTTTTTAATGTTTATTTATTTTTGAGAGAGACAGAGCACAAGTGGGGTAGGGGCAGAGAGAAAGGCAGACACAGAATCCGAAGCAGGCTCCAGACTCTGAGCTGTAAGCACAGAACCCGTTGCAAGGCTCAAACCCATGAGTGTGAGATCATGACCCGAGCTGAAGTCAGATGCTTAACTGAACTATGCAGGCGCTCCCATTTCTATACATCTGTAATAAATAAAATACAGTAATGTAATAAAATACTGCAATTGTGCCAACTGCTAATGAGCTAAAAAGGATAGTTTGTGAGAGTAAATAGTCCTTACCTTGAGGTTTTAAAAGATACGGTACTTTCCTGTCCTTGCTCTTCCCATAATAACATTCTCAGTGGGAAGTTTGATAAGAGAACATTCTCTACATTAGTCTACTGGAATTTCTCAAGCCACTGGTAGCTTCTTGACATTTGCAGGATTTCCTCCTTTCCTCGAATTTACTCTTGATCAAAACATTGATACATTTACTGTTTGATTTTCTCATTATGTCTTTCTGTAATGAAGGGATACAGTGAATTTATAGATCTAACATTCAGCTTGCTGAATTCTGTTACTTTAACAATACAGTTTTTAGAAAATGTATTCTCTAGGTACATATATCTAATTTTGCAATGGAAATTATTCTATTTTCTGTTTGTAATTTTAGAAATGTGATGCTGTATCTCCCTTCTGGCTATCTGGTAAATTTGAGTGTATTGGAGATACTCTGGAGGTTAGAAAAATTATTCTCACAATAGAAAATTTAAGTCTTGATCTCTGGTATCCTCTCATAATGCAAACTCAACTTCCAGTATGCTGAGTTTGTACCAGAACTATGATGATAAAATAAAGAATTCTAGATGAAGTAAAAATAGTTTTAAAACTTATTTTTTTAACTTTTAAAGGGCTTTTAATATAATCATTGAGTAATACAACATAACTATAAATTTCAAGTACAATATATAATCCATATAAAATACATTTATGGGACTTATCCATAAAAACTACCTTCCCCTTCCCCCCAACCTTTGCATTCAACTATCTCAGTATACCAGGTACTCATACTGTATGTGGAAACTCCTCAAAAGAACTTTGGTAGGGAGTTGCGCTTCCACTTAGGATGTAAAAAGCTGCAAGAAATGTTATTCCCACCTTAACAGGAAGAAAAGGCCAATCTTCAAAATTACAACCTTTTTTTTTGAAATTAGCAGAGCTGAGGTCTTGGGTCAAGCTGGTGGATGAAATTCCAGAGTTGTAGGCCCTTTTAAGGACACATTACACAAATGAATTGTTTCATCTTTGGCAGAACATGAGATGAAGGGACAACCTCTGAAAAAATCAGGTGAGAATAAGACAGCACAATTTAGTATATTATTAAAGGTTGGGTTGAGGCTTGCATGACAGTTTAGGACCTCTAGGAAATCCACACCCAGTGGTAATGTGCATTCACGTGCCATCATTTTTTCATAGGCTTCCACTAGATAGTCGAGAAAGATTAAGTGCAGGAAAGAGCTACCTTCAGTGGTACCTGGGCACAAAATCTTGCCCATATCTTGACCTTTTCCATTATATGAAGCAAAATCCTCAAGCAACTTGAGAATAGAACCAAGAAAAGATCTGTTTTTTATAGGGGAAAGTTAGAAGCAAATCATCTGTTCTTGAAGAGGGATACAAACAAAACCTGTCTCCTCTTGAGAGAGGAAAAGGAAGCGCTATGGCCCACCCCAAGCCATGCAGTGAGTAATAAGAAACAGTAGTCAACAGTATGGAAAGACCAAGAAATCCTTCTGGGCGGGGTCTCAGGCAAAGGTACATTGCTACCAAGGGAGCAGCAAAGGCTACCTGACCCAGAGGACAGAGCTTGGACCCAGAATGTTACACTGAAACCAGTTCTGCTATGACTGAGGAAGGGATAGAAAACCCTGCACAGATGCAAGGAAGCATTTGGATGAAGGGAGGGAAAGAGCCAGTTCAGAACATTGGACCAAAAATAAGACTGGGCCAAGCAGAACTGAGAACTATCATCCTCTGCTCCCACCGTAAGTTTTTCACCAGATGAATGTCACAGTAGTCTAACAATGAGAAGGCGAAAGCCTGGGGAGAAATCTCTGTGTTTCAGGCATGCAGGCCCTGCTGAAAACTAAGGGTGGAGCAAGAACTTTGAGACATGTCATTTGACAACCTAGGTGAGGCACGAAGCACAAGATACCAGCAGCCCACTACTGAGAGAAGCTGAAGCTCCTGGTGTTCCAAAGGAAGCATTAGCAGCAGTAAATCTTGAAACCAACTCAACTAATGATTAGGTTGGCTCAACCTCCTATTCTAATGGCTGACGTAATAAGATACACAAAACAGTAAGAATAAGCACTGCATCGTTAAGAAATAAAGAAACAACAGAACTAGATACAGAGATCTGTGAATTTAAAACAACTATGACTAATAAGCTAGAAGATATAGAAATGGTATAAAGTGTGCATACAGATTTCAGTAAGTAGAACTATAAGAAAAGTCCAATAGAAATGCTATAAATAAAAAACTGATATCAGAGGTGAATAATTCTTTTGATAGGCTTATCAGCATACTAGCCATAGAAGAATAAAGAACCTGTAAACTTAAAGAAATATTAATAGAAATCAAACTGAAACCTGAAGAGTAAAAAAGGCTAAAAAAGTAAAAAAAAGGAAAACCAGAATTTCCAAGACATAGGGACAATATTATATGGTCAGTGGGGTCAATATTATAAGTGTCAGTGAAATCTCAGAGGAGAACAGAAAAATAATAAGAAAGGCAAAAAGCATTTAAAAGGAAAGTAGCATTTACAAAATTAACGAAAGGTAACAAATGTCAGATGCAAGCTCACAATCCAATCAAATACACACACACATACACATACACACCTCTTGATATTTCTTAGTAAAACTGCCAAAAAAAAAAAAAACAAAAAGAAGAAAATTATGACAGAAAAAAAGAAATATACAAAGAAACACACATAAGAATTATAACACACTTCTCATCGTAAACTATGTAAGACAGACTGCAATGGAGTCACATCTTTCAAAGTGAGAAAAGATTTTAAAATTCTATCAACCAGAAACTCCATAGTGAGTAAAATAAATTTTTTTTAATTAAGACAAAATAAGAGCTGAGGGAAATCTTACTAGTAGACTTACACCAGAAAAAAAGTTTGAAAACATTCTTTCAGTCAGAAGTGTGATAATAGAGGGAAACAAAGATCTATCATATAAATAACGAGTGCCAAAATGGTACAAATAAAAGTAAATATAAAGGCATTCCTTTCTTCCACTTCTTTTAAAAATAATTGACTATCTAAAAATCAAAGTAATAAGTTGTTGGGTTTATAGTATTTGAATAACGTGTGAAGAATAGCACATAGACTTATCCTAGTATAATTTTTTATGGATGTTTTGTGGTGTGATATTATTTTTAATGACATGTATTATAAAATTTAGAAAAAGTGCTAATTTTTTAAGGAGGTAGAACTGCAAGCCAATAATGGAGATGAAATTAGACCAAAGAAATACTTGTAAAGCATTCAGGAAAGGGGTAGGAGGAGAACAGAAAACAATTGAGAAAAACAGAAAAATTATAGAAAACACTGTATTCTCAAATCCAACAATATTAACAATTATTTTGAAAGCAAATGGTCTATGGGGCGCCTGGGTGGTTCAGTCGGTTAAGTGGCTGACTTCGGCTCATGTCATGATCTCACAGTTCGTGGGTTCGAGCCCCACGTCGGGCTCTGTGCTGACAGCTCAGAGCCTGGAGGCTGCTTCGGATTCTGTGTCTTCCTCTCTCTCTGCCCCTCCCCCGCTCACCCTCTGTCTCTCTATCTCAAAAATAAATAAACGTTAAAAAAAATTAAAAAAAAAGAAAGCAAATGGTCTAAATGGCCAAATTAAAAGACTGAATTTGTCCAGTTTACAAGCAAGATCCAAAGACATGCTGCCTATTAAAAACCCCACATTGCACAGAAGTCTACACATTAGACACAAGTAGGTCTAAAGTAAAAGAATGAAAAAGGTAAACATGAAATTATGAGAAAACCAAAGCTTGGAGGTGCCATATTAATATCATACAATGAGGTTATAGAACAAGGAAAGAATGAAGGGGGGCGTTTTATAATGAAATATATAAATAAATATAAATTTCATATAATATATGAAATTATGAGAAAACCAAAGCTTGGAGGTGCCATATTAATATCATACAATGAGGTTATAGAACAAGGAAAGAATGAAGGGGGGCGTTTTATAATGATTAGTGTGTCAAATCAGGAACACATAACAATACTAAATTTGTCTGCAGCTAACAATAGAGCCTCATCTTACAGAAGCCAAAAACTGAGAGAACTGAAAGTTTATAATTAACAATTATAAATTGAGACTTCAGCACTTTCAGTAACTTATTAAACAAGTAAGCCCAAGGCAGTAATGATATAGAACACCTGAATAACATTATCAACCAACTTGAACTAATTAATATTTACAGGTAACTGAAACCAGAATACACATTCTTTTAAATGACCTTTGAAGAACTAACCAATATAGTCATGTACTAGATCATAAAAAAACAGTCTCAATAAACTAAAAATATTTAAATATTCTGTGAGTCCAACAAAATTAAACTAGAATGAGTAGCAGAAAGATACCTGGAAATATCCCAACTTTTTAGAAATTTAAAAAACTGTATGTTCAAGTAATCAATGCAGCAAAGAAAAATCAAAAGGAAAATTAGATCTCACCCTTTTTGTGACTGTAATATTCCATTGTGTGTACGTGTGTGTATATATATGTGCGTGTGTGTGTGTGATATATATAAATTCTTCCTTATTCATTCATCTATCAGTGGACACTTGGGTTGCTTTATCTTGGTGATTATAAAAGATGTAACAAACATAGGGGTGCATATATCCTTTTCAATTAGTGTTTTTGTTTTCTTTCAGTAAATACTCTGTAGTAGAATTATTGAATCATTTGGTATTTCTATTTTAAAAATTTTGAGGAACCTCCATAGTATTTTCCATAGTGGCTGTACCTATTTACATTTCCACCAACAGTGCATGAGGGCTGATTTTTCTTCACATCCTCACCAACACTTAAAGAATGTAGTCAATGATAGCATAATAGTGTTGGATGGTGACAGATGGCAGCTCCACTTGTGGTAAGCATAGAATAATGTATAGAGTTGATAAATACTTATGTTCTACACCTGAAACAAATGTAACATTGCATGTCAACTATACTCAAATAAAAAATTAAAAAAAATTAGAATGTATTTGAATTAAATGAATATAAAACAAAAAATTTTAGGATGAAACTAAAGCTTAAAGGGAAATATAGATAGATAAATAGGTAGATAGATAGATAGATAGATAGATGCATTGAATTATTTTTTCCCCAGCTTTATTGAGGTATAGTTGGCAAATAAAATTGTAAGATATTTAAAGTGTAAAATGTGATGATTTGATATATGTATACATTGTAATATGATTCCCACGATTGAGTTAATTAACACATCTGTCATCTCAGATAGTTACTGTCTTAAATTATACCTCAATAAACCTGACTTAAAATAATTTTCAAACTAGGGATGCCTGGGTGGCTCAGCTAATTAATCCTCCAAGTCTTTTTTTTTTTAATTTTTTAACATTTATTTTTGAGACACAGGGAGAGACAAAGCATGAGCCATGGAGGGGCAGAGAGACAGAGAGACAGAGACAGAGACGGGGGGAGAGAGAGAGAGAGAGAGAGAGAGAGAGAGAGAGAGAGAGAGAGAGTGAGACACAGAATCCTAAGCAGGCTCCAGGCTCTGAGTTGTCAGCACAGAACCTGACATGGGGCTCGAACCCACAAACAGCGAGATCATGACCTGAGCCAAAGTTAGGTGCTTAACTGGCTCTGCCACCCAGGTGCCCCAAGCCTCCAACTCGATTTCAGCTCAAGTCATGATCTCACTGTATGTGAGATCAAGCCCCAAGTCAGTATCTTCACCAAAAGCACAGAGCCTACTTGGGATTCTCTCTCCCCCTCTGTCTCTACTCTTCCCCTGTACTCACTCACACACACTTTCTCTCAAATAAACATTAGAAATAAATTAATAAATAAAAATATTTTTTAAAGTAATTTTCAAACTAGATTTACTCTGGAGAAACAAGAATTCTATAATATAATTACTGTTCTCTGTTCAATTCTGTGCCAGATTCTCCAGTAAATATTGCTTTCCTGGAGGAGTTTATAATCCAGTAAGGAAGATAAAACTGATATACATGCAACAATTAATAAATTTGCTAATAAATAGATACCTTGTATATCCTAGCACTATTCTAGGTGATGGGTTATATAAATCAAGACTGATAATAGCCACTAATTTGTACTAGTTATATATATATATACACACACATATATGCATATACATGTATATCTACCTTTGTATGTATATATGTACTACTTCACTGGAGTTCTATACAGAATACTAGAGGCTGGGTGACTGAAACAAACAAAAGTAATTTTCTTACACTTCTGGAGACTGGAAGTCCAAGATCAAGTTGCCGTAAGTGAAGGAATGTTCTAGCACTCTCTTCCTGGCTCATAGCTACCTTCTTGCTATCTCTTCTCATGGTTGCCCCTCTGTGCACATATGCCCCTGTATCTCTCCTTGCGTCTAAATTTCCTCTTCCGGTAAGTACACCAGTCAGATTGGATTAGGACTGCCCTAACAACCTCATTTTAATTTAATTACCTCTTTAAGGATCCTTTATCAAAATACAGTCATCTTCTGAGATCCTGAGGGTTAGTCCTTCAACATACGATCTTTGAGGGGAGACAGTCCAACCTATAATAACTATTATAAAACTGTTATTCCTTTTACTATTAAATGAGATAGGTATTATTATAATATCAGAGATGAGGAAACAGAGGCTTTGAGATATTAAAAAAAATACACTAATGAATAATTCTTATAATTAAATTTAAAAATCTATATGTTATTTCTATTGATGTTTAGTTTTATCTTCCCTTCTGTCATCTTTATCTTTAAGCACAACAGCTAGTGTGAAAAATTATTTTTAAATATTATTATTATTCTTTATAGAGCATGTTATTGACGGATGAGTAGAGCATATTATTATTTTAGAGAGCATGTGCTTGACGCATGAGTAGGGGTGGGGTGGTGGGAGGAGAGAGAATTCCAAGCAGACTCCATGCTCATTGTGGAGCCCAGATGCAGGGCTCAGTTTCATGAACCAGGAGATCATGACTGGGCTGAAACCAAGAGTCCAATGGTTGACCTACTGAGCCACCCAGGCACCTCCAATTACACATATTATTAACCAAAGTAGATTGTATATTCAGAAATGAAAGTGAGGCTTAAGGTAACAGTCCATTATACTAAATAGAAGAGAGAGCCTGATGATACAGCCCAGTTCTTATTTTATGTGTTCTAAGAAACAGTTCTTTACAAACAAAATATATCTTGATGTTATAATGGATCATTTTTAAATGTGTTCAAACCAATGGCCTAAAAACCTAATGTTTGCAAGGGAGAATTCCAAAGGGAGTCTGCTTTATTAACTCAATTAAACATGTATCTTGACATTTGAGGAAAAGAAAAACTCAAACATGCTGTCATTAGCCTCTTTGGCTCTGAGTCAGTCTCCATTAGAATCAAAGCTCTGTCTGCTCCAAGCTATTTTGGGCAAATCTGTTAACATCTCTAAAGCTTAGTTTCTTAATTTTAGAATATCGTATGCTATTAGTTACTGTATGGACTGGCTGAGATTAAATGAGCTAATTTATGAAAGCACTTAATTCATTGTATGGCAATTAACATGTGAAAATTCTTCAGCTGGCATCATTGCCATTGTTCATCCTTGCCACCGTCATTGTCACATCATCACCATTACTGTTCCCATCACCATCATCACCGCTGATAAAAGAAACATCCTGGGTTCCCTCTATATTTAAATTTGTATGAGTATCACACAAACTACAATGACATTCACTTAAAAATTAGATAATAGTGTGAATCATAAAGGGTTACATCTAAATGCAAATTTATTGATATATGAAATTATAATTTAAATAGTAAAGTTTTATATCCTCTATAAAGATTTAAAGCTATTGAGAGATTGAGAAAGCCAGATAATTAATTACTAAAAAGAGGTATTATAGACATTTGTACTAAGTATGTTCAACTAGTATTTCATTTTCTATTTGAACAAATCCAGAGACTTGTAACCTTAGGGAATATATGGTCAATAAAGTCTAAGGGAGTCACATTTCTATTCTGCTCTACTATGGACCATTAGGGGAGAGAATTCTCAGACTTGAATGAAGCTCTGTGAAAGACAAAACTAGGCTAAAGGGACACTTCATAAAACCATTGTTGTAAATAACATACAGTTTTATGTTTGTATTTAAATGTAACACACTCTTCAGGGGCAACTATGATGATGATGATATATTTATGTGTGAATTTCCAGGGGTGTCTTTTGGGCCTCATAACTCACACAATATGACTCCATTACTTCCCTGAGGGCTTTCCATCTGAGTTAAGATAAAATAAAATAATTGTGATATGAAAAACAGAAGTAGAGAGTTCTCAAATAATACCTCCTAAGGTCATCACAAAGATCATTTTTCCAGGAAAATGCTCCTGAGTGTCAATGAAATCTTTTCAAATATTATCTTATTTCTAAAGCTAGAGCTGTAGAAATAAGCTGTAAATAGCAATATAAATTCATAGCAAATGCATATAAGGACTTCATTTTAGAAGCAAATAACTAGTAAGACCTATTTCTTATTTTTTATTACTAAGAATAAGTTATTGATTTTCTCTATTGATTCCACTTGAAATAATCCCACAAATACTTTCTAAAAACAAACTAAGTGAATTGGCATTGAGTAAGATGCTTGGGAAATAAAAAGATAATTGAAAATTGGCCCTTCCTTCTCTGGACTTACAGTTTAGAGTAGGAGATAGACATAAACACAGATACATTGCACAGGGGTAAATGCTTACAGAGAATTAAATGTGCTTTGTAATTATACAGTATAAAAAAACTCAGTTCTGCCTCCTGAGATCTGGGTAAGCTATATCTATTAGGCAATTTTTAGTAGAGGACATTCAAGGCAAAATGAATGTTTTCCAATGGACAGAAGAGTATCATTGTATGTTCAGCCAACACTGAGAACACAAATACAGCAAAAGCACTGAAACTCTGGAGGGAGAGCTCTAAGAAATACATTGGAACTAAGACTAGAATTTAGGGTGGGCTGGAAAACAAAGGGTCTTAACTGTCAGACTTTAGCAATCTGTCAGAAATAATGATACAGAGAACTAAGATGATTAGACATTCAAAGAAGTCTTCTTCAGTGAAGTTGAGAAAGGTGGTTGAGTTGGGAGTGTGATTACTAGGCAGGATTAGGGGGTAATTTTCATAGCCTAGGTTAGCACTCCTCAAACTTAAATATATATTCATATCAAAAAGAAATTTCCCCTCCCCTTACCAATATATGTATACATATGTGTATATATATACACACACATACATATTTTACTGACTTATATACATTGTAAAATCATTGACAATTAGGAGATGAGGTGAGAAAAAATTAAGTAGAAATAGAAGTTCTACCATTTTCTTAGTCCCAGTGGATCATATGATATCCCATGGGATGTGTTTTGGAGGCAATAAGACAATGTAGTGATGAAACTTAGAAAGTGATGTACACAATTGTGATCATTCCTTTACTCCTGTATACAAAGAACACCTGGGTCAGCCTGCTTCTAACTTATGGGAAAACAACTTTTTAAAATCTCGGCTGATCCTTAGATTTAATTGAGAGAAGTTCTCCATCTTTAGTTAGTCTGAGCCCTGATAGTTTGGCTGGAAATCTTCTGAGTCTTTTTAGATATGAAACAACTTTTATTAGAACTGTGTTTGCAGAAAGATGGAAGTAGAGAGGCTTCTGGCTGGATGGCATCTCCAGTGATGTTGAAATGTTACAGTTTGAGGTTAAATACCTGTGATCTAGCTCTTCTCTTGAGCAAACATACCTGGCCAGATCCAGATTGGAAGCTAGAGATTTTTCTTTGTTTATGCAAAAAGACAAGATTTCTGTAAGAAATCTGCTTCATAGCAGATGCATCAAAATGTATCATTTCACTGAACACCTGGTAGGCAGGAAAAATAGTCTTTCCCCACTAACCAAGCTTACTCTACAAGTTACTTCCTTGGATATGAATGGCTATTAGGTCAGCAGGAACGGGCCACATGCCAGAGCAGTGAGAAACTTCTTTTATTTTGTCATGGGTGCAACTCTGTGAACAATCTGTGGATGGATATACCGAGTGTGCATGTTATACAGAGAATCAAAGAGAAATTGATCAAAGTTAAATAATTTTTAAAAAGTCATTTCCTATGGTTAAACAGAATAGAGAGTAGGAGTGAGTTCAATAAAATTAGAGGTATACTTTCCAAATAAATGTTCTCTTTCATGTCCCTTCAACAATTTTCCATATCCCCCATTTATGTGACTTCTCTGTGTGACCAGTTAGAGACCATAAGAGTTATCAATACACCTCAAACTGCCTACATCTTTCTCTTAAAACAATTCATGCAACCAAAGCACCAAAGGATGAATAGATGTGAAACAATGATTTTAGGACTTTGATGCTTTCCTCTTCCAGGCATGTCCAATGTGCAGATTGTGTTTTACCAACTCAAATAATTGGCTTGGTATTTCAGTTTCTCATGATGACTCAAATTTTCAGTCCAAATGTTTTTCAAAGATGTTTCTCATTATTGGAAGAAATATTAGGTGTTAAATTTATCAATTGACTATTTCTAGGAACTCTCATATGCTTGGACCAGAATAAACAAAGTATGTTTATAAGAATATATACATACTGTTAAAATCTTAACTAGGAAATACTTATTTGGCAAAGTCAAACATTGAAAGCCACATCCTAAGGTCAGAGGGGTTAGAAATTTAGGTACTTGAGGAAGTGGGACAGAAAATGTCAAATAAAAATCTTCAGTTTGTAAAATCTGACTTTATTCACTGAGTGTAGTAACTAAATATAAAAGTGTAAAACATAAAGGAAGGCGACCAAATAGTTGCTGTTAATTCAGTGAATGCTAAGCAATCTAATGTCAAGAACATCAACAGATAATCTCCTCAATGTCTTTATTCCTCTGTGGTAACCCAGAACTTTTTTTTAATGTTTGTTTATTTATATCAAGAGAGTGAGAGTGGGAAAGGGGCAGAGAGAGAGGGAGAGAGAGAATCCCAAGCATGCTCCCAGCTGTCAGCACAGAGCTGGATCCTGGGCTGGAAGCCATCAACAATGAGATCATGACCTGCACTGAAATCAAGAGTCTGACACTTAACCAATTGAATCATGCAGGCATCCCAACCCAGAATATTTGTAGTGATCACTAGCAGTGGTACTTATGGTCTGGCCATCCACAGGATTTGAAAGAAGTGGATTTTATTGGTGAGGAAATAATGACTGTTGAAGCAAAGGGGCCATGGAGTAAACAACTACCTAATTTATTTCATGACCTAAAAACGCCAGCCTGGCCTCTAGTCCCATATTGAAACAGTGGGGTGCATGTATATATTCATGAGTGCTTGTATGTTTGTGTGTTATTGGGCTTGAAGAAATAGGGTATGAAATTCAGAGTGGGGCCAGGGAGATTATGGAGGGCTTTTTTCTAGGTAAAATAGGAGCTCTTTGAAATAAGTAATTTTGGAAGTGTATCTTTGAAGAATATTTTGAGCAATTCAGTATTGACTGGGATAAATTCGGGGAACTAATAACTTAATTGGCAATAGAAACATCAAATGTATACTATGAAAAGCTGCATTTCACAATTTTGTTTTTTAAAGTTTATTTATTTATTTTGAAAGAGAGAGGGAGAGAGGATCCCAAGCAGGCTCTGTGCTATCAGTGCAGAGCCCCATATAGGGCTTGATCCCACAAAACATGAGATCATGACTTGAGCTGATATCAAGAGTTGGGCGCTCAACCCACTGAGCCACCCAGACACGCTAGCATTTTGCAATATTAGAAGTCAAGTGAAAACACTCTACCCAGTAGCAAATATATTTGAAAGTGCCATATCATAGCCATATGCAACATTTTTCCAAAATTTCAGCTAAAACAATTTTCCTTTTTCAGTGACATGGAAATTCTATGAGGATATTTAAATGCTATTATAAACATTGTGTTTCTTGATTTTAAAGTATTAAAAACAAATAAAAGAAGAATTGGCTTAAATTTTTACTTTCTTCAAAGATGTAACCCCAAATTTACTGCTCATAGCAGTGAGTAAAAGAAGAGGAAATTGTAAATTGTAAAGTTTAAAATCAATGAAATGATTTTCACTGATATGACATTCCTCTGCTTTTTCCCATCTTCCCTTTCTAGCTACTCATTCTCAAGCCCTTTCAAGGCTTTTCAGTGAGCTCATCCAAACTTGCTACCTTAAATAATGGTGCTCCTCAAGGTTCCACTCAGAACTCTGTTTAAACATTATACTTTGTGTATATTATCTACATTTATGAATTGCCATACATACGGACTTTCAGTCTTGTGTCTGTAGCTAAGATTTCCTTTGTAAATGTCAGGCCAGTACTTCTGACTGCTTACCTTCCATCCTCACCTGGGCACCCTACACGTTGAGAATATCCAGAACAAAACTCATTACACCCCAAGACTATTTCTCCTCATATAATCTGTATTTTGATGAAAGATCCCACCATTGGTCTAGGTACTTATGCTAACAACTGACCAGTTATTTTATTTTCCTTCCTTTGTCCTAATTCTTTATATATGATTAATTAATAATTTTGGTTGACTCTGCCTCTTTAGCCTCTCCTGTATCTTCTCCTACATCCTTTCTCCTCTAGGCCTTTATTGCCTTATTCAACATGTTTCATCCAGGCCAGGTATTGCAGGAAAATGAAAAACTAGACATGGTTTTATTTATAAAATACACTCATGGAGCTCACAGAATGTAGAATGAAAAAACAAACTACAGTGAAAGTGGAATAATTAAAGTAAAAGGAAAGAAACTCTCACTGTTGTGATTGTTATTATTGTAAATTTGCTCTGTTTTCCATTATTTCTACTTGGATTTCTCACAGGAATCTCAAATTCATGATGACCATTAGGAAAGATATTACCATTCATCCTGTAGCCCAAGCCAGAAAACTGCCATTCTATAAAACCCCATTTTTTTTAGTGTCACATGCTATGAAACACCAAGTGATACCAATATTATCTCCTAATTATTTCACAAATGTTGATTTTTCTCCTTCTGTACTATTGCCATTAGGCTAAACAAAGCTATCATTATCACTGGCTTGAACAACTGCAACATAGCTTTATTTATCTCTGTTCAGTAGATTCAAACCAATCCATTATCAATTTGGGAGAAAGAGTGAGCTCATAAAAATGCTTTTATAGAGACATCTGGGTGTGGATCGTAATAGAGTGGCTAAAATCAGAATTGCTCTCTTCCTATTAACATCTATAAAATTATTTAGAATATAATAAGCAACAAATTAAAGGGATTAAATAAACCCAACAAATGGCTCAGAAACTTTAGAAAGGGGAAGCACACAAGTGTTCTTTCCTGTAGGTGGTTTCATGCTGTAATGTGAGGAAGTGAAGGCCAAACAGAGAGTGTTGGTCTCAGTGGGTGAAAGAAATAGAATCTGAGTGGTAGAAAGACCGTAATTTGAGGCTGCTAAGGTTGGTGGAATTGTCAGGTCAGGCCACTGGAAGCAGAGAGATGAAGAGAAAGAGCTCTACAGATCTTAGGAGTTGTACTCATGTAATTGTCCAAATATTCTGTGGCATGCACTTTGGGAAAATCCTTTGTGTGACTTTTGTTAATGCCCAGTGTCCATAGAGAACATCAGAGGCATAAGGTAGCTTGCTTAATATTAAGTGAATAGTGAGTGATGGATACAGCCCTAGATCCAGGCACAGGTGGTGCCTTTGGAGCCAGGAGTCTTGATGTAGATCCAGTACTAAATGCAGTGGCAAGATCACAATCGACAAGAGTGTGACCATAGACACATCTCCAGGCATCATAGATACTGGTAAATGTGATTCTCAAGACTGTATTTCCATTTTTTAAAAGTCAGTAGTCTTTATGAGTGTATTCTTCTTCCTTGCCTGTATTGCATTATTGATTTGTTTCACATTTAAATGGAAACACTAAGCAATTGCTTTTGTTAACAAGAGAAAATGCCTTTAGAGATCCAATTTAGCTATGACTAGCTTATAGGATACTGATAACCTTAAAGACAAAATAAAATACAACAGAGGATATCTTTGTTTTTCCACCTTCTCTAATACATCATTAGGTTTCATTACATTATTGCAAAATTGTACAAAGTGAATTTTAGAATTAGATATGTTTCTAGTACTGAGAAAATGTAGTATTTTCAAATAAAATTTTAATATTAGCCATAAATGATTTCTACTCCAGCTCACTGTGGACTTCAGTAGGAGATTCTTGTAAACAATTTTTTTGGATCAAAATGAGGCTTAGATTCACCTCTTCTTCCTTTTTTCCTTGAAAAATGAACAGTGTTCTGTACTGAATAAAATTCCCTAGTATACCATGGTTTATACTAGATGAAAGTTAAAATAAAGATACACAATGTTTTAGCTCCTTGAGATATATAGATTTAATTTCATTAATCTATAGCACTTATTTCAAGGAGCTGTTTTAAAGTTCTATTTAAATATGATTTGGGGTAAATATTTGGTGTGTCCTCACAGTTAATGATAGATTAATTAACTTAACTCAGACATTATTTAACTTATTTTAAAAACTCTCTTTGGGTAATATGAAGACTTTAAGGTTATAAGACACACACACACACACATGCACGCACATACACATGCCCAAACGGAGATTGAAATCGATACTACAATAATGATTTGAGAGTCAAACTAATACTAATCTATGTGGTATATTTGTTTGGGTTTAAAAAGGGTGTCCTTGGGATACCTGGGTGGCTCAGTCAGTTAAGCATTCAACTCTTGATTTTGGCACATGTCATGATCTCATGTTTTCATGAGTTTAAGCCCTGTGTTAGGCTCTGCGCTGACAGTATGTAGCCTGCTTGGGATTCTCTCTCTCTCTCTCTCTCTCTCTCTCTTTCTCTCTCTCTCCCTCTTCCTCTCTCCCTCTCTCCCCCTACCCTGCTCATGCTGTCTCTGTCTCTCTCAAAATAAATAAACTTTAAAATCTTTTAAAAAAATTAAAAAGGGTGTCCTTTCCCAAAGATAGTTACCTCCCTATCTGTTAGGAAAATTGCAATAAAATTACACATCCATAATATGTACATTGTACATACCATAGTCTAGGTGCTTGCCATTATTGAACAGTGTAGAATCTATACAATAGAAAGTTGGTGTTCACTTATTTTCTATTCCCTTAAAGCTAAACTTCACGCAGTATTTGATTGATTTGTACTTACTTTCTGCCTTGTTGCATCTTGGCTTTAAGAATGTTTTCCTATATGAAGCAATTTGTATTTTACTTTCCAGACTGGTCATTTTTCTATCCTGATTATCAAAGGCCAGAAGTTAAATGCCTTTTTTTTTTGGTCACAAACAGAATTAAAACTCTGAATTCCCAGAATTCCAAATAGTGTCCTAGTTGGAACAGTCTATAAGACTAAAAGTAAAATTTTATTGGGAACAAACACAAGAAACTAAAGGAAGAGATCCAGATGGTTTTTCCTGAATGTGATCACGCTTTAAGAGCCTGTTTCTTTGCACACTGTATGTTTCAATAGATACATTAAAAAGCCTTTCACAGTTTCCTAAAAATCTAAATATTTCAGAGAGTCACAAAATAAGAATAATCCTTTAGTCACTACTTTCAGGTGAAAAAGAAGCAACGATTGTTATTATGCTATTCTATTCCCTATTCTAAATTATCATGGCTTATAACCCCATCAAGAGTTGTCAAACATCCCAATAAGAAACCTGTAATTCATAAACCTCAATATAAATTTGAAACCCCCCCAGACATACTCAATTTGACTAAACAGTGCATGGAATTGGCCTGAAGTTCTAGCCCACTAAGATATCTCCTTCCACAGCACCCTTTGAAACAGAGAAAGATAGTGAACTTTAATAGACATTTTTCTCACAAAACCAATGATCTCTTATGTGTGATAGGAGTAAACTGACATAAACCACTGTAGTATTAAATGTAATTATGCATACAAAATATACTACCCCTGGGCCAAGGCCTCTTAAATCTTCATGCTAAAAATCATGTTAAACTTTCTATTTAAATCCCTATGAAATGTGATTTATATCAAAAGTGTACAAAATTTTCAGAAAGGAGTTTAATTCAACAAATATTTATATCAGAAGCTTTAAATGTTGTAGCCTGTGAGGGAATAGCTGAGCGACACCACTAGTCAGTGTGTTCCCTTAAGCAAGCTGTTAACTCGATTTTGAACTATAATGTTCTCACCTGTAAGAAGAAAGCACTAGGCTCACAATGTTCTATTCTAGCTCTAAATTTCAATGAGTTGAAGTTTTTTGTAATATCTAACCAGCAGCCATTGATGGGGGAAAACAACTAGGATGTTTGTGAGGTTTTTCTCTTAAGAAGGTATTGGATGGTTGTTTCCATTTTACTGGGGCAGATAGCCACAGAGGCAGAATCACTGAACTGTAGGATTTTATTTTAGAGATCATTAACCCAATGCCCTCAATTTTATAGACAAAAAATGAAGGCCAGAGTGGATGCTGGGTAGTCTGCCTTACTCCTTTAGGATCTCAAGTCTCATCTTCCAGGCAGCAGTTTACTTTAAAAGGAGATGTATGGGTGATGGCCTTTGCCTTACTAAAAAAGAATAACGCAAAGTTTCCTTCTGTCAATGGCATCATCCCAACCTATTTGGTCTGTTTCTGTTTGGATCAAGAAAAAAAAATCCCATAATTATATTCTTATTTCTTTAGGAGATCAAGAAGGAAAATTAAGATCTTACATGAAATTATATCTAACATCCCCAGTGTGTCAAAAACTTATAGTATGGAGAAAATTACTCTCTTCATGTAGAGTGCAAAGAAAATCTTTAAGTCTACCATGTGCAAAGGATATTGAAATTCTGGACTGGGAACCATGATCTTTAGAATGCCATGGAGGCTGTTTTATTCAGCTTTCCCAAAGTCATCTTGGGATCCTAACAGTGTATCTTAATTCTCTTCCTCCACTTATCCTACCATTTAGTAGTAGTGACATAAACACAGTATTTCACATCTATTCTTATCTTGGTTAGTGCCCAAGATAAAAGTCCTTGGAACCATTTTTCCCACTAATTCTTCCCTACTCTGGTAATGTTACTTAATAGAGGCATTCTATTCTCTTCTCTCTTGGGTTTTTGATACAATGCATTCAGTGCTCAAGGCCCTTATCAATTCTATAATCTTTCTCCAGTATTGTAAAATGTTTTTGTTTATCTACCTGGAAACCTACTCCATTCTTTCCCATACTACAAAAAGAACTTTTCCTTGACCTCATGCTACTCTCTGACTACTGCCCTCATTGAAGCTAAATGCCTTAGAAGAGTTGTCTCTGCTCAGTGTTAACTATCCCCAACCTCTGATTCAGACTTTTTCAATTTTACGATTTTATTTGGACAATTTCTAAACAGAAAACATAGGTTGTAATAGAACAAACACTATGTACCAAAAATCAAGTCTAACAGTTGTTCATTTTGCTGTTTTTATCATATATGTTTTCCCAGAAATTAAGTCATTATGGACAGATCCTCTTTGTCCTTCTTACTTATTACATTTCCCTTCTTCCCTTATTCAGCTATCAGTACGTATCCTTACTGTATGTTTATCTTTGACTCATTATATATACATTTGTTACTAAATGTATATGTATGTGTATAAATATATAATTTATTTGTATATTTGTAATATTTACATAAATAACACCATACTTTTTCTCCATCTGCTTGTGTTTTAGTTATTCTTGGCCATTTCTTCTTCCCTTGTGGATTTTAGTGACAGCATACCAATTTTCATGAAAAAAAAATCTCTGAATATTTTTGATTGGAATTATCCTGAATTTATAGATCAATCTGGAGTAAATGAACTTTATTAGCTAACTTCCTAAATACCTTTCAGTTTTTCTTGCTATTTTAAAGGTAATATTTTCTAGATTTACGTTTAAATGGTTACTGCTGATAGATAAAATGCTATTGACTGTTTTACAATGATTTTATAACCAATAGTTTTGATGAAAGCCTTTGTTAGCTTTAGTAATTTGCTGTACACTTTCATGGATTTTCCATATAATTGATCATACTGAGTGCAAATAATAGCAATTTTGTTTTTTATTTGCAAGCTCTGTGTTTTGTGAGTGTGGTTTGGAGATTGATATTTTAATGGTGATAGAGATGCTTGTATCCATTTTGTATTCAATTTTAATCACTTTTTTTTCTAGAAAAAGTGTCATTCTTTCTAATTCTGTTTGTTCTGTTTTATTTCTCCAGCTTAAGTCACTTAGGTCATTTATTGCTAGTCTTTATTTTCTAACATTTCACATTGTAGGCTGTACATTTCTCACTAAGTACTTCCTGAGTAACAACATCCCATGAGTTTTGGGATAGTAAAATAGTGCTTTTGTCGTGGTGCATTTTTAAACATTTCCTAAGTTTCAATTAAAATTTAGCTTCTGACCCATTAGATAGATATTTATTTTGTTTCAAATGTATGATTTCAACTTTCCTCTTAATTTTTCTTTTTATGACAATATTATGAAATAGGGTTTATATACCAGTTCTTAGGTATTTGAAACTTCTTTTATGATAATTTAACAAATGTTTCATATGTTCTTCCAAATAATTTGTATCCTATAATTACTGGCTGCAGAACTCAACATGTGTCCATTCGATCATGCTTCCTATTTGTGTAGTACAACCTTTACATATATTTAATAACTTCTTTGCCAGCTTAATCTATTTGCTTCTGAGAGGAGGGTGTTGAAATTCCCCAATCTGAGTACTAGTTTTTCCATTTCTTCTTGTAATTCTGTTTTTGCTTTCTATATGTTAACTGCATGCTAACGTAGGATTGTTATGTCCTTACGTGAATTTGTCCTTGTATTATATTATTAAATAACTCAGAAATGCTCCGTTTAGAGCATAGAGTGGGTTTGATTAGATATTAATGTTACTAAGCCATATTCTTGCTGCTATTTTTAGTGTTAATTGTTTTTTCTGCTTTTTGTGCAGAAGTATACCAGTAAATGTTTAAAACCTGACTTTCTGAAAAAAAATCTCTGATTTGTAGCATTTGCTTCTTTTCCTGGAGTAAATACTGTCAACGTGGCAGAATTCAAACCACCACTCTGAAGTCTGCAGTTGGGGTGAGAAGAGTTGTGTGCGGTCACTGTTGAGAGCAGACAGGACTGTAGCTGGCTCTAGCACACTGTTGACAGTACATTTATTTTGCCTTTTTCATTTTTTATTTTTATTTTTATTATTTTTATTGTATTTATTTATTTACTTATTTACTTACTTATTTTAGAGAGCGTGTGTGCAAGTGGGGGAAAGGAGCAGAAAGAGGAAGAGACAGAATCTCAAAACAAGCTCTATGCTCAGCACAGAGCTTGATGCAGGGCTCAATTCCATGACCCTGGGATCATGACCTGAGCTGAAATCAAGAGACAGATGCTCAACTGACTGAGCTACCCAGGCTCCCCTTTCCTCCTCCTCCTCCCCTCCCCTCCTCCTCCCCTCCCCTCCTCCTCCTCC
>CM053577.1:77305530-77360395 GCA_028646485.1 Cryptoprocta ferox
GTAAAAATTTCTTAAAACTAAGTTCTTGCTCTATTACCATAGCAACGGAAGATCAGTCTTTTTCTAGAATGTAGGGGATTTTTTACTCCTGGTGCCTTCTTTTGGTTCTTTCACAGCCAACTGGAGTAAAGACCATCATGAATTGCTCAGATCTTTACCACTGGTGTTAATTCTTCTTGAAGTGGAGTTTTTATGGAACTCTTTGAAGGTGAGATTTATTTGTGGAGGTGTGATATTTGGCTTGATTATTGAACAGCATGATTATATTCTGCTTTTGTCTCTGTACTTTTTGTTGAATCACAGAGACTGCACACAAGCACTTACATTTATGAACAACAGATACCAACAAACTGTAAGAAAAACAAAAATAACTGTGGGGCACAAAGGCACTGTCAAATAAATCCATGGTTTTCCAGGCTTGATTTCAATGAAAGCAGGTCCTGGTTACTCCCTGAGTCTACTTTAGATAGCCAAGCTGACTTTTTTTTTTTCACTTAGACATAGACTGATTAATTTCACAAGTAGTGTTAATACAGATACAACAAGGTATGTTAACAATGGCATAGATTTTCCCTGAGTAGCTAAAAGAAAATCTTATGTTATCCAATTATTAGTATAAGGAATTTAAACTTATTTTTGTGTGACATTACTTATTACAACATTCAAATTATGCACCAAACCTTTTTGCCCATGTTGAGTTACCTAACTCCTCCATGATCCGCTCCACTAGTTTTTTTCCTCCACAAAGGATTTCATACCTTTAGGCTCCTTGTAAGTCTAAAAGTCAACAGAAGATACTGGGAAATCATGTACTTGGAGTAGCCTAACTCCAAGGACAGGACAAAAAGACTTGGTACTGTGTGAACATTGAAGAGCCTTTATTTTTTCCTCAAAGAATACAGGAATTTCATGAAAGGACAACTTTTGTGAAGCTATAAATATATCATCTTTACGATTTTGTTAAGACAGTCAATTTGGCATCCCAAAATATCCCCGTCTTCTCATGCTCTCACTATGTATTATCTACAAGAAATTCACTGTTAACAAAGTCAGTGTAATGTGACTTTATTTTTTCAAATTGCATGATCAGCAATAGCTTGGATGAACTATTAGAGTGTAATGGTGGTGATTGGCTCTAGGAAATCTTAAACATAAACAAGTTTATATTATTATAAGGGAAACAGAGGATAAATCACAAGTGCATAGCTTAAACTTGTAAGGAAAGGCATAGAAATAAAAGGATGATGAACAAAGGTATGCAAAGGAGAGTGTAACAATGGGTAGTTTCAGGTATTTAGAAGAATTTGCTTCTGATGGTTTTGATTGTAAGCTCTGTCATTCTAGAGCCATTGCTTATTCTGAAAATCTTGGGTGAGCAATAGACTTATGTGGGGTTTTCTGAAGATCTGTTATTAGAACTTGATTGGTATAACTTACCAATTCTGTTAAGATCCTTTCTGCTATTCTAGAGGTTTCATGACAATGAAGACTGAGTGTTTTTGAGCAAGGACAACACCTTGCAGAATTCATGAATAACTGTGCTCATAGAATGGTTCACTTTTACTGAATAGAATAGTTAGAATGTTGTATATTGGGAATAGTATATTCAGTCTCTTTTAGCTATAATCTATACTGTGTCTGGTTTAACAAGAGAACATTTTATCTTTCCAGAAAATAATCATACTGTTATTTGTAAATACATATCACCCAGAGGGAAGTCCTTATATAAAAATCAGTTGAAAAATGCTTACATACTCTCTCAGAGCATGGTTCAGTCTCTGCCTTCCCTTTATACTTTTTTCCAGAATTATGTTAGCTACAGGTGAGGCTATATTTTGTTATCCTTACATATTTTACCTACCACTGTTTAATATTGTCGTTTTGTCCTTACTGTGATGGATCATCTCATGGAGGATTTTTACAACTGTTTAAGTTTTATCAGATACTACCAGGTGGCCATCCTGGCTTTGCTGGATCATACCATTTGGGTCTTTCAATCTGATAGTTCCCAGTGTTTCTTTTCAGAATTTAGGACACAAATTTAGGGTATCTATGATGGAATTTTGAACCTCTCCATGGATTTGACTTTATATTCTATAAGAAGTTCTCATATAAGGACTTTAGTCAGGGCAGACTGTTTAGCAGGATGATCTGCTAAAACATGACCTCTGTGTCCTCTCTGTGTGTATGGGGGAGAGGGGTCATCATTCCTTAGGACAGTGTTTTTCATTAAAGGCTTTAAAATTTTTTTTAATGTTTATTTAGTTTTGAGAGAGAGAGAGAGAGAGAGAGAGAGAGAGAGAGAGAGAGCACATGAGGGGATGGGCAGAAATAAAGGGGGACAGAGGATCCGAAGCGGGTTCCATGCTGACAGCAGAGAGCCCTATGTGGGCCTCAAACTCACAAACTGAGAGATCATGACCTGAGCTGAAGTCAGACACTTAACCAACAGAGCCACCCAGGTGCCACAAAAGCCTTTTTGTTTTGATAGCAGTTATTCATTGTGGTTATCAGTATAAATATTTACCATTAAACTTTTAGTTTTTTGACATGCCTGCCATTGGATTATGAGAATGGATTTGATTTCTGGTAAAGAAATGAACCCTATAAGATGGAATATACTTATAATTGTATGCTCCATTTGACCTTTTAATTTTAAAAATAAAGCAAGCCACCACAACTCGCACAACAATAAGAACAAAAACAGCAAACCAGGATTTGGTTAGAAAATGTCCAAATGATCTGTTCTTGTCATGGAACACCTAGAATGTAGATACTAATCATAAGATTTTCCTTCATTGGGTAGGGAAAATAATTGCTGGATTGCAGGGGGTACCATTTTTAAAGGAAACAAAAGTATGATATATGAAGATTTCCTTACAAAGTTAAAGGTTGTAATTTCTCTAAGATTAAAATGTGTCAGAGTTTAAGAAACTAATAATTTAGCCCAGAAAGTGTGCAGAGAATGAATATAAATGCATGTAATTTATAACAATATTACATATTATCTTTCATTGAAAATGACATCTTAGTGTGCATAAAAGAAATTGTAAAAGGTCTCCATAGTCTTCTGTTTTGCAAAAATTTCTAGAAAATAAAGTAAACAATAATGATATTCTACTTATAATGAGCTTATAAACTCTCATATATATATACACATACACAGTGTTTGATAACTCTGAGAATTTTTTTCTCATTTTGCTATTTGGTTTCCATGGGAATAAACATATTTTCCACTATTAATTCACTGCTCGTGAAATTGTAAAGAATTGTTTATATTATGAGAGATGTAGCATGCTCCTATAGCACTTAGCCCATATGTTTGCATGAATCCTTTCTCTCCTCAGAAATATTAATAAATGTACAGATCTTTCTAATGAAACCACTGTAAGTCTGTTTTCTAACTTTAATAAATTTTATATTTTAAATTGTTAGTCTTAAGCTAAGAACATTACATATATGTATGATAACAGTATACATTTTAAATTTGACAGAGCTTAGATTTTTTTGATATGCCATATTATTTACCCTTCCAACCTCCCCCAAACAAAAAAATAAATGACAACAGCACATGAAACCTAAACTGTTTAAGCAATTTTTGGAAATAATATTATCCTTTTTTAGTTATAGAAAAACTAGGAAAATTATTGTAATTTGTGTTGCAAGGAACCTTCTACTTTATAAAGCCTATATTTTTATGACTAGTATATGGGTAATTCTCATTCTTTCATTGCAAATATATGCTTCAGAAATCAATAGCAATGCTGACTTAATGTCAAAATGTGTTGGTAAAACAATGTCATCATATCATAAAAGAAAAAAATTTTAAATTCTCAATCATTTAACTCAAGATTTCTGGATGTTTTGTCTTGGAATCCTTAGTGTCATGTTAAAAATATGAAAATCTAAAAGCATGGCTATGCTTTTAGCCAGAGGTAGGGTGGGAGGGGTAGCAGTCCTTAACCAGGAAGATACTTTGAAAAGCACTGGTCCAAAAAACGAAAAGGCTGCAATTGGGATGCCTGGGTGGCTCAGTCAGCTAAGCATCTGACTCAGTTTTGGCTCAGGTCATGATCTCGTGGTTCATGAGTTTGAACCCCACATCGAGCCCCACGTAGAGCTCCACACTTAATAGTGCGGAGTCTGCTTGGAATTCTCTCTCACACTCTCTCTCTGCCCCTCCCCATCTCTATTTCTCTCTCTCTCTCTCTCTCTCTCTCTCAATAAATAAATAAACTATTAAAAAGTAAAATAAAAGGAAAATGCTACAAGGGTAAAGTAGTATTAGCAAAAGTTGTAGTGTCCGGAAATTAGTGCTGAGGCATATAGAATTCATTAGAAAGTTTTAAAAACTTCAGTAGCTTATCATATGAGGAAATTGTCATAGAGGAGGGAGATAAATGTAAAAGAAATGAATTTTAGGTGCAGAGTAAGCCAGTATCACATTTACACAGTAATATTTGTGGAATATACGTAGAATCCTGAGTTCTGTTAGAGCTCCAGACTCCTCCCTGTGCCCCTCCTCAAAAAAAAAAAAAAAAAAAAAAAAATTCAACAAGTGATTTAATACCAGCAATTAGTTCCTTTACTTGAAATTGTTTCTCAGATTACTTGGCATGTTGGCAGTTGCTTGGCATAGCACAAGTTAGGTAAATTTGGATTTCAGCTCAGATATCAGATATCAGCCCTATAGGGCATTGATGGCATTTATGAAGGCAGGACAGGGACAGGGGATGGCAGTGCAGGGGAACATCAGGATGAGAGAGTCCAGACAGAAAAGTCACCTCAGCAAAGCACTTAGGGTCAGACCACAATGGGGTTTGAATCTTCGATTCAAGAAATGTGCCTTGGGCTATTCCCTGCTTGCTTCCTAATTGGTAAAACAAAATGGGTATAATAATTGTAGCAGCCTTATAGGGCTCTGTTGTGAAGAGAGAAGACAGAACAGTGTGAGATATCACCTTTTTTATGGCTGTTACCCAAATGGAAGACAGAGAGACTGAAACAGGACTTGAGGGTTTTGGAGGGAAGTTTTATTCACTGTGCAATTTTGTTTGGATCTCACATCCAAAAGTAGAAAATTGGGGAATTCTGTTTCTAATATCAAATGCAGTGGGAAAGGATGCATAAGAATATGGAACTGATATGGCAAAGTTGATGGTAGATAGTACTCCAACTCGAAGATAATTAGGAAAAGAAAAGACAAGATCAAGAGTGTTCAAAGGAACAAGAAAAAACTAAGTGTTTTGGTGGTACTAAAGCACTGCCACTGAGATGCTTGTACATTTCTGTTTTGGAGGACTAATGGGCAAAGCTTTAGCTAGGAGTACAGGATGTGATAAACTCAATAAACAGTTGTATAGGACATCAGGCTCCCAAAAACCTTAGATGCAGGCTTCTGGGTGGCCTCTGTGGTAGTGTTCCTAGGTGTCTTTGGTATATAACCCAACGTCCGCTTCCTATGACAGCCCTTCAATAAAATCTCCACCTTGATAAGTCATCGTGGATACGGTATGTGTTTCTCTCAGAAAATATTTTATATTACTTATAAACTCATGATCCTACTTTGGGATCAAAGAAATATTTGATAAATTGGAGATAAGAAGTGTTATGGTGCATGGCAATGCCAAATTCTTCAGGGATTTGGCATTAAGAGATGCCATGGTCCTTAATTTGTTCAGTTTAAGAAGTCATCTTACTTAGAAAGTGATTTAAATCAATCCTCATGTTTTCTCTGTTCCACTGAAAAGTCCCCAAAGACGCAAAAGGTAAACCTGCTATATGAAAAAAATGACTGTTCAGTATAATTCTGTTTTAATAAAAACTGTATAATATTCAGCTAAAAAAAATTAAGCTTACTCCTCTGGGAAATGAGCTTGAACATAAGAGCAAAGGATTGCAGGAAATGTTTAGATTACTTTTGCAGCCAGTGGGATCTACTGGAAGCTGGACACCAGTTTTCTGTTCTCTACATTGCTGTTAAGTTTATGTTGTGAGAAAGCATCACTGGGGTGCCTGGGTGGCTCAGTCAGTTAAGCCTCTGACTTTGGCATAGGTCATGATTTCAATGTTCATGGGTTCAAGCCCTGCGTTGGACTCTGTGCAGACAGCTCAGAGCCTGTAGCCTGCTTCAGATTCTGTATCTCCCTTTTTCTGTGCCCCTCCCCAACTTGTACTCTGTCTCTCAAAAATAAATAAACGTTAAAAAATTTTTTAAAAAAGCATCACTTAGGTACAGTGAGAAGTTAGAGAATTGCCTAGCATCCATTTTTCAGTATGGTTACATTGCTGTCTTCTTTCTTATACACAAAATCCTCTTGTAAAATGAAAACAATTGAGTTCCATTGAAGATTGAGATATATTTAATGCTATCACCAAAATATTGTAAATGATAGCTTTACTGTAGGAATAAAGCATTTGAAAATTTCACACACTTAGTGGTATGTTTGTAAAATCACTAAGGATCTGGAACCCATTTGCTACATTTTCTTTGGGAAATGGTCTACTTCAATGATATTTGCAATTTGGGGGCTCTACAAAGGTGCTTGGGTAATTGCTCACAAGTGCCAGAGTTCTCTTCTTTTGATTTTAGTATATGTGCTGAAGCAAGCACGAATTTCCTTGTTTTGAAAATATCAGACATTATATAGATGTAATGATCTTGTTTCTTAACAACACATAGTTCTTAAAGATACACAACAAAAATCACAGTATGATCAGTTAAATCAGACTTGTGATAAGACAATTGAAAATTATATTACTGTTTAGGAAGATTATCCTGCTTAAGAGAACTGTAAAAAGCTAAGGGGCCATTCACTTTATATAGTTGACATGAAAGAAATAAATTCTTAGGGTCATCTGGGAGGTTGTGGCAGAAATGAGTCTACCACATACTTGTTCTGTTTAAAGCCACAAAACTTGGATTCACTGCATATTTGCTTAAACATAGTGACTCTTCATAAAGTTAAATGCTTATAAGGTAGTTCCTTGTGAGCAAGGATTTTGTCTTGTGCCTTCTGGTAACCTCGCTTGTATACTTATGTCTATACTTTTTCTATATGTACTTATGTAAAGTCTGATTTAAGACATTATGACACTTTTCACCATTAGTCTTCTTAACTCAAGAGACCTAAAAGTAGTGATTCTGCTTTCCCTTCAAGGACATTTTTCCTGTAAATACATCAACTTATTTGTACTATTATGTATGCCATAAAATTGATTCTTCTCATTGAAACATTGCTTATATCATAAAAATTAAATGAGTTCCCTTAAAGAATCCTAGAAATAGGTATTGATTGACAAATGACTGTGCATAAAAAAACCTCTAGATCAATGAAAGAAATCAAAATATAAGACTCACAGTTAGATGTCACATTGATTAGAATATGTATGAAAAATGAACTCCAGAGGCTCCTTCAGTAGCACATACAAGGAGGTACCTTGACAAAAGGAATGACCCAGTGGTTTCCAAAGGGATTTCAAAGAAATGAAAATTTTGAGATATAATTATTTTATTCAGAAAGAAAGGAAAAGAACTTCCCTTTCTGCTCCCTAGTGTCACCATAGGTAATAATAAGAGGAGAGAATGAATATATTAATATAAGCTTGTACATAAATACCTTGCTTCTCCAATCTCTCTCTCTCTCTCACTTCTTCCCTCTCTTAATTAAGGTTGTGTTCTGGGATTAGGGAAAGTATTGACCCTTTAAAAATAAGGTAGGAGGTTCAGAGCTTCATTATTCTTTATGTACTAGAAATTTCTTAGAAATTATTATGAACCATTTTCATAGTCTAACTATATGGATATATCTATATATTGTTTGCTGTTTAGCAGTCATATGCCTTAGTAATTATCCTACAATGACCTACACTGGATTGTGACATGAGTGAGAAATATGTTTTAGTGTAGTAATTTGTGGTTGTTCATTACAGAAGTTAACCTTTCCACACTAATACAGTGCCAGTGTGAGTCACTGATCTAGAACCTAGGGATAGAGCAGAGAAAAAATAGGTCCCTCATTTTATAAAACTTGCAGTCCAAAATAGAGGGGAAGATAATGAACAAATATAAAATAGTCACCAGATGCAGTTAAGTGCTTGAGTAATAAAAAAGCAGAGTTAGAGGGGCATCTGGGTGGCTTGGTTGAGCATCTGACTTCGGCTCAGGTGATGATCTTGCTGTTCGTGAGTTTGAGCCCTGTATTGGACTGTGTGGACAGCTCAGAGCCTGGAGCCTTGCTTCAGATTCTGTGTCTCCCTCTCTCTCTGCCCCACCCCTGGCTCGAACTCTGTCTCTCTCTCTCTCTCTCTCTCTCTTAAAAATAAGATAACATTTAAAAAAAAGAGCTAGAGAGTGATGGCCAGAAGCAATTTTATATTTGATCAGAGAACTGAAGAAAGTAAAGAACCATGCATATATGTGGAAGGCAAGGGGGTGGATTCCAGGGAGAGTATTAGTGACAGATATGCTGGTTTGAGAGGGAGCCTGAGGTGTTGAGAAGAAGAAAAGAGGTCATGTTATTGAGGGATCTTTTCCAAGAGGGAGAATACTAGAGATAAAGCCAAAGAAGTAGTGATAGAGCCAGGCCCATTATGGCCTTGTAGTCCATTAGGAGGACTTTAGATTTTACTCTGCTTGAAAGTGGAAACCATTGGAAGATCTTCAGGAGAGCAATGGCATGATTTGCCTTAAGCTTTAGGGAAATCACTCTGGTTGCTTTGTGGAAAATAGAATAAAAGGAAACAACAGTGGAATTGAAAAGTTCCCCTAGGAGACACATTGCCCTATGCCAGATTTACTCTCCACCATCTTCTACCTTATTCTATGCCTGTATGGCCTCTGTGGATCACATCAAAAGGCTCTATTGACATTTGGCCAGCCAATGGGGAGCATCCACAAAGAACTGAGGTAGAAAGGTAAGTTCAAGATATTTCTTCCTCATTCTTCCTTCTCAAGAATGACTGCCTCCAATTGGCTGAAGTCCTAAGTCAAGATCAAATTCCTCTCAAGCATCTCTCTCAGTCCTATAACAACCCTCTTCCCTCACCTCTTCAGGTTGAGAGTGGGATTGAGTCCAGTGTTTGCCATCTTCTGGGTAGTACTCTTTCCTTTTGTTTTTCCCTACATTCTTCCAACCTCTTGGTTAATGGCTTGGACTAGGGTTATAGTGATTGACCTGTTGAGAAGTCATATTCAAGACTTCTTGAATAGTTGGCAAAATATCTGATGGATTGGATGTGGTATGTGTGAAAGTATAGTTGGCAAATATCTGATGGATTGGATGTGGTATGTATGAAAAAGAGGAATGAAAAGTTAGAAAATAGGACAGAAGGAAGTTCATCTGTCAGGCTGTCATTCTCATTACTGCAAAAGGAGGGAATTATAGCAGTTTTTAGCACTTAGTGAGAATATTGTTGTTGGGGAGGAAGACCGTCCTCTGCCCTATGGTCCTTCTAGCTGAGCTTAGAATCAAATTGACATGAGACAGATTAACAGGAAAAAAACAAATTTAATAGCTTACATATGGGGAATTCCCACAGATGTGAAATTCCAAAGAAAATGGAAAATAGGCAACAGGAAACTTATATAAGCAAAGGACAGGAAGCCGTTAGCAGGAAGGTGAAAAGAGAGGTTTTAAAAAACAAAGTTTGCCCCGTTATTCAAATAAGTTTCTTAGGTAAAGGGGAGTTTCTGTTAATAGCTCTCTTCTTGGTACTGGCTCTCCTTACCAATGTAAATTTAGGCAGTTAAAGATCAGGAAGAGAGGTTTTCCTCCATCTGTCAGGTTTTGATTACTTTTAACTCAATATAGTGTTCATGCCAAAGTGACCCATCTTGAGGCAGCCTGCCCTTGGTCCCTATATTGTTTGCCTGAAAGCAAACCCAGACAGATTTCACTGATTCCTTTATTTTTTCATAGCATGTAATGTGAACCTCAGAATACTAACACAATAACATTTTAAAATAAATGTTTATTATATGCATCTTATATTTGTATACATTTTATTATGTATTATAACTATTATATGCATACATGCACATTTTACTTTTATTTTTTATAAAGTAAAATTCAGTTTATTCATCTGTTTATGACACAGTACACAGGAGGCAAACTGTTTCACATCATAGATTTCACTTCCAGCTTGTTGGAATGTTCATTTCTTTGGCTAAAAGAAAAGACTAGATGTGAGAGGCAGGCAGTGCTCAGGCAACTGAAATAAAGATGGAGAGGGGGAAATGTCAATGTCATCCTCACAGGGGTGTGCATAGCGCATAAGGGGACTGTTAGTCACAAGCAGTTTTCTAGAACTGTTTTCTGGAAACAAAGAAGCACCACCCCTGGACCCTCACAGCATCATGGACCTTGGTCATCTCCACCACACAGGTATGGCAAGTGCTTTCTGGTAGTTGCTCTTCATGTCTTGCTGGATGCAGCAATACAGGGACTTGCCATACTTACTCTTGAATTCAGAGCTAATTTTCAACATGTCCACTTCACTGTTAGAGACCGTGATTCTAATCAGGACTTTCTTGTAAGTCCCCTTGACCTTAATAGAGTCATACAGCCAGTCAGCAAAATACAGGGGCTTGTTCTGAATGCACTGGATCAGGTTCCGGAAAGCATTTTCCAGGTCTCCTTGGACCTCCTTCTTGATGCTCTCTAACATGTTGTAAGGGCTGTTGCTCTTGTACCTGTCAAATCCTTTCTGTAGGTGATACTCCTATTGGTCATGATGCTGAACTTAGGCATATGAGTTCCTTTCCTTTTCACTCTGGCATCATAGAGATCTGGGCATCTTGATCAATCAGTTCATAATCAATGATAGATCCATCCTCTGCTCTTCTACCCTTTGTGAGGGTAACCATGCTCTTGCGGAAGATGCCAGATGTGTCAGAAACGATGTGCTTCTCCAGATCAGTCTTGTACATTTCCTTATAAATTTTTAATTTCCTGAAGTTCCTGGTTGGTCCTCGAGCAGATGATCTCAATGAGGGAGGCTTCATCAGTCCCCAGCCCCTTCATGGAGGCTTTAAGCTAAGAAGCATCATACTGAGCAGGTGTTTTAAATAGACCCCAAATCATAGTCTCCAGATGGCATCCACACTTTTAGTCATGATGGCCATTATGATGTTCAGAGCATCATGCTTAGCATCAAAATTGGTGTATGCTTTGACCGACTCATATGCACTTGGGGGTATCTGATCACTCTCCAGACTGAGCTTGCAGAGAATTTTGTGAACAGTAGACATTGTGAAAGAAGCTGAGTCAGGCACATAGAGCTGCCAGTGTCCCCAGTTGTGAAACCACATGCACATATGCATATGCATTTATATGCATTTTATATGCATATTATATACATAAAATAACAGCACAAAAATGTGGATTTAGTATATTTTATATACATATAGAACATTTATATACTACACACACACACATACACACAAATATAGAAATGTAGGACAAATAGAAGTGCACACAAAAAAGATGCTATTCAGCAATGGGAAAAAAAATGTAGTATTTCTATATGCAACAACATGAATGTGCCTCCACATTATTGATGCTGGGTATACAGAATACATGTTTTATGATCCCACTTAAATAAAGTTCAAAGCAGACAAAACTAACTTCTGTCACCACACACTGAGGAATGTTATTCCTTTGTATGATTAAAATACAACTTATTTGTCCATACTATTATTGATAAATGTCTGGGCTTTTCCAGTTTAGGTTATTACAGAAAATGCTTGTATGAATGTGCTTTTGCAGTTCTTATGGTGATTATGTATGCCAATTAACTTTCTTATATGATTGAGCCAATTTACCCATCAATAGGGCCTGAGAGTTCCAGGAGTTCCAATTCCTGGCCAATACCTCATTTTATTCATCTTTTTCATTGTAGACAGCCTGGGGGAGGTGTATGATATTTCACTGTGATTTTAGTTTGCATTTCACTGATGACCAATGAGATTGAGAATGCATAATATGTATATTGGCAGTTTGGACAAACTGTAAAATGCCAGTACAAGGCTTTGCCTTGCACATCTGTAGCTTAGAGGAGAATAAAGGACCCTAGGAAAATTTTTATGAAAAAATTTGGGGTTTCTTATCAATGAATCCTTCCTCTGCATTACTCTGTCCCCCAAACTCCACCTACTTCAGCTTCCCCAACTCCGTGATATCACTATTCTGCATGGACTATATTTTCCTGGGTGATATTTGGAGATACAGGGAGAAATCCTGGGTGAATATGAGCTAATATTATGTGCTTTCTACATTGTAAAACTCTTATCCCCATGTTGGTTTCCCTCCACTACCTTAAATACTTAAATATTTTTGTACAGATGTAATGGTGGTTTAAGGTAGAAAGATGAGCCTGCTATCAGTCACTCCATTTTGGCTGTAACCAGTGTCATCAAGTATTTTTTATTATTCTATTTATTCTGATTTTATTTTTTTTAAGTTGGATGTTCTTTGGTTATTTTCTCAGGTTATCCTAGGATTATAACATTCATCCTTAATTTATTATCACTGAATATAAATTAGTATTTTTCCATTTTATGATAATGTTTGAGCCTTTGAACTTTAACTCCCTCTCATCTTTATGTTATTATTGCCATGCATTTTAATTCTACATATATATTTGATTATGTGCAGTCTACCATTAGTCTTTAAAAAGGAAATGATCTTTTATACTTGCCCACATATTTATACTTTCTAATGTTCTTTTTTCCCTGAAATTCTACTTTTTAAGATTATTTTCTTTCTACTGAAAAAAAATCCCTTTGATGTTTCTTTAATTTTTTTCATATTTTAAGTGCCTTATTTTTTAAAGGATAGTTTCTCAAGGTGTAGCCTTTTAGGTTGGCAGTAATCTTTCAGCATGTTGAAGGTGTCATTCTGTTATCTACTAGCTTCCATTTCTTCTGTTACCATCAGCCTTGTTTTTGATCTGATTTGTTATTATCTGGTGATTTATAAAAATTTATCTTTTAAAAACTTTTAAGTTTTTGCTACAATGTATCTAAGTAGGATTTTCTTTTTATTTATCCTGCTTAGGGTTCCTAACTCTTCTTGAACCACTGGCCTAACTTAAAAGGAGTTTAGCAATCTATCAGACAACTTCTGTCCGTTTTGAAGAAATGTGATCCCCTCTCCCTTCAAAGTTTCTTGCCTGAAACTCTCCCTCCTAAAACTCCAACTACATATATGACCTTTTTCTAAAGACCTTTCCACCATTTTCCATATATCCTTTGTTCTCTTTTCTATATTTTCTATTGTTTTACTTTCTATATATCAGTCAGAATGTTTTCTACCCTCAAGTTCACCAATTCTTTTTTTCAGCTGTGTCTTATCATCTGTGATAAATACATGCATTGATTTTTAAAATCCTGTCCATTTACTTTTAAATTTTTAGATTTTCTAATTTATTGCGCTTTATGTATTCCAGTTGTCTGGTGAATTATTTCAGCTTATTATGTCATTTACTTTAACATATTAACCACAGTTATCTCAAAGTCTGTGTCTAATAAGTTCAGTAGCCACAGTATTTGAATTTATTTCTGTTTCTATCATCTGGCTTTTCTCTTTGTCCTGTTCTTTGGTATTGCCAGTAATTTTTTAGATTGAATGTTAGACATTGTGCATTGAAAATGTCCTGGTTGCTTCTGCACCTTCTGAAGGACTTCAAGGAACTTTAGCGATCTTACTTACCAGATTCTTCACTTTTTACTTTGCAAATATAAATGTCACAAAGCTTTTTTTGTGCATTAATCCCTTTCCATTATAAATTGTTTTACATGTACATGTTAACACATTATAATTCTAAATTAACTTTATTTCTGACCCGGGTGACACAAATTTTTTTCCTTTCGTTAAAAACTGTTTCTCTTAAATGTCATTTATCATTCTCTTTATGAAGCTTACTTGTAGCCTAAAACTAAACCCCAAAAAAACAAAAATTGAAACTTGGAAAGTAGGAACTAATACTTCACTTATAACTCATAGGCTTCACAAACTTAACAGTTTATACTGCAGACCTCTTTTCCCATTCCCTTTCTTTATAAGATTCTCTTACTGTCCCTGGGCCATCATATGCAGATAAAAAGAAAATTAACAGTGTCTTTTTACCTTTTATATTCTTCAAAATCTTATAACATTGTGAGTTTGGGCTCTATTATATGTCTACTGTATTCAGTGAATCAGAAAATTAGACTTTCTCTTTTTGGCTAATGCCAGTCTTATGGTTTTCAGAAAAGAATATGTTTTTTAAAGCCAGATTTCCCACAAAAAAAGGGTAGATTGTCTTCAATTGACAAATGCAACCTGTTAACATGTACGCCGAAGGAAACTGTAAGAAACAGTTATGATGGGGATGATGGGTTGTCAGCCTGCTTGGAATATTTTTTTTTAAAAAGGATATTGGATAAACTTTCAAATTAATATAAACACTGTATGTCTAACTCTCAAATGGTTTTTGCTAATGATGCTTTGCTGGAGGACTTGACATCAAAAAGAACATCTAAAGAACAGGAAACCAGAAGGACATGTGCAAGGTAAACAGACCATCTCAGATGTACAGATTTGAGATGTAATTATTTCAATTCAGAATATTGCAGGGAATCCTGTTCCTCTCTTTTAATTCTCCCCATGTTGACTGGTGCAGATCTAGGGCCAAAATCCTAATAAAGAATTTGCAGCAAAATAGGCCTTTAGAACTGATTTTCTCCCTGCTGCATTGAATTTCAATTATCTCTCCACCACTCTAGAAGTGTGATTTTCCAACTAACATTTCACTGAGAATGCCAGGGGACTCCAGGGGAGAGAGAAGGATGGAAAGCCATCTTGATCCTTTATCACTTAAAAAAAATACACAGACAAAGAAAGATGAAAGCAGTTCAACACCTATAATCCCTTGAGAAGAGGACTGAGGACCTGGCTGTCAACTTAAATACCACCTGAGAGCTCACAAAATAAATGAAAGGATGTAGGTCCTTCTGTGAAAGTCAGTGTCCCTGGAATTCAAAAGGTACATCAGACATGCTGTCCTTGAAGCATGACACAAAGACCGGCATTGAGAGAGGCCAGCTTACAAGAGAGCAGAGATAAGTTTTGAGACCCTGGGGCATCAAAGCAGATTCAAAATATCTGAATTTCCAGAATTATTGACTCTGAAGTTGTTAAGTCTCCTTCTATCTGCAGTGCCCTTTTCTGCTCTTTCTTTGAGAGAAAAAGTATATAGTACAAGCCCTACAGGATCTCTCTTAGTACATTGCTGAGCACATTAAGATCATGAAATGTGAAGTCAGACAGGCCTGTGTTCAAATCCCAGTTCTGCTACTTGCTAGCTCAATGAAATGGGGCAGTGTGCTCAACCATCATGAATATCAATTTCTTTATTGGTAAGTTCCTACCTTACAGGCATATTAAATCTATTGGCAATTGAACTAAACCTTGTTGGTAAATTTATAGACATTTTAAGGAGATACTTGAAAAATAAACTTTGCGCTTTGGGGATTGAGATTATGAAATATAGGCTGGCCAAAATTGAGAAATCTTCAGACTTTGCCTTGGTTAGTAACCATCATTTCATTCCATTCCCATGGATATAGGGTGGAAGGCAGCAGATTTGCAGTAGTCTGTATAACATGAGACTTGTGTGAACACTGTAAAAGCAGAAAAACTATCCTCTGCATTCTTTGTTACATAATTATCACCTTCAACAAAGAGTCATTGACACCTGCTACATTTAGGGCAATGGGTCGGGTGCTGGGAATTCAACCCTCTTCAAGGTCATTAACTAGACATCTAATTAGCACTGAATTACAACCATACCTCATCCCTGTACATATACATAAGAATTGCTACTACTGAATTATATTTAAGCATGATAATATCAGCTTTTATTGACAGTGTTATAAGAAAGATCCAGAAGAGTGGCACCTGGGTGGCTCAGTCGGTTAAGCATCCGACTTCGGTTCAGGTCATGATCTCACATTTGGTGGGTTCGAGCCCCGCGTCGGGCTCTGTGCTGACAGCTCAGAGCCCGAAGCCTGCTTCAGATTCTGTGTCTCCCTCTCTTTCTGCCCCTCCCATGCTCACACTCTATCTCTCTCAGTCTCTCAAAAATAAATAAACATTAAAAAAAAAAAGATCCAGAAGAAATTTGTTGAACTGTGAAAATGCTGTTTACAAAATCAGAAAATGTTCTCCTTAAAAAGCCTCCCAGCATAAAATTCTGCGTGACTCTAATTTTAAGAATAGTTGTAATTCTCTTAAGTAATTGAGTTGTTTTTATCCAGTGGATATTGTGACTCTTAAGTGTCAAGGATTCCTTGTTGGCAATTGCTTTCTGGAAAATATAACACTAAACAATGGCCCAATAATGGCAAAAATGAAAGTTACAATATACCATTCATATTAATGTCTCATAATTTAGGTATTTTTGAAAATATGAAACATTTTATGAAACAGAAGGTATAAATAATACATAATAAACTGATTCTGATCATTTTCAAAATATTGCCTGGGAGAGAGGATGGCTATACTCTAACTGGGCTAAATGAAGTGGTATCTGCAGAGGAGAGTCAAACTGAATCCTATCACATTTTTCTGCTTTTTCTTATACCTCAGTGCTATACCAACATTGCTCTGAAGAGAAAAGTAGAATAAAGAGAGAAAATAGGCTGTTGGCCACAGAGTAATTCTGGAAAACTTGTCCACATTAGGCTTTCAGATGGCTGCTCTGGAAATGCATGCCATTTCTTGAGTATCTGTAGGGAAAGAATCAGGAGGTAAAACAACAGAGGGCCTAATCACATGCCTTGAGGCACAGGTTCGAATTCCCTTCTAGCTGTAACACTGTGTCCCAGCCTGAACTGTGTTTGTACATGATAAAGTCAAATTATTTCGCAAAAAATAATTAGAGGAATAAGCTGCAACAGCGCTTTCAAAGTGTGTTGGTGTTGGAAAACAGCAATGTGCAAAAGAATGAAACTGGAACACTTTCTTACACCATACACAAAAATAAAATGGATGAACAACCTACATGTGAGGCCTGAAACCATAAAAATCCTAGAGGAGAACACAGGTAGTAAGCTCTTTGGCATCAGCCGTAGCAACGTCTTTCTAGATATGTCTCCCGAGACAAGGCAAACAAAAGTAAAAATAAACTACAGAGACTACATCAAAATTAAAAGCTTCTGCACAGCAAAGGAAGCAATCAACAAAACTAAAAGTCAACCTACTGAATGGGAGAAGATATTTGCAAATATCATTTGCAAATGACATATCCAATAAAGAGTATCTAAAATGTATAAAGAACTTATACAACTTGGGGCACCTGGGTGTCTTAGTTGGTTAAGTGTCCGTCTCTTGATTCCAGCTAAGGTTATGATTTCAGGGTTCTTGAGATTGAGCCCCAAGTCAGGCTCTACACTAACAGTGTAGAGAATTACTTGGAATTCTTTCTCTCTCTGTCTCTCTCTCTCTCTCCTCCCCCCTGCCTCCCCCACTCTCTTTATCACAAAATAAATAAATAAACTTTAAAAAAAGGAACTTCTACAACTCAACACCAAACAAACAAAAAATAATCCAATTAAAAGATGGACAGAAGATATGAACAGCTATTTCTCCAAAGACATACAGATGGCCAACAGAAACATGAAAAGATGTTCAACATCACTTATCATCAGGGAAATGCAAATCCAAACCATAATGAGATATCATTTCACACCTGTCATAATGTCTAACATCAAAAACACAAGAAACAATTGTTGGTGAGAGTGTGAAGAAAAAGGAAACCTCTGCTTTGTTGATGGGAATGCAAAATGGTGCAGGAACTCTGGAAAACAATGTGGAAGTTCCTAAAAAAATTCAAATTAGAACTACCTTATGACCTAGTAATCAAACTGCTGGGTATTTACCCAAAGAATATGAAAACACTAATTCAAAAAGATATATACCATCCTATGTTTATTGCAGCATTACTTACCAAATTATGGAAGCAGCCCAAGTGAGCATTGATAGATGAATGGATAGAGAAGATGTGAGATATATGTATATATATACACACACATACATATACACACAGTGGAATATTAATCATCCATAAAAAAGAATAAAACCTTGCCATTTAAAACACCATGGATGGTTCTAGAGAGTATAGTACTAAGCAAAATAAGTCAGAGAAAGACAAATACCATATGATTTCACTCATATGTGGAATTTAAGAAATAAATAAACAGAGGGAAACAAAGAGAAATCAAAACAGATTCTTAACTATAGAGAACAAACTGATGATTCCCAGAGGGGAGGCTGGTGGCGGGATGGCTGAAATAGGTGAAGGAGACTAAGAGCACATTCAACTTGATGACCACTGAGTCATGGAATTGCTGAATCACTGTATTGTACACCTAAAACTAAAATAACACTGTATTTATCTACACTGGAATTAAAATTTAAAAACTTGTAAAAGTAACTATGTTTCTGAAATATGTAGTTTTATCTAAGCAGTTAGAGGATAATCTTCAAATTAAAAAAATTATGATCAAATATTTAAAATATTTTTGGCTGATCAAAGGATTTTTAAAAATGTGTTTGTTTTGATATATAATTTCTCTTAATATACTTTGTAAATATTGAGGGAGGAATGTAATAGAGTAAGTCATTTTCCCAAATTACTTGCCCACAAAGTACTTTTTCCTAAGAGCAGGACACTTCACAAGTCTCTAGGTAGGGTTCTATGAAATACAGTTTTGGGAGTAATGGTTTCTGGTCAAAATAGGAAGGTACTTTGAAGTTTCAGTGAACTACAGAAAATGCATAATTTCTAACAAGAAATTTAAAATGCAATAAGAACTTTAAAAGATTTAAAAGTGTTAGACTATACAGTTGGACTAAATATTTTATAACAAAGCCTATTTCATCCTAAACGTAAAAGTTATTCTGAAAGAATGTTTTGTATCTCCAGCAAAATAATTGGTACCACTTTAATATGACTTCTTCCTAGAAATATACACAGACCTGTACACACACACACACACACACAGTGTGTCAGCATTTACACATGTATAGAATACTTTAAAAAGATATATAAGAAGACTTGATAAGGCTGAAGGGATAGTAATTAATCACAATTAAATAGCTTAAATAAAGCAATTCCATTTATAATAAAGTTTAAATGGAAGGGACAATATAAATCACAATTAAATAACTTAATGTTATTCCATTTATAATGAAGTTTAAATTCAGAGAAGAGTCAAAAGTATACTGCACATGATGGGTAGTTTTGAAAATGCAAAGTATATTCAAAAATTTTTAATGTTTTATTTTCCCTATAATAAAGAGACCATATGACAGTGATTTTTAAATAATGGACATTACAAAATCCTGGGGAAAGACTTCTGATTCTTGATGTCAAATTAAACTCATCCATTTACCTCATGTTCTTCCCAAAATTACAGTAAAATAATTACAAATTAATAAACAATGCTATAGACTCCATCAGCAATGGAGAAAATAGAAAGGGAATAGCAGCAGAAGTGGAGTCTAATAAATTTCTAGTAGATATTTTGTGATAAGCAGAATTATGGCCCACAATAATGTCCATACCTTAATCCCCAGGACCTAAGGATATCCTTACATGGCAAACTATACTTTGCTAATATTGAGGTTATATAGATCTGGAGATGGGACGACTATTGTGGACTATCCAGGTGTGTCCAACTTAATCACATAAGTTCTTAAAAGCAAAGAACTATCATGGCTTTGGACACATACAGAGGGATGGGGCGGGCAAAGAGAGAAACAAAGAGAGATGTGACATTGCTGGCTTTGAAGATGTAGGAAGCAGGGCATTGGCCAACACATGTAAGCGGTCTCTAAAAGCTGGAAAAAACAAGGGAATGAATTCTCCTCCAAAAAGCAGCTCTCCTAACACAATGATTTTAGTCCTGTGAGACATGCGTTGGACTTCTGATCTCCAAGACTGTAAAATATAATAAATTTGTATTGTTTTTTAAACTATAGTGTTTGGATAATTTGTTACAACAGCAATAAAAAATGAATATACAACTACTGGAGGGATACTGATTGATGAAGCAGGATAAAGAAAGTTATAGTCAGCATTTGCCAGCATGGGTCAGTGGTGAAAGAGGGGGGGAAAAAGGAGAAAAGATTAAGTTTTAGAGGATCAATAACCTGTCCCAATCTCAAACTACAGGAAGTTCCAAAAAAGAGAATAAAGAAACAAAAGACAGAAATTATCAAGGGAATGATGTAAGAGGAGTTCCCAGGATTGAAAGAGGCTGCAAGTCTTCAGATTAAAAGTGTCCACCAATTGCCTAACACAATGAATGAGTGAATGGGAGACCTACCACCAGACATATTACTGGGAAGTGTCTGAGTAATTTCAGAAATAAGAAATGATGCTAAACATCTTGGAAAAGAAAATAAATGATTTTCAGAAAGTAGAGAAAATAAGGTTGTCAAGGAAAAACAAAACCCCATATGGACAATGGAGAAATACAAAGCTTTGAGGGAAATTATTTTCATTTGTGAATTTTGTACAAAGGCTAAATTATCAATCAAATGTGGTGATACCTAGATCTTCCCAGACTGACAAGAACTCCAACAGTTTTTCTCATATACATTTTCTTTGAAATTCGAAGAAAATGGAACAGCAAACCAAGAAATAGAAGATCCAGGACAGTGGCACCAATCCAGAAAAGAAAGGTCGTCCCCAGACTACAGCTCAGCCACAGACTGGCAGAACACCAGACCCACCAGCCTCCCCTCCCCTGGGGGAAGAAGTTCTCCAAAAGGGATACAGCAAAATCCGGGATTGCGAGTAACTTGTTCTGTGAGTATTCCAAAAGATGAGCAAACATTTCTAATAAATTTTAACTTGATAAATGAACGATGTCTCGCAATATGAGTAGTACGTGACACTGAACATCATCATTGCAGCTGAGCCAGTGGTTCTTGAAAATTGCTTTGACATACAAGTGCTTTGGATTACAGACATGTTTCCAGAATGACTTATGCTCATTTTACGTACTTGGAGGAGGCAGGGCAGGAAAGGTTGAAGGTGTTTATATAGGTAAGATCTCCCCCTGTCACTTCAAGCAATGTTTTCTAAAAACCTAGATATCTGGAGTCAATGCCAAAAGTTCTGATAGTAGTCCATATGATGGGAGCCCAGGAATATGCCATTTTTTATAGGTGAAGACAATCTTGCATTTATTTTTTTGTTTCAAATTAATATCAAGTAAAATGGACTTGATGTACAGTTCTATGAATTTTGACACGTGTATTGGAGTAGGGGAAGGGTATGACCATAAAAGGTTGACACTAGGGAGTGTTTTGGGCCCACAGAACTGTTCTGCACCTACTGTGATGGTAGTTACAGAAATATGCTAAGGAGCACAGCACACAGTTTTCAGTGGGTGGTCTGCAAGCTGCACTTTGAACATTATTGTCATAGTTTTCTATTAGGTTATTTTTGTGCCAAATTCAAACACCACGGCCAAGTCCAAAAACCCCTCATGACCAAGCACCCTTTACCTGCCATCTATGTTTACCCCCCATTCACTAATATGCACTGCAGACTCTCATTAGACTCAGTAATGAGTCCCACCTCTGAGCCTCTGCCCAGGCCTGCCTCCCCTCTGCAATCCCCCTTCCTTTTTTCTATCTCATCAAATTCTCTTCATTCCTTAAGGCCCCAATCCATGTCTTACCTCCACTGTGAATTTTCTCAAAGGAATCCAAACAAACTTATTTGTCTCTTTTACATTTCTCAGTCATATTCTACTGCATTAATTTTCATAGTTCAATTCTTCATTATTCTCTAATTAGTCTGCAAGTTTTAACTGTATCCGCCTAAGATACGTGGAAAGCTCTGAATGCTTTTCTTGTTCTTCAGATCCTCCTGCAGTGCTTGGCACAGAGATGTACACACAGTAAGTGGTCAAAAACTCATTATTGACTGAACAAGGCATTTCTACTTCAAGGTCATACCTAGGGCAGGATACATCTGAAACAGGGAGTTCAGAAGGCTCAATGGAAATGTTGTAAATAGTGCAGGGTTCTTTAAGGCAGGCACTTGGCAAAACATTTTTGAAGTCAGAAACCTGGAAATTGATGGAGAGGGGTGCAGAGTCGAGGAAATGTCTTGTAAGTGGTAGGTGATTTCACACAGAATCTGGAAAAACACGCATAACACAGGGTATGTTTTCTGCGCTGGCAGGCTTCTGGTCGCCCTAAGTAAGTCCTGCGGCATTTGGAAAGACATCTAATAAGAGTTACGGATCATGGCCTCCCTTCCTGCTGTTTTTCAAAAGGTAAGATAGAGAATTAGAAAGGCTCTGGGAACTTGGAGAACTGAGTGTTATCCATCGGTATGGTACGTTACAAAACACAGTGCTAGAAGTGAGATGAGGTGTAGGGAGCGTGACAGGTAGCTCTGAAATGTCTCACACAAAGTGGCCGGGTGACCCTCAGCACCCCTGCATCAGTCTCTCCCCCTCTGTAAGAGGAGAAAAGAGGGCCAGATAATGAATGAGCATGCTTTAAGCTCTGCCATGATTCTAGCTTCAATCATGTTGATTCTTGGAATTTTTGGCAAAATCATGGGAAGAGTACAAAACAAGACAAAAGAGTTTGTTTCCAGATTCGTTTGTGTGGAATCTCCACAGCACCTTGTATGTTAGCCCAAAGTATGGTACACATTCAGATGAATTCCATCTCTTCACACTGAGTAAATCAATGTTTCATTTGAATTTTGTCTATGCCTGTCTGACTTCATTAAGGAATTATACTCTATCTCATTCAATAACATTGTATACTGTAGCAGATTATTTTCTTCAGACCATTTCCAACAAGGACACAGGTTCTGTATAAAATGCTGCACGTTCCTAATGGCCTTAAGTCAAGGTTTTATTTTCATTCTAAGAACACAGGAAGGCAAGAGAAGTGCAGCCTCACAATTAGACGTGGGAGGGAGGCTTGGGAGGAGGGAAGAAGGAAAGTTATCAATGATACGTCAAGGATGGAGATAACCAGGCCAGTGTGAGCTGAACATGCAGCAGGTGTGGGATAGAGAGAAGCTGAAACCAAGGTACATTTAGGGCATGTCACCAAGTACACATGGCACAGTGAGCTCAGTAAAGCAATATTTTCTTTAAAAAGCAAGTTTAGGAATCTTCACTTGATATGGAAGGCATTTTAGAGACTTTATACTTATTGAAGCGTGTTTACCCATGTACAGTCATGTTTATATGCACTTACAGGTAGAGCATCTTTATATTTTATTTCTCTCACCTTTGAAATGAAAGGTTAATTGAATGTGGGTCTACAAGTAATGAGATCTCAACTTTAGTTACACAAGGAGAACACAGCATAAACTACAGACTACTTTTCATTGCATATGCTACAGTTCACAAACTTGTAGCAAGCCAAATGAAACACTGTTTCTCTATAAATAGCAATAGATTTTCTGCTATGTTTAACATTCATTGAGAACAAACAGCTTCTATAGCTTTAAGAAGTAACAAAATTGAATTTAGTACTAAAACATGTTATAGTTTCAAGTAAAGTATAGGTGAGTTCTTTTTTGTGCAAACCTACTATCAAATATTTACTTTTACAGTGAATAAGTGAAGGCATTTTTTTACTTTGTATTAGGATTTCCCAAGGGGCTGAGCAAGGTAAGGCCACCAGATAGGGGGCTGCGGGTTGTTCTATTAGGACTAAAGGAAGATCATACCGCCCCTATCTGGGAGGTGTTCTTAGTGACAGAAAGTGCCGTTATGAAGTTAAAGCACATTTATGACCCGTGCAGAGCTCCACAACAGCAGCAGAGAGAACCCGTTCAAACTGGAGTGGCCAGGGAATGCTGTCTACCACCGCTAAGTACCTGCTTACAGAGATGTTTGCTGCCTCTCCTATACTTTCTGCCAGCTACTATTTGGGAGAATGAGGCCTTTGAAAGGAAGGGGGAGGATGATTCTAGAAACCAGATACCTCACATACACTACAAGATGTGGGAATGAGAGGCAGGGGTTGGGAGGGGAAAGAACTGATCATGCTGCTATAAAGACCACCCAACCAAGACCCCCAGATTCAGGATGAGGGATCTAGATGCCAGCTCTTACAATCACACCTCTACTTCCCATCCTCAACAAGGTCAAATTCTGCTTAAGATAACAAGATATTTCAATTACTGTCTAAGGCCACCTCAAGAGGTATAGCCCTCAGAAAGAGATAATATGAAAGATTGGGGGTAGAAAAGAGGGAGGTCTTAGGAAGAGAGTAATGAGGTAGATGAGGCAGATCAGCAGTGTTGGGGTTAAGAATGGGAACTCTGAAATTAAACTGCTCAGTTTGGAATCTTCCACTATTAACTGTTTGACATCAGGCATGCTGGGCGACACCTCTATTCCTGAGTCTTTCTCATCTTGTAAAATGGGGCTAGCGTATTAGCCTCCTCATAGAGTTATTGTGAGGATTTACTGTATTAATATATGTAGAGCACTTAGAACAGCACCAGCCTATAATAAGGAATTAAGAAATGCTAATTTTTATTATCATTGCCCATGAGAAGAAAAAAGTAACATCCCAAGAAAGATAAGATAGGAAAGAGTCATCTCACACCCTAGACTGAGACCCAGAGGGCCAATTCCATTCAGGTATGTTGTACAAAATGAGACTGGGGTGGGGATGGCTGGGTGGAGGGAGGACTTTCTGTTTCAGGGCCAGATAAGTTAGAAGTGCAGACTGCTCTGTATTTTGGACCAAGCTGTATTGTCTCCTACACATCAGTGAGCAGAAGTAGAGAAAAACACTATACTAAATACACTAAGCACTATTTGGTTTGTAATACTTGAAATCATTTGTCACCTTGAGAAGCTTTTTCTTTAGGGGAAAGGTTTGAGCATTGTTGCTGAAGGTACCGGACCTTATAGTAGTCATTTGTTTAAATACAGAGAAGTAACTAAGACTTGGCTGTATCAAGGCTATAAGTTTAGAATAATAGCTTCTCCCCAAGGTGGTTGTGATGGTTATAAGTCACATACAAAAACGTTGTCATGTTACATAATCCTGAAAATTAGGTAATATTCCCTGTTGAAACACTTTGAAAAGAATCAAAGAGAAGGCTGAGTTGGTCTCTCTTAAAGAGCACTTAAAAGACAGGGTTTTCAACATTTCCTGGTGGGGGAGAGGGGGAATGAGCAGCTAACTTTTTTGTTATTAGTTTTAAAGTTAAGTGGGTATGAAAAGATTGCTGGATCAGAAAAATCCAGGCGTTGAAAAGTGACATATAAAGGTGATTCATCATTAAAATAAACAATGTAAGCTGGTCAAAATATTAACATAAGTGTTCTAATATGAAATGTGAAGATTATATCCAGAATGATATTGACTCTTAGAGGACATCTCTGTGATGATTCTCATGCATGTTTATGAGGATGAAGTAGTTCCTACTGGAAGCAAAAGGGGCACCTCAGTGGCGACAGAATTATTTCAGGTTCACTTTCCAAACTTTGGCACCCTAATGCTAAATGATACACTGATAAGAAAGAAAAGGTACATTTCTGCATCCAGTGAGACTCTGAGTTTTCACTTAGAGAGTCAGTTATCTGACTGCTTGGTTCTGATGAAGCCTCAGTTTCACACATAGAAATAATAGGGAAGCCAGTAAGCACTGTTTCCCACATAAACCTCTGGTTTCCCAAATGTATATGCAAAATTTTACACTTCATTTTGTTAGGGCGGTGGATCTCATGTTAAGTGTTCTTACGTGCACACACACCAGGTGGCCTGGAAAGGGCCACTTTCCTCCCTGAATCCCAGCTCTACTTCTTCTTGTGATTATGTTCTCTTCTTCATAGGGTTCTCTCACTAACCTTTTTCTCTAAAATTTAAAATTATTAAATATTTCTTACAACCCAACTGTGTTTATTTTTATAGCCAGACTGATCAACTTATAATGTTTGAAAGCATTCAAGGTCATTTTTCTGATCTTAATTTCCAAGGATAATGCTTTGCTATCTGTTATGTATTTAATTATACATGTAGAAATACTTTATATTCTTGTCACATAGCAAAATCTCAAACATTTCCTTGTGACTCCAGTCAGTGCTATATTTTTAGTATCCTATTTTTTCTTAAATATGAAAATGACATTCAACTTGGGTCATTTTAAATGACCCAAGTGACTCTTAAATAATGTATATTAAAAGACAGAAAAACAGAAATTGATTTCAAAGTAGAATTGTCAGGACACTTTCCCCCTTTTTGAGGTGTGTATGGCTCAACTTTTTCTTAGTATTAATCAACAGATTAAAGTGCCAGAATTTTATTCCATACATATCATGCACTAAGGCCTTAAAGAAAACTGTCAGTTTTCTTTATCCACCCACACTTCTGACTTAGCTGATTTTGAAACTTCTGTGTATTTCTGTGAGCTAATCTTGATGCTCTGTGAGCTGTTCCCCACAAGGGTTAGGGGAAGAGACAGTTTGGCATGTTGACTATTCTTCCTCTTTTCTGTCCTTTAGCAGTAAGTCTGGGTGGGCTGGGGCTTGAGGAGGGGGTTAGGCAGATGGGTTCCTTGGGGCCTAACAGCAGCAGAACTGGGGTGAGGGGCCAATGGGAAGTGCTAAGGATCTCTGAGGGGGCCCACTCTACCCACCTCCCAAAAGCTTAGCAAAAGGAGGCTTGGGAACATGTAGACATGTATTTATTTTTCAACATTAAAAAAAAAAAAAAAAACCTGGGGATGCCTGGGTGGCTTAGTCAGTTAAGCATCCTGACTTCGGCTCAGGTCATGATCTCGTGGTTTGTGAGTTCGAGCCCTGCATCAGGCTTTGTGCTGACAGCTCACAGCCTGGAGCCTGCTTCAGATTCTGTGTCTCACTCTTTCTCTGCCCCTTCCCCACTTATGCTCTGTCTCTCTCTCTCTCTCAAAAATAAATAAACATTAAAATATTAAAAAATAAATAAAACCTGAAAAACAGTGTGTTCAGGTGCTTTCTGGACACATTCCTTCTTCTGCTACTGAGGTTGAGATGAGGGATACAGAAGGGAAGGTAATAACCATCCTCCAGGGTATTCCCAGAAATTCGCATCTGCACACAGGGCACATTAAGTGGTACAAGTCCTCTGAGCTTGATGTCATGGTACTGGGTGACCAGAGGGCCATTGCACATCAGGAAGTGAGGAGAAAGACAACAGGACTGACCGAAGGAAAGTTAGGAGGAGGTGGGCAGTACCCAAAGATGGATATAGGGATCCATCTCCTCTCCTTGTTTTATTTAGTGAATCTTCATGCACATTAAATCTAATTTTTTCATAGAAATATTTGAATATATCCTAAGGAAATCATCATCGATATGCACAGAGATGCATCATAAGCTTGCTCCACTTCCAGGTTATATAAAATGGTTCAAAATAAGCAACAAAGTATATGTCTAACATTGAGAGTTGACTTAGCAAATTACAGTGTACCTATATAAGAGGATATTGTGTAAATAGTGACATACATGTTGTGAATATATTTGGCAGCATGAAAATATTTATAAAAAACAGTATTTCAGTTTGATCCCATTTTAGTATAGAGTGTTCCATTTTCCACTCTGACATGCAAAGTCATCATTTCAATCCTCACAACAGGAAAAAAGCCGAGCAAACTAAAAACCAACAACTTTTCTTACAGCTGAGAATCAAGGTCACAGAGCAAACTGCTGATCCAAAAACTGGAGCCAAATACCAAGACTCACAGCTTTCTAGGAGCAGAAGCCAGCCACTGGAGCCAGTACTGGTAGGAACACACACAAATTAACAAGTTGCCAGAGGTTCAATGTGGACATCTTGAGAGTTAAAATTCTGGGGCCTAGTCCTAGGGGACACACCCCCCCCCCCCACATACTTTTGTAAATTTTACCTCCAAGAGCCTACCAGGCTCTCATAGTAAAGATCGGACAAAATCCCCTTCATGCTTCCAGCAGGGACAGGAAAAGTCGCCAGTTTGAGATATGCCCAGAGAGCTACATGCTCCTTAACAAGGCCTGAACTCCAGGGAAACTATTTTAGCAGCAGCTAACTGATCTGGAAGAAGGGAACTACCCACCTCTATCCCTCTCTAGCCTTTGACATGAATAAAGAGAAATACCCAATTTCAGTTATCTCTAGCCTTCTTGTTTCATGTAAGGAAGGGAGGAAGGCTGAGGAACACTTCTGAAGTTGATACCCTGGAGGTTCCCTGAAAGACTGAGACATAATCATAAGGTTATTGAATACTTTCCCTTCCTCCACACCTTACCACCACATCAATGGAGCTCCTGTGTTAGAATGGTGGATTGTAGCTAAAGTAATTGAAAGGCTCAAATCCCATTTTAAGAAGGAGTCTAAAAACAACAACAAAAACAACAACAACAACAACAAACCCCAGAGACGACAGTGCAGACAAAAACAAGGGCACTATATCCATTAGTTGAAAAAGTTTCTGGAGGACTTACCAGTAGTTTTTCTCTGAGTGATGAGATGAAAGATTTTTTTTTTTAAATTCCCCCAGTATAATCTCATTTTGGGGGGAGTTGTTAAGTGTCAGATTAAAAAGTAAAGTTGTCATGTAATTTTACATGACATGACTGTCATGACTAACTTTATAGGGATCATTTTGTCAAAGACCAAAGAAATGGAAATGGGATGCTGAGGCAATGGCGGGCCTTACTAGACACTAGACTGAAGGCAGCCAGGGGAGGAGAGGGTGCCTGAAGAGATAAGTCAAAGAGAATAGACCCTCACACACACAATAAGGTGCTGAAAGCAGAGAATAATCAAACCTTAATTATTCTGGGGAAATAAACTCTCATTTTTTGACAGAAATGAACCATGTCACATGGAATAATCTCTCATCAGCTCTTGTCCTCAGGATCAGCATCTGGAATATAATGGACGTGAGTTAGATGTTGAGGTGCCTCTTAGATCCTAGGATTCTAGTACTGATTCACAGAGAAATTCATCACTGACTATTGGTGTTCTATTGCCACCGTAGCAAATTGTAATATAGACATTTGTGGAAGGTCATTACCTGCCCACAGTCTACCTTCTAGCTCTGTTCCCACATGCAAAATACATTCACCTCATCCCAAGCTCTCAAAAGGTCTCATCCCATTATATTATCAGCTTAGAATCCAGAATACGATGTAAATCCCATCAGCTCTGAGGTTCCAGATCTCATGACCTAAATCATGTAAATCAGCTGTAGGTGAGGCTCTGGTGTAATCCATCCTAGGACACAATTTTTCTCCATCCATAGTCCCATAAAACTAGAAAACCAGTTATCTGCTCCCAACATACAATGATGGGACAGTCATAGAATAATGCTTATAGACACCATGGTTTGAAAGGGGAGAAAATGGAAGTAAAAAACAAAGAGTCACCAGTCCCAAGCAATTTATAAATATAGCCAGACTTCATTTAGGTTATTAGGAATTCAAGAGTCAGATGCTTAACCAACTGAGTCACCCAGGCATCCTGGATGAGACATAGGTTAGCCCATAACAATTCCCTTCCTCTATATTCAAAGCTAGCATAGTTGAGTCCTTCTCATGTTGCATATCTCCATTCCCCTGTTCTGCCTCCCTCTTCTGATTTTAATTAAAAATATAATTAGATTGGGCCCATTTGGATAATCTGAAATAATCTATCTTAAAGTAAACCAATTAGCAAACTTAATTCCATCTACAACCTTAATTCCATTTACCATGTAATATGACATATTTATAGGTTATGGAATTAGGGCATATATTGCTTTGGGGGGCATTATTCTGTCTACCACAGTAACCAAGAACAGAGTCCACCCTACTTTCCAACACATACTCATTCTTAATTTTTTTTAATGTTTGTTTATTTTTGAGAGAGACAGAGACAGAGTGTGAGTGGCGTAGGGGCAGAGAGGGAGACACAGAATCTGAAGCAGGCTCTAGGCTCTGAACTGTCAGCACAGAGCCCAACGCAGGGCTCGAACTCATGAACTGTGAGATCATAACCTGAACTGAAGTTGGGTACTTAACTGACTGAGCCACCCAGGCGCCCCAGCACATACCCATTCTTTCATCTAAGGCTACTTGGGGCCAAACTCTTGGGGAAAATTTCTCCCTCTTCATATTTGTCCTCTTTCCACTGAGGAGAGGACTCTTGCTCCTCCCCTACACAAAAGAGTAAGAGCAGGTTACCTCTGCCTCCTTCTCCACGCTGGGATACATTCTTCCTCATTCTTCCTGACAGAAGCAAAACTTACCAGTCTGACTAGTCTGAATCCAGGACATCCATATGGCCAGGTTTGGGAAGGCTGGAGTTACTGTGTAGAGGGCAGAAACCAGACTTTATGCTTCCACTTGGTCTTAATGTCTCATGGATCAATAGGCTAGGAACTTTTCCTCTAGCAGAGGCATCCCTCTTCCAACTTTCCCATTTTCCCCTTTATTCTCTGCATCCAGCTTGACTGGCCCCCTTGCCTTTCATGATGAGTAAGTGAAGAGATCAGTTTAGACTTGCCTCTACACCCTTCTGTTTTTCTCTTCAGTGCAAGAGAAAAGAGCCACACTATATCCTCAGGTCTGTCATATTCTTCATTTTTTATCCAGAGTCCTGCTTTGTCATTATTAATTTTGCAAGTCCCCCATAATCTCAAAGCAGGACTCTCTAGATAAAGAGCACTTGCAAAATTATTGTCATCCATATTTTCCTTCAGATTGAGTGTAAAATTCTCCTGTGATGTCTGTTAGCCAACCTTTAGAGAGAAGGAAAAATAACATCTTGAAACTCAAATAAGACCACCTGTTTCCCCTCTAGTAATGCTGCTGTGTGGAGCACAGAGGTTTATTTGAAGTATTCTAGGGTTACCTACAGGATTGTTTGACAAGGAGGCTGATATAGAGGATCCCCATCTGCCTCAACCTTAGAAGCTCGATTATCAGTCTGACTTTCACTTAAGCTTTTAGTTGAATAAGATTACCTAGTGCTAAAGTCACTGTATGAATCCATCACATTGACATTAGTAAACAACCTTGTTGTGATATCAGTGCAGGTTGGTACACATTATATGGCAGTCAACTTTTGCTACTTGTCTGCAAGAGCAGTGCAGAAGATCATATTTGGTTTTAAGTAAAAGTTTATAAAATATCAAAACTTAATAATATATCAAAAATCATAGTTTGGTAGGCATATGTTGTTGCAGCCCATTACCTTCCATCTTCTGCTGACAGTACCCTGATTTTGCTCTGCCCCATCATTTTTGCCCCAATTTTATGCCATGTGATTCAAGTAGGTATTCATATCTACTGCTAGGGCAATTATTGGGTTCAAGTCTGTCCAATATGCACATCTAATTCTTTAGCCACAATGATTGAGACAAGAATAGGCATGTGATGAAATCAAAGATGATGAGACACTGAGATTCAATGAGACTTTTTTTTTCCAGAAATATTGGAGGAAAGGTACTGTACCTTCCCTATTATCTTGGACCTGGAAGGATATAAGTGTAAAGTTCCTAGCAGCCATCTTGTCAGCATGAGGAACATGGATAGCAAGGATAGAGGACAGGGTCATAATAACAAGTCATCTGAACTGCTGAAAAAAACCTTGCCCATAGTTAACCCACCCCTTGAGCTATTCAGCTAGGAAAGGTAATGAAGCTCCTTTATGATTCAGTTGGTGTGAACTGAGATTTCTATCTTTTGAATTAAAAGAGAACTCACTCTTGACTAGCTACCAAATTTTATTCTATAATAACAACTTAAACCCATCTCCAAAGAGTTTTAAGTTGTTTTCTGCAATACAAATATAGTTTTAATTGTCATTACACAGATCTATAATATAGAAGACAATATCAAATGTATATATAGTTTAAGAGATGATGTATAAGTATTCCAAATGATACAATATGTGGATTTTCCCCTTATGTATAAAGCTTAATACATATTAGAGTCTCATATTCTCTGAGCAACTCAGAGCTCCCAAAAGAGTTGCTCCTGTGAATATTCTGGTTGTTTTGGGAACTAGAGAGATACCCTTTCTTTCAGTGTAGTATTTCCACAGGTTGCTTTGCCTCTTAAAATGCAGATAAGTAACACAACATATTAGAGTCAAAGTTTATATTATCCTCTCATTATATAATTGAGGAACTTAAGAATCAAATAACTAATTTGTGTACAATCACCTTGTTGTTAATGGCAGAGTGGAGCCCAGGTGTCCGGATTTCTGCTCTAGGATGTATCTCTTTTCTCAGTCCCTGATTTAGGCATGGCCATTATTTACTTACCACTTAAAGTTTTAACATCAGAGTAGAAATAAGTTTGATTGGGACAAATTGATATCTTCGATACGTTTCTGTGTTAGCAAACCAGTCTTTTTAGGACAAAGCTAGCTGTCCACGAAATTAACCATACATAGCATGGCCACAAGTGACCTAAATGAATGGCTTTTCATTCAAGGAAGTTCACTTAGTGCCAGAGTTCTATACAGTCACACCTGAAAGGCCTACTGTTATATGATATGATGAATATCAGAGGAGTCTGCCATTTATATGTCATGTAACAAACCACTCCAAAACTTAATGCCGTGAATAAGACAACAATTGTATTATATCTAGTGATTCTTATGCACCAGGAATTCCGTGCAATTCTTCTTCTGTACATGGTATGGACTGAGTCACAGGCTGCTGGTGGGTCTGGAGAATCCAAAATATTTTCCCTCACATGCCTTCTTCATGCCTTGGTGAGGATGGAAAAAAGTGGTGAGGCCCTCTCCAGAATATCTTTCTTTAACTGCTGTTAGGGGTTTTGTATTATGGACTTAAGGTCTCCCTAAATTAAAATGTCCCTATTTGGGGGTGCCTGGGTGACTCAGTTGGTTGGATGCCGACTTCAGCTCAGGTCATGATCTTGCAGTCCGTAAGTTCAAGCCCCACGTTGGGCTCTGCACTGACAGCTCAGAGCCTGGAGCCTGTTTCAGATTCTGTCTCCCTGTCTTTCTGCCCCTCCCCCACTTGCTCTCTCTCTCTCTCTCTCTCTCTCTCTCAAAAATAAAATAAAAACATAAAAAAATTAAAAAGAAATGTGCCTATTTGGAAACGGGGTCTTTACAGAGGTAATCAAGTTAAAATGAGGTCATTAGGTTGGGTACTGATCCAGTATGATTGGTATCCTTATAAGAAGGGGAAATTTAGACAAGAGACATGCATACAGAAAAGATGATTTGAAAAGACAGGGAGAAGCCAGCTGTCTGTCCTCAGAAGGAACCAACCATGCCAACACCTTAATTTGGGTCCTCTAGCCTCCAGAACAGAGAGATCATGAATTTCTATTGTTTAAGCCATTCAGTCTGCGGTACTTGGTTCCAGAAGCCATATACTTCTTAAAAAGTGGCTCAGGACTCTGTAAAGTCCAGGGGAAAGGATATCTGAGGTGGGGCCCAGACCTGACATAGTGTTACTTCTGCTGTACCATCATGACCAAAGCAATCACAGCACATCTCAGATTCATTGGAGGAGAAAGAGACCCACCTTCCAATGGAACGAATGTCAGAGAATTTTTAGTTTTTTTCAATCTGCCACAAAAGCGGACAGATAGGATGTAATGAGAGTTTTGGCTTTAGGGAGCTGAGGCCAGTAAGATCATCTTTTCTTATTTAGGTAAGAAATTGTAAGCCATGTGTATTCGTACTAAGCTTATAACTTTTCAATCTCAGTAAATGCATATTTTCTCATCAATGACTAGAATTCAGATAAAGCAAACCTGCAGACTTGATTCCCTTATTAGTCACAGGATTGCAGACAGTTCTTCCAGTGAGGGCCCAGGTTTGGGGGCAGGGTAACATTGAACCCTGACTGGAAGGGTTTAGAAAACCTGCTTCTGGGTCCAAGCCAGCCTCTAACAAGCTGAGGTACCTTGGGCAAATTAACTTACCACTTTGCACTTCAGTTTCTTCATTAGAAAAAAGAGAACAAGGCCATCATGAAGGCCTCTTCCAGCTATGAAATTGTATGATGCTTGATTAATTTTTTTCACTCCATAATAAGGATTTATTATTACAGAGAAATTAAAATTTGCCTAAAGGCCTTTCACTGAATTTTTAAAAAAGTTTGCATTCACAATTCCTCCAACTAACTGCATCTTTGAAGAGTTGTGTTATCTACTATCTTAGTTCATTTTAAAGATTTGTAATCTTTATCTGTTCTACTGTGCCTGCAAACTAGAATGTCCTCCAACTATTTTAGTTCCAGGCTTCCTTGCTGAGGCTTGAAAACAGAGGACTAATTGGGGCAAACTGTGCCAGGAACTTTGACCATAGGCTACTTGTCCATTAAACTCACAACAAAGAGCACACATTGACTTCACAGCTCAGGTGTAATGAAGGTGTCTCTGAAACTGCCCTTGCCAGGAACTGTGACTCATAGATAAAAGATCCTGTGGGTAGTGAACTCTCCCCAGAGCCATCCCATCACAGAGAGAGAATGCTTTTGTAACACCCACATGCCTTATTTTTTATGCTACACATGGCATTTTAAGCTCCCACTTGCAAAGAGTCATTGTCAACCTCAGAGGTCAGATGCACTGAATAAAATAGGTTATAAATTTAATGGGACCTATTGTTTGAAATACATTCCTTCTTTGGTAAATTCTCTGAGCCCTGTAAGAGCCTGTAACAGGTCCAATGGAATGACCTCTTTAAACCACCAAAAGCTCATTTACACACTCCTTGTGACTGATCCTTTAGTTCAAGACTTCTTTGAGCAATTGCTTTCTTTGTGCTAAGCTTCAGAACATACATTCTATCAAAGCAGTTTAAAAGGTCTGACGTTTTTGAAGAAAAATCTAATTCAGGAATCTCTCTGCTGACCTCATGGTCAATATTCTGCCTGAAATGGCAGAAAGCTTATCAATGAGATGTGAATGGTCTGTTTCCTTTAGGAGATTAAGGAACAGAGCTGTTTATCCATATTTTACCCAAGCACCTAGATCCTGTCTGTGGATTTCCTGATGACAGGAAAAAGGTTCCATAAAAACAGCAACATGATTCATGATCGTAATTTCACATCTCTTCCCCTTAGCTCTCTAATTAATGTTTGAACTTCCCTTTCTTCTTCATATAAGTGGCATTATGGATTTTCTGGGTGAAGCTTAAAGACTGATAAGAGCTCAGCAAGTAAGGGTCTTCTTTTATACAAAGAAGTCATTTTCTATAAAAGTCTATCCCATCATTTTCCTGCCTTAACTCTAAACCACAACCTATCACAGTGTTCAATAAGGTCAGACTAAAGATGCTCCGACACAGTTCACAACAGTTTGCCAGGGTTATATTCTTTTCTATATAATTTGTGCTAGTTCATTTTTAATTACATTCAGCTCCCGAATTTACTCCTGCCAAGTCCTGTCCCCAGGACTTCATTTTTGAGTTTGCTTTCCCTGTGTTTAACACTGCATGGTTCGTAGCTTTGATTCAAATTTATATTTCTGGGATTTTTTTCTCAATGCAACATATTGTACAGCAATTGATTCTAGCTGCAATCCTCTGAGTTCAAAGTCTTGGTCATGGTTCCTTTGGCCAGCAAATTATATATTCCTTGTGTGTTGGAAAGAGGGATTTAGCAACAATTTTGCACAGAAGAGCATTCTCATGTGCCCACCCTCCAAGTCTTTGACACCTCATCTGCACTTCTTTTTTCAGCCAAATTTAAAGGCTGCACTGACACAACAGAACTATGACAGTCTAGGCTTTAGCTCTGGGCTGGGGACTCAGAGCAAAGATTGCTTCTTACTGTGATACCTAGTGCATTATTGTTGTGGATACTGTTGGCTGCTGATAGCTCAGCACTGATTTCCTCTGGGACATTTCCCTCTGACTGAAGGAAGCTGCCTTATCCAGATCATGCTTCTGCTACAAGGGCATCCCAAATCCTATGGGTGGTTGATTTGGGGATACAAGACCCATCCCCCTTCCATCAAATTAAAACAACTCTTAAGGGCTATTCCAGCTTCAAATCATCCCTTAGTCTCTATTGTGGCTACATTACATTTCAGCTTCTCCCTCTGCCCAATCCTGTTTCCTTTGCTCCCTGGTAGGTGTTGTTCCCTTTGATGAACACTCTGATAAAACCTTCACACAGAGCTCTTTATTGGAGTCTATTCCTAAGACAGTGGGATCTTTTCTTACAATTTAATGTTAATTTGGGCTGTTTCTGAAAAAAACACCATTTCAGTAGGACATGACATCTTATGTACATTCATATGTCAGTGTCATAACAATGGAATAGGTATCACATATATGAGCAACATGGGTTGATAAGCAGACATGACTGTAAAAAGCTGTATTTACATGCTTTATATAATATCAAGACAACAGAATATATAATTAGCTGCTTAGTGCCTTTGATATTGAAATTACTACTATAAATGATGGCATTGTGAATAAGTCTTAATAGGCAACCTCTTAAAATATAAAGAATTCTGTTTTGCATAAAAACGTATCAAAAACATGTTTAACAGTTTAGTAGATTAAGTACAAGGAGCAAGACACAAATCAGGCCTCTTACCACTAAATATAATAAATAAACTTTCTTTTTAAAGCTTAGAAACTAGTTAGAAACTATGAGGAAATTGAGTTGGTAACTAATTTTTAGACTCCACACCATATTTGGAGAATAAGTGTGTGCATTTGGGGCAAATGTAGGGATCCAGGTATAGAAAATTTTAAACATAATAGTTGTGTGCTCTCTTAGCTTTACAAATTTTAAAATAGAATATCAATATTTCATAACCCTACCACACACACAGAGTGAAAGCTCCCTTCTAATTACTCCTATGGATGACTTGTCTCTTTGTTTCCCTATCTGTAAAATGGAGATAAGAATATTTACCTTCCTCATAAGTGTGTTGAAACAATGAATTTCCTAATGTGCATAATATGCTTTGAAGATGAAAATCTTCATATAAATGTGAAGTGTTATTATTGTGCATAAATTTATGAGGTAGCAGAGGTGCATAATTCCAAAGCATACATTAAAGCTAAAATTTGTCAAGAATAATCTTTGAGGTTTTAAACCTGAATTAAATATAAAGGTAAAAGACACGTGAAACACAGATGGTATTGATTTTGTTCGGATTTTCCTTGTACATAGGTTGGTTATACCTTACAATTAGACAAAGAGCAAACTAGGCATAAATTAACTTTTAAAACCAATGTGATGATCAGCTTTCAAAGCTTTGTCCATTCCCAGAAAAATTCTCAATGATAAACGTTTTTAATAAAAGAGTATCTCTTGTCATTTATTTTGTGACTTAGGGAATTGATTGGTACAGCATTAGGATTTCACTCCAGCTCATCAACAATAAAGTTTTGGCCAAGAGGCATGTGGTTGAACATTTTTGATCCTTAAATGCTTTCCTCATTGCCAAAAAAGTCATAATTTTGTTCAATATACTACTTCTGCTTCAGCAAAAATAAATCCTATTACTATGGTACAGGCCTTGTTGAAATTTTCCTGGGTTCATAGTCAAAGTGACTTATGTACATTTTCTGACTCTGTGCTACAGTGATGTATTTCAAGGACAGATGAGAGACACATTTTTGCTCAGTTTGTGGCATGTGACATTTTATGCCAGGCAGCTATCTGCCTGGATTATTGTTTCTTTATCCTTTACCGTGTCCACAAATCCAGAGGGACCTGGGCTCAAAAGCCAAAGCACAAGCCCAGCACGAATGTTGGTGGCAGGCTCCTTGATGGCATATTCCACACCTCTATGCTGGAGGCTGGGCCATGCCTCTCATCTGCCTAAAGAGAGTTAAGGAGGCTCAAGAGAAGAAAGATTTGTCTTTTTTAAACTTTCAGTTTTGGCTACTTTAAATGCAAGTGTTTGGGGAGGTGGGGTAGTCTTTTCTAGACACAGTGAAGAAATGTCCTACTGAAGACTCCTGTGAAAGCAGGAGTCTTCATTTCACTATTATGGGATTGCCATCTGGTATAATCAATCTCTGGTAAGGAGGATGTTCAATTCAGTGATGCATATACCTGACTTACAGTGAAAGTATTGTTCTCCCTCTTAATAGTAGTATTAATTTAAGTGTGAGGGTTGCTAGCTAGCACAATAGACAAAACCATTTACTAAAATAGGATTTCATTGCCGTGAAGGCTAATGCTTGTCTAGAAAGGATGGAATTAACTCCATGTTCACTGGAAGCATCAACTCTATGCTATAAAGTACTTTAAAGAAGTTCAAAGTACAGGAAGTAAAGGTTTTTTCTTTTTAAAAAAATTTTTAATGTTTATTTATTTTTAAAATTTGTTTAATGTTTATTTTTGAGAGAGAAAGAGCATGAGTAGGAGAGGTGCATAAAGAGAGGGAGACACAGAATCTGAAACAGGCTTCAGGCTCTGAGCTGCCAGCATAGAGCGTGATGTGGGCTCGAACTCACAAACTGTGAGATCATGACCCAAGCTGAAGTTGGACACTCAACCAATGGAGCCACCCATGGGCCCCAAAGCCTTTTTTAAAGTAAAACATTGGTTTGGTCAGGGGAGAGCATAGCTATTTACTTTGGAAGCTGCTTTTTTAGAGCAAAGTCAGAGGTGGTTATTCATTCGCTTATTCATTCAACTAATTTTTATATTGGGTAGGTCCTCTGTGTCATGACTATGATCCATGAAGGATACAAAGAAAACCAAAATGAAATCTCTGCTTTTCCAAATATTGTCTAGTAGAAGGAATCAAATAGCAGAGGGGATAAAGAAAGTTTGTGGCTATCTGTAGTGCAGGTCATTTTATGTCTTGATTAGAATGGATTTTCTTGGAACAGGTGAGGAAAAGGAGGCAAGAAAGAAGTAAGGAAGGGAGGGAAGGTGGAAGAGAAAGGAAGGGAAAAATAATAAGCCTAACATTCCTTATAATACAAAGCAAAATTTCAAAATCTCATTGTTGTTACAGTAAAAGATGATGTTATTGCTAGAAATTCAAGATAGGTGCTGAAGAGTCCAAGGGTCCACATCTACAGCCTTCTGACTTTCCATCCCACCTTGGCTGTCTGTTTGGAGAGGCTCCTGAACTGCTTCTCTGTCCTTATTCACACCTCTGATGAGTCAACTAAAATTGAGGGGGATCCAATTCTAAGAGGACCTTTCAGAGAGATCTAATTTTAAAACATACATTGCTATAGGACATTTTATTTGCAAACCAAGGTACTTTTTCATATAAGCATTTCATTTACATGGAGAAATGAGAACTCATTTAAATAAATCATATATATTTTCTTGGGGCACGTGGGTGGCTCAGTCAGTTAGACATCCGACTTCAGCCCAGGTCATGATCCCGTGGTTCCTGGGTGCAAGCCCCTTGTCAGGCTCTGTGCTGACAGCTCAGAGCCTGGAGCCTGCTTTGGATTCTGTGTCTCCCTCTCTCTCTCTGCCCCTCCCCTGCTCATGCGCTGTCTCTCAAAAATGAATAAACATTAAAAATTTTAAATCATATATATTTTCTTGAACCTAATAGGATAAATATTACTCTTGGTTTTCTAAAAATATAAAAAATGAATAGAACACAACAGACCATCTTGTCAGATGCCTACCAGTAAGACAACCAATTTTGGAAGAAAAATTTTTATCAGAGATGACATCATTTCTGGGTGTCCCATTTTCCTTTATTTAAAATGGAAATTTTGAAAAGAAAGGGCCATGAATATATATGACGATTTTGCTTTACAACCTATAAATACATAGAGCTTGGATGAAGAAATCATTAAGAACATCTTACCATTCCATTACTTTCATCACAGTCAACTTCTTTCATGTCAAGAGATCTCAGTCATCCTTCTCCTATCCATTCCCGCTCCCCAACCACAGCTAGCCTCTCAGCCAGGTCTCAGCCCTGACTGCACATTAGAATCCTGTGAGAGCTTTTAGAAAAATCTGATACCTGAGTCCCACCCCAAAGTTTTAGATTTGATTTCTCTTGTCTGTGACCCAGGCACTCGTGTATTTTTAATATCCACTTGATTCTAAAATGTAGCCAGTGTTGAAAAACCTCTGTCCTAAACCTACTTCTAGTTCTCCTTTGGAACTCAGTCTGTTATCATAAAGTCCCCTGTGTGCCTACTACCTCTTTGAAAGTTTCTTTGTTCTTGCTCTAACAGTCACCAGGCTGCTTCCTGATGAGACTGCTTCCTCTTTAGGCTTTTACTCCCTCCTTAAACCTGCAGCATCTATCCTTATCCTCAGCTGATGACCTTGACTAGATTATTTCTCAGCTTAAAGAAAAAGAGCAGCCAGAGGAAAATCTTTCCTCTTCCCATCTCCTTGGATCTGGGCCTGTCACTGCCTTCACTGTGGGTAAATGATTGAGCTGGCTTTGCTGGCACTAGCTTCTTACCTACCCAGGGATATAGCTGCAGTTAACTCCTCTCTCTTCTGTCACTACATTTTCCATGCCTGTTAGATTATTCATGTTGGCAGGGTTGATATTCAAATAATATCAATGTAAAACATGAACACTGATGAATCCTTATGGAAGTGACTGGAACCACCAGCTTTCTGGGTGAATATCATCTGTTTGCCCATCATAGAGTTGACCTGTTTCAGTGTCACTCACTTTAATAAACACATGATGGCACAGACTCTCCAATGACTACTCTCCTCTGCCCCCTCTATTGCAAAATTCCTCATATTGTTGTCTATACTTGCTGTCTCCTTGTCCCATTCACTTTTGCACTTTCTCCTATTAGGCCATCACGTTGTACTCCCAGTAGAACATCTTTTATTGAGGGTACCAGTATTCTCCAAGCTACCCAGTGCTGGGGTCAGTTCCCAGGCTTCACCTGGCTTAATACCTCAGCAGCATTGGGAGTTACTCTCTGTTCCCTTAAAAACTTGCATAATGAAGTTATGATGAAATTGATACTTTTGTACTTACATAAAATGTCAGTTGATATGTCATAGCATTGTTTTGTAGGAATGATTAATACAACTCATTCAAAGCTTAAAAGAAAATATTTGAAAACCCCTCCAAAAATGTCAAACCAGGAAATAATGCCTCTTCACGAAATTATGTTGGTTAAGGCGCAACCATTTGACTTTTACTACTGAAACAAATAAGTGCATCCGAAAATCTGACTGTAGGTCTGCAATTTGTGTAAAATAAGTAGAAAATTGTTTACTTTTGTGTTTGGAGAGTCATGAAATGTCTGTCTAAACTGATGAAAGTAAAAATTTAAGTATGTCTCAAGTAAAACAAAAAGTGGAATGAATCTTCCATAATTCAACTTACAACATATTAGACTTTTTTTTATGAAAAGGAAATAGTTTGACATTCTAAACATTAGGGCCAGAGTATAGTAAGTTATTATGGGTTTGCTGAAAGAATATGTTATAGGAATCTGTGCCTTGAAAAGCCTGTACAAAGTCATGATATTTAAAGTTTTTATTATGACTAAGGTGAAAGACCTGGTCTTCCATAACAAGGATGTAAACTAAACTCCATGAGACTTATATAACCTGAATGTGATTGGCCTTGGTAAGCAGCTTTTCTTCTTTCTCTATTTGCATCTTAAAGGTGGCTTTGCACTTCAGAACAGTTCTAGAACCAGATTTAATTTGATATACATTAAAAAGAGGCAGTTTGGGGGCACCTGGGTGGCACAGTCTGTTAAGCATCCAGCTCTTGATTTCCGCTTAGGTCATGATCTTGCAGTTCATGAGTTCAAGCCCCACATCAGGCTCTGTGCTGATAGTGTGAAGCCTGCTTGGGATTTTCTCTCTCCCTCTCTCTCTGCCCCTTCTTCATTCTTGCTCTCTTTCTCTCAAAATAGATAAATAAAATCTTAAAAAGAAAAAGTTAAAAAAAAGAGGCAGTTTCTTTTTTCCCTATTGGTTCCATAAGGATGTGAGGAAAAGAAGTCTCATTATATCTTCCACAGAAGAACTGAATAAAATCTCCTTTGAAATGTGTCCCTTGTTTCCCAGAAAGTGGATCTTCCTGGCCAGTCACCTTTCTTCTCTCTCTGTTCCCCAAACAAAGGTTTTCAGAGCTCTTTGTTGGTTCTCTTCCCTTCAACTTTGAGAACAACAGTGGTAGCCACACAGTAGCTAGTTCCTGACCTCCTAGTATTCCTTAGACACATCCTTTGAAGGTTTAGTTGCCTTCTCCATGTGGCTCTTCAAGGTATAGAAATGACAATCTACTGCTAAGAAAATTAACTTGTCCTCTAACATTCTATCACCTTAATAGTTTGTGCTAAACTGCTAACATTTTAGAAAAATAAGAAACTGGCCTTACTGCAACTAAAAGACTCAATCAATTAACACAAACTTTTCCATTCACAGCTTTCATGAAGGGGCTTTGCACTTGAAGTGTGGAATAAGTTTGTACAGGACTTTTTTGTGCAGGACAATCTGGACTTAAAACTGTGTTGTAAGTAAGAGCTGAAAGAGCTATTTTCAATAAAAAGACATTCACAGTGCAAAATGTAATTTAAAAGGGCTTGAGAGGTATTCTTTCCACTTTGGTGAGGAGTGCAGAATTAATTGCTTCAGAGTCTGGAGGACTCCTGAGAACAAAACATCAACTTGGCACCTGAAGGCCTCGGGACATCAGCAGTAGAGTTCTATAGGCTGATGACAAAGTGGCAGGTGGTAAGGAAATGTCAGTAAGCACAGCAGTGCCTGGAAAATGAGATGAGATGCAGTGAAGTGGTGGAATCAGCATTCTTTTCTAGGCCCTGGAAATGTAGCAAGGCGTTCATGGACCTTGGTCCTCTGCTAGGTGCTGGGCATTATAAGAGAACAAGGTCCCAGCCCCGGACCTCTCAGTGGCAGAGTGAAGTGATGAACATGGGCACCAAACAAATAATAACACAAATTATTACTTAATTCTAATTTCAACAAATAGTCAAAAGAGAAGTACAGTGGCTATGAAGATACATACAATACAGAAAAAAATTCCATTTGGAGCATCAGTTGTAGAGGCCTTAATGGGAGACATGGCCACAAGGAGACCAGAGCTAGAAGACAGAACAAAACTTCCACTCTTGGTAGATGAGTAGATTTGATTGTGGGTACATGCGACATTCCTGCTGTGAAGGGAGGGTTTGGTCTTGCAATAATGGGAGAGGAAAACAGTGAAATATGTGTCATTGTACCAATGATTTCAAGTTTAACCTCAAATTTAGATAGCCCGATAGTGTTCCTTATATGTCCTGTTATAAAACGTAAGAGGGATATTTGGGTCCCAGTAATGAGAGAGAGAGATCTTGAACTAGATATAAAATCCCGATCCTAACAAGTAAAAATATAGATCAGGCATCTGTCTTAAAACAACTTTAGTAAGTCATATAATGATGGATTTGCTCATCTTTTCATATATTCTTGTGTAGACACTCAGTTTTTTGAAATTATAATGAGTAAATGTAAACCAACCATAATTTAGATACTATGGTTATTCTAACTGATATCTGTTCTATTCTGTCAAATGCAAGATGTTAGAAATAGAAGTGACCTCTGAAACCCAGTTAAACCTTACATTTTGTTGGGAATAGAAGCCCAGATAGTTAAATGATTTCACAGTATCAGTAACCAAATTAACATGATTTTGCTTCTTGGTGAGTTATAGAAAGAAACTACATCAGGTGGAATTGTCACAGAAAGGAAACTTTATTTGCGGCAAATAAGGAGATCACAAGGAATAACTTCTAAAGCCATGACTCCCTGAACAAGGGTGAATATGTTTCTGTTATTTAAAGTTAGGATGAATATTTAGAAAGGGCAGCCTTGTCATCATATGTAGAAGTGGGTATAATGCCACACCTGCGCCTTAAGGAAACATGCCTGTACATATACTGTATGTTATGTTAATGAGGCTTATATTCCTTGTTGGGTAGAGATTTTAGCATTATAATGAGGTAAAGGTAACTGTCATTTATTCCACGGTCTATCTGCAAGTTTGTGAGTTGGGGATTGAGCTCCAACTGGTCTGGGTGGTCTGAGCCACCAGAGCTCTTCACCAGGGCAGTTGTTATTGCATAAGGGGTGGTTTGGGTGCCATCCCAGGATGCTATGCCCATTGGGTCTTTTGCTGAGTTAGGAGATAAGCTGAAAAGAAACACTTAAGGAAAAAGGTGGGACAAAGCCCAGTGGGTACAAACAGGTGGGCAGTCAAGGTCAGGTCCTGGGGTCTAGCTGGTGACATATCTATGGAGTGGCATGAAGTCTGCACAAGTCTTGCCTGCAAGGCCTTCACTCTGCATTGCTCCATTCCATAATGCTATTAGCTTCCTTGTTTATTGTCTATATCATTTATTAAAGTATTCTGGAGAGCTATTTTTTAGTTTCCTAGTTTTGCTACCCTTTTTATCTTCATTCTTTTCTAATTCTTTCTCTTTTTTCAACAATTATTTTGCATCTCTTTTTACATCTGCCAGTATCTGATTTTATCCATTTCACATTTATTTATCATTATATGAATGAGAGTGAATGCCAATAAGACAACAGTTTGGGCTGGATTATCACTAAATATAAATAGTGAGAAACAGCACAAGAAGAGAACATGAGGAAAGTGAGAAGATACAGAAAGTAAAAAGTCCCAATAGTCAACTACATGAAGACCTGACAGCAAGAAAGCATGTCCCTATTTATTATAACCAAAATGATTACATCTTTTGTTCTACTAAAAATATTAAAAAGAAATAAAATTGTACTTCAAAAATATAAAAATTTAAAAATTTTTATTAATAATGTATATGTTTCAATCTAGAAATTAAAACTATTTTATATATGCTTTCAAAACAGTTATTTTATTACAGTATTAAAAATTTAACTAAATGAAAAAAATTCAATTTTAATAAACATTGAACATTAAAAATTATTTAATTTTTAATTAATTAATTATTTTTTATTTTTAATTAATTAAAAATTTCATGTTTTGTTAAATATTTTAATAAAGTAATTTTTGAACTCTAATACTCAATATTCATTTAATTATAATAACAAGAATAATGTTAATCTCTCTCTCTCTCTCTCTCTCTATATATATATATATAGAGAGAGAGAGAGAGAGACTTTATATATATACCTCTACTTATACAAATCAAAGACAGTTTTAATTCTTTTTTTATGATAAAAATTTTTTTAAATTAAATTCAAATTAGTTAATATACAGTGTAGTCTTGGCTTCAGGAGTAGAACCCAGTGATTCATCTGTTACATATGACACCCAGTGCTCATGCCAACAAGTGCCCATTGCCCATTTAGCCCATCCCCTCACCCACCCACCAACCCTCCAGAAGCCCTCAACTTGTTCTCTGTATTTAAGACTCTCTTATGGTTTGCCTCCCCTCTCTGTTTTTATCGTATTTTTCCTAACCTCCTCCTATGTTTATCTGTTGACTTTCTAATACTTTAAGAAAGAATATTCCTCAGGTGCCACATGTATGCAAATTCACCATGCTAACTTGTGAGAACCTCCAGAACTATACTTTGGAACCAAAAGAAAATAAGAAAATGACTCTTAGCACAACTTGTAAATGAAATATTGTTATGCCAGAAACCGTTGAATTCATCCTAAGTATTTTTTTCATCTAACATAAACACTCTGCTACTTAGATCCTCCTACCACTCTGAAATAGCACTATTCACAGATATTTGTGACTAGTTGCTTTTTATTTTGAGGATACAGGGCAAGAGATATGGAGAAATGTTTTCTTAGTGTCTGAATAGGGTTAATCAGAAGAGGGAATGTTTAGGATTCTTAGGGACAGTCTGCCACGTTAAGTGCAGAAGGCTTCATGGCAGAAGTGTATATATATTCTTTAACTGGATGTGTATCTATCTGTGTGATCTGTGGGGGTCCCTTAGAGCATAGGATTTAGAGCAAGGGATCATTTTGCTTTAGTCATAGGGTAGTGGTGCTTAAGCCCTTTTCAAAATGAATGTTGACCACAAATGTTGGTTGGATTTGTCTAGTGGAAGTATGCTCATTAACTATAATTCATAGCATTCTCTTAACATTTAAAGCATTCTCTTAACATTTAAAGGTGTCAACAAAAGATGTATTAAAAAATAATTCACTATAGAAAGATTTATATATATGAATAAATGGAAATTTGTATATATATGCATGAACAAATTTTATTAATTAAGCTTAGATTTGGCTATAAGTGAGAGAAAAGCAAAATAATGGTGGTTTAAATAGAATGAAATTAATTTATCTCTCACACAAACAAAATCCAGAGGTAACCAGTGATCCAGGACTGATTTGGCAGCAATGCTCATGAAGTCCCCCAAAACTCAGGATTTTACCAGCTCACAACCTTGCCATCTGTCAAGTGTGGCTGGTGACACCATAGCCCAAGATGGTGGCATCTGAACTCCTGGGAGCAGGGTGATGGAAACTCTGAAAAGAAGACAAAGTGAGGGACACCGACTGAATCTTAAGGAAGTTTGCTGGTAACTGCTACATGACCCTTCTGTTTAAATTCCTTTAGACAGAATTAGTCACATGGCCATGGCTAACTGCAAGGAAAGCTTTCTTTTGGGCAGCTAGTTTGTGTCCTAACATAGAACAAAAGAGAAACAGCTACTTAAGGATAATTATATCACTTTTGCCACACTTCTTTTACTTACATAGATTATTGATAACATATAATACATAATACCACAAAATAATTTGTGTCCCAGTTTTTTTCTCTAGCATACTTATAAAAAACTTAAAAAAAAAAACAAAACAACTTGTGCCAATAACATTTGGAATGGTAGTCCAACATATTTTCTTTTTTTTATGAATATAATTATTGTCAAATTGGCTTACATGCAACACCCAGTGCTCATCACAACAAGTGTCCTCCTCAATGCCCATCACCCATTTCCCCCTCTCCCTACTCCACCCCCATCCACCTTAGTTTGTTCTCTGTATTTAAGAGTCTCTTGTGGTTTGCCTGTCTCCCTCTCTGTAACTAATTATTCCCTTTCCCTTCCCCTATGGTCTTCTGTTGAGTTTCTCAATATCCATAGATGAGTGAAAACATATTATATCTGTCCTTCTCTGGCTAACTTATTTCACTCAGCATAATACCTTCCAATTCCATCCATGTTGCTGCAAATGGAATGATTTCATTCCTTCTCTTGTCAAGTAGTAATCTATTGATCCATTGAATATATAACCCACATCTTCTTTATTCATTCATCAGTTGATGGACATTTAGGTTCTTTCCATTACTGGGCTATTGTTGAAAGTGCTCCTATAAACATTGGGGTACATGTGCCTCAATGCATGAGCACTCCTGTATCCCTTGGGTATATTCCTAGTAGTGCTATTTCTGGGTCATAGGGTAGCTCTATTTTTAAGTTTTTGAGAAATCGTTACACTGTTTTCCAGAGTGGCTGTACCAGTTTGCATTCCCACCAACAGTGCAAGAGGTTCCCATTTCTCCACATCCTCGCCAGCATCTGTAGTTTCCTGATTTGTCCATTTTAGGCACGAGGACCTGTGTGAGGTGGTATCCCAGTATGGCTTTAGTTTGTATTTCCCTGATGATGAGTGACATTGACCATTTTTTCATTGGTCTGTTGGCCATCTGTATGTCTTTGGAAAAGTGTCTATTCACGTCTTCTGCCCATTTCTTCACTAGATTATTTGTTTTTCAGGTGTGGACTTTGGTGAGTTCCTTGTAGATTTGGGATACTAACCTTTATCCAATATGTCATTTGCAAATATTTTCCCACTCCATCAGTTTTGTTGATTGTTTCCTTTGCCGTGCAGAAGCTTTTTATCTTGGTGAGGTCTCAATAGTTCATTTATGCTTTTAATTTCCTTGCCTTTGGAGATGTGTCAAGCAAGATGTTCCTACAGCTGAGGTCAAAGAGGTTGTTTCCTGCTTTCTCCTCTAGGGTTTTAATGGTTTCCTGTGTTACATTCAGATCCTTCATCCTTTTTTGGTTTATTTTTGTGTATGGTGTAAGAAAGTGATCTAGTTTCATTCTTCTGCATGTTGCTGTCCAGTTCTCCCAGCACCATCTGTTAAAGAGTCTGTCTTTTTTCCATTGGATATTTTTTCCTGCTTTGTCAAAACTTAGTTGGCCATACATTTGTGGGTCCAACTCTCGGTTCTCTATTCTACTCCATTGGTCTATGCGTCTGTTTTTGTGCCAATACCATACTGTCTTGATGATGACAGCTTTGTAGTAGAGGCTAAAGTCTGGGATTATGATGCCTCCCACTTTGGTTTTCTTCTTCAATATTACTTTGGCTATTCACGGTCTTTTGCAATTCCATAAAAATTTTAGGATTGTTTGTTCTAGCTTTCAGAAGAATGCTGGTGCAATTTTGATTGGGATTGCATTGAATGTGTAGAATTCTTCGGGTAGAACTGACATTTTAACAATATTTATCCTTCCAATCCATGAACATGGAATGTTTTTCCATTTCTTTGTGTTGTCTTTAATTTCCTTCATAAGCTTTCTGTAGTTTTCAGCATACAGGTCTTTTACATCTTTCGTTAGGTTTATTCCTAGGTATTTTATGCTTCTTGGTGCAATTATAAATGGGATCAGTTTGATTTCTCTTTTTGTTGCTTCATTATTGGTGTATAAAAATGCAACCAATTTCTGTGCATTGATTTTTTACTCTGCAACTTTGCTGAATTCATGTACCAGTCTAGAAATATTTTGGTGAAGGCTTTTGGGTTTTCCATGTAGAGTGTCATCTCGTCTGCAAAAAGTGAAAGTTTGACTTCTTCTTTTCCAATTTTGATGCTTTTATTTCCTTTTGTTGTCTGATTGCTGATGCTAGGATTTCCAACACTACATGAAACAACAGTTTTTCCCTATTGAGGATAATATTAGCTGTGGGCTTTTCATATATGGCTTTTATGATGTTTAAGTATGTTTCTTCTATCTCAACTTTCTTGAGGGCTTTTATTAAGAATGGATGTTTTATTTTGTCAAATGCCTTTTCTGCATCTATTGACAAAATCATATGGCTCTTATCCTTTCTTTTATTAAAGTGATGTATCATATTGATTGATTTGTGGATATTGAACCAGCCCTGTAGCCCAGGAATGAATCCCACTTTATCATGGTGAATAATTCTTTTTATATGCTGTTGAATCCTATTTGCTAGTATCTTGTTGAGAATTTTTTCATCCATATTCATCAGGGATATTGGCGTGTAGTTCTCCTTTTTTGAGGTGTCTCTGTCTGGTTTAGGAATCAAGGTAATGCTGGCTTCATAGAATGGGTCCAGAAGTTTTCCTTCCATTATTATTTTTTGGGACAACTTGAGAAGGATATGTATTAACTCTGCTTTAAATGTCTGGTAGAATTCCCCTGGGAAATCATCTGGTCCAGGCTCTTATTGGGAGATTTTTGATAATTGATTCAATTTCTTCTCTAGTTATGGGTCTGTTCAAATTTTCTATTTCTTCCCATTTGAGTTTTGGTAGTGTGTGGGTGTCTAGAAATTTTTCCATTTCTTCCAGGTTGACCAGTTTGTTGGCATATGATTTTTCATAGTATTCTCTGATAATTGCTTGTATTTCTGAAGGATTGGTTGTGATAAATCCATTTTCACTCATGATTTTATCTATTTCAGTCCTCTCTCTTCTTTTTGAGAAGTCTGGCTAGGGGTATATAAATTTTGTTTATTTTTTCAAAAAACCAACTCTTAGTTTCATCGATCTGTTCTACTGTTTTTGTTTTGTTTTGTTTTTGATTCTATATTGTTTGTTTTTGCTCTGTTCTTTATTATTTCTCTTCTTCTACTGGGTTTGGGGTTTCTTTGTTGTACTGCTTCTAGTTCCTTTAGGTATGCTGTTAGATTTAGTATTTGGGATTTTTCTTGTTTCTTGAGATAGGCCTTGATTGCAATGTATTTTCCTCTTAGGACTACCTTTGCTGCATCCCAAAGGGTTTAAACTGTTGTGTTTCATTTTCATTTGTTTCCGTATATTTTTTAATTTCTTCTTTAATTGTCTGGTTGACCCACTCATTCCTTAGTAGGATGTTCTTTAACCTCCATGCATTTGAAGGTTTTCCAATTTTTTTCCTGTGATTGATTTCGAGTTTCATAGCATTGTGATTTAAAAGTGTGCATGGTATGATCTCAATTCTTTTGTATTTATTGAGGGCTGTTTTGTGAACCCAGTACGTGATCTATCTTGGAGAATGTTCCATGTGCGCTTGAGAAGAATGTATATTCTGCTGTGTTAGGGTTAAAAATTCTAAATATATCTGTCAAGTCCATGTAGTCCAGTGTATCATTCAGGGCCATTGTTTCTTTATTGATTTTCTGTCTAGATGATCTGTCCATTGCTGTAAGTGGGGTATTAAAGCCCCCTGCAATTACAATTTTCTTTTTTTTGAGAAGTTTTTTATTTATTTGAGAGAGAGAGAGAGAGCGAGTGCGAGCAGGAGAGGGTCAGAGAGGGAGACACAGAATCCGAAGACAGGCTCCAGGCTCTGAGCTGTCAGCACAGAGCCCAACATGGGGCTCGAAACTGAGCCAAAGCTGGATGCTCAACCGACGGAGCCACCAAGGCGCCCCCAATTACCACATTCTTATCAATAAGATTGCTTATATTTGTCATTAATTGTTTTATATATTTGGGCTTTCCCAAATTTGGTGCATAAATATTTATAATTGTCAGCTCTTCTTGATGGATAGACCCGTAATTATGATATAAAGCCCTTCTTCACCTTTTGTTACAGCCTTTAGTTTAAAATCTAGTTTGTCTGATTTAAGTATGGCTACTCCAGCTTTTCTTTTGACTTTCAGTAGCATGATAGATGGTTCTCCATCCCCTCACTTTCAATCTGAAAGTGTCCTCAGGTCTAAAATGGGTCTCTTGTGACAGAATGTAGATGGGTCTTGTTTTTTTATCCATTCTGATACCATATGTCTTTTTATTGGGGCATTTAGTCCATTTACATTTACTGTTATTATTAAAAGATATGAATTTAGAGTCATTGTGTTATCTCTAGGTTTGTTGCTTGTAGTGGTGTCTCTGGTCCTTTGTGGTCTTTGCAACACTCACAGAGTCCCCCTTAGGGGGACTGGTTTAGTAGGTAGGGTAGGGTAGGGCTGGTTTAGTGTGATCAATTCCTCCAGTTTTTGTTTGTTTGGGAAACCTTTAACTCTCCTTTTCTGAATGACAAGCTTGCTGGATAAAGGATTCTTGGCTGCATATTTTTCCTATTCAGCACATTGAAAATTTCCTGCCACTCTTTTCTGTCCTGCCAAGTTCCAGTAGATAGGACTGCTACTACCCTTCTGTGTCTACTCTGGCAGGTTAAGGCCCTTTTATCCCTAGCTGCTTTCAGAATTCTCTCTTTATCATTGTATTTTGCCAGTTTCACTGTGATTTGTCATGCAGAAGATCAATTCAAGTTACGTCTGAAGGGAGTTCTCTGTGCCTCCTGGATTTCAATATCTGTTTCCTTCCCCAGATTGGGGAAATTCTCAGCTATGATTTGTTCAAGCACACCTTCAGCCCCTTTCTTTCTCTCTTCTTCTTATGGAATTCCTATGATACAGACATTGTTCTGTTTGATTGAATCACTTAGTTCTCTCATTCTCCCCTCAAGATCCAGAAATTTTTTATCTTTTTCTCAGCCTTATCTTTTTCCATAATTTTATCTTCTATTTCACCAGTTCTCCCCTGCCTCTTTAATTCTTGCTGCCACCACATCTAGTTTATTGTTCACCTCATTTACAGCAATTTTTCATTCATCATGACTATTTTTTTAGTTCCTTGATCTCTGTAGCAATAGATTCTCTGCTGTCTTCAATGCTTTTTTCAAGTCCAGTGATTAATCTTATACTATTATTCTAAATTCTTGTTTTTATATTGTTTATATCTATTTTGATAAATTTTTTAGCTGTCATTTCTTCCTGGAACTTCTTTTGCAGAAAATTCTCCTGTTCCATCATTTTGGCTAGTTTTCTGTCCCTTATGTGTTTTAAAAGCCTGTTATGTGCCCTGCACCTTGCAGCACCACTCTATTAAAGAGGAGTTATACAGTTTCCAGGATCTGGCCCTTCAGGAAGTGTTTTTTGAAGAGTGTTACTTGCTCTCTGTTGTGACTTTTGTTACTTTATCTCCCTTAGTGAATTCATCTTAGGGATGTTTTGAACCCTCCACTAGGTATGCTTTGATTTGTTCCTTGAAGTATCCCTGGAAAGAAAAACAAACAAATAACAAACAGAAAACAAAACTCACAAACAAAAAAACCCAAAAACAATCAACCAGAAACACCAGCACAAGTAAACAACAGGGTGGAGATGGTGCTGATGGAAGAGCACATACAAAGAGAGAAATGACAGTGGCAGGGGAAAAAGAAAAAATAAAAATTTACCAGACAGAGAAACTCTATGGCTTAATCCAGTTAGAAAGCAAGGAAAATAAAGAAGGAGGCAGTGATGAAGAAAAGAAAATAAAGTTATCCAGACAGAGAAACTTTAGGGCTTAATCCAGAGAAAAAGAAAGGAGAATAAAGAAGTGTGGAACATGTATCAAGGGAATGGATTAAATATGTTTGCCTAAACAAACCAACAACCAGAGTAACCAGATTAGAAGAGGAAAGAGGTAAGAAGGAGAAAAATAAGAAGAACATATCTATATAACAAGAATTGTCCGAGAATTAATCCAGGCGGTTCAGCAGCACTGGTCGGGAGGAGGGGCTGTCTGGTTCATAAGCGTCAGTCCCACTCCAGTAGATACACAGTTACCAGGTGCAGATGGGCATGGTTGGGTGTAGGTGGGTCCAGTGTCCAGTCACTGAAGTCCCCCTTTTTTGGTGATTGGAAGAAAAATGGTGATACCCCAGTCTCTCCTGCACAGACCAGGTGTTCCAAACCACTCTCTTTGAGCCATCTTCACTGTGCCGCTGGTGCAAACTAGGCAGTTTGTCCCACTCTGCCGACTCCCTTGCCCTGGCACTTGGCTGGGATACAAACTCCTGCTCCACATGCCCTGGTACTGGGGAAGCACCTCTCATTCCACCCGATATGTGGTCCCTGGCTGGTGGGCCCAGGCAGGCTTTGTCCTGTCCCACTGTACTCCAGGGAGGAGATCACTTTCTCCTACTGTGGACTGTTACCCCTGACCTAGCCATGGAGCCCTGGGCTGGCTTCCCTCCTCCCCAGGTGAGTGATCCAGGCAACCGGCCCAGTCCAGAGAAAGCTCCTCAGTTAGAGATTGGATCATTCTCCATCCTGGTCTGTGTTTTTTTTCTTGTCCAGATATAGTCCTATGCTTCCCCAGCCACTCTTTCTCTTCCCTTTGTCTCTCCGCAGGAGGACATCTGTCCCATCTGTTCATTTTATCTCTATCAGTTTGCAGTAAGGCACCTATGGCAGTGAGTTTGTCCCAGTGGCTACCTGGTAGTAACTATTTCTTTTCCTCCTGGACTCTTGAATCCCACATATTTTCTATTCCACCTTGATCATGCTTAATCTGTGTACATTTATCTGATTACATGTCTATGCCAGATTATTCTGGATCGGCCAGTGTTTTTTTAATGTTTGTTTGTTTGTTTGTTTGTTTATTATGAGAGAGAGAGAGAGAGAGAGAGAGAGAATCCCAGGCAGGCTTCACTCTTAGTGCAGAGCCTAAGTGTGATGTAGGGTCCAATCCCATTACCATAAGATCATGACCTGAGCTGAAATCAAGAGTTGGACTCTTAACTGATTGAGCCACCCAGGTGCTCCCAGCCAGTTCTTCATTCAGCACTGATTAATATACATGTTATAAAGAACTTAAGTGTCTATATTTGCAGCTGTGCTAGGTTTGCCCTTTAAATATCCCAGCTGCTTCCTACTGTTCTGTTTCATTTCATTCAAGTAGTAACACTTTGGAAGTATGGCACTGACATGCCTCCGGCAAACAGTATGCCTGCAAATACTTTCTGTCATTGCTGTGGCAGAGGCTTTAGCAGGTGCTCTAACTTTAGGGCATGCAACGTAATGTCTGGTTTGATTGTTGCCTGAAAGATTTTGACATTACTAAATTCCTTCACCCTGAGAGTAGTTCTCATAATTCATTAACGAACAGTTTCATCTCCAACAAGCACAGCTATAACATTTAGGGTGAAGGGGTGCCTGGATGGCTCAGTCAGTTAAGCATCTGACTTCAGCTCAGGTCATGAAATCGCGACTTGTGAGTTTGAGCCCTGCATCGGACTCTCTCTTGTCAGCACATCCTCTGTCCTCCTCTCTCTACCACTCCCCCTCCCTCTCCAAAATAAACAAAAACATTAAAAAACAATTCAAGTGAAAATTATTATTGTTTAATACATATTTTTTGGATTTTACTACTTTTTATGAACATATAGCACATTTGTTTATTTAATTATGTTTGGTGATGGCTGGTGAATTTTATGTCTCTCTTTCCAGATTATAAATCAGGTATCTGAGAAGTATGTGTCTAACACAGTGCTTGGAACATAGGAACTCAAAAATATGTGTTTAACTTATCAATTAATGCTGTACATTAACAACAAAATAGCTTTGATAGCATTTGAAAAAAGGAAAGTTTTTATTTCAAAAGTCTTTATCAGTTTTAGTAAGAACCAAATAAGGCAATGTGACAAAATGCTGTAACAACTATCTATACTTGAAGATAATAATCATCTCTATTTGAAGCTTGATTCGAAATGTAAAAGAATTCAACAAAAGCAGGGGAAGTATATGTTTATGACATATATTTTGGATAAACACTGTAGTTTAAATTCAGTGGAGGGCAGGGGCACCTGGGTAGCTTACTTGGTTAAGCCTTGTCTTGGTTTTGGCTCAGGTTGTGATCTCATGGTTTGTGAGTTTGGGCCC
>CM053577.1:77360895-77381311 GCA_028646485.1 Cryptoprocta ferox
CGTAGGAAATTGCTGTGGTTGAGGTCATAGAAGTTGTTTCCTGCTTTCTCCTCTAGGGTTTTGATGGTTTCCTGTCTCACGTTCAGGTCCTTCATCCATTTTGAGTTTATTTTTGTGTATGGTGTAAGAGAGTGGTCTAGTTTCATTCTTCTGCATGTTGCTGTCCAGTTCTCCCAGCACCACCTATTAAACAGGCTATCTTTTTTCCATTGGATACTCCTTCCTGCTTTGTCAAAGATTAATTGGCCATACATTTTTAGGTCTAATTCTGGGTTCTCTATTCTATCCCATTGGTCTATGTGTCTGTTTTTGTGCCAGTACCATACTGTCTTGGTGATGACAGCTTTGTAGTAGAGTCTAAAGTCTGGGATTGTGATGCCTCCTGTTTTGGTTTTCTTTTTCACTATTACTTGGGCTATTCGGGGTTTTTTGTGGTTCCATATGAATTTTAGGATAGTTTGTTCTAGCTTTGAGAAGAATGCTGGTGCAATTTTAATTTGGTATTGCATTGAATGTGTGGATTGCTTTGGGTAATAATGACATTTTAACGATGTTTATTCTTCTGATCCATGAGCATGGAATGCTTTTCCATTTCTTTGTGTCTTCTTCAATTTCTTTCATAAGCTTTTTATAGTTTTCATCGTACAGGTCTTTTACGTCTTTGGTTAGGTTTATTCCTAGGTATTTTATGGTTTTTTGTGCAATTGTGAATGGGATCAGTTTCTTGGTTTCTCTTTCTGTTGCTTCATTATTGGTGTATAAAAATGCAACAGATTTCTGTACATTGATTTTGTACCCTGCGACTTTGCTGAATTCCTCTTTAAGAGAATAATATAAATCAATCGTTTTGAAGTAGGTTTTTGTGCTTTGGAGTATTTCAAGAAGTTAAAAAGTCTCTTCTAGCCTGGTGATTCTACTAAAGGTATCTAGAAGCATAGCCTTTTATTTAGTCTACATCAGACAGTTGAGATCAGAGGAAACCTTAAATGTCTGGAATCTGTGAGTTAGCAGGTAACAACTTCTATCGATTACTATTTGTTTCCACAGAGTGATATAAATATTTCCACTTAGCAATTCTGTTGTTCATTTTATACCCCATCCTAATGTTGTCCTCAAACTCCTCACCCACATTTTCTATAAGTACATCTTGGCAAAGAACAGAGGAAACAACTCTCTATGTCTCCAAACCTTGAGCTTGCCATATAATTGCCATGCTAAATTGCATTTTTACTCAAAGATGATGTTTGAGGTAGATCTCTATTTTTGCCTCATTTCCTTGCTTTATGAAGCCTGGATTTCCTGTTGTTGAGGTACAAGGAGTTTATGGTGATATAAATAAGTATGTTTAAAGGAATGCATACACTGAATTTTGACTATAAAATATTACAATGAGTCAAGGATTTTACAAATTAGCAGCACTTACATTCACTTTTACTACATTGGTTTAGGGAATACATCGAATACAGTGTGTAATAAAGCAGTTTTCTGAGATGCTATAAAATTTTTCCAAAGATATTTATTTTTGTTTTTCATTTCCCTGAAAAAATAAAATTTAGATGATTAGATTTTTTTCCCCCAATACATCTGGACTCAGCATCCCTACAAACTTACTACTTACTCACAGTTATGGTATAAAACAATAGTTCTTAAAGGTTTTTGTTAAACATCAGTTCTAGCCAAACTATATTATTTAGTTATCTAATTATAGGTGTCCTATTTTGTATTTAGAGATTTGATTTTTCTGAAATAATGAAAAAAATGATTTATTTCTCCTTGCTTATGAAAGACCTTTGGAAATGTTATTAATATTCCGCAAATGACAGAAGGGGTAGCAGTTTCTATGAAATGAGTTTTTTATTTTATTTTATTTTATTTTATTTCATTAAAAAATTTTTTTACATTTATTTATTTTTGAGAAACATAGAGAGACAGAGCATGAACAGGGAGGGACAGAGAGAGAGGGAGACACAGGATCCAAAGCAGGTTCCAGGCTCCGAGCTGTCAGCACAGAGCCTGATGCAGGGCTGGAATCCACAAACCGTGAGATCATGACCTGAGTCGAAGTCAGACGCTCAACTGACTGAGCCACCCAAGCGCAGAGTTTTAATTTTAACAGGGACCATGCATAGAACTGTTCAATCTTCAAATAGGTTCAAAGCATTTGTTGATTAATATTAGCTTTTGAGGACAATATCTATCAGAGGTAGTTGCTGATATATTAAAGAATCTATATTTATTTGTATACGTGCATACTCATTAAAGGCATAGAATTTTTAAAATTTTTGATTTATGAATATGATATGTTTGACATAATTTAAGTGCTTATGATTTATAATTTTGTCAATTTTAATGTTTTAGTTTAGAGAAGTTTTTACTTTAAGTTTCTTAAAATTATGGCCTATAGTCTTTCTGGGTTATCTGGTATTCAGTGAAGAAGCTAGAACAAAAATGTGCTCAATCATCCTTAAAGTCGTATAAGCGTTAGAATTGTTATAAAAGCGAAAGTCAATTACAAGCATGATTGATTGATAACAAGTAACATAAAGAAAGTTAGCTGAAACGATTAGCATTCCACTCTTCAAGAGACTTGTTAAAGAAAAGTCTTAGGCCCACAACTTATAATCAATGTCAAGATTTGTCCAAATCTGTCAGTTGAGTTTTCTGTTATGTTCTCAGAACATAAGAAAGAAATGTAATTAATAAAAAATAGCAGAACAGTGCTACTGCCTTGTTAATTGACAACAACTTTGGTAAAGCCTGCCAGAGAAGAAGACAAGGAAGTGTTCACCACCCGACATGGCGACTTGGTCCCACACACTTACATGACCATCCTTACCAGTACCAGCAGGGCCTCTGAGTCTTGAGGTTTAGAGGTAAAAAGAATGACACTGAGGGGCACCTGGGTGGCTCAGTCAGTTAAGCTTCCGACTTTGGCTCAGGTCATGATCTCATGGTTTGTGAGTTCGAGCCCCACAATGGGCTCTGTGCTGACAGCTCAGAGCCTGGAGCCTGCCTCAGAGTCTGTCTCATTCTCTCTCTGCTCCTCCCCTACTTGTGCTATGTCTCTGTCTCTCAAAAATAAATAAATGTAAAAAAAAAATTAAAAAAATAAAAGAATGACACTGAAAGAGACAGGAGTTACAATAAATCTCAGTAAAGAGAAACAGAGTGCCTGTGTCCAAAACAGTTGTCTGTCCAAACCGAATAGGTGGTTTCAAATATTCCCTTTGGAGCCTTACAAAAATATTAGGTTCTAGAGTTTTCATTTGGAAAATGGTGTTGCTCTCTGATAAAGGAAGTATTCCAAGCATTCATTTACTCCATGTAATGGAATTGAAAAAACTGGATGAAATTTTAAGCCTTTTTTTTTTTAAGAGAGCATTTTAAGTAAGGAAGTAAGATGTATAAATGTGACCAAAGGATGGTTAGAATGACAAGATGTGAGGCTGAGGAAAGAATGTCTATAGAGAAGGTAATTCTGGAATTTAGCACAAAGGCTACAGGAGCAGTGTAGCCAATTCTTGGGGAATGTCTGACTGGGAGACTGCTTGGAGGTAGATGGTGGCTCTTTTCTTTCTTCTCTTTTACTCTCTCTCCTCTCCTTTCTGTCCTTTCCCTGCTCCTGTCTATTTCCTCTCATGGAAGTTCTCCACTTCTGGTAAACTAGCTGCTCACCAGTCATTCTTTGAGTCAGTCATTCAATTGCCACACATTTATGGGTCTTACGGAAACTAGTCTTTTTCTTATCATGAATGGCAATTCCTGCCATTCTCTGCCAAAAAAAATATGGTTTTGAATTTTTATTGCAGTTTCTAAAGCTAACTATTTCATTTACTTAACTAAACATTTTGACACTTAGGGTGATTATTTTTACCTCTTTATTAGCTTCAGGGCATATGTGAAGAAAATAAGTTTTCATAGTATCTTCTAAAAAGAGAAACTCCCAAATATTTGATAGCAAGATTTAAATATCTAATGATAGAGGACTGTTTCACTAAATTATTATATATTCATTAGATGAAATATTGTAAGAACCCTACTAAAATAATATTTGTGAAGTTTGTAGAGAAATATGGAAACTATTTGTGTTATGCTGTTAAGAGAAAAAAAAGAAGAAAACAATTACATTTTAACTAAAATTCTGTTGCCTATGAGATTAGTGACTTGGTATTAAATAGCTGGGTAATAAAATGCCATATGTTCTGTGGCCAGAGTGTGCTCATTGGTATCACACAGAATATATCTTATTGTTCATAGTAATAAACAATACAGGAATTCCATTTCACCTGACATACAATCTGGAACCATCCACAAGGAAGCAGAACAAAGTCCTTGGTGCCCAAGAGCTGGGGAAGAACTGAAGCAAGATAGATACTCAAGACAAGTGGTATTTCTAGTGCTGGACCAGGAAAGAGAAATCATTTACTGTAAGAACCAGGGGTAGGGATTTTCAAATGGAAATAGACCTCTTTTAGACTATAATTGACTACCAAATATCAGCAGTTTAAAGCATTCTTTGTGTAATTGCAGATTTAGAGGCAGATCATTTTCTGCAAATAATAATAATGGCTTTGAAAGAGGAAAGCATCATCTTGAAGCACTCAGGAAGGGCCAAATTTGGTGCATTCAGAAGACGAAATTAAGCTTTATTTATTTATTTATTTATTTTTTGAGAGTACACATGAGTGGGTGAAGGATAAAAGGAGAGAGAGAACCTTAAGTAGTCTCTATGCCCAGCGCAGAGCCCTGCACAGGGCTTACTCTCACAACCCAAGATCATGACCCGAGCTGAAATCAAGAGTCAGATACTTAAATGACTGAGCCACCCAGGTGCCCCAAGGAAATTAGGTTTAATGGAGATAATTTTCTGCCACATTTGACCAAAGGGTTTCACTATTATCTTAGTGGAAAGGAGTTGGAAATTAAGTATCAGAAGTTCACTGTTATTCATTGAATGTCATAAATTTTTATGTTGGACTAATTATATATCATCGTTCCATTTTTAGTTGGAATTGATTTCTTTATTGCCTTTATAAAGAATTAAGGAATCTCTGAAAGTGGGGTTCTAGATTAGATTTTACATATTATAGTAAAATTACTGATTTTTAATTGGTAAAACCCCATATGATCAACTCTTCTGAAGATGTGGACTTGTGCCTTTCTAGTTGTACAGCATAGCAGAATTAAAATGATATATGAATATGGACATGAACTGCTAGGAAGCAAGATAATCCTATAACTCATTTAGTGAGATGAGGTTTGGGGTTGATTTGCTCTCCTTTTGTAAGATTTATATTACTATTCTACTGATATTTATTAAATATTGTGTTTCAGAAAAAGTAAGGAAAATTTATAATAATATTATCTGGGAAATATTTTTTAATTTAGTTACCTCAATAACATTTTTTCAGTATGTTGTTATTCAACCAAAAGCATGGATTTTATCTACTCTGTTCTATGGTGTCAATGCCCTTCAGCCAAAGTCCTCTAGAATTATACCTGCAATTGAACAAGTTGGCTTTATTACTCATTACAGCGAGGGAGAACACACACCATAAGGAATTGTGTAGTACTTCAGTAAGAGGTTAGAAAGGAACTATTACAGGATTTGGGATTTGCAGGTGGAGTAATTTGGGGAGGAGTAAGGAAGCCAGAATTTCATTCTGGATTGGATGCTATCAGGAAGATAGGGTGATTCTATGACTGGGTATCTCAATTAATCTTATGTATAGTAAGTGATAAAGCTATAATTGATGGGAAACACTAGACACTCATAGTAGCTGGAAAAAAGGGAGATTTTATATTTTACTGGTAACAGAGACCAAAACAGATACTGTTTTTGTCTTATTTGGTGATGATCTGAGTAACCTTGTCTGAGGTTGGTTGTTCTGTTAGATTGTTTATATCCAACATGAGAACAATAGGGACTAGCCGTGAATATCAGATAAGTTCTTATATGTCAGGAGTTGCTTGTTTTTCAGTTTGTTATTTTTTTGTTGTTTTTCTTTCTCAAAGGTAATGTCATATTCTAAGGCATTGTCATTGATGTCTGTTTTCACAAGCTTTAATGTTCGTCTGAGAGCTATGGCTGAATGTGCACAAAGACTAAGTTCCTTGGAAAATATGCTCTAAAAATAAAATAAGCAAAGACATGTTAATTAGCCAATTATATTTCAAAAAATTTCCTATTTCCACTGGCAAAATGCCTACCTCAAGTTATAACGATGAGTGATTTCTCTTTCTTGTTCAAGTACTAGAGATATCCTTTGACTGGGTATTTGATCTGACTCTGCTTTTTTCCTGGTTGAGGATCACAAGCCTTATTTGGCCTGGCAGTAGTTGGTAACTGTGGATTAGGAATATACTGAAATGTTTCAGTGAGATGTACTGAAGATAAGGAAAATACCAGTGAAATAAACCAGACAGGAACAGGGAAAGGACTGTCACCACAAAACTGCAGAGCCAATCAGGGCAAAGGTCAGGGCTGTGGTGAATGGGAATTAGGTCTCTATGAGGCAGCAGGGCCCAGAGATGGATCAGAATAAGGAACAACAATGAGGTTCATGGGAGCAGGGTCCAAAAAGTGACTTTCATGCAAGTAACATGCTGCCTCTGGGGAATTGTTTGGTTCTCCCCATCTGTTTTGCAGGTGAACCTCATCTGCTAAAAGTGGCCATATCTTCAAGTAGTTACTAGGCCCAAAATATGCAAAGGAGAAAGAATATAAAAACACATATATACTCAGGAGTAATTTTAACAGAAAACACATAGACCCCCATTAAAAACATTTATATAAAACTCATATAGTTGATATGTGTTATTTTCAAAAGACCATTTTCCAAAGCCTCATAAAAAGGAAAAAAAAAAAAAAGAAAAACTCAAAAACAAGTCGGAAGATATGTATTGAGAGCTGAGGCTATGTATGAAGTACTTTGAAGGTGGTGCCTGACATCCAGAAATAAAAGCCTTCATTGCCGGCAATAAAAAGCTGACCATCAAGGCTTGGTCTTTTCCTACATACATTATTTTCAAGGGGCCCCTTTGCCTCCCTCTTGCTCATCCTCCATTAGCAATCAGGATGACTTTTTTTCTGAATAAAAATTGGTTCATGTTGTGTCCTAACTTAAACCCTGTTATAATCCTTAGACTCCCTATTTTTATGGGAGAGCACCTCTCTAAGGGTTTTCCATGGATATTTTTACAGATGTTAAAGAGCACTCCATCTTATTAAGGTTCTTTGGGTGACTACATTAGAAAACATTGAGTTAGCAATGTGAAAGATGCTTCTGTACCACAGGATTTTTAGAGCTGTGACTCAAATACAGCATTCACTATTCAAGAATCCATCTTGTCATCCTGCACACTTTGAAGGCCATGACAAGTGTGGTGTACCAAAGAACACTTTGAGAAATGTTTCTAAAAAGTTCAAAATCATTTATCTTGTATCTGAGGACATTCATTACCCAGACCCTGCCAAGCATACCATGTCTATGTCCCTACACCTGTCCATCCCACAAGCATTTTCCTGTGGCTCCTTCAAGGTACTTTATTCACTCTGGCCATTCCCTTTATGCCTCCTGTGTACATCTCCATTTTAGTGTCATTCACTTACCTTGACAGCTATTTTATCATATATCTGCCCCTTCCCCCTAAAGATGAGTTCCTTGAAAGTGGGCTTCTGTCATGTGTCACTACACTTCTGTCACAGTGCCTGGCACATAGTAGGTGTCTATTCAGTGTTTGTGGAGTGAATTCTACTTTAAATAAAGGATTTCTCCTTCAAAATATCTGCCTTTTGGTATTGACCTTGCCTGATACTGCATGGACAGTTGTTTTTAGAAAGTGAAAAGGAAATGGATTTTAAGAAAGTATTCTTTTCTCTTTTATCGTAAACCACTCAACCATAAGTATTTCAACAGTTTGTGGCAGTTTCTCTCCAGAGACTTATACTTAGTCATTTCGGTTAAAAATGGCCTCTCAGATACATCTGGCATGATAAGAGGTTTGTGAGCTTTGTAAAATGCTGCCAAGAAATATAGTCACAGGAACTAAGTTCTATATATGTATGAGAGAGAGAGAGAGAGAGAGAGAGAGAGAGAGTGTGTATGTATGTATGTATGTATTCATTTGCTATTGCTGTTCCAAGGTTAAACATTTGACTGATGAAAAACAGATAGAATTAAGGGATTTCAAGAAGATTGAGAGAGATTTTAAAGGTCATTTGGCTCTTCTCTTTTTCGAATCCCTATTTTTGCTATGAAGTGGATGTGGATCTTCTGCTCAGAGATGACAGTTCCATTGGTAGGGAATTACGCTCAATCTCTCTTCTGCTATGTATGACTGCTGTAACAAGTATTTCTATCGATCAGAAAAAAATATATATGTATATTTTTGTCTGGGTATTTTTTCTGACTCTGTTTTTTTCCTAGATGAGGGACACAAGCCTCAGTTGGCTCTACCTATAATCCTATTGTTGCCCTATGTTCTCATCCCTTTGCCATATAGCAGCTTCAAATAGTTACTGTCACTGTGTCCCCATGCATTCTCTTTTCTAAAAATAATCAAACCAAATCCTTCAACTCTTCTATGCATTTCCCCCGTTTAGCAGTCCCTTGCTTCCAGTGCTTTCTTATTTCAGTAATCACATTATTTTGCAAATTTAAAGAATGGCATACACAAAAATGAATGCTAAACTCCATTTTGTGCCATAATTATCACTCAAAAATTATAAATACTTTCACCCTAGGTATTATATTCCAATTACTATTAATTTTGGGCAATAACATTATATTCTGGACAATGTTAAGATTGGGCTGTCATCTAAAACCTCTTTGGCCTTCACTTAATGCATGCAGTTTGCCAAACCATGTGCTCCATTATGTAGTTATGAATTTTGACCTTTGGAACTATATGTAGAAACTTGCATTTATTCTTCTAAAATTAATTTTTTTGAAACAGTCTTTTCTCCAGACTATTATTAAATTCTGTCATTGTTGTTTGATATTAAATATTTACTGAGCATCTAAAATGTGTAAGATCCTGTGTTAGGCATTAAGGATGTGGAAAATCCAATAAGAAAAATTTTCAGCCTTCCAGATATTAGAAGCCTTTAAGAGAAGACAGATAATGTCAGTTATTACCGGATAACATGGAGACAACTTTAACCAAGTTATTGGCAAAAATATTAAGCAGTCAAGAAAGATCCTAGGAGCATTTCAGTAATAATTTCCCTCCAGAATCACTACCAGTATTCTCTACATACAAGTTTGCAAATGTATTTTGAAGTACACTTTTCTTGTTGTAGCTTAGCAGAGGGATCCTCTGAGGCTACTGGTTAATGTGAGCTAAATCTCATGGGAATGTTAACCATCTAGACCAAGTCTGGATAACATAGTAGATGCAATTTTATGTATAGTTACCCCATCCAATATCTTGTGACTAATTTTAATTCTTCTTCCCTAAGTTTACAATTATCTTCCTATTAATTAAGAAGAAGTGACCCAAAAATCCTTCAAAATGATCTTCTATGTTTCATTAAATAGTCATGTTTTATTATTATTTTCCCAGTAGGCTGAACATGTCCAGTTCCATGAACCTTTTTTCAGACACTTTGTTTAATGAAACTTTCCATTTTATTTATGGAACTAAATATGAAAACTAAATATGAAAACTAAAAACAGTTTTCGATTGTAATGACAAAATATAATCTCAACATAATACATTTAATGAGACTGTTAAATGATACGTGGAGTGGAACAATTATTTTATTTAGGTAAATATGGGATATTTTTCTTTTTAAACAGCCACACTTATTCTAGAAATTCTTTCTTAGGATTTGTTCATTTTTTTGCAGTCCTTATTTTTCTTTTCTCATCTACTTCTCAATATCATTATCAAGAAAGGAGCTGGGGGAGGAGAAATCAAGAAAGGACTTACTTTAGCCTTTTTTATTAACTCAATTTGATAATTTTAGACCATTTTTTCAATTTATTAAACTAGTCACATTTTCATAATTTTCTCTTCTTTGCTAGAAGTTAAATGAAAGAGTTTGCTAAGTTATATGAACACAAGCCTGAGGTATATGTATGGGAAGAATTCTAATTGTTCTAAATCAAGGAGAGATTAGTCTGACTTTATTCATAACACTACATTTAGCAAAGTTCAATTTGGGAGGTCCTCAAGACTGTCCTCAGGTTCAATAATTCACTAAAAAGAATCACAGAACTCAAAAAAAGCTATTGTAGTTATGGTTACAGTTTATTACAATGAAAGATACAAATTAAAATGAACAAAGGGAGCCATTGGGCAGAAATCAGGAGGAAGCAGATGTGCAGCTTCCACTCATCCTCTGACAGGGTAGTCATGTTGACCGTGCTAATTTTCCTACAGATGATGTTTGACACTATGCATAGAATGCTGCCAATCAGAGAAGCTCACCCAAGCCTTGGTGCTGAGGACATTTACTAGGATTGGTCACATAGGCATGGCCAACTGCCCTCATGTCTAACTGTCATTTCCAGCCCCTACAGAGGTCAAGTTCAAACTTCCTGGCCCAAAGCCTCCATCAAAATTACATTGTTAGCACAGACTATCTAGCTGGCCCAAGGTCTCCAAATAAACAAAGACACTCTTATCAGGCAGAACATTCCAAGGTCTTAGATATTACCTCCCAGGAGCCAATCAAGTGCCAAACCATTCTTTGGGTAGGATTGATTCTTTAATGCATAGATTCCGAATTTACTGTGTAGAGCATTTGGGAGAGAATAAATTTGCTTTGCCTAATAATTGAAACTTAGAGACTATAACTGCATACTTAAACTTGGCAAAAATATATAATACCAGAGATTCCTTGGAAGGTACTCAAAGCTTTAGGGAGACAGGATTGATGGAGTAGAATTATCATGTGAGACTCAGTCACCCACCCTCTAACCATGTTTATTGAGAGGGCTCAGCGAGCCCTCTCATAGCTAATATATTAAGGTATATATTCATTCATTCATTCATTCATTCATACATTCATTTATTCATTCATATCTTGTGAATGAAACCATGAACCAGAAAACATTCTAAAACTTGGGATTTATCAGTGGGCAAAACAAAGATCTATACTTTCTTACATTCCAGCTGTGGTAGAGAAAGGAAAGACATACTATGAATGATAAACAAACATGACAAATTAGTAAACGAATAATATGCCATGAGGTGATAAGTGTACATTGGTGAGATAAGCACTGTAATATTTGAAAAGAATTAAGATGGGGGATGTTACCATTGAAATGGGCTCTCTAGTTTGGTGAAAATAATGAGACATCAGAATAGCTGATGCCAAATGACAGCACTTAACCACTCAAGACAAGACAGCAGCAGGGACAAAGAGATCATCAAAAGGTTTAGACCAGGAGACATCATTAGCAGAGGGTCATCATTGTTCATGGGAACACCAGAGCTAAAGTGAATAGACATCCTTCAAAGATCCTACCTGTTCTTTATAACTGAAAAACTAGTTCTGACATATAGAGCTTGATTGAGTTAGACAGAGAGTCATGACTCCTCATTCATTTCTAGACCTTAGTCAACTGATTCACTGCCCCACTCATGAAGGAAGATATGGGAAGGAGGAATTCTATGATAATCTTCCTTTGAATCTTTCCCAGATATACTTGTGGCCATCTTCCAGGGTAGCATTATAATGGAGAAAGGGAAATATCTACAGAGTATTGTTTATGGGATTCTGGATCTGAGGTAACACTTATTTCTGGGATCCAGATACCACTGTTGTCCATCAGTCAGAGTGGGAGTGGGTAATTGCTGAGTGATCAGTTATGAATGAATTTGGGCTAAGTCTATGTTGTAGTATGATCAATGAATTAGTAAACTCTTCTGGTGTTATCTTCCTAATTGCTAAGTGTATAATTTGAGAAGATATGTTTAATAATTCTCAGAAACCCTACACTGACTTCCTGTTTTATGGAAAGAAGTCCATGGAGGGTCAAATTAATAGAAAATTCTTCCTATGGTAAGTATTAAGGAGGCAATAATTTCCTCATTTCTTTGACATGCCATTTTTATAATATATATATTATATATATAATTAATTATAATATATATAATATAATATATATAATAATATATAATATAATATAACAAATTCCCATGCTTATATGAGCACCATTATCTATTACATTGATATATTTCTATATATCAGTTCTTTTCAGTAAACATTGCATTAGTTAATCATATTCCCTAAGCTTGTCTCTGCCAGTTCCAATTTAGGTAGCATGTTTAGATCTTAGTGTGAAGCTTGGAGCAACATTTAGTACCCTACTGGTTTTTGTAATAAATAAAAAGAGAAAGTTAGAACTCTTCTAAGTTTGTTCATTTAGTTTTTTTTTTTTTTTAACGTTTGTTACATTGCCAGTAACAAATTTAAAATTTGTTTCCCATCTTGTGTTTTGAGACTTTTATTTCCCCCAGGCTACCTCATTCCCTATCAGGTCTTTTTCAAGCTCTTCTTCCCCTTTTGTCCTTCAAAGTGTTTTACTCCATGTATCTGTCTTGAGTATAATTTGTATCTCATTTCAAGCCTCTTTTTTGCAATCTCATCCACTCTGCTCTCTCTGGTTTGCAGAGTCCCCAGTCAACATTTCAAGTTCCAATCTCTTTCATTTCAAAATCCTTTCTGCATAACTCTCCCTGCATTGACCAGTCACCTAGGTTGGCATGTTATAGCAAGTAAAACTATCCAATTTCTCTAAATATATCCCTATTTTTATGTTCTGGGTCCCCATTAATGATACCACCATTCTTCTGGTTATTCAAGCTGGAAAACTGAGTATCATCCACGTCTATTTATTCTTTTTCTACTCTGATATCCAAGAAATTGGAAGTCTTGTCCAATTTGCCTTCTTTTATTCTCAAAGCTGCCCAGCTTTGTCCACCACCACAGTGACTACCTGGGTTTGCATAAATATTGTCCGTCACTTGGATTATTGCAGTGACCTAAACTGATCTGACTTCCCTCTAATCTATTGCCCATTCCTCAGCTTAAAACCGATGTGCAGTTCTATGTTGCACTTAAAATAAAGTAACCCCATTGTCAAGGCTCAACCTTTCTTTAATGAGGCCCTTTTAGCTCTTGAGCATCTTCCTCCTGCTATCCCCTTGCTGGCACATTTTGACAGCCTAGACCTAAACATTTTAAAGTTTGCAAATATGCCATGTTTTTTTTTTTTTTTCTTTACCTCGTGGCTTGTTCACACACTTCTTTATTCTTAGAACATCCTTCCCCAGTCTCAGTTTGCACTGAATACTTCAAGTTTTAGTTATAATGTTACTTTCTCTGGAAAACCTTCCATAAACCATAACCCTGTCTGGATTTAATCCAAAGTCTACCATTTAGTATCCATAGGCAAGTTAATCTCTCTGTCCTAAAATTTCTTATCTGTAATAAGTGGGAGGGCATTTCTTAGGGTTGTTTTATGGACTGACTGATATAATGCATATAAATAACTTAGTACAGAACTCAGAAATCAGCAAATTTTTTAAATTATTTTAATGTTTAAAATTACCACTTTTTCAATGGCTTCTACTCAATCTTAGAGAATCTGATTTGTTATTTATGACTATAAGCCTTCCATGTAAGAGCAGAAGCTCAAAAATATTTGTATATGATGGATAAATGGATATGAATGGATGTGAAATGACAGAGGTTAAAGGATATGAAAAAATGTCCCTTCATTTTAGTGATTTTATTATTTTTACCATTAAATCTCCAAGATCAGATCATTAATACAAATTGAGGATGAATTTTATAACTTAAGCCAGATTTGAGACTTGAAAATATTTTGATGCATCTCTGCTTCTGACTTTTGGTATTTGAGATAAGCTTGCTTTATTTATTTATTTATTTATTTATTTATTTATTTACTTACTTACTTACTTACTTACTTACTTTAAGAGAGAGACAGAGCATGAGTTGGGGAGAAGATAGAGGGAGAGAGAGAGCCCTCTGAGAGATGCTCAGCACAGAGCCCAGTGTGGGGCTCGATCCCACTTTAGGATTATGAATTGAGCCGAAATCAAAAGTCAGATGCTTAACTGACTGAGCCACCCAGGTGCCCCTAATATAATCTTTAAATTCTATCCCATAGTTTTATGTCTTAGCAAATTATAAATCTTCTGAAAATCATCTCTTTTTGAGTGGATTCTGAAACATGTAAGTCATAAATAACTTAATTCCTCCTCCCTTAGAAGCAACTTTCTTAACCACAGATATTGAGGTATGTTTGGCAAACTGTACTAGAGTATTTCTGCATCCACAGTCATGGACCCCCTAGGACTTCCTAGAATCTCCTAAAATCTTGTCTTTTAATTGGATAGTATATTTGCACAGGAAAGAGCTATTGCTTTTACCACATTTTCAAAGGCTTTCAGAATTAAGATCCAGTACAAGAGAGCCACTTATGGTGTAGAGTTTAGGGAAAGACTGTCCTTTCTTCTGCTAGTCAATTCCTTAGTAGGCATAGGGGTGTTCTTTTATTTTGTTTGTTTTTAAATTCTTAATGAGTGAAATATTTGCCTTTACAGTCTTGGTAAAAGCTCCAGTATTCTAAAGTTAAAAAATAACCAGCAATCTGATTAATTTTAGAACCAAGAGATGCAATAACAGGTGACAGAATTAATAGTCCAATAATGTGAGATAATAGAACTAGAGAGAGAAGTGAGAATAACAACCATAAGGAAGATAAATGAAAAAAGGAAAGCCATATTTGAAAAACAGCTAAATACAACTGGAAATGAAAAATAAAATTCTTAAAAGCTCAATTATAGGTTAAAGAGCAAAGTAGTCTCAGATGAAAACATGTAAATGAACTAGGATATAGACCTGAAAAGATGACTATCATGCAACGTGGAGTGGAATAAGGATACAAAATATATAAACAAGACACAGAGATAATGTTCAGCCTATGAAGGAGAAATTGAAAGGAGGAAGAAGCAATGGATAAGAATTTTCTAGATTTAATAAAAGACTTTTATTCTCGAAATGAAAAAAGTACACATAATTTGAAACATGAAGAATAAAGAAAAATTTCCAGCTAGAAATGTAGACAAAGTGTAGTGAAAATGCAGGAGTGCCTGGATGGCTCAGTTGGTTGAGCATCAGACTTTAGCTCAGGCCATGATCTCATGGTTTGTGAGTTCGAACCCCACATAGGGCTCACTGCTGTCAATGCAGAATCTGTCTCTGCCCCTGCCCTGCTCATGGTCATGCTTGTGCACTCTCTGTCTCTCTCTCTCTCTCTCTCAAAATAAATAAACATCAGGAAAAAAGAAAATGCAAAACACACACACACATGCAGAAAATCTTGGAGAAGTCAACTAAATATATTAGGCAGTCCCTACCTGTCTCATGGGTTTGTGTGTGTGTGTGTGTGTTTACACATTCTTGTGTGTATGTGTGTATGGCTGTATCTGTGCTAGTTCCTCTACTGGCCATAAACTAGAACTTGAAAAATTAAGACAGCTTGAAAATGTAAAATTTGAGAAGCAAACCATGGAAGGCACCCACAACTTACCATACTATGCTGTACACAGAGCCTCTTATTTAAAAATATCAGATAGTATGTATTTGCTTTTACAGTTCTTAGAGAACATGTTTAGTTTTTGGCAACTTGCCTATCTCTGGGCTTCTGTGAAATATATTGACATATAAGATGTGAATATATTACTGTTAAAAGGGAGTTTTATTTTTCTATTTTCCTACATATGCCCTGAAAAAATCTGTAGGTGCTTTGTTTTGTTTTGCTTTTCAAATGGTTCAACCCATGCTTAGTTATGAATGGCCCTTCCTGAAATGTTGGTGTTGACTGATTGGTTCCCAGGGCAGCTGGACCTGTAAGATTTCATTTGTGGTTGACATATTTTTGTCAGAGGTGAGTAAAGAGTTGCCATAAAATACAGTTCACACTTTCAGTTCTTAAAGATTTTTAAAACAAAAATAAAGTATTCATCCATTTTGGTTTGTATTATTTTATTATAAAATAGGGAACACTAATTTAATACCTGAAATTCATCAAATTATATTATCATTATAAAGAACTTCTGTAGTCTCTTAAGCAGTAATTCTTCAATAGCAAAGGAATGCTATAGCTCACTTCTCCTATTATGATTTATATTTATTAAATGCTTCACTAATTTTGCACACTGCTCTTGAAAATAAAATTAACTCCATTAGTGCTTTAAACCCCCAACAAGGTAAACATTAAAGTATAAAACATCTACAAAATAACAGGGTAAGGAGCTCCATGGACTCCCTCTTCAGTGGAACAATTATATCTGATAAAAATATCTATTTATCTAGATATCTGGAAATTGTCCTTAGGGAGTGCATCAAATGAAGATAGATTTATTCAAAGAAATCTACTAAATCTCACTGAGAACAGTGAAAATCGGTGGCATTTTAGCCACAACCCACCTCAGCATGATGGAAGCTTCACTCACAAAAGATGGCGCCCACGGAGATGGGGTCCCCTCTCTCCTCAACTCCCAGTCAATGGATATAGTATCTGCCCTGAAGAGGGAGGTCACCAACATTTGTCTTCTGTCCGCCCAACAAGCTTTGTGTTACTGAAGATCTGTTCCAGACAACAGCACCAGGGAGGTCTAGTCTGGGGCTCTTGTCCTCTGCACAGCCCCCACTAATGGAAACCTTAACCCCAAAGAGTCAGGGCAGACATTTCATCCTGGGAGACACAAACAGAGACCAGAGGCTGCTGCCCCTACTCAAGGTGTCGCTCTGAGAAAAGTGAGCCATTGTTTTTGCTTCTGTCTCCTAAGAAGTGGCACAGAGGTTTTGCCTAGTGACAGAGGCAGACCATAGAAACAGATAGGTTTGAAGCTCTCTTGGAGGAAATTGACCTTTTCAGAGTATGCAGAAGGCCAGGCCTAAGGGCACCTTTAAAAATAATGAAATTTTGGTAATAAGTAATTAAGAAGATGTTATTCTGTGAGAGTAACAAGCTAGACTGTAGACCAGCCATAAGTTCACCAGAGAGAATCAGGGAAAGATGGCTAAGAAGAGCCCTCCTGGGATTGGAAAAAACCTCAAAGACTGGCCTCATGCAAAGGGACCCAAATTTAATTGGATAAGACTAGCAAGCAGTTTATGTCCTGGAGCATTGTTAAAAACAATAGAGAATCAAACAGCAAATCTCGGAGGCTAACAACTGTGTGGTTCCTAGAGAGGCCGACAGTTTAACCGAGATCAGGGAAAGACACAAAGCCCTGCTGGAAGCATTGCTATGCCAAGGTGACTATGAACTTGTGGAGCAACATCAGAGGCTGCACAGTGCAGAGGAGATAGACTTAATTTTATTTTATTTTTCTAAAATTTTTTTTAATGTTTTATTTATTTTTGAGAGAGAGAGGAGAGACAGTGTGAGCAGGGGAGGGTCAGAGAGAGAGGGAGACACAGAATCCAAAGACAGGCTCCAGGCTCTGAGCTAGCTGTCAGCACAGAGCCCAATGCGGGGCTCGAACCCAAGAACCGTGAGATCATGACCTGAGCTGAAGTCGGATGCTCAACTGATTGAGCCACCCAGGCACCCCGGAGATAACTAATAAAACATTCCTGCCAAGTCTCTAACAAACAAGCAAACAAGTCCCAGATAGGAGGTGGAGAGGGAATTTAGAGTTGCTACCATGTATTATCTAAGATGAAAAAAAAATTGAGTCATGCAAATAAACAGGAACATGTAACCCACACACAGAGAGAAGAAGCAAGCAACAGAAATTGCCTTTGAGAAGACCCAGCTGTCAGATATCCCGGATGGACATCAAAGTGGGCACTATAAATATGTTTTAAAAACTAATTATGCTGAAAGAAGAAAAAGGAGGGTATAATGACAATGTCTGAAAATAGAGAATATTAATTGAAAGATAGAAATTATAAATACAGAATCCAATGTAGATATTTTGGAAAAGTACAATGACCGACATGACAAAAATCTTTGCTCTTTCCTCTTCTATTGCACGAAGGGAATTAAAGAATCATTTTAGTGACTTTTGACTTATCCTGTGCAATAATTAGCAGAAGTTCAATAATTTCTAAATTTATTTCTCCATTCATTTAGTTATCTATTCAACCCCAAGTTTGCAGTCTAGAGTGTTAACTCAAGCACTATGTATGTATTTTAACAATGCATATCTGCATATTTATGGTAATTGAAATATCACCACTTTTCTTTAACTAAAAAGAGCAAAAATCAAATAAATCAGGTGGGTAAGTAGGGGATATTAAATGTGGATAACTCTAAAATACAGAGCATGCATTCATTCTTCTATAAAATAGATTTTCAGTACATTAAATGTAATATTCTGAAATTTCCTGCATTTCCTACCGAGGAAATGCACTCCCCTTCCCGTATTGAAAACGTGAAGTTAAGAAATAGTATTTTGCAAAGTCACCTGATCAATGTACATGCTAAGAATTGGAATGTTTCTTTTATTATAAACATTATTTTTTTTGAGTGGTTTGTTTTAGTAAGAAAGAATGTGCATTTACATTTTAGAAACCAAATTAATTTATCGTTTATTGCCTTTGACATTCAGATTATCTTAATTGAATAATATTTTTAGATATTGCCTTTGACATTCAGATTATCTTAATTAAATAATATTTTTAGATATTAAATGTTATTAAATGTTTCTGAATGTCCAAGTTTTTAAAATTTAATGTAAATATGCAGTCTGATACAATAACGTTTCATACTTTTATTATTATTTATGTCTAGACTTTGTCAGAGCAGCTTCAAATTAAAAAATAGAAGCACTAAACTTTTGACTATATATTTGGCATCCCAGAATTTAATGGTCAGTAAATTCTACTCTTTTCTTCTATAAAGAATAGATCTGGTTTGAAAATATATCCAGTGATGAATATAATTATTCTGCAAATAATAAAACAGAAAGAACAGATCCTTACCTCTTAGTGTCTGTAAGATCTTATATATAAAGTGGAGACGGTGAAACTTTATCTTAATTACTTTTAGCATCCCTTCTTCCTTCACTGTGCAAAGAGCTTTTCCATGTGATTATTCTAGTCAGTTTGAGGTGATTGGCAGCTGTATTCTTTTTAAATCCAGTAAGTGTTATATACTGAGAGATGTGTCACACTACCTATAAATTTATTCAAAGCATTGACCCATTTTATATTGCTTCTTTTATTCATTTCTAAAAGTATTTTATAATAGAAAAAAATTTATTTTTTTTCATTTTTTAAGAGAGAGAGAACACATAAGCAGTGGAGGGGCAGAGAGAGAGAGAGAGAGAGAGAGAGAGAATATCTCAAGCAGGCTTCATGCTGAATGGAGCCTGATGTAGGACTCGATCTTATGACCTTGAGATCATGACCTGAGCTGAAATCAAGAATCAGATGCTAAACCAACTGAGCCACCCAGGCACTCTAGAATAAATTTCTTCATTGTAGTCATTAAGCATGTGGACTTTGAATCCAGAGTTAAGCCTGGTTTCAAAGTGTGACTGTTTCCTATTCTTCATGCCTCAATTTCCTCACTGTAAAATGGAGATAATAATAGTTCTTATCTCATGGAATTATTATGAGAAGTAATATGTTAATGTTCAAAGTGTTTCAGGCGATTACTGGCATATTGCTTACTATTTTTTCTTTAAAACGCAGGTTTACGCATGATTTTTCAAATATAAATTAGTCAAATTTAGTACTATGATGATTTAATTGGTATATCTGATCAAATATTGAGCCGTAAAGAATGACTGTATGTATGATATTGTAAAGGAGTCTTGTGGTTGGAAGGCATCTTCTTTCTTAACACAAGTATTCTCTAGTGGCTTCATAACCACCTTGGAGGAAAGCTGTACTTTTTAAATCAGTCTTTCATTTTTTTAAAGGCTCTTCAAAACAATTTTGAAATTTTCATTTCATTTTCACTATGTTAGGTTTTAAATCATGTAAAATGTGGAATCATAGAAAGAGTAATAAATAATATTTTTGGTTGGCCCATCATATCTCAAATGATGTTGAGATAATGCTTTTCCCTTCTTTTTTTTTTTTTATAGTTTATTGTCATGTTGGTTTCCATATAACACCCAGTGCTCTTCCCCACAAATGACCTCCACCAAGACCATCACCCCGCTTTACCTTTTCCCCTTTCCCTTCCCCCCTCAGTTTGTTTTCAGGAATCAAGAGTCTCTCGTGTTTTGTCTCCCTCCCTCTCCCTAACTCTTTTTCCTCCTTCCCCTCCCCATTGTCCTCTATTGGGTTTCTCCTGTTAGACCTATGAGTGCAAACATATGGTATCTGTCCTTCTCCGCCTGACTTATTTCGCTGAGCATGACACCCTCGAGGTCCATCCACTTTGCTACAAATGGCCAGATTTCA
>CM053577.1:77381811-77406658 GCA_028646485.1 Cryptoprocta ferox
TTTCTTTGTGTCTTCTTCAATTTCTTTCATAAGCTTTCTGTAGTTTTCATCGTACAGGTCTTTTACGTCTTTGGTTAGATTTATTCCTAGGTATTTTATGGTTTTTCGTGCAATTGTGAATGGGATCAGTTTCTTGATATCATCTCTATATAATATAAAATATATAGAAAAGCAAAAATGGATGACTGCTGTTGTGAAAGTGAAGGGAGACCAGTTCCGGGTGGGGGAGAAGGGCACTGAGGAACAGGGGATATTCTGAGGATCTCGCACACCTCCTTCCCCTTGCCAAGTGTCTGTTCTGGGAGAGTGTGATTGTCAGTCCTCAGGACATTGGGGCAGTGGCAACGGCTAAGCATCAGGGAGAAACAGAGTTGTTATTCAGAGATTTAATTCAATGATTAGATAGGATCGGCAGGTAAGACATAAGGAAGGAAACTCCAGCTTCCTGTGAGGGATATACGAGGATAAGTTCTCTGAGGACCTATGAAGATAAGACTATCTATCCATATACTGGAGGCTTAGACTCCCATATCACTGGGAAGGAGATTGGTTCTCTCATTGAGAAAGAGGGAACGTGTAAGGAATGCCGTGGAAAAATCAAAGGCTATTTATGCAAGGGAAGATCTGTTTAGTCCAGCCATATAGGGTTCCATTGGTTTTCAATAACAGAAGAGTAGAAGCTATGGGGCTGGGTGGTGTGATTAGCTGATTGGGCAGGACCAAACTTGGAATATTTAGTCTCTGATTTTAGTGGTAATCTGATTCTGGAGAAATCTTTCCCAGCTTGTTCAGTATTTGTGAACAGTTTGTTTACTGTTAGTGAACGGTTTGTTCACAGTTTGTTCACTGTTGCCCAGTTTGTTCATGTCCTGGGGTCATCTTTTTCAGATCCTATGTGAGTTCCTTCTTTTGATGTGCTCAGGAATTCTTATGATTTTAATTTAATGGGTTTATAAAGACTACGAAATTTTCCTTATTTAAAACATGTGTCGAATGTTTCAAAAAAATACGAACTCTCATCAAAGGAAATCGTGTTGTTAGATGCGAACGCTGGGGACTTGGTTCAAATGAGAGATACTGTCACATTTCAAAGGTGCTACGGAAAAATTGATAGCTGGCATTTCAAAGCTGGGACATAATTGCATTATCATCAGCAATTCAGTGCCTATGTCTAGGAATTGGATGAAGGAAAAGTATGGTGAAAATTTGAGTTTTCCTGTTCCTGTGAAGAGTATGTATGGATTTCATTACCCAGCAGTGGTTGGATGATAGGTAACAAACCGTCACTGCTATATATTCAAAATGCCTGAAAGGAATAGAAAAAATACTGACTTTCCAGGATTGGGAAACCATTTTCATTTCATTGAAATGATACAAAATGTAGGAAATTAGCTGTGTGTCTGTGCTAAGTCAGTTTTCTGGAAACTATCCCTTCATCCCCTGTGTCCAAATGACAGTGAACAGAGTACAGGTAGGTAATCAATAGTATTTATGAAGCAGATACAATACTGAAAGCATTATATCAAATGGTACAGGAAATATAAACAAACATAAACTTAATTCTCTCCAAGGAGTTTACCAGCTCATTGCAAGAGAACTTAAAAATACATGACTTCTAAGTATAACTCCCTTATTGAATGACAAGAACTCCACAGGGTAAGAAAGAATTTTATCTTTCTTTCATTATGACCTTCAAACATACAAACAGTTCAGATCACTTTTTCTCATGTTTGATGACCCTTTATGATCACTTTGGAGAAACTGAAAAGCTTCATTTTTAGGTGTTAAAAAGTCTTGTCTACTTAGGACACCAAAATTCATGTATTTCACGGTACCAAACACTGGTTGTGTGGCTTCTTCAATTGCTACTATTGTGGCCTACTCTAAGTAACCTCTTTGTTCATTTTATGCTTCTAATTCCTGAGAACATATGCGAATTTCTCCTAAGGATTCTTTTCATGCTTAGTTCCAGAAAAAGCATAGGCCAGACATTTGAATACCTACAAGTTAGCAAACATCTAGCCAGGATAGAAAATACCTGTCTCTCCAATCTTTTGGATCCCCCTCCAACATGGATTTATTGGTGAGAAAGCCCACAGAACTCTCTGATCCTATAAATTTCATTCAAAAACCTCCATAATAAGTCTCTAACTAATCTTACAAGGGCTAGTTATGGCTGTGGGAGAAAGTGGTCAAAGGGCTACCTTTTAGTAAATTTCCATGGATGTATCTAGGAACTTTACCTAGAATTTAGGATATTTACCATCCATTGCTGTTAACTTTGAGGGTTTCACTACAATTCTGGGATAACACAGATTGCTCAATTGCATATCATGTTGTAATAAATGTAAGTGAACAAAGGATCTAGCTTCCTTAAGTTACATCATGGGGGCTGATTTACCTCAAACCATGATCAGGCATAAGTCTCAGCACACCTCATTCACCTCTAAGGTCCTATGGCTCATTTTGTATTTATAATTTTGTATTCTTTCTCTTAAAGTGCTCCCTCTCCAATGTATAAGCTTCAGGCCTAAGAAAACTTGGATTTATTCCTGAGAGTGCATGATTAGTTGAAGACTGTTAAGCTCTCAAACTTGAAAGGTGGCAAAGTCACTAGCTAGAGGTTTCTGAAAGGGTTTGTAGAGAAGGAATTTAAAGATTTCTCATTTTATCGACAGAGAGAACCAACAGTTTTAAAGGTTCAATGGAGATTTTTATTAAAGGACTTAGCCCTTTTTACAGATCATATATAGACCCAGGATTTTACAGGACTCCTAGAAATAGAATATCTAAAGAAAATCTATCTCTACACTATACCCAATATAATCGTTACATGAGATTAATGGCTTCCTTCTAGAAAAGGACATAATAATCTATTTCTGTGGGCCATGAGTAGTACAATTCTGTATATGAAACCCTTTACTACCCATTATTTAGGTGTTTTATTTGATCCTTATTTGATCCTTAATCCTAAAATGTCATTTTAGGAGTCTTCTGCAGTCTGTATAAGTGAAGAAATCCTTTCTTCATACTAAATGTAATCTTAATTTCATATGCATCAAGTATCTGTGAATCTTTTCCACATGTATTTGTTGATATCTCAATGTATTATCTCAATAATATCATACCACCTTATTCTTTAATGAACTATTTTTTCTTCTAATTATTTCCATTGTTCAACTTCAATTCCACCATACCAGCCCTAAATTTCTGTGGCAGTTCAGAAACCTATGAAGACCTTCAAAAGTCATTTTGGTTTTGGTTTTACTTGTTTCTTCTTCCTTGGACATTACTATTTTCAGGTAACTTTCAATTTGCTTTGAAATGCTTCCCTTTCATGTCCTTTCTATATAAAAAAATAAAAAGCGATCACTCCATCTTTGGTTAGTACTATGTTGGAGAACTAAAATTGCCTTGTAGTAAAATGTGAAGCAGATAGGGCTCCTTAGGGGTACTTTGCATTCGCAAGGGATGTAAGAAGCCTTACAGCCACAAAACATCCACTCCTGTAGTGTCAGGCTGTCATTACGCTGCGCTCACCCAGCACCCTACTGAAAATAAGAAAAGCTGAATCTTAACTGTACAAATGTAATTGAAGCTATACAGCTTTTTACTGTTTGCCAAGACACTTCTCTCTGTTCATGTCAAGAAGATACTGTTTCCGTCGGCTTTTTCTCTCCCGGTACTTTCTTAATGTCTTTTGACCATTTATGCCCTAGAAACGTGACTAGCCCCAGTTTGGAGTCTGGAGGCAGCCAAGACTATAAAAAATATGAGTAGATGGAGTTAAAAAAAAAAAAAACTGAAGGGCACCTGGGTGGCTCAGTTGGTTAAGTGTCCGACTTCAGCTCAGGTCATGATCTCACGGTTTGTGGTTCAAGTCCCGTGTCCGGCTCTGTGCTGACAGCTACCTCAGAGTCTGGAGCCTGTCTTCAGATTCTGTCTTCTCTCTCTCTGACCCTCCTCTGCTCACACTGTCTCTCTCTCAAAAATAAATAAAACATTAAAAAAAATTTTTTTAAACTGAGACTGTCATAATTGTCATTAAATAAAGTATTCTAGCTACACATTTGGAGAACCAGAAAGACTCCTATAAACAGCTTTGTGGTGAGGTGGTCTGTCATTCATTAATATACATTAAAACAATGTAACATTTCTTATAGTCTCTCTCTCTCTCTCTCTCTCTCCAAATTCTGCCTCTAAAGTATAGTTTTAGGTGTGATGTTTTAATAATATATATATATATATATATATGTTCTATTATATATGTATATATATAAATACATAGACATAAACATGCTGGTAACAATACAAGAGGGTAGTTGTGCAATAAATGAGGTACCCCCCCCTTAGATTAAAAAATGAAAGCAAAACTAACTGAAAATGCTTTTGTCTAATTTCAAGGAATGGATTACTAATTCAGAAGCTTAGTATTCAGTCATGTAGGAATCCATTTCATAGTACTTCCTTATGAAGATCTGAGGATATGAAGTATATTTTCTTTATTCTAAAATACAGTCACTTTTTCTAGACTCTATTTTATTGTCTCACATCTGAAGAGTATTTTCAGCATCTGAAGGCTGATGCCAAACCCATATCAAAGCAGAGATAATGAAGGTGATATTACTTTCTAAAAGCACAAAGGTGACAGCAGACACCTTGGGTGAAGTAGTTCCCAAATCTAATGTAGCATTTTAATTTTGCTTCTGCTCCTGCTCCAATTTATACAGTCACAGTATATTTTGAAATTCTTTAAGTTCTTTTTCATAGAAAATAACTAAAAACTGATTTTTAGAGAGCATAATAAAGTGAATAAACTGTTTTTAATCATAGATTTGTGATGTATTCTCAACACGTTGCATCTCTAATTGAACGCCTTAAAATAGCAATTGCAATGCTCTAAATCTAATTTATTAAAATGACAATAATGGAATTAGAGGATGAATGCACAGATAAAAATCTCTTCTTTAAATGAAGAATAATTATTTATGCTGAAAAATTATCAGAAACAATTTTGGATTTCTCTAATAACATACTAGATAATTTGTTATATTCGATGTAGTTGCAAATACTTACCACTTACTAATTCCTTCAAAATTTAATACTGCCTGCAAGTAAGATTGGTGAGGAGGGAATATGAATGTTATATAAAATTTGTATTAGAGTTTACTTTGAAGTTGAAATGAATTTAGCTATAATTTAGTCTAATCTTCTTCATTTATGAGTAAACCAGTTCCCCCCAAAATAAATAAAAGACTATATTGATAGTTTGTGGTATCAGTAAGATAAGAAGCTACTTGACCTAACTTCATACCTGGAGTGCCTTCTGTAACTTCATCAAGGACATACTGCTCAGACAAAATTGAGAGCAGAGATTGCTCGTATAATAACATATAATGCTCCAAGGGGATCAATTTCCCATTCTCCTACAAGGAGTAACATTCTAAAGTCAAGAATATATATATAGGGATTTATCAGAGAAATTTTCCACTGACAAAAAGAATAGTCACGATAACCAGTAGGGGACCTGGAGTTAAAAGATAACTGGTTGTGGGAATATAAGAGCATGGCATACAGAAAAATTAAAGACAAATAATATATACTCTGCCTACTTCAATATTTCCTGTAGGCCTTGCCCTGGCTGTCCATGTTCCAACACAGTTGCATAAAAGTTTACTTAATTATTAGCAAAATAAACCCACAGACTTCAAAGATCTGTATTTTTTTTTCACTAGTTTTTATTTTTTTGAAAGTTTATTTATTTTGAAAGAAAGAGTGGGAGAAGAGAGAGACTCTTTTAAATTTTTTTTAATGTTTATTTTTGATAGACACAGAATGCAAGCCGGGGTGGGGTAGAGAGAGAGGGAGACACAGAATCCAAAGCAGACTCCAGGTTCCGAGCTATCAGCACAGAGCCTGACTCAGGGCTTAAACTCAAACCGCGAGATCATGACCTGAGCTGAAGTCAGACACTCAACTGACTGAGCCACCCAGGAGCCCTGGAAGAGGGAAACTCTTAAGCAGGCTCCTAAGCAGTCTCCATGCTCAGTGTGGAACCAATGCGAGGTTCAATCCCATGAATGGTGAGATCATGACTTGAGCCGACATCAAGAGTTGGATGCTTAACTGACTGAGCCACTCAGGTGTCCCAAAGTTCTTTATTTAATTAAATTAAAAATGAGGAACAGAAGTGATTATATTCAATGGTAGCTCAAAGATTTCTCCATATTCAATGAGAAACTTTGCATATCTGTGACCCACTGTATTCATCCCCAATCCAAGAGTGGCTAATACCATATTCCTACTTTTCAAGAATGGAATATTGCCAGATGTATTTGTTTAACCAACATTTTGAAACACCTACTAATTAAAAGTATTGATCTAGGTCCAAGGATACAGCAGTGGATACAATAAAATCGCAAAACCACTGATAATCACTGTGGAATTAGAGGAGGGTAGAGAGATGACAGATGAGCAAGAAATGAAAGAGATAATTTCAGATAGCAAAAAGTATAAAAATATAGTGAATTAATGAGATATGAATGCACAGTCTGAGAGGAAAAAGAATAACTGAGATAGAGGCGTATTTAAGGGCTTTTCTTTGAGATGTGAAAGACAACAAAAAGGCATTTAGAATTCTAGAGAAAGAGCATGCCCAGTAGAGGGAACAGAGTTGGCAAAATTATCTTTTTTTTCCTTTTTTTAAAATTATAGTTTACTGTTAAGTTGGCTTCCATATAACACCCAGTGTTCATCCCAACAAGTGCCCTCCTCCATGCGCATCACCCATTTTCCCCTCTCCCCCACCACCATCAACCGTCAGTTTGTTCTCAGCATTTAAGAGTCTCTTATGATTTGCCTCCTTCTCTCTCCTTAAATATTTCTTTCCCTCCCCCCGCCTCTGGTCCTCTGTTAAGTTTCTCCTGTTCCACATATGAATGAAAACATATGGTATCTGTCTTTCTCTGCCTGACTTATTTCACTTAGTATAATACCTTTGAGTTCCATCCATGATGCTGCAAATGCCCAGATTTCATTCTTTCTCATTGCCATGTAGTATTCCATTGTATATATAAACCACATCTTCTTGATCCATTCATCAGTTGATGGACATTTAGGCTGTTTCCATTATTTGGCTATTATTGAAAGTGCTGCTATGAACATTGGGGTACATGTGCCCCTACGCATCAGCACTCCTATATCCCTTGGGGAAATCCCTAGTAGTGCTATTGCTGGGTCATAGGGGAGTTTTATTGTTACTTTTTGAGGAACCTCCACACTGTTTTCCAGAGGGACTGTACCAGATTACATTCCCACCAACAGGGTAGGAAAGTGCCCATTTCTCCACATCCTCGCCCTATCATCTCCTGATTTGTTCATTTTAGCCACTCTGACCGTCATGAGGTGGTATCTCAGTGTGGTTTTGATTTGTGACAATGATGAGTGACATTGAGCATCATTTCATGTGTCTGTTGGCCATCTGGATGTCATCTTTGGAGAAGGGTCTATTCATGTCTTCTGCCCATTTCTTCACGGGATTATTCGATTGTTGGGTGTGGAGTTTGGTGAGTTCCTTGTAGATTTTGGATACTAGCCCTTTATCCGATATGTCATTTGCAACTATCTTTTCCCATTCCATCAGTTGCCTATTAGTTTTCTTGATTGTTTCCTTTGTAGTGCAGAAGCTTTTGATCTTGATGAGGTCCCAATAGTCCATTTTTGCTCTTGATTCCCTTGTCTTTGGGGATGTGTCGCGTAGGAAATTGGTGCAGTTGAGGTCAAGGAGGCTGTTTCCTGCTTTCTCCTCTAGGGTTTTGATGGTTTCCTGTCTCACATTCAGGTCCTTCATCCATTTTGAGTTTATTTTTGTGTATGGTGTAAGAAAGTGGTCTAGTTTCATTCTTCTGCAAGTTGCTGTCCAGTTCTCCCAGCACCATCTATTAAAGAGGCTATCTTTTTTCCATTGGATACTCTTTCGTGATTTGTCAAAGATTAATTGCCCGTACATTTGTGGGTTGAAGTCTGAGTTCTCTATTCTATTTCATTGGTCTGTGTGTCTGTTTTTGTGCCAATACCCTACTGTCTTCATGATGACAGCTTTGTAGTAGAGTCTAGAGTCTGGGATTGTGATGCCTCCTGTTTTGATTTTCTTCTTTAGTATTATTGTGGCTATTCAGGGTCTTTTGTGGTTCCATACAAATTTTAGGATAGTTTGTTCTAGCTTTGAGAAGAATGCTGTGACAATTTTGATTGGGATTGCGTTGAATGTGTAGATTGCTTTGGATAGTATTGACATTTTAACAATATTTCTTTTTCCACTCCATGAACATGGAATGTTTTCCCATTTCTTTGTGTCTTCTTGAATTTCCTTCGTAAGTTTTCTATAGTTTTCAGCATGCAAATTTTTTACATCTTTTGTTAGGTTTATTCCGAAGTATTTTATGGTTTTTTTGTGCAATTGTGAATGGAATCATTTCTTGATTTCTCTTTCTGTTGCTTCATTATTGGTGTTTAAAAATGCAACCCGTTTCTGTACATTAATTTTGTACCCTGCGACTTTGCTGTATTCATGGATCAGTTCTAGCAGACTTGGTGGAGTCGGTTGGGTTTTCCATGTAGAGTATCATGTCGTCTGCAAAAAGTTAAAGTTTAACTCCATCTTTGTCAATTCTGATGCCTTTTATTCCCTTTTGTTGTCTGACTGCTGATGCTAGGACTTCCAGCACTATGTTAAACAACAGTGGTGAGAGTGGACATCCTTGTTCCTGATCTCAGGGGGAAAGCTCTCAGTTTTTCCCCATTGAGGATGATATTAGCTGTGGGCTTTTCATAAATGGCTTTTATGATGTGTAAGTAAGTTCCTACTATCCTGACTTTCTCGAGGGTTTTTATTAAGAAAGGATGCTGTATTTTGTCAAATGCTTTTTGTGCATCTATCGACAGGATCATATGGTTTTTATCTTTTCTTTTGTTAACGTGATGTATCACACTGATGGATTTGCAAATATTGAACCGGCCCTCGAACCCAGGAATGAAACCCACTTGATCATGGTGGATAATTCTTTCTATATGCTGTTGAATTCGATTTGCTAGTATCTTGTTGAGTATTTTTGCATCTGTATTCATCAAGGATATTGGCCTGTAGTTCTCTTTTTTTGTTGGGTCTCTGTCTGGTTTGGGAATCAAAGTGATGCTGGCTTCCTAGAATGAGTCTGGAAGTTTTCCTTCTATTTCTATTTTTTGGAATAGCTTGAGAAGAATGGGTATTAACTCTGCTTTAGAAGTCTGGTAGAATTCTCCAGGGAAGCCATCTGTCCCAGGGCTCTTATTCGTTGAGAGGTTTTTGATAAGTGATTCGATTTCTTCTCTGGTTATGGGTCTGTTCAGATTTTCTATCTCTTCCCGTTTGAATTTTGGGAGTGCATGTATGTTTAGGAATTTGTCCATTTCTTCTAGGTTGTCCAGTTTGTTGGCATATAATTTTTCATAGTATTCCCTGATGATTGCTTGTATTTCTGAGGGATTTGTTGTAAAGGATCCATTTTCATGCATGATTTTGTCTATTTGGGTGTTCTCTCTTTTCTTTCTGAGGAGCCTGGCTAGAGGTTTATCAATTTTGTTTATTTTTTCAAAAAACCAACTCTTGGTTTCATTGATCTGTTAAACTGTTGTTGTTGTTGTTTTTTTTGATACTATATTATTTATTTCTGCCCTCATCTTATTATTTTTCTTTTTCTGCTGTGTTTGGGGTGCTCTTGCTTCTGCCTTTCTAGTTCCTGTTAGATTTTGTATTTACTCCTTTTCTAGTTTCTTGAGATATGCCTAGATTGCAATGTATTTTCCTCTTAGGACTGCCTTTGCTGCATCCCAAAGAGTTTTGATTGTTGTATTTTCACTTTCATTTTTTTCCATATATTTTTTAATTCCTTCTCTGATTCCCTGGTTGACCCATTCATTTTTTAGTAGAGTGTTTTTTAACCTCCATGCTTTGGGAGGTTTTCTAGACTTTTTCCTGTGGTTGATTTCAAGTTTCATAGCATTGTGATCTGAAAATGTGCATGGTATGATCTCAATTCTTTTATATTTATGGAGGGGTGCATTGTGACCCAATATGTGATCTATCTTGGAGAATGTGCCATGTGCACTTGAGAAGAACGTGAATTCCATAGTTTCAGGTTGTAGCATTCTAAATATATCTGTCAAGTCCATCTGGTCCAACATGTCGTTCAGATCCATTGTTTCTTAATGATTTTCTGTCTAGTTGATCTATCCATTGCTGTAAGTGGAGTATTAAATTCTCCTGCAATTAGCACATTCTTATCAATAAGGTTGTTTCACTTGTGATTAATTGTTTCATGTATTTGGGTGCTCCTGAATTTGGTGTGTAGACATTTATAATTGTTACCTCTTCCGAATGGATTGACCCTGTAATTATTATATAATGCCCTTCTTCATCTCTTGTTACTGCCTTAACTTTAATGTCCTGTTTGTCCAACATAAGAATGGCTATTCCAGCTTTCCTTTGACTTCCAGTAGTATGATAGATATTTCTCCATCCCCTCACTTTCAATCTGAAGGTGTCCTCAGTTCTAAAATGGGTCTCCTGTAGACAGCAAATAGATAGATCTTATTTTTTATCCATTCAGATACCCTATGTCTTTTTATTGGGGCATTTAGTCCATTTATATTCAGTGTTATTATTGAAACATGGGTTTAGAGTCATTGTGTTCTCTGTAGGATTCATGCTTGTAGTGGTGTCTCTGGTACTTTGTATTCCTTGTAACAATTCCCTCATAGAGTCCCCCTTAGGATCTCTTGTAGGGCTGGTTTAGTGGTGATGAATTACTTCAGGTCTTGTTTGTTTGGGAAAACTTTTATCTCTCCTTCTATTCTGAATTACAGGCTTGCTGGATAAAGGATTCTTGGCTGCATATTTTTCCTGTTCATCACATTGAAGGATTTCCTGCCATTCCTTTCTGGCCTGCCAAGTTTCATTAGAAAGGTCTGTAACTACTCTGATAGGTTTCCCTTTGTATATTAGGGCCCTTTTATCCCTATCTGCTTTCAGAATTCTCTCTTTATCCTTATATTTTGCCAGTTTCACTATGATAAGTCATGCAGAAGATCAATTCAAGTTAAGTCTGAGGGGAGTTTTCTGTGCATCTTGGATTTCAACATCTGTTTCCTTCCCCAGATTGGGGAAGTGATCAGCTATAATTTGTTCAAGTACCTCTTTAGCCCTTTTCTCTCTCTCTTTTTCTTCTGGAATTCCTATGATACAGATATACTTCTGTTTGATTGCATCACTCAGTTCTCAAATTCTCCTTTCGTGCTCCTGGATCAATTTATCTCCTTTTTCTCAGCTTCTTCTTTTTCTATAATTGTATCTTCTAATTCACCTATTCTCCTCTCTGCCTCTTAAATTTGGCAGTGGTCACCTCCATTTTATTATGCACCTCATTTATAGCATTTTTTAATTCATCATAACTATTTTTAAGATCCATGATCTTTGCAGCAGTAGCGTCTCTGCTGTCTTCTCTGCCTTTTTCAAGCCCAGCGATTAATTCTATGACTATTTTTCTAAATTCTTGGTCAGTTATGTTGCTTGTATCTGTTTTGATCAATTCTTTAGCTGTCATTTTTCCTGGAATTTCTTTTGAGGAGAGTTCTTCCATTTCATCATTTTGGCTAGCTTTCTGTCTCTTATAAGTTTTAAAGGCTTATTATGTGTTCTGCACCTGAGAGTACTTCTATATTAAAGGAGTCTCATACACTGTCCAGGGACTGGCCGTTCAGGATGTGTTCTTTTAAGGGTGTCCCTTGGTGTCTCTTGATATGACTTTGGTTATTTTATTTCCCTAATCATAATGATGTTTTAGACTCTCCACCATGTGTGCTTTGGTTTGTTCCTGAAGTAGCCCTGGAAAGGAAAACAGACAGACCAACACACAGGGAACAAAAATAGGCAAATGCAGAAACAAATCAAACAAACAAGCAAACTGACAAAAATCATAATTAAAAAACCCAAAAAACAAAAACAAGGGACAGCCTAAAAACATAAAACCAGAAATCCCATCTCCAAATAGCAGGGTGGAGGCACTGCTGATGAAAGAGCATATACAAAGAGAGAAATGACAGGGGTGGGGAGAAAGAGAAAATGAATGTTGACCAGGCAGAAAGCCTAAAAGGCTTAATCCAGAGAGAGAAAATGGAGAATTCGGCAGGAGGCAAGGAGAAAGAAACGAAGATAATGTTACCCAGAAAAACTATTTAGTCTGATTATTCCAGAGAGAGAGAGAAAGGAAGGTAAAGAAGGAGGTGTAGAACATGCATCAGGAGGATGGATTAAATATATCTGTTTAAGCAAACCTATAATGAGAGTAAACAGCCCAGTGAAGGGGAGAGATAAGAATGAGAAAAGGGAGAATATATCTGAATACCAAGAATTGATCTAGAGTCAATCACAGCAATGCAGCAGCGCTGGTCTTGGGGGAGGTACCGTCTGTTTCTGTAGCATCTACAGGCTCCCAGCAGCTCCCCAGCACAGATGGGCATGGTTTGGTGTAGGTGGGTCCCGCTTCCACTGTGGGTCCCATGGGCCGATCCCTGAGGCCCCACCTTTGTGGTTGTGGGGAGAAAAATGGTGACTCCTCAGTCCCTTCTTCTCGAACCAGGTGTCCCAAAGCACTCCTTTTGACCTGTTTTCACTGTGCCACGGGTTTATCCAAAGTGGAAAAATGTGCCCCATGCCCAGCCGTGTTCCAAGCTCTCACTCTGTATGCGCTAATGATGCCGCCCAAAATGTAATCCCGTGAGCCTGGTCACTCAGACAAGGGGATCGGTTCCTCCTGATGCTGACTAGGCCCCTAGGGTACCACCTGACCCGGAGGGAAGTTCTTTTGTCGCCAGGCATGGGGGATATGATAGGATCCCTCTATCCCGGACTGGGGTTTTTCTCTTGTCCAGATAGAGGTCTACACTTCCCCAGCTGCTCTTTCTCTTCCCTTTGTCTCTCCACAGAAAGTGCTCCCTCCCCTCCATGCCTCCATGTCCCAGCCCATTTTTATCTCCCCCAGTTTACACACATGCACCTATGAGGCCATCTTCCTAGTAGACTCCATCTCCTTTCCTCCCAGACTCTTCGGGTTCAGAGTCCTCTGGCTTCAGCTCTTCTTTGTTTGAAAGTTGTAGGTGGGAAGTACAGAGCCTCCTATATCTTTGCCATCTTCTTCCTGAGAATTAGTAAATTCTCAGAAGAAATTATCTTAATGTGAATTAGAAACGAAGGATCTAGAAACAGAGCTACGGCTAATGTGGACAAAGGGAAAGTAATAAAGAGGTGAACATTAGTTTAATCGTGCACTTTTTTAAAAAGGTTTTTTTTTTTTTTGAGCAGTCTTAGGTTCACAGAAAAATTTAGAGGAAAGTACAGAGGTTTCCCATATACCCTCTGCCCTCACACATGCATTGCTTTCCCCATTATCAATATCCCTGCTAGAATGGTACATTTGTTACAATTGATGAACATGCACAGAGATTATAGTTTATCTTAGGGTTCACTTTTGGTATTGTATTTCTGTGGATTTGGACAAATGTATAATGACATGTATCCATCATTGTGGTACCATACACGATATTTTCACTGCACTAACAATACTGTGTTCTGCCTAGTAATCTCCCATCCAACCACTGGCAACCACTGATCTTTTTATCTCCATAGTTTTGCCTTTTCTAGAATCTCCAGAATGTCATATACACTATGTAACCTTTTCAGACAGGCTTCTTTCACTTAGTAATATGCACTTAAGTTTTCCCCATGTTTTTTCATAGATTGATAGCTCATTTCTTTTTTAGTGCTGAATGGCATTCCATTGTCTGGAGGCATCATAGTTTATTCCATTTAATAACTGAAAGACATCTTGGTTGCTTCCAAGTTTTGGCAATTATGAGTAAAGCCACTATAAATATCCATCCCCAGAAAGGAGTAGATGTCAGATAGTAGCAAGGTTATGTGAAATCATGTCTTATATCATCATTATTTTTAGTTTCTAGTGAAAATTAGAAGAGAGACAACAGGAAAATTTGCACTTCACTTTAGGGTTGAAATCTCATCCACTCCTTAGGTGTTCAGATTATTAAAGTTGGGGTACTGGCCATATAACCAGTATTATGTGATCCATTACAAGTAAGATCTAGAGAGAAGTGGAACAAATACCATATCCAGAGGGCATGAGGAAAGTTTGGCATCAGAGTGTTGAGTAACCATCAAGATTTCAGGATAAGTTGGAGGTATTCTTCTAGTACATCAGAAAAATACGGGATTTAGGGTAAATACTATGTCTTTAGCTAATTTTATTGGTTCAAGCTCATTATGAATATGTGATAAGTGATAGACGTGAGTTATAAGAATAGATGAGTTAATTTTGTGCATCACTTTGGCTAGGCTATGGTGCCTAGTTGTTTGATCAAACATCAGTATACATATTGTTTCAAAGGCATTGTTTAGATGTGACTAACTTTATTATAATCAGTAGACTTTAAGTAAAGTGGTTTACCCTCAATAATATGGATGAAACTTATCCAGTTAAAGGCCTTAAGAAGAAAAACTGAAGTTTTCCAAAGCAGTAATTCTGCCTCTAAGTCCTGTCTGAGTTTCCAACCTGTTGGCCTGCCCTACAAATTTCAACTTGCCCGTCCCCACAATAGTATGAACCAATTTCATAAAGCTGTCACTATTTATATGTATAGTATTTGATGCTTTTTCTCTAGAGAACCCTGACTGATACACTAAAAAGTCTCCAGTACACATTTTTCTGATTTTCTTAAAATTGTCTGAAAGTTGTCTGAAGAAGGTCAAAACCTACAACTCACTTAAAATGTTTTTATTATTTACATATACTTGATATACAAGGTTATATTAGTTTCAGGTGCACAACATACTGATTGGATAATTCTAAATAAACACAGTGTTCATCATGATAAGTGTAGTGATCGTCTGTCACCATTCAGTGTTATTACAATATTACTGATTATGTCCCCTATGCTTTATGTTCCATCTTGATGACTTATTTATTTAAACTGGAAGTTTATACTTCTTAATTCCCTTTACCTATTTTGCCCATCCCTCCACCCTGCCAAACCCTAGTTCTTTATATTTATGAGTCTGTTTCTGTTTGGTTACTTTGTTCACTCGTTTTATCTTTTAAGATTCCCCATATAAGTGAAACCATATAGTATTTGTCTTTCTGTCTGACTTACTTCACTTAGCATAATACACCCAAGGTCCATCCATAATCTTGCAAATGGCAAGATTTTATTCTTTTTTATGGATGAGTAATATTCCATTGTACATCCATATTACATCTTTATCCGTTTATCTATTGATGGACACTTGGTTTGCTACTATATCTTGGCTATTGTAAATAATGCCACAATAAACATGATATGTACATATCTTTTCAAATTGTGTTTTCATTTTCTTTGGGTAAATACCCAGTAGTGGAATTACTGGCTCATATGGTAATTCTAGTTTTAATTTTTGTTTTCCACAGTTGCTGCACCAATTTACATTCCCCCCAACAGTGTAGAGGCTTTCTTTTTCTCCACATCCTCACCAATACTTATTTCTTGTCTTTTGGAAAATAGTTATTCTGACTGGTATAAAGTAATACCTTATTGTAGTGGTTTTTGTTGTTATCATATTGTGGTTTTGATTTGCATTTCCCTGATGATTAGTGATGTTGAACATCTTTTCACATGTCTGTTAGATCTGTACATCTTCTTTGGAAAAATTTCTAGTTAGGTCCTCTGCTCCTTTTTTTAATTTGATTATTTGGTGGGTTGTTTTTCATTCTTTTCTTGTTTAGGTGTGTTGATGTTAGTATAAATTCTTTATATATTTTGGATATTAACCCCTTATTGGATAAATCATTTGGAAATATCTTCTTCCATTCAGTAGGTTACCTTTTTATTTTGCTTTCCTTTTCTGTGTGCAAAGCTTTAAATTTTGGTGTAGTCCCAATAGTTTATTTTCACTTTTGTTTCTTTTGCTGGAGGAGACATATCCATAAATATGTTGCTAATGTCCAAGAAATTACTGCCTATGTTTTCTTTTGGGAGTTTTGTGGTTTTTGGGTCTCACATTTAGTTAGGTTTTTAATCCAGTTTGAATTTTTATGTGTGTATAGTGTAAGAAAGTGGTTTTGTTTTATTCTTTCCCATGTAGCTATCCAATTTTTCCAACATCATTTATTGAAAAGACTGTCTTCTCCATTGTATATTATATTTTTGCTTATGAAACTACAAGTCAAAAACAACAAAAAAATCTGAAGACTACAAGTGCATGGAGGTTAAACAACATGCTACTAAACAATGACTGGGTCAACCAGAAAATCAGGAAGGAATAAAAAAGTCCATGAAAACAAATGAAAACACAGATCCAAAACCTTTGGGATACCACAAAAGCAGCCCTAAGGTGAAGTATATAGCAATACAGGCCTACCTGAAGATGAAAAATCTCAAATAAACATCCTAACCTTATACCTAAAGGAGCTAGAAAAAGAACAAACAAAGCCTAAAGCCAGCAAAAGGAAGGAAAGAATAAATATTAGAGCAGAAGTAAAAAAATATAGAAACTAAGAAACAACAGAACAATGAAACCAGAGCTTGTTTTTGAAAAAAAAAATAAATTTGATAAACCTTTAGGCAGACTTATCAAAAAGAAAAGAAAAAAGACTCAAAATCATAAATGAGAGAGGAGAAATAACACCACAGAAATACAATTATTAGAGAACATTATGAAAAGCTATATGCCAACAAATTGGACAACCTGGAAGAAATGGGTAAATTCCTAGAAACATATAAACTACCAAAACTGAAACAGGAAGAAATGAAAAACTTGAGCAGACTGATAACCAGCAAAGAAATTGAACCAGTAATCAAAAACTACCAACAAACAAAAGTTCAGAACCACATGGAATCACAGGCAAATTCTACCAAACATTTAAAGAATTAATTACCTATGTATCTCAAACTGTTCCAATATATAGAAAAGTAAGGAGAACTTCCAAATTCATTCTATGAGGTCAGCATTACCCTAATACCAAAACCAAATATGGACATCACAAAGACAGAGAACTACCGTCCTATATCCCTGATGAACACAGATGCAAAAATAAATAATAAAATACTAGCAAACCGAATCCAACAATACATTAAAAAAAATCACTCACTAAAATCAAGTGGGATTTATTCTTGAGTTGTAAGAGTGGTTCAATATTCACAAATCAATGTGATACATCACAGTAAAGGAAAGGATAAGAACCATATGATCATTTCAATAGATGCAGAAAAGGCATTTGACAAAGTACAACATCCATTCATGATAAAAACCCTCAACAAAGTAGATATAGAGGGAACATATCTCAACATAATAAAGGTCATATATGAAGCACACACAGCTAATATCATCCTCAATGGGGAAAAACTGAGAGCTTTTCCTCTGTAGTCAGGAACAAGACAGTAATGTCCACTCTCATCACTGTTATTCAACAGAATACTGGAAGTCCTAGCCACAGCCATCAAACAACCCCGAAGAAGTACAAGACATACAACTGGGCAAGGAAAAAGTAAAATGCTTTCTTTTATTTTGATGAGTCTGGCTAAATGTTATCAGTTTTATTTATTTTTCAAAGAACCAGCTCTTAGTTTCATTGGTGTTTTATTTTTTTATTCTCGATTTCATTTATCCTCATTCTGACTTTTTATTTCTTTCCTTCTAATGTTGAGTTTTGTTTCTTTTCTAGTTCCTTTCAGTGTAAGTTTCGATTGTTTATTTGAGACTTTTCATGTTGCTTGGGTATATGTCTCTTATTTTCATCTAGTCTAATATGTGATTCAAAGACATTGTTTCCTTATTGATTTTCTGTCTGGGTGATCTATCCAGTGATGTAAGTGGGGTGTTAAAGTTCCCTCCTGTTTTTGTATCATGGTCACTTCTCCCTTTATTTCTGTTAATATTTGCTTTTTGTACTTAGGTGCTTATATGTTAAATGCGTACATACTAACAATTCTTATATTCTTGGAATAATCCATTTATCATCGTGTAATGCTCTTATTTGTCTTTTGTTACAGTCTTTTTATTTTTAAGTCTATTTTGTCTGATGTAAGTATTGCTACCCAGGCTTTTTGTTTTGTTTTGTTTTGTTTTGTTTTGTTTTGTTTTCTGTTTTGCTTCCATCTACGTAGAATAATTTTGCCCATCCCTTTGCTTTCAGTCTGTATGTGTCTTTAGATCTGAAGTGGAGTCTCTTGTAAGCAGGCTATAGATGGATCAGTTTTTTGGTTTCTTATTTTGTTTTGTGGGTTTTTTTTTAACCAATTCAGTCAACCTATTTTCTTTGATAAGAGCATTTAGACCATTTACCTTTAAAGTAATTATTGATAACTGAGTTCTTATCGCTATTTCAGTTGTTTTCTGTTTGTGTTTGTAGTTCTTTTCTGTTCTTCTCTTGCTCTCTTCCCTTGTGATGGATAACTCTCTTTAGTTATGTTTGAAGGTCTTTCTCTTTATTTATGATTATTATTATTATTTTTATCTGTTATAGGCTTTTGGTTGTAGTGACCATGAGTTTCATACACAGGATCTTAAGTATATATACTTAAGCAGTCTATAGTAAAGCAAGGGTCACTTAAGTTCAGGATCTTAAGTATATATACTATAGCAGTCTATAGTGAAGCAAGGGTCACTTAAGTTCAAACACTTTATAAAAGTACTATTTTTTTACTCATCTCCTTAACATTTTCTATACTTGATGTCACATTTTACATCTCTTTGTATTGTGAGTGTCTTATCTAATTTTTTAGACATAACTTGATGTTACTACTTTTGTTTTTTAACCTTCCTACTTGTTTTATAAGTGATTGATCTACTAACTTTATTGTATGTTTACTTTTCCTCATGAATTTTTTTCTTTCACATTTTTCTTACTTTTTAGTCATGACCTTTTCTTATCTGCTGAAGAAGTCCCTTTAACATTTCTTCAAAGGCCAGTTTAGTGGTGGTAAATTCCTTTGTTTGGGAAACTCTTTGTCTCTCCTTCAATTCTGACTGATAACCTTGCCTGGTAGAGTATTCTTGGTTGTAGGCTTTTTCTTTTCAGTATTTTGAAAAATCATGCCACTCCTCCTAACCTGCAAAGTTACTGCTAAAAAATCAGCAGACAGCCTTATGGAGTTTCCCTTATACATAACTAGTTGCTTTTCTCTTGCTGCTTTTAAGATTCTCTCTTTATCTTTTATCTTTGACGTTTTAATTATTATGTGTCTTGGTGTGCACCTTCTTGGGTTCATTTTGTTTGGAGCTCTCTGTGCTTCCTGTACTTGGATGCCTATTTCTTTCCCCAGGCTAAAAAAGTTTTCAGCTATTATTTCTTCAAACAAAATTTCTGCTTCTTTCTTTCTCTTTTGTCCTCTGGAATCCCTAAAATGTGAATGTTGGTACACTTGATGTTGTGCCTGAAATCATTTAACGTATTCTTATTTTTTAAAAATCCTTTTATATTTCTGCCCTTTAGCTTGGGTGCTTTTCGGTGTGTTGCAGATTACTGGTCTGATCTGTTCTTTTGCATCTTCTATCTGCTGTTGATTCCCCCTAGTGTATTTTTTATTCAGCTATTGTATTCTTCAACTCAGTTTTTTTTTCCTCTCTCTTTGTTGAAGTTCTCACTGAATTCATCCATTCTTCTTGCCAGTCCATCTTTATGACCATTGCTTTGAACTTTTTATTAAGTAGATTGCTTATCTCTGCTTCATTTAGTTTTTTGGAGTTCTGTCTTGTTCTTTTGTTTGTGGAGCATATTCATTTGTCTTCTCATTTTTCTGACCTTCTGTGTTTATCTGAATTAGATGGAATAGCTACTTCTTCTAGTATTGAAGGATATCCTTGGTGTAGACTCAATGTGTCTGGTGGCTTTGGCTGTCCAGCCAGAGCTGTAGTAGGCATGTTCTTGGAGTACCAGGGCATTTTCATCAGAGCCTCCCTGGCGATGGCTGGTGCTGATGTGGGCATAGGTCAGGGCTTCCTGGAGTGCTCCATACACAGGGCACTCTGGTTGGAGGGCTGAGGCTGAAGTGGGCTCAGGCCATGGGGTCTCAGGGCATTCCTAACTCAGGGCATCTCCTTGCAAGAGAGTTGGAAGTGAAGTGGGTGTAGGCTGGGGTCTCAGGACATTCTGCACATGGTACACCTTGATATGACTGCTGGAGTTGAAGCAGGCACAGGCAGGGTTGTCTTGGTGCACTCTGTGCAGGGGTTTCCCTGACAGGATGGCAAGAGTTTTAGCCAGGCATGTGCCTGGTGGTTCCAGGGCACTCCATGCAGCAGTGACCTAGCAGGACAGCTGGAACTGAAGCAGGTATAGGTTGGGAGGTACAGGGATGCTGCAGAGGGAGTGCTCTGGTGTGTCATCTGGAGCTGAGTGGGTCTGGGCCTGCTGTGTCCTGCAGTGCTTTTCACCCATGTCACCTTGGAGAGATGGCTGGAGCTGTAGTGTCCAAGGATGTCCTGGTGTGCATTGCACTGGGGCTGCCTTGGTGAGATGCCTGGTACTCAGGCAGGTGGGAGGAATGTCTCTCCAGGAATGGCAGGTGTGGGCTTGTGGTCCACGGCTTGCTAGGGCAGCCAGGTGGCCCAGGTGCCTGTATCCTGTCCCATCTATGCTATTAGGGTGGAGGGTGAGCATAAACAGTGCCACTTGTCAGTCCCTTAGACCCTGGAGACCACTCCTGTAGTTCTCCTAGGGTTGTTTCCTTTATATTCTAGTTGCATTTTTTTTAAACCATGGCTTTCTTTTGTGTGCCTCAGGGAGCTGGAGGTGGTGTCAGGCTGGCTAGGGCGCCTGAAGCTTGTTTCCATCAGTGCTATCAAAGTGTAAGGGGACCGTAAACAATGACACCAGCCCCTCTGACACTGGAGAGCATTCCACAAGTCCCCCACCATTTGGCAGACACTCGGTCCCTGGTTCATTTAAATTCTAGCCACCCTTTTAAACCACAGCTTGTCGTTGTTGTTGTTTTGTTTTGTTTCATTTTCCTGTGCCTCAGCATCTGTACCCAGTCGTTCAGTACTTTCCTTCCCCATTGCAGTTAAAGCACCAGGGCCGGGGTTCCTGTGGTTACTGTGTCTCTATCTTTCCTGCCCTTTCTATACAGTCCCTCTATTGTTTGTTGTGCAGAGGCTGTTCAGTCAGCCCTTAGCTCTTCTTCAGGAGGAATTATATGTATAATTATTTTATACATTTTTATATGTATAAATTTTATATATATAAGGAATTGCTCTAAATGTGAGTGTAGATTCAGTGTATCCATGAAGGAGGTGAGTTCAGGGTCTTCTGGGTCTTCCTCCATTGCCATCTTGGAATCAACCTCTCCGTACAACCCACTTCCACTTTCTGATGTTAACATCTGGAGCAGAGCCAGCCTCAGTCACCCACTCTGCTTCTCTTTCTTTCAGTTTCCCCAAGGCGACCTGCTTAACCACTGAAAGATGAAAGCTCACACCTCATTGGCCAGGCTAGCTTCACGGCCCCACCCAACATCCCCGAGGCAGCTTTTTAAATCTTAGGGGATTAATGATATCTGCATGCTATAGCACTCTTCTCTACTATTGAAATGCAATTGGTTGACATTGGGAAATTTACTAGGTAAGTGAGTAGAGGGTTGAAATTTATCTACAGATCCACTTGTTATATGAGCAATCCAGACAGATAAGATGCCAGAAATTATAAAGAAAATATTGGCAAGATATCTGAACATTTCATCTCTCACTATTAACTTTTACTTTTAATTTTTAATCATGGGCAATATTTCCTAAGCCTTTTCAAAGTAACATATATTCTGCAATGGCCAGCTCCTACACCTCCAAAGCAAAATGAAATAGGGAAGTCTTAATTGTCCAAATTGGATGTCTGCAGTAACTCAAATCACCTATTCTGATTTGGCTGAGCATTTCTGGCCGTGGGTTCCTGTGGAACAAAATGTAAACATGCTCAAATTAAATCAAGCACAGCATTTAAGGAGTGACTATTAGTTTATTAGTAGAAACTAGACTGAAAGTAATTTTGTTTCTTACATATCTGAATGTGAAGCAGTATGCCTACTGGTTAGGAACATGAGATCTGAAGTTCAGCTCCCTGGATTCAAATCCTGGCTTCACATTATCTTTGGGACCTGTCTCAATTTGCCCATCAATAAAATGGTGATGGGGCATCTGGGTGTCTAAATCGGTTAAGTGACCAACTCTTGATTTTGGCTCAAGTCATGATCTCATGGTTCATGAGTTCAAGCCCCACATCGGGCTTTGCAATGACAGCATGGAGCCTGCTTGGGATTCTCTCTCTCCTTTCTGTCTGTGTCCCTCTCAAAATAAATAAGTAAACTTAAAAAAAATAAAAATGGTGATAATATTAACACTTACCTCATAGGGTGGTTGTGGGGATAAAGCACATAGAATAGTATCTGGAACATAGTAAACACTTAAAATATTAACTGTTATATTAGATATTAGATACTATCTGATCCTACCAATTCTCTTCATCAAAATTTCTTCATCAGTTTTTGTAGATAGCATTCAGTTATCAGTTTGACGGAAAACATCCTGGATCTAAGTTGGAGTCCTAGATCTGCAAATTAGAAGGTAGGTGTCATTGACAAGCCACGATCTATGGTTTCCTGGCCTAGAAAGTGGACCTAACACCTATTATAGTTACATCACTGTGAAAATCAAGTGTGGTTATATTTGTTGAATGTAAGTTATTAAATTCTACATAGCTGTGAAAACCTGCTATCTATCATTTAATCAGTTACCTTCAAAATAGTTAAAACTATACTACCAGATTCTGCAGCTGATATTCTATAACCATGTGCTAAAAAAACATGTTAGAAATGTATATATATCAGAATATCCAGTTATTTTTGAGTATATAAAGTTTCATTTTTCTTACTCATCAGGAGGAGGAAGCTTACCTGTCCAACCAACTTAGTAGTGAAACTTAACTTTTTAAGTGGAACTAGATTTCTCCATAGTTCTCCGTCCATCTTCTCACTTTCACATTTTTTAATTCCATTGTTGATTTACATGAGCTCCAGGAGCAAATTGCCTAATGTCCCTTCCTTGCTGCCACAGCTCATCAATCTTTCTCCCCTTCACTTAGATGGTTTTGCTATTCTTCGTTTCCTTTTCTGACTTAGTCTGCATCAGAGATAACCTACACAGAGGATAATGAATATTGATCTTTCAATTTAGCCCCAAACACCTACAGCAGTGGATCGATTTAAAGAACATTCAGGTGTAAGAAAACCTAATAGTCACACTAAAAACAATAGCAAGCTGTGTTTTGATGAAACCATGTCTTCAGCTGTTTGAATGCTTTCAAGACTTTTAAATGAAAATCATATCACGGCTTTACTGCTTTGGGCTCCACATATTTTCCAAAAAAGAGGAGAATAATGTAAGTATTTTAATGTTATATAGGCTTTTTATTAAAACACAGTGGAAGAAAAAAAAAGACTACACAGGTAAACTGGAAGACTGGTATTCTCTTCTGCTTTCATCGAGTATCAAATTCACATAGGAATTTGACAGTTAAAAGATAATTTGAATTATCCAGACAACAACTTGTAAGTTTTCCTATTGGCCTCTCTATCGATCTAGCTAATTTCTTGAGGACATTTCCACTGGTCCCCCATATCACAGTCTCCAAAAGCCTTTTGTAGCTCTGATAGAGTCACCAGTGTTTAAAAATTAAACAGTATGATTTTCAAAAATAAAGAACCAAACTTGATTTCAAAATATGTGAAGTGATTAGACAATATCCAGAGAGATTGTTTGGCTTGAATATGTCTCTTTATTCCTCTGCTTAAATAGCCTTTCCTCCCGCATTTTGCCAGGCATAGTATGGAGCCACATATTAAGCTTGCTTGTAATTCCTCCATTGTTTACTGTTCTTTCCGGCACCATCTTTGCATCTGCATAAAGTATAGCTGTCTTGAAGACACAGATCAAAGGTGAATTCTTCCATAAAATCTTTCATGATTCTCTAGTAAGAATAATTCTTTCCCTCCTTTGATTTTCTGAAAATATTTCACCTATTTAGTGCAAATTATCTTATGCAAGTGTAACTACTAAAGCAGATTACAAATTCTTTCAGGGTAGGAACTTGGTCCATCTTGCCATCCTCTATATTTCCCACTACAATGGCTAGCAATGGTTGTTAATGAATAGGTGGAGGAATAACGGTAACCAAATAAGTTTATTGAGTAAAATGGCAACTGGATGAAAGAGTTATTCCCCAGTTATATCTCAACGGATATGATATCTAGTTTCCAATAATGAAAATGGAATAAAAGACCCAACGAGGCAATATGAATACAGACAAAAACCTGTCCAAAGATGGGAACGCAAACTAACTTTCATTGAGCATTATGCCAGTTTCCTGTGGCTTCTTTAACAAATTATGACAAACTTGGTAACCATAAACAAAACAAATTTATTCTTTCATGGTTCTGGACAGCAGAAACCCAAAATCAGTTTCACTGGGATGCTATCAAGGTATCAACGGGGCTGCACTCTCTTTGAAGGCTCCTGGGTAGAATTCATTCCTTGAGTCTCACCTTCTGGTGGCTGCTGACATTCGTTGGTTTATGGGCCACATCCCTCTAATCTGCCTCCTTGGTCACATTGCCTTCTCCTCTTCTGTGTCAAATCACCCTCTGCTTTTATTTTATTTATTATTTATTTATTTATTTATTTATTTTTAACTTTATAGTTTATTGTCAGGTTGGTTTCCAT
>CM053577.1:77407158-77593559 GCA_028646485.1 Cryptoprocta ferox
TTATTTTTCTTCTTGAAAATCCAGTGATGACAAGATTCCTTATTCCAGAGCTGGCATTTTTATATCCTCACTGTCTTGTGAGTCATCATCTGCTCCATCTACTTCTGGTCAATCTACATCCTCATCCCCACCCATGTTGTTCATCATCTCAGAGGAATGATCAAAATTAGACATGTCTTCATCTGAATCATCTTCCCAGGCTTTCCAGTTACTAAAGTCCACGCTAACCCAGTTAAGTTTTGCCCTTTCTTTTGTCAGCCTTGGCCATGACTGGCCAGATTCACCTGTGTTTAATCAAAGAAAATGAAAACATTAATTGAAAAAGATATATGAACCTCTACATTTATTACAGCATTATTTACAATAGCCAAGATATAAAAGCAACCCATGTGTGCATCTATAGATGAATGGATAAAGAAGATGTAGTGTGTGTGTGTGTGTCCGTGTTGTAACAAAATGGATGACCTAGAGAGTATTATGCTAGGTGAAATAAGTCAAACAGGGAAAGACAAATATCACATAAAATTTCACTTATATGTGAAATCTAAACAACAAATGAACAAACAAAAACAAAGAAACTCTCCTTCACCACTGCCAGACTCTTAAATATGGAGTACAAACTGGTGGTTACCAGAGTGGAGGTTGTTGTGATGGGGGTGGGCTAAATATATAAAGGCGATTAAGAGATGCAAACTTATATTTATAAAGTAAGTAAGACATAGAGATGAAAAGTACAGCATAGAGAATATAGTCAATAATATTTTAGTAATTTAGTATCATGACAAATAGTGACTATACTTACCATGGTGAGCACTGTGTAATGTATAGAATTGTAGAATCAATATGTTGTATACCTGAAACTAATATAACATTGTATATCAATTATACTTTTTTTAATGTTGATTATGTTTGAGAGAGAGAGAGACAGGGAGAGAGAGAGAGAGAGAGAGAGAGAGACAGAGACAGAGACAGAGGCTGGGAGGGTCAGAGAGGAAGACAGAATCTGAAGCAGGCTCCAGGCTCTGAGCTGTCAGCACAGAGCCCGATGTGGGGCTTGAACCCATGAACCGTGGGATCATGACCTGAGCAGAAGTCGGACGCTTAACTGAACAAGCCACCCAGGTGCTCCTCAATTATACTTTAATAACAGTTTTTTAAAAATTGAAAAAAAAAACCCTCATATAAAGAAAAAGGGATAATCTGAATACGTCTATATCTATTAAAGAAATTAAGCCAGGGGCGCCTGGGTGGCTCAGTCTGTTAAGCGTCCGACTTGGGCTCAGGTCATGATCTCACGGTTCGTGGGTTCAATCACCGCATCAAGTTCTGTGCTGACAGCTCAGGGCCTGGAGCCTATTTCAGATTCTGTGTCTCCCTCTCTCTCTGCCCCTCCCTTGTTTGCACTCTGTCTCTCTCTGCCTCAAAAATAAGTAAACATTAAAAAAAAAGAAATTAAGCCAGTAATTAAAAACCTTCTTAAACAGAATTCATCAAGATCATATGGTCTAACTCGTTGATTCTGCCCAACATTGTGGAAGAAATGGTACCACTTTTTCAAAATCTTTCCCAGAAAACACAAACAGGGAACAGTTGCTAACTCATTATGTTAGGTTAGCATTGGCCTAATACCAAAACCAGGCAAATACATAACAAGACAGGAAAACTACTGACCAATATCTCTGATGAATATAGATGCAAAAATTTTAACAAAATTTGGAAAAATGAATAAAAAGTGTATTAAAAAGCTATATGCTACAATCAAGTGAGATTTATTCCAGCTAGGCAAGGCTGGTTCAGTATTCAAAAATCAGTCAGTAAAATCCACCACGTCAACAATTATATCAGTTGACATAGAAAATGCACTCGGTAAAATCCAGCATACATTTAAGGTAAAATTTCTCAGCACACTATGAATGGAGGGGAACTTCCTCAAGTTCACAAAGAATATTGATAAAATATCTGTAGTTAACATCGTACTTATGGTGAGGAACTGGTTGCTTTCCCCTTCAGATCACAAGGCAAGAAAGTCCCCTGGCACCATGTATTTTAAACAACCTACCAGGAGTCTCAGCTAGTACAATAAGACAAGACAAGGAAATAAAAGGTACAGATTGGAAAAGAAGAAAAAAAACTGACTTGACATGATTATATATGTCAACAATCAGAATAAAATCAACATATACCAAAAAAAAAAAAACCCCAAAAACTTCCTGGAAATAATAATCCATTATTAAAAGGTCATAGGATACTCAATTTGTATATAAACTCATTTGCTTTCCTATCTATCAGCAATGAACAAGTGGAATTTGAAATTAAAAACAATACCATTTATATTAGCACCAAAAAATGAAATAATTAGGTATAAATCTAAAATGATATGTACAGGATCTATATCCAGACAGCTACAAAACTCTGTAAAGGAATCAGAGATATGACTTAGTGTAATGTGACTGTTCCTCAGACTTGCTCCAATGGATTGTATCATTTTAGAATGTGCTCATTATAAATCTTTTGTAGAGAAGCATCATCTTATAGTGGAAACAAAACTCTTTTAAAAGTATCCTTTTGTTACTTCGAAGTCTTAGGCTCTTTTAACATAAGACACAACTACTAGTGGGGCACGTATGGTGACAAGAAATAGCATGCGCTAACATTCTACAGATAAAACTGAGGGCAGATATGGGAGCTATAGACTGGAGATCCTTATGAGTCATGAATATATCCTACAACTTTTAAGAGTCTTGACTGATCATTTATATCATCTTTTGAGTGATAGTATGGTACATTGATCATGGCCTGATTTTATATTTCATCTTTTCTCTTTCTTCCAAGTCTCATTTTGTGCACATTGTAAAGTAGGACGGGAGATATTTGCCTTGTGGAGCTTTGTGAGAGATCAGAGATGATGTACATATGTTGCCTAGCCTTTAGTGAGTGCTTCAGTAAGGATGACTCAACAGTAACAATAACAGTAACAACAGGTCCTGATTATTACAAAGACATTGAGGGTTGTGATAAGAATAGGGAAGGATTCCATGTTAGAGTAGGAAAGACTATGGGAAAAAGTCTGATCTCAGTCTAGAGATGTTTCTATTTTCGGCATATAGGACAGTCTGAAAAGACAGCTGAGGAATTAAACTCTAGCTTTATTTACAGAAGATAGGAATAATGACCACTCATACTCTTTTAGAATTCTTATGTTTTGTACTTTTCCACTTATCTACATCCCCATGGTGGCAAAAGATAACAACACTTAAAGACTTAAAACAAAAAATAAATGTTTATGGGATGTATATAGCAGAGCAGCTAGTGTTTGGTGAACTGATGCAGATCATTAGAAAGAGGGTGAAGAGGGGTGCCTGGGTGCTTCAGTCAGTTAAGCTTTGACTTTGATTTTGGCTCAGTCATGATCTCATGGTTTGAGGGATTGAGCCCTGTGTCTGGCCTTGCACTGATGGCTCAGAGCCTGCTTGAGATTCTCTCTTTCTCTCTCTCTATCCTTCTCCTGCTTGTGCATGTGTGGTCAGTCTCTCTCTCTCTCTCTCTCTCTCTCTCAAAATAAACAGTTTTTTAAAAGAAACAGGTTAAAGAGCAGACACTGATTAACTCTGTTAAAGCCAGTTATGAATAACATAGCGGATGGTTGATGATAGTCCTCCCCTAGATGCTCACACAAGAGAATCTAGCTGAGCAAGGGTTTAGAAAGTTTATTTGGGTGCTGGAGGCAGGACCTGTGTCACCATCAGCTGGGTCTTGGCAATAAAAGCTTCAGTAACTAGTATTTATTGAACACTTAGTAAATTCTATCCGTCCAGCACACATCTATAGGAATTCTCTAGTTGAATCTCTAGAACAACTCTGTGAGGTAAATTCTTTTACCATCATTTCACAGATATAGAAACTGAGCTTTAAGAAAGCTTAGTAATTTGACTTAGTCACAAAACTAGTAAGAGATGGAGCAAAGACTTGAAACCAGGATTGTCTGACTTCAATCTCAAACTCTTACCCATTACACTTTATTGTTGCTTAAGATAAGGGCTCTCAACATCATAGAATAAATTCATTTCAAGAATAATAATAGTTCTGGGGCGCCTGGGTGGCACAGTCAGTTGAGTGTCTGACTTCGGCTCAGGCCATGATCTCACTCGTGGGCTCAAGCACCATGCCAGGCTTTGCGCTGACAGTGTGGACCCTGGTTTGGATTCTCTGTCTCCCTCTCTCTCTCTGCTTCTCCCATATATTCTCTCTCTCTCTCACTCTCACTCTCTCTCTTTCTCTCTCAAAAATAAACATGAAAAAAAGAATAATAATAGCTCCTGTCTATTGAGCACTTAATGTATCTCATGTATTGCTCTGCTCACATTATTTCATTTAATTCTCACTGAAGCCCTATGAGGTTTTCATCTAGGTTTTGTTTTTTTCCATTTTACAAAGAAAGATACTGAGGCTTATAGAAATTAGGTTGTTTACCCAAGGACATAGGCTCATATGAGAGCAGAGACCAGTTCTGTCTGACTCCCAAATTCATGTTTTTTACGCTGCAAAAAATCAATGGCATTAAAATCAGACAAGAAGGACAGCACTGGCTTTTGTAGAAGATCCTTGTTATACCAACTATAAAACAAGATGAAAATCATGACTACGAGATAACATGGTCCCCCAGGAGCTGCCTTATTACTTTATGGTCACACTTTATAATTCTTCAACAAATATTTATTGAGCTGCTCCTATGCACCATACTCAACATTATGCACATAATTGATCAGATTAATATCGTGATTACTCCTATTCAAAGCCTGGGGTCATTTCTTCGTGGTACTTTTCCTTCATGCGGCTATATTTTTGTCAGGGTTGTTTTCTCTTCTAATATAGCTTAACACTGCCCTTGCAACTAAAGAAACATTTCTCATTATGATTTGGGCTCTAAAATGACAGCAGGCACAGTGTTTTGTTTCCCAGGTGAGGAATGAGGATGTTCACAACACTACAGAGGAAACAAAAGTCGTCTTTCTGGCCAAAAAACCCTCACATCCAGCTTTCTCTTCAGTTTTTGAACACAGCAGCTGCTCTGAATTTAACTGAAGCAGAGGATATTGTCAGAATGCAAACACTATTAATTAAAATAGTCTGTTGAGTCTCAGACCAAATTTGCTATTATAAGTTAAAGCAATGAGTACACAATGCTGTGTTGTTTATAAGATGGAGGTAATTTCCTAGGGTTATTTATAAATCATTAGCAGAGCTTGTCTGTGGTTGTCAGGATGGACCTCCACAGATAGGGACTTGCTGTTAGAATGTAATTATTACAGCCAGGATAATGTGTGAGCAAGAGAACTTAGTTTGATAGATAAAGCTATTAAAATAAAATTTTATGTGTTTCACTGATTATTAAAACATTACTGGATGACTGTAGAAGGCTAGGGAAACTCAGAAAAGTATAAAGAGGAAATGTGAACTGCCAATACCCTTGACTCCCAGAGACAACTACTCAGCATCTTTAGTCTTTTTAGATCATATATAATTTCACATAGTTGAAGTGTAAGTGCAAACACTGTTTTAATTTCATATCCAATTATGAGCATCTCAGCAGTCTTTCACAGCCATCATTTACTTTGAATTGATGTCTTATAATTTTGTTGCAGTTCCCTGGTGGCAAATCATTTAAAGAAATCCAACTCTAGGGGAGCCTAGGTGCCTCAGTCAGTTAAGCATCCGACTTGGTTTTGGCTCAGGTCATGATTTCAAGGTTTGTGGGTTTGAGCCTCACATGAGGCTCAGGACTGACAGTGTAAAGCTTGCTTGGGGTCCTCTCTCTCTCTCCCTCTCTCTCTCTCTCTGCCCCTCCCCTGCTTGTGCTCTCTCTCTCTCGCAAAATAAATAAACTTTAAAAAAAAGAAATCCAACTCAAATGTGTTTATCTCAAAACCTTTTATAGCATGAAAACCTGAATTTAATAACTTATAATAAGCAATATAATTATTTTTCTCAGTAATATTAATTAATATTTTCAACCACTTGGTAAACTATATCCTTTTCAAGAGAAGCAGCCATTGTTCTGATTAAAATGATCATTGTGTTCCTTTAATATGAATGCTCAGCCACCACATTTACCTACAGATGGTCTACCATGGTCAGATCTATACATGTGCAAAATATGTGGGCTATATACATCTGTGTGTTTTTATAAGTTGGATGAGGATCTTTAGGGAAAAAATTGAATTTGCAACTAATCCTTTCTGTATTTTTTAAAGATGACATTTTGGTCCGTGAGATTAATTCACACTCTGAGCTTGTGGGAGAGCCCAAGTTTAAACATTTAGCAATAGGTGAAAATAAAGCATTTTCCTCCTTCTTGTAGTGGATATATTGTGATTTCCTACCCTCCTCCCCCCCAAAAAAGAAAAGAAAAAAGATATAATCACCATAGAATCCTTACTTGTAGCCATTAGGGAAATTGGAGAAAAACTTTAAGAAATGCCTCTAGTGTTTATGTATCATATTCTTATTTTATGCCTGTTTTAGTTCTTATCTGTAGTTTCTTGAAAAGAAATATAATCCATGATGATGTAGTTTGAAATTTTCAAACATAAGAAACAAAATAAATGTGCTATAGATAAAGCACTGAAGAAAATTAGTATGGTATCAATTTAGCTAACTTTGTGCTTGCTGAAAGTATCAAAAGCAACTATTTATTAATTGATAAATTAAGCATCTTCAGATTTATTTAAAAGTGTGTATACTTAATGGAAAGGCTTCACTTTGCCTACATATCAATTCTGCTGGAAAAATACCAATTGGATTTACTTGAGGGCTAACAATCCCAGAAAAGAGTAAGAGGCTTGACTGGTGTTTATATGTCAACTAAAAGGACTATATTTTTCTTTTTTAGTACAGTGTGCCATATGTGACAAGCTCTTACCCTTTCAAGCTCTCTGTGGCCTGATTTTGCCAGTTGTAAACATGTTCTTATTACTTTTTATACCCATTTCCCATGTCACATAAAGTACTACCAAAATATCACAACTATAGAGAGAGTCATTATATAAACTGAACTCCCCTTCAAATTTCCTTCTGCTCCTCTATGAGAATCCATGCTAAAATTGTGCACAACACTGGGGCACCGGGGTCGCTCAGTCGGTTGGGCGTCTGACTTGAGTTCAGGTCATGATCTTGCAGTTTGTGAGTTTTAGCCCCACGTCGGGCTCTGTGATGACAGCTCAGAGCCTGGAGCCTGCTTCGGATTCTGTGTCTCCTCTCTCTGCCTCTCTCCTGCTCATGCTCTGTCTCTCTCTGTCTCTCAAAAATAAATAAATGTTAAAAAAATTTTTTTAAATAAAGAAAATTGTGCACAACACTCCTATAGCCCCTGTCATAGTGTCTTGTATGTTAAGAAAAAAAATGTTTTCTCCTGGTGAGCATTTTTGGCTCTTATATCTTCTATGAAACTGATAAGCTAGTGATGTCAAGATTATCACTAGCTAATCACTTTTATCACTAGTTGATTAAAAGGCAACTATTGGTGAGGGATGCATTCAATTTTAATTTTGTAATATATTCATATCTTTGTAGTGATTCTATTCTATTCCCCACATATTATACTTTTGATATACAATTTAATTATAAATTTAATATTCTGAAAAATAGAGCTTTAAGTAAATTAGGTAATTTGTCAGTAGACCAAGCTGTGCATTTATAAAGGAAAAAAGAGATTAACAATGCAGTGCATTAAGTGGTTCAACAAATAACATTGTTTTCTCCCTCACTTTAGGTAATTGAGGATATAGTTTAACAGGAGTACCTAATGGAAGATCTCTTCACTCACATAGTGATTAGAGTAGAGACAATTTTGTCCTCTCAGACTGTTCTTGATCTTGACTTTTATGGAGAGACATAATGGATCTTAACTACTTAGAGCAAAATTTCATCATAATTAGATGGAAAATACAATGATTATAAGGAATTTTGCTAAATGGAATTCAAAATTTTTCTGCTACAAAGTTTTAAAGCACACAGAACATTTCTTAATTTCAAAATGCCAATTGGAAGGACTAGAAGGATAGAAAGAAAATATATTTTAATTTCCCTATAAAATATTTAATATATTTTTAAATATAAAATATAAATATATACTTATATATAATTACATCATAATCAAATTCAAAAGATGAACATTGACCTGGAGAAAATATGGAAATTCACATACCAAATAGTTTACATTTGGTGACAGTTTACTTGACATTTCCTCTGGATTTCTAATAATTATCTCTAATTTAACATACATGAAACTGTAACTCTTGATTTATGAAAACAAACAAAACAAACAAACAAACAAACAAAAACTTCTCAACCCTTACATATTTCCATTCCCAGTTAATGGTACCTTTATATATACACCAGTAACTCATACCCTATTACAAATATAATAAATAACATCACTGAAGGGGTAAAGGGAAAAGGTGCTGGACTAGGTAATTTTGGAATTCAGTGGAGACTTTAAGACCAAAGACTAAAGGAGTTATACACAGCAATTTAATTGATGAAGTTGTTTCTCCAGCAGTATAGGATAACAATTCTGAAATTTCTATGTAAAATGTATACTAGAATTGATCAGTTAAGTCAAATTTCTCACTGCTGGAGTGAGAGTTTACTAACAAGCAAGAGGAAATGGCTAAAATTATCCCCATAGTAATGGATTAGAGACATTGTACAACTTTATATATTGTTCAATATAGATACAGATAGGTATATATAGAAATATTTATAGATACAAGTATACATATGGGTTGGTAACATGCATATCCTTGTTATGCTGCAGAGAAGGCCTTGGAAGTGATGATATAACCCAGTAAGTGAGCACATCTAGCTCTTGGTATCTAATAACATTCTCCAGTCTTTCTCATGACTAGATTGTGGTTGTGTGTTTTGGGAGGAAGGCACAGAGGTAAAGTGCCATTCTCATCCCATTCTATAAAGGGTATATGCTCTGAATACGCACTTATTGGTAAAATGGCAGATTCAGGGCAACAGCAGAGAATACAGAAGACTGGAGAATCTTGTAGTGACATAAAGCAAGGTAGTGTTCAAAACCAAAAACAGAAATCTAGACTGAACCAAAACAAAACAAAAAGCCCCACAATGATAGGAGTATATCAAAGGGAAAAAGAGCCAACTGAAAGCACTCCAAATGGCCAAACCTGGAACAAAATTAATAACATAGTGTATTATAACTCAAAGTTTAAACTAAATGTGCACACGTCCATAATATAAATATGTGATGTATTAAGGAACTAAATGGGGGATAATAAATCTTCCATGCAGAAGAATTCTAAATAATGCTGAAGGAGGTGGGCATGATTCCCCATTTTGTAAGTGTGGCTTGCAGTTAGTGACTTCCTCCCAAAGATATAGCATGGAAGTCTCAGGTGGTGAAAGGGGTGGGAAAGTTACTTTACATTGGAGGAATCTGACAATCACTACCTCAGTTAGGTGATTAAAATTAACATCAACAATGAAAGTCATGTTGATAGCATTTGATGTAATTGGTACTTCTCCTCTGTAGTCTTCTACTCCAAACCCCTAACTGTGTTGGAATCATGAGAACATCAGTCAAATCCCATCTGAGGAACATTCTTCAAAATGTCTGAGCAGTGTTCTCTTCAAATCTGTCAAGGTCATCAAAAACAAGGAAAATCCAAGAAAGTGGCACAGCCAAGAGACATGACACCTAAATGTAGTGACTAAATGTAATACAATATTCTGGATGGGTTTCTGTAACTGATAAAAGAGTGTCAGGTTAAAGTGTAAGGGAATTTACATAAAATATGGCTTTAACTAATAGTAATGTACCAATATAAGCTCATTAGTACCATATTTATTATGTTAATTACATTTTAATTAATGTAAGATTTTAAGAATAGAGGAAATTGGATATGAGGTATCATCTTTGCAATTCTTCTGTGAATCCAAAATTATTCTATAATGAAGAGTTTATTTAGAAAAATCCTCTTAGGGGTGCCTAGGTGATTCAGCTGGTTAAGCGACCCAACTCTTGATTTCAGCTCAGGTCATGATCTCATGGTTCAGTTCATGGGTTCAAGCCCCATATTGGGCTCTGCACTGTCAGTGCTGAGATTCTCTGTCTCCCTCTCAGCTGTTCTCTCTCTCTCTCTCTCTCTCTCAAAAATAAATAAATACATTTTAAAAAATTTAAAAAATACATTTAGTGAAATAAGCCATGTATAAAGGATATATACCATATACACCCATTTGTGTTAAAGTCTAGGAAACATATTCTTTAGTGATAGAGAATAAGCATATGAGCAATTGCCTAGAGCCATGGATGGACATTGGGAATTGACTCAAGTTGACATGAAGGAATATTTTGGGGTGATAAAAACATTCTATATATTATTGTCACATGAGTGTGTGTATGTATATGCAGGTATGAATATGAAAACACATCAAGCTCTATAATTAAAGTATGTGCTTTTTATTGTACATATATTATACCTCACTAAAGTAAATTTTTAAATGCTTATTCATTTTGAGAGAGAGAGAGAGAGGGAGAGAGAGAGAATGAGCAGGATGGGACAGAGAGAGAGGGAGACAGTGAGGTCATGATCTGAGCCAAAATCAAGAGTCGGACACTTAATGGACTAAGCCACCTAGGTGCGCCCCCCCTTTTTAAATGTTTATTCATAAAGTTAATTTTTAAAAGAAGAAGGAATTCCTTTCTCAATATGAGTACTATAAGCACACTTATAATCCTGAAAGGAAGAAATCTAATATGTAGCACTGAGAAGGTTTTTTTTTTATGCTTATATTTATACTTTTGAGAGATAGAGAAGGAGACAGAGGATCCCAAGCAGGCTCTGAGCTGTTAGCACAGAGCCCAATGTGGGGTTTGAACTCATGAACCACAAGATCATTATCTGAGCTGAAGTCAAACACAACCAACTGATCCACCCAGGTGCCCCTAGAATTGAGAAGTTTTATTACTTAGCGCACCATGAATCCATATCTAGATTATGTTAGAAAAGAGCTGATATCTGATGTGCTTCATCTTCCTCCAAATAAAAAGAAAAACAAGTATTTTTAATGATTAGAGACTTTTTCTTTTGTGATTTAGCTTTGACCTTTTTATTATGTGGCTACTTCCTTTATGAAAAATGACCCTCTTTGAGGGCCTAGGAATAATAGTTCACATAATTTATTTTGCTATACGAAATTAAGATAATAGAAATAGTTTATGTGGATAGAATATATATTTCAAATAATATGAAGAGATTCATACATGCCATTTAATTTTGGGTCTGAAAGCCTCTCCAATTTAATAAGATGTCAAGAGAGCTGTTAATAACTGAAAGCTGAACACCACAGTGAAGCGTGGGTGCTGACTTCTTAAACAGGGAAAAAACAGCTTTTTAATTGGACTGGATGCTGTTTTGCTAGAATCACCAGGAAAAAAAATTCCTTATGGCTTGGCAGCAAAATACTTCCTGTCCATACCAATGATAAGGAATGAAATAGAACATTTTCCTTTTCTCTAGGAACTATTGAAAATCATATGCAGTCATTCGGGGATTTACTGATGTCCACAAGGTACAGAATAGTATACTAAACATGTGGATGTACTTTACTATTGTAAATCTCTCTAATACTTGGTGGAAACCAAGTTGATGATGATATCAAACAAGAAAACTTGCACTTTCCATTTCCTTATATAGCCTGTAAGTGATCTGGACTTCTGAGTGGACACTGGATTTTTTTAATTTAAAAAAAATTTTTAATGTTTTTTTTAATTTTTTTCTCTATGTTAGAGAGAGAGAGTGAGCATGAGTGGGGGAGGGGCTGAGAGAGAGGGAGACACAGAATGTGAAGCAGGTTTCAGGCTCTGAGCCGTGAGCACAGAGCCCAATGTGGGGCTTGAACTCACAAACAGTGAGATCATGACCTGAGCGGAAGCTGGACACTCAATTGACTGAGCCACCCACGCAACCCTGCATACTGGATTTTAAAGAGTGAGGCAATATTCATATGGAATAAAGGTTATATGCAATTTTATATTTGAAATATTAACAGATTTTCTTTTATCACAAAAATATTGCAGACCCCTAAACATCTGACTCAGAAAACTGTTCATATAAAGCTGTTCATATAACATTTATATGAGTGCTACATAATACTATAGGTAAAATGTTGTCTTCTTTTCTATCCCCCCTTTTATCCACCAAAAATAAATTCATACTTAATAACATATGTTAGCAAAAAGATAAAATACTTTATTTTTATAATTACCACATATTTCCTTCTGAGGTACTGCACTTTAATAAAACTAATGTTCAGAATTTCATTGTGAAAATATTTTCATTATAATTATGGAGGCATTCATTGATTCAATTAAAATTTTCTCAGAGAGCAAATGAAGATATTTAGTGGTCTTCCTTGAAAAATGGCAACTATATCGCCTTGGAAATTAGTGCAAATATACCATTTATTAAATAGAAGTTCAATAAAGTAATGAATGTAAACAGAGCTATCATTCTTTTAAATAGGAAATTTTATACCATGTTGACCAATGGGTTATAGATTCAGATGAAGTGAGTTAATTCAAAGCATATGTTTTTATTGAAATGATGAGATCCTTAGGAGCCAGATAAAAGCAACAAAAGAAATGCTGTCCGGATAGTAGGATAGTAGGGTATAATGAAAATCCCAAGGCTTATTGTTATGTGTCCTCAACTGCTCTCAGTAACTTAAACTCACTAACATTTCAAACTAATACATGTTATGGGGAGCCCATGGAGGACCCCACATTCCAGGTGAATCTCCTGAAAAAATTCCAAACCACATCAGGAAAGCAAATACAAGAAAGACAATGAATATTGTACTATCACTCCTGATAGGATTAAAACCATAGGTCATTGAAAATGATTTTTTTCACTTAGGATTCTCTCCCTTCCCCAAAACTAAATAAAAGCAAAGAACTGAAGTGAAAGACATCTTTCACTTCATCTATATATCTTTAAATATATAGAAATAGAAATATAGGAATAAATAGAACAGGTAGTGGATATAAAAGGAACCTATTAGAAATCCTATATGGGCATCTGGGTGGCTCAGTTGGTTAAGTGTCCAACTTTGGCTCGGGTCATGATTTATGGTTCATGAATTTGAGCCCTGAGTTGGGCTCTGAGGTGACAGCTTGGAGCCTGGAGCCCGCTTCAGATTCTGTGTCTCCCTCTCTCTCTCTGTCCCTCCCCTTTCGTGTACATGCATTCTCTCTCATAAATAAATAAATAAACTTAAAAAAATAAGTACATAAATAAAATAAATAAAATTCCTATAACATGGGTACCTGGGTGGCTGAGTTGGTTAAGAATTAAACTCTTGATTTTGGCTCAGGTCATGATCTTGCAGTTTGTGGGTTCCAGCCCCCATATCAGGCACTGTGCTTTTAGATTGGGATTCTCTCTCTCCCTCTCTCTCTTCCCCTTTCCCACTTGTGCTCTCTGTCTCTCAAAATAAATTGATAAACATTAAAAAAATCCTATAAAGGAGAAATATGTTCAATAAACATTTAAGATAGATAAAATAATGTATAAATATAAAGTATATATTATAGAATACATATGTATGCAATATGTACATATATCACATGATACATATCGATTAATGTATACCTATAGTATATATGTATATGTATGAAATATATGTGTTTCTCAATCTCTCAATTTCTTTCTCTTTACACACACATACACACAACACACACACACAATAGACTCTTGAACAGTGTGGGGTTAGGAGCTCTCAAACCCTTCAACTTCTATGCAGTTAAAAACTTATGTATAATTTTGGACTCCTCAAAAACTTAACTACTAATAGCCTACTGCTGACCTGACATCTTACTGGTAACATAAACAGTCAGTTAACATGTATTTTGTATGTTATATACTTCATCTACTGTGTTCTTACAACAAAGTAAACTAGAGAAAAGAAAATCATAAGGAAGAGAAAGTACATTTACAGTACTTTATTGAATATATTTATTTAATTCAGTATATTATTTATTTAATTGAGTATATTTATTGAAAAAAAAGTCTACTTGTAAGCAGACCTGCACACTTCAAACTTGTGTTCAAGAGTCAGCTGTAATATATGTATTACATTATATATTAATATATATTATATATAACAATGGCCGTGGAACTATTTTTTGAAGATAGACTGTATATGAATTCTCTAGAATTAAGAATCCAGGAGTATAAGAATATCAAAACAACACATCTTAGATACTCTGTATTGAACTAAAAGACATAAATGACAAGAAAAAGTAATCTTAACGGCAATAGAAAAAAGATTACCTAAAAATAAAGGACAATTACAGAATAGCAGTATTTTATTTGCATTATTATATTCCAATAAGCAATAGAATAAAATATTCTAAGTGCTAAGAGAAAATAACTATCACCTGTAATATATTCAGCTAAACATATATTCAAGAATCAGAGTAGAAAGTAAAAGCTTTCTACTTAGAGGTACATAAAGCCAGAGACAATAAATGGGAAGTGATTAAGAGCAGATATTCTGTAGCTAGAGTACTGGGTGGGGAATCTGTGTTCTGCCACTTACTAGCTATGTAAGCTTAATCTTTCTGTTCCCTATTTTTCATCTATAAAATGAGGATAATGTATTCTCTAGTATTGTTATGAGGATTAAGTGAGTTAATATAGGCATAGTACTTAAAATATTGCATGTTACCTAATTAAGACAATATGTGGTCAGTCATGAGGTCCCCCCTGTGTCTTTGGGATTTGCGATGGGCATGGAGCCTGCTTAAGAGTCTCTCTCTCCCTCTGCCTCTCCCCCGATCATTCTCTCTCCCTCCATGCCTCTCTGTCTCTCTCAAAAAGAAATTTAAAAAATTTTAGTCTCTAACACCTTCTCCTTCTGCTCCTCCACCACTCTCGCTCTGTCCCAAAATGAAATACATACATACATGCATACATAAATTTTGGTCAGCATAATCCAATATCCCTGGTGTAGCTGACTCTGGTTCTGGTGCTTAATTTGTGTCTTCGAATTGTGTTTTTTGTTTTTTTGTTGTGCTTTAAAATTTCTTCTTGATAGCCAGGCATGATTTACTGTGCAAAAGAACTAATGTTAATAGGCCTTTAGTAATGTGATGTTGGGGTTGGGAGGATGAGACTTCTTCTGATTTGGTCTCAGTCTTTTAGTGAGCCTATACCTCTGGGTGGTAAACTACACAAGTGTTTCTCAGCTTTTTATTTCTTCCCTATTAGTTAAGATAGGATGGCTAGTGTGTGCTGGAGTTGGTCAGGTCCCTTCCCCCAGGTCAATTAGGCTCTAACAGTATACCGTTGTTAGGCTTTCTTTAATGAGGCTTTCTTTAACCTTCCTAAGGGCATAGACCAGACTGCTCTAGTTTATTTCAGAGTTGTTACTTTCCCCCTCTTCCTGCCAGATGCCTTAGGGGATTTTTCTCTGTTATTCACTGTGAGAATCTGGTTGAGCTCCTGGAGGAAAGTCTCACAAAATTATGGGGCTCCCCTCTGACTGGGTTCCTCTGGACTTTTTAACACTCAGAGTTTGTCCACACCGAGCCTCCAGCAATTCCACACTGTAACTTCCAGTTAAAGCTCAGGTTTTCTTATAGCATGGACTCCTGTAGCAGTTTCTTCTCATGATTACCTGCTCCCCTATGCCATGACTTCTTGTATTCTCCTGTCTCTCTGATCTTGGAGGCAGTAGTTTGCCTTGTGTCTTTCTCTTTGTTACAGATCCAAGAAAAGTTGATTTTTCAGTCTCTTTAGCTTTTTACTTATTGTTAAAACAGAACTGCAACTTCAAGCTTCTTATATGTGGACCCAAAGACACATTAGTTAATTTTCAAGGGCTTTCTTGAGCACGTGTTTATACAGGAATAGGCAAATTAGAAAATATAGTGGTTCTTATATCGACCTATCCCAGTTTTCTCATCCTGGCACACATACAGGGCAGCCTGAGATTTCCTCTTCTATTGTGGACACTAATTCTCAAATTAGAACTAGATATTCCCTCTGCATTTTTTTTTCATATTTCTTTTATCCCTCTTACTCGGGATCAAATGCCCTTTCTTCAAGTATATGGTGGTCCCTCTCTCCATTTATAGAAAAGCATTCCCCCCCAAATTTTTTTTGTATTATATACCTGAAGGTTTTGTATAGTAAAATACTCAAAAACTAATAATAACAACAACATTAATAATAATAAACTTTTCCAGAATGCAAAAAAGCCAAAGAAATTTACACAGACCTAAAAAAGCCAAAAAGATTTTTGAAAAATAAAATTGGTAGCTTTAAACTACCTGTTTTTAAGATTACTGTAAAGCTATAGTGGTCAAGACAATGTACTATTGGCAAAAGGATAGATATATAGGACAATTGAACAGAATAAATTGTCCATAAATAAGTAAAACACTCAAGGTAACTGAATGGAGGAAAAATGATCTTTTCAAAATTGATGCTAGAAAAACTGAAGATCTGTGAGGAAAACATAATGGACTTCTATCCTTACCTTACACCATAGAAAAAAATTAAACAAAATTGGACCATAGACTTACATTTAACATATGAACTATTAAACTTATAGAAGAGGAGAAAATACCTGTTTAATTGGATTATGCAGTCTTTTTTTTTAGATATACATATTTTTTATATAGGACACTAAAAGCATAAAACATGAAAAAATGATAAAATTAACTTCATTAGGGATTAAAAACTTTTGTTCTTACAAAGACAGAATTAACCAAATGAAAGAACAAGCCACAGACTGGTAGAAAATTCTACAAAGCATATGTCTAACAAAGAGTTTGTATCCTCCCTACATAAAGAAGTCTTGCAGTTCAATAATAAAGAGGCAAATATACTCCCCAAAGTGGATACAAGATTTGAACACTTTACATAAAGAATATATAAATATATAAGAATGGTCAGTAAGTACATGAGAAGATGGCCAGACATTAAAGAAATGCAAATTAAATAAAAATGAGATAGCATTACACACCCAGTAGATTGAAGTTAAGAAACCAGTTATTGGCCATGATGTATAATAACTAGAACTGTCATGTGTTGCAGATAAGAAGGCAAACAGTAAAGCATTTAAAAAAATTCAGCATTTGGAAGAAATATGACTATATCTTAAAACTTAAACCTGTACTTTTCGATATTTCTCCAAGAGAAATTACATTTGTCACCACAAAGATTTGTTTGCAAATACTTACAGCAAGATTATTCGCATTAACTAAAACCTGAAGGCAACTCAAATATCCATCAATTGTTGAACAGTAAACAAATATGATCAACCCATGCAGAACTACTTAGAGATAGGAATAAAATATTAATGAACACCACAACATTGGTTATATAAAAAAGCGTGACCAGTAAGAGAATCCAATATAAGAGATCGTTTATCTATTTTATCTCATTTATCTCTAAATGATCTCTTTTATATGAAATTGTAGAACTTATGAAAATTCCGTAATTGAAAGTGACCACTGATTGCCTGAGACCTGGGGACAGGGGAGAGAAAGATGGGCTGCAAGATGTAGGATGAACTGCCAAGGGTAGAAGAAAACTTTTTACGGTAAGGTAACTAGTATATCTTGACTACAGTTGTGGTTACACACCTGTATACAATTATTAAAATTCATTTAACTATACTCTTAAAATACATATATTATATATAAATAATATTTCAATTTAAAAATGCTTCAAAAATAAAAAACAACAAACAAACAAAACCAATGCTTCAAGTATCTTGAGGCTCTGTTGTTTGATGAATATTGTTTTTGTCTTCTTGGTGAATTGGACCTTTATCATGATACAATGTTCCAGTTAATCTCTGGTAATATTCTTTGTTTTGAAATTTACTCTGATATTATTATATCTACCTGTCTCTCCTTTGATTAGTGTTTCTGTGGTAAAACTTTGCCATCTTTTTCCTTTTGACTTATATTTTTCATTATATTTTAAGTGGTTTCTGGCAGACAATAGCTTGGTTTTGCTTGTTTAACCAAGCTAACAATCTCTACCTTTTAGTAGGTGTGTTTAGGTAAAACATATATAAAGAGATAAGTTTACAGTTACAGTTGGAGACATTAACACTCTTTAAGTAATTGATGGAAGAAATAGAAAATCTTGATCTAAAAGACATTTAAAGAGCATACCATCCAACATCAGCAGAATAACTTTTTTTTTACTAATACACATGAAACATTTACCAAAATAGACCATATTCTGGGTCATAACATGAACTTTCAGAGAATTAAAATCCTAAGAAGTATATTCTTTGATCATCTGACCAAAATGGATTAAAGTTGGTATCAATAATAGAAAAATAACAAGAAAATCTTCCAAAATTTTTGGACGTTAAATAACACAATTGTAAATAATATATGGATCAAAGTGAGAGACTCAGATGGTAATTAATATGCTTTGAATTGAATTAAAATAAGAAAACAATATATCAACATACCTGGAATTCAGATAAAGCTGTTCTTATGGAGATATTTATACTATTAAATGCTCTTATTAAGAAGAGGAAAAAAACCACTTATAAACCTTTTTGGAAAAATATCTATTTGGTTCCTCTGGCCAATTTTTTTTTAAATTGATGTGTTTTTGTTGTTGTTTTGATTTTCTGCTATGGAGTTGCAATTTAATGGTGAAAGAATTGCCTTGTCAACAGAGGGTGCCAGAGCAATCAAATATCCATTGCTAACAAATAATAATCTCAATCCATACCCATATCACATATAAAATCAACTCAGAGTGGTACACAAATCTACGTGTAAACCTCAAACTATAAAACATCTAGAAAAAAACATAAGACAAAATCTTGACCTCAGAGTAAACAAAAATTTCTTGGATACAACACTAAAAAGCGTGATCCATAAAATTTTTAAAAATGATGAGAAGGATTTCATCAAAATGAAAACCTTGCTCTTCGAAGATACTGTTAAGAGAATGAAAAGGCAAGCTACTAACTGGGAGAAAATATTTTCAAATCACAGTCTCATAATGGACTTATATCTAGAATATAGAATATATAAAGAACTCTCAAAAAAATAAGACAAATTATCCAATTATTTCTTTAAAAAATTGAAGATACTTCACCAAAGAAAGTAAATGAGTGGCAAAAGCATAAAAAATTATATATATATATATATATATACACACACACATATATGTGTATATATACATATAGTTAGTCCTTAAAAATACTCAAATTAGGGGCACCTGTGTGGCTCAGTTGGTTAAGCATCTCACTTCAGCTCAGGTCATGATTTCACAGTTCACGCTTCAAGCCCCAAATCGGGCTCTGTGGTGACAACTCAGAGCTTGGAGCCTGCTTTGGATTCTGTCTCCTTCTCTCTATGCCCCTCCCTCGCAGATGCTCTGTCTCTCAAAAATAAACAAACATTGAAAAAAACTCAAAAATATTTAAAAAAATACACAAATTAAAACTGCAGTGAGACACCGGTACACAACTATTATAGGTAATGTCTTTGGTTTTCCTATATTAGAATTTTCCACAAGCCTTTCATTTTCTCCTTATTATACACTTTTCTTTTCTTAAACTGTCATCTCTTTCTGTTAAATCTACTAAACTACTGTTTAGATCTTTAATTCTTTAATTTCTTGTTCATCAGAGAAAAGAGAGTAGGGAAACAACTCTTATTCCTCTAAGGTGATATTAAACACTTAATTATAGACTTCCCATTAGATTCTGCTTTCTTTATGGTATGTTTGTTATCTGTTAATGAAAGCATCCAAAATTAATTCAATTCTGCTAAAATATATTGTAGTTCTTGGCTTCTGTGCATTCATAATTCTTATAGGTTTATGAAAATTAAAGTATTGGGTCATATCTGAACCACTCCTGAAGTTATTTTGAAGAACAGAAAAACCTTTTACTAAAATATAATTTGAATGTATTAAGAACAAATAAGCAGACACCCATAGACTATCATCTAAACCTAGTTCCCAAAGAGCTGACACTTTACACTCTGTCTCCTTTTCCTGTCACTATCACTTTCCTGCCACTAACCTATATCCAAATTTTATCTTTCTAAGAGCATGAGTGGGGGAGGGGCTGAGAGAGAGGGAGACACAGAATCTGAAGCAGGCTCCAAGCTCTGAGCTGTCAGCACAGAGCCCGACATGGGGCTCGAAGTCATGAACCGTGAGATAATGACCTAAGCAGAAGTCGGATGCTTAACTAACTGAGCCACCCAGGCACCCCTACCTTTCTATTTTAAATAGAATGTCCACATTTGTTCCACATCTTTTATTTAGGCTGCATGTAGATTTAATCGGCTATGTAAAAATGACAAAAAGAGGAGTTAGTTCTGAGTCACAAGCACACAGATTTTCTCATTGAATGAATGGTACCTGTCATTACAACAAGAAAAAAATAAAACCATATTTCTCTAACGAAAAGAAAGTCCAGATCAACTGCAATTACTGCCTGGTATGAATTTTGACTCTGTTTTTTACTTGGCTATGTGAACTCGGTCATGGTAGTTAACTTCTTTATGCCTCATTATCTTAATCTTAAAAATGAATGCAATATAGCAGTACCTCTCTCATAAGATTATTGTCAGGATAATACATGTTAAAAGGATCAACATCTATAATGCATAGAACTATCTGGCACATAATGTTATAAATTAATAATAATATATAATTATTAATTATAGAGTATAATTATTATATTATTTGATTCTTACCAAAGCTGTATAAGAAAGGAGGGTTACTGTGCTAGTTCACAATAGTGTAGTCCCTTCCATACAAGTAATTTAGAAATATAAGCAATGTATTCTTTGAGAATCAAACATGAAATCAGCATATAAGGATCAGAGAAGATATATACAGAGAAATTTAAAGAAGCCGAATGGCTCATAGGCTACCTGGACTCCTCTAAAACCTAATTTATGTTTTAACATATTTAAGAGAGAATAGGTCAATTAGGATGGCATTTCTTAGTCACAGTTGCTGTTACAAAGAGATCCAGCAAATCCTGGTAGAAGGATATGAATTTGTGTTGTTCTAATAACTTGTATACTCTTGTTGCATAAATAAATATATTTGGGAATCTTAGATTAATGTTGTGAAACATTGAACCGTGGTACATAGAAAAGAAGCTGGTGTATGATAAGTGCTCTCTAAATGATAGCTGTTATTATCTTTATATTTATTGGAATTATTTTCATTGCAACTGACATTAACTTCTCACATTTTATTCCCAGAAAATAAATTTCTGACCCTAAATTGATATATATAATGTGATATGCCTTCACATGAAGGATGCATAAAATAGAGGGTGGGAAGAATAGTAGTCTCTGTGGGAGTAATAGATCTCATACTGGGACATTTTGACATTATACAGAATGTGACTTTAGTCAATGTGCTTGAACTAAGAGCCAGCAAATCAGGTTTCAGAGATGGCAGAGGCTAGTGCTACATTATTGAACTTGACAGAACCACTAAGAGAATGGGGGAGCTAGGAAAGATGCATGCAGAGTAATATTCAGGTAAAATCCTAACTTTACCTCTGGCCTTAAATAAATTGCCTTTACAGAACTTCTGTAGTGTACCTTCTGTAGTGTCAGATTTCTCTAAGCTTTGTTATAATTAAGTTTAAATAATAAGTTTTCTTTAAAATATCTAGAAAAGGGGTGTCTGGGTGGTTCAATTGGTTAAACATCCAATTCTTCATTTTGGCCCAGGTCATGATCTCATGGTTCATGAGACTGACCCCTACATCGGGCTCTGTGCTAACAGTGTGGAGCCTGCTTGGGATTCTGTCTTTCTCCCTCTCTCCCTGCCCCACCCCCAAGCTCTTGTGTTCTCTCTCTCTCTCTCTCTCTCTCTCTCTCTTTCTCTCTCTCTCTCTCTCTGTCTCTCTCCACCTCCCCTCTCAAAATAAATAATCTTTAAAAATATTAAAATATCCACAAAAAATATCAATTGGTCTGACTAGTTGTAGAATACCAACCAATCTGATCATAAAGAAATCTTGATCATAAAGTTTTGAAAGCTACTCTATCTAGTCATTAAAAATAAATATACATATAATCAGGGGGCCTGGGTGGCTCAGTTGGTTAAGGGTCAGACTTCAGCTCGGGTCATGATCTCATGGTTTGTGGGTTTGAGACCTGTGTCGGGCTCTGTGCTGACAGCTCGGAGCCTGGAGCCTGCTTCATATTCTGTGTCTCCCTCTCTCTCTTCCCCTCCCCTGCTAGTGTGCTATCTCTGTCTCTGTCTCTCTCAAAAATAAACATTAAAAAAATTTTTTTAATAAAATAATAAATATACATATAATCAAATTTTTCTCTGTATCTGCTGCATCTAAGGCATCATGTTGAACATAAGGACCATGAAGCTGAGTAAGACAGAGGCAATCAGAGGATACAGATACATAAACTAATAATCACAACAAGCTCTGAGAGTATAAGGTATTTTAGCAACTTGAAAATGCTAAAAACTAAAACTATAAATAAGCTAGTAGGATCCTAACCCATGCTTGCATTATTGTTCATGCTGTAGTGAAAAGATGAGGATGATTTCTAGTCTTTCAATTGCTTTTAAATGTATACTTCTAAACAGCAAAATTATGCTTAAAGCAATTTCTCTCTCTATTAAATTAAATGCCCTCTCTAATATTCTTTAAGCTATTAAATTTATTTTAATAAATCCTTTCTTGGGATACACAATCTAAAGATAAATGAGTACATGGAAAAGTACATCCTTGCACATATTAACCACTTTCATAAAAGAGTGTCTTTAGTACAGAGAGTTTCATATGCCTCTGAACTAAAAGCCAGCATTCTCCAAAAATGCAAGACCAATATGTAATATTTAATTCATTTCTGAAAGCATTCAATTAAACTTCTATAAAGCTATTTCAAATTGCTTTGTCTTATTAAGAATTTCAGAGAAAAACTAGGATTCTAAACTTTTACAGTGTATTGTAATTGTTAGAATAGTCTATACACTTAGTAACTAAATGTTATGTGTTTTTAAGCCCTGAGTTTCCATTATCATCACAGATGATAAAATAAGATCCCACTAATCTTAACCTTTAATTCTTGAGTATCACTGGTTTCCTTACTTTTTAAGATTTAGCAAAAATTATTGCAGTGTTCATGTAAACATCCAGGCTTTTACCTAACTTCTAAAAATTCTGAGATGTCAACATTTTTAAAGGGTCATATACCAAGTTCTGGCTTCTGGTAATGGTAAAGTAGCTTATTAAGACTAACCTATTGCCAATAATAATAAGCTCTAAACAGCATATTAAAAAGGAACTATTTAAAGGAACTTAATGCATGCAGAAGCTAGAGGGGATATGACTTTTGGAAGGTCGTATTGATTTTTACCCCAGGATACTCCCTAGTCCCCACAGCAAACTAAAGATAACACTTAAGCCCAAAGTCACAGTCTTATTGTCTTGAAGAGTCAGTGTTTGGATTTCAAAGGTGTCACAGAGCCTGGAGAACCAGAGAGATAATTCCCAGAAAAAACGGATCACAGACAGGAAAGCCTAAGAATCTTCCTTCAGACTCTTCACCCACCCCTGGATGGACTTATGAGCTGTGAGACTGTAAGGAACCCAGAGGGAGACCATTATTTAGAAGGTTGCAAGTGCTGACCAAAGTTGGTAACAGCCTCCTGGTGGAAGGATGACAAAGTTTAATCCCTATAAGTTAAAGAGGTTTGGTAAACTCTTCAGGCTTTGCATTCATGCTGCAGAAGAGTCACATCCCAGGACTAACAGACATACTGGAGAAGACAGATCAGAGGAACAGCAAGGATCGTGGAAAGAGGATAGAGAATGAAAATGCAAGCTGAGAAAATATCATTTTCCAACTTTTCTTAAAACATTTGAAGTGGGTTCTGAAAACTGTGATTGGTGATTTTTTATATCAAACTAAGGAAAAATTCTTGAATGAATTATTCAGTACTTCATATGGATTTCAGGCTGCTCAGGGGAGCTCAGGTTTTACTCTCATCAACACAGGGCTATTGTTAAGTACACATCTGCAAATTTTTATCTGAAAAAAAGATAGGTTCTCATAAATTCCCTTTATAGCAAATGTTCCTACAGAAATGGTCTCCTAAGTTGTGCACAGATACATGTACAGGGAAGTTCACTGAAGTTTTTCTGAAGCAGTAAAGTACAGCAAACAATCTAAAAGGTGGCAATACACATATCCATCAGAATTCTGGCCAGACACAGACAGTTGATGTGGTCCATGCATGCCAACACCCCAGGATACAAAAGAAGGTAGGAAGGGTGGCAAATAAATATGGAAAGGCAAATAGAAGATATTGAACTTGCTATAAATTACAGTGTAATTTGTATCTATTCATGAAAATAAATTGAGGCATTTGAAGTAAAAAAGGCAAGTAGCTAAACAAGATGAACACCTTGGATAGTTAGGTAAATGCATTAATAAACAGTAGACATATGATAGATAGATGATAAAAAAATCTACATATTCTGTTTCTATCTATATCTCCACTCATAGATATAAGGTATAACTAGCCCTCTATCTGTACATTTTAATATGAATATAAAATAAAATATGTGTGAAAATATGCCAAATTAAAGGCATGTAATTCCTCCTCCGCTTCATGTGTGTTTCTGTGTGCATGAAGCTGTGAAGGTCCTTCATGTAACGCATGGAGGCACATCATTTTTTCATATATTCCTTCCTATAATTTTCAACTCTAGGTGTGTTCTATGAAAACTTAAATTGCTATGGGCAAACAGTACTGGGAGATCAGACAAAAGCATTCCGCAATACTCCAAGTACAACCTATTTATCAAGTTTCTCTCTTTATGCCAAGGTTTAATAGACTTCATAATTATTGTTCTCTGAATGAGCTTATAGAGAAATGTAAGTGTTTAAAAACTCATTGCTGTTAATCTGTTTTGGCTTGTGTGTTTAAGAACAACAAAAAGGCAAAACAAAAACAAGAACCCTTGTTTCCTGGTGTGATCCTGGTTGAAATGGATGAGTTTTCACTGAAAGTTTTGTTGCTGTTTAACAATTAAGGTGGGTTGTTGATATGTGGCCAAAATCACTTATGAATGTGGAAGTGAGAATCATTTGGTTTGATACCATCTAAAATCATTTCATTTTTGGTCAAACTGTGTAAACTGGAAAAATTCACCTTACTTATGAGTTTGATCATTTTAGGATATATTCACACTGTTCTGATGAATTTGCTGAATTGAATTTCTTATTTCTTTCTCAAATCTGCTCTGTTTTCTTCATTGTATTCTATGTCTTTGTTCCTCTTGTTTGCTTCCTTTTTTATTTTTCCTTTTATCCATTTTCTTCTTTACTTTCTTCTTCTGGTCTAGTAGTATGTGAGAAAAGTAAAATTTGCATAATGAAGGCAAAATGGGAAAACCTTTTGGAGCTAACTAAGCTTATACATTTGATAATCTTCAAAGCCCACAAAAATGTCGAGATTTGAAAGGTTTTTAATTCTGCTTAGGCTCTAGTTTGGGCATAGGGATCCCAACTAGGTTGGAGTTATTAAAATCATTTAAATTAAGATAAAAGCAAATAAATGTTCCTAGTGTACTTACAGTGTGTCTTACTGATGGGAACAATTGCCAGGAGAACACCAAGTTGGTAGTAGATCAGAGTTTTGTTCAAATTCACTTATTTCTACCTTGTGGAAGGGGCTCCTCATGCATCATCATTGGCTAGTTTCCTAGAGTTAGAGTCCTCTGAGTGATATTTATTCTCATAAGAGTTTTGGTGTTTTGAGCTTGATCTTTATGACCTATGATTTTTCAACTTCTGTTTTATGTCAGAATAACGTTCTCTTCCTGCATGGAATTAGGATTTTCTAGTTTAAATAAAAGAAAAAGAAAAATGTCTGGTTTTAAAATATATATTATTATGCATTTAATATATATATTTATATAATATAATAATATATAATATATAATTGCACATGTATATAATATATAATTGTACATGTATATAGGTATAACATATATATCACTTTTAGGGAATTGTTCTAATTCCCTAAAATTGGACACTGGAGAAAATGTATGGTTTTTACATTTCATAGCTGTGTGATTTTTATTTTTATAGTAACAATGAGTACCTTTTATCATTATTTAAAAAATAATTATAAAATAATCTAAGAAATGAAGGAAAAAAAGAAGAAAGCCGTAATCACTAGGTTCCTGCATAGTTTCAGTAGGACCATATTCTGTCACCTCATTTCACTTTTGTACAAGTTTATTAATCCTGTAGATGAGACATATATAATAACATAATATTTGACAGTTTCTCAGGTTATTATTGAGGACAAGCTGAAGGAATGTGTTTTAGTTTATCATACACCGAGGCATGTTTGAGCCCCAGAGTAATGTCTATAATGCTGTGCTCTATATGAGTGACTTATATCAAGTTATTAAATGATATGATGAAGACACTACTGAAAACAAAACATATAATCTAGTTACTGATTACTGAGTGAGGAGCCAAAGAAATACTGACAACAGAACAACAGACCAATAAAATAATACATCTCTGATATAAGTCTAGATTCCCCAAACAAAATTACTTACATATGACCAGGATCAAGTAAATAGGGCTTAGTACCAGCATGTGTTTAACTTCAATCAATTTAGTAAGTGTCAGCAGTGTGATAGGTTCATTACAAAACTCGGTTGATTTACACCACAATAATAGTTCCCAGAAGGTTAATCGGGTTGTACTAAGAATTTAGCTTAAGTGGAGCATGCTCAAAGAACACTCATACTGGTAGCAGAATTCTAACACCATGTGTTATAGGCACTGTTTGGAGATTTTTTTATGTAAATCACATGATACATATGTCTTTAAGTCACATGATAGAGAGCACATGTGGATCCAATGTGGAAGATTCTAGTATTTTCATGTGGTCCTAGAGTTAGACTCAGTGGGTCATAGGTACACAGAGCTAGATTCTGGTGCAGTACAAAGATTCTAAACAACAGTGTTCTGACTGGAATAGACTGCCTTAGAAGGTAATAAGCTTTTGGAACATGGTCTGTAGGTGACTTTCAAGCAACTTACACCCTTCAAATGCTTTCAACCCTAGGATTCTTTGATTCCATATATTTTTCATTTTCTCATAGATAAGAATATGACTTTCCTCGAGTCTCCACATCAGCACATTGGTGTTAAATTTATATTACTCTGGTTATTATCTTCAGTATATGATAAGCACCTAGGATGTGAGGAGAATTGTTAATAAAAGGGCTAGTTTACTGGGCTGCTGAATTCCTATTAGCCTGCATGTGAAATCATCTGCAGTTTTCAAGGTTCCTTTTGGACTCCTTCTTCTATACATACATAATTTTCTATCTGTCAATATACCTGCTTGGTTTTTTTCTATTCCTTTTATCTTTTTCTCCCCTGGTGTCCTACTTCTAAAGACTTCTCTTTCTGGAATTATTACTTCCTATGATTTGCTAAGTTTTCTTTCAAACTTTTCTTTGACTGAGGTCTGATTGACACTCCATTCTGTTGACCTCTCCCCTCTAATTAGTAATGCCTTTTATTCTCTTTTGATTATAGATCATCTGAGGGAATATATAGTACAATTTTTTTCAACTTCTAAACTTCTTCTTACATTGCTATCTTTAAATTTTGTTCATTTCTTTCTCTTTAAAATACTTTCCCATATTATCTGTTTGCTATCATTTTATCAAAGGCATGTTAATTATGCAAGTATTAATTTTTGAATGCAAAATACTTTATTGTATCATTGACACATGGCTCCTTTATTTCCTTAGCCATCCAAGACACTTTTTCTGTATGTATTTCTCTATTACCAAACTTTATTTCTCCCCATGGAGAAAAGATATTCAACCTATTGATATTTAATAACTGTTAGAAAAGATTTACTATGAAACTCCTAGTTTTTACTCCAATAATTATATGTAAACATTCTAGGGAAAGTGGTACAACACAGTACAAAACAATCTTATTCTTGGCCTGTTGAGCAAATGGAAGTTCCAGAAGAATGTACAAAGAGATATTTGAGCCAAGTGTGATTCCTATATATCAAGCCATAGGTGTTTTGGGGGTGCGTGTTGCATGGTGTGTCCATAGTGGTTTTTCAAGTTATATAATTTGCCTTCAGCTCCTAAGTGGATCTAAGACTGACATTTTAGGCTCTCAGGATACCTTATAGTCGCCTTCATCTGGTCTATGAAACAAATTTTCCCTTTTTTAGGGACCCCTTCCCCATTTCTAGGGCACAAAGACTCATGAACACTGATTTCCTAGATATTAGCTTCACCAACATTGTCAGTAGTTTGGTTCAACACTGAAGATTTACTTCTTGACATATCTTAGGTAAAGAAAAATCATTCTTTCAATATTGTGTTGCAATATGAAACAAGTTCAGAATCTTCAGTATGTGCTTGGGCCCCAGAAAGATAGGAAAGGGGGTGAGAAAGAAATAAAATTGGTTCCACACAACAATAATACATTGTGATTTATCTACATTCTTCAAACTGAATATCTGGCGAGCAATTTGATAGATGCAGGTGATATCCTACTGAAATAAAACTTTGAACGTATAATAAGATTACCTTTAAAATCAGTTTTAGAAGTTTTAAAAGATAAAATGCCTCAATATAGAGATTCTGACATCCAAAAAACCACAGCTGGGAGACATACTTGGCTGTGAAAGTGGAGCACAGGTAATAAGGGAAGGAGATTATGGCCATGAAGGGACTCACCCCAGTGCTCAGAGGTTGATGGGCTAAGGAGAACCCCAAAAAAGAAAATGCCATTTTCTTTCTTGCCTCTAAGATTCAGATTGCTTCCTCTGAAGTAGTTTCATCATAACGCCCCTGCCAGCAAGTTAAAAATTTATCTTAAAAATTAGTGGAAAGGGTGGCATTTCTACTTCAGAAAAATCCAAATACTATAAACTAAAACTTTTTTTCAGGTTGTTTATAAACTTTTGTACTGAATATTTTTGTTTGTTTAAAGTTATTGTTTGTGATAATTATCCACCCAAAAACTTTACAACATATTAGTTTCTAATCTTTAGCATGGCAAAAATCTTAAAGGAAGTTTTGCTGAGTATGGGCTTCCAAATAAAATCTGATGAGTGCTTAATAATAAAATGAGTATGCATAATGTCTTTATGCTCCAAAGTCTTTCTCTCTGCATGCTTTCTAACTATGCAAGTATTAAAAGGCTTTTTTCCAAGAAAGTTAGAGACCTTTGATTTTAGTATTTGGAAATTCTTTGATAACCAAAAGTATTTTATATTTAGCTACAAATTATTATAAATAAAACCAAAATGGAGGGGTATTTCCCACACATATTGAGAGGTTAACATAAATATGAAAGAGAAATTTTCTAAATTTGAAATTATATCTACATGTATTATACCCCTGATCACATACATTGAGGAGCTTCTCAGGATAAAGGTCACATTTTTGTGAATGATTTTATAGTCTTCATTGCTACCACTTCATTGTATTCCATTTTGCTCCCAGTGATTGCTCTTGTAATTATGACCAGTTTTTCTATTAGGTTTTGCACATTCCTGCCCTGGAAATTATGAATAGACATTTCTCTATCTGGATTATCTTGAATTCCTGACACTACCCTAAATTTATAAATTTCCTGCTAATTTGAGTTCAAATATAATTTCCAGATTGAAGCCTTCCTAGACCCCAGCTAAGCATAGGTGACCTCTAATTTTTGGAATTAGTGCATTTATGGCCTATACCACTGATTTTACATCTATACATTACTATTTTTAGCTCGTCTTGAATTGTTGACTTTGTACTTATTTTTTATTTTTTTTTTGTATTCTGTATCACAGAACAAGGCCATTGTGTTCCATCGTTCTACCTAATTTATGGTTTTAAGTAAATTAGTCTTCTTTGGAATCCTGCAGGAGCCATCACAGTATTATATAGGAGATGCTTGATAAATATCAACATTAAGCCAATGAATGAATAGATTTATCTGAGAGAAAAAAATACAGTACTCTTAAGTTCAATGAGAGTAAATTTAAATATACATCACGGTATTATTGAAATATATAAAGACTACCCAAATGAGAATAAACACAGCCAATTTATGTAGATTTGCAAGAAAACAGTCACAATTACTTGGCATTTGTCAGACTTGCAGGCCGGAGAGGGAACTGAGGGAAAGAGGGGAGTTCCCCTTTTCTAGAAGTGAAAAAAGGAAGCCTTTAGGAATGGTTTTATTGGAAGTTGTTGGCAAGGGAAATTGGAGGTGGGCTTACTAGAAGGGAAGAGTCCCTTGACTCTTGTTTGAGGACCATATTTAGTTTTCTCTAGTTGGTTCTGTGTTGGAAGTGGAGAGAAATGGCAAAAATTAGGGAAGCTTGCAATTATTGAATACATTTTGACCATGTGGAGGCCAATTGCTACAGAGGTTGTGGTTTGGGTTGCTGGGCTGGTTCCTACAGAGGCTGTGTGTCAAAGATCTATTGTCATGAATGGTTTGGCTATATTTGTCTGTTGATATGTGCAGTCTCTCAGTATAATAGTTTACATGTTTACAAAACCTTGTAGGGCCCCTAGCACTCTACAGACTTCCTTTCATGTGTTCCTAATGATTGTTCTGTGAACCTCACAGTTATTAATACTCAAATGTCATTGAAAAGGGGACTGAGGCTTGGAGAAGCAAACCATCTTGCCCGGTATATCAGATCTAGTAAAAGAAAGTGCTTCTACTTGAACTTACACCATCTGGATTCAGAGTCTAATTTAAGAGGAAATAATTATGGATGTGTATAGAATCAGACAAGGGCTGGTACAAATGAGAAGAATAAAAGCTCAGGGAAATTCCATAAAATTGCTGATAGTTAGAAGGATGGGATCTTAAAAGTCTGGATATCTGGAAAGACAGAACATCATTCAGAGTATAGGTTGAAGATTTTGAGAATCTTTGGAAGTAGGAATGTGAGTGATAGCTAAAGAAGAAATATTTCTAAAAGGGGTGAATAGAGGACAAGGAAGCCACAGGCTTTCCAGTTGATTTCTTTCAAAATGCATGTACCATCTATCATGAGCAATTCTGTACCCTCTGAGTGTTGTAGTCTGATAAGAGGGCAACACTTGTAAAAGAGATATTTCCATACAATTTAAAAGAGCTTGATATAAGAAGTATACTAGAGAGAGTTTTAGGGATATGCAGAGAGAAGGAAGAGAGAACGGAAGGGGCTTACTATTTATCAAAGTGACGTTTACCAAAGCCCACTTAGCAGAAATACCAGTTGCTGAAATAGTGCTTGAAGTAGGAAAAACTGCAAAGAGGTAGTCTGTAGATGATCCTGCTACTAAGATCAGAAATGAAGTTGAGGGGATAGAAAAGCTTGTAAAAAGGAAAGTGCAGGCTTTATGCAGGTCTGGATAGGGCATAAAGAACATGAGCAAGAAAATTGACGATTGGTCACAAACATGAGTCATTTGTCACCTCCTCTATGAAATCTCCCCTGATTGCCCTTTCCCTCTGCACTTCTACAAGATGTAGGCATGTTTTTCCTGGAATTTGACCATGAGTCTTTATTAATGCAGACAAATATTATTACGATGATAACATCATTACCATTGACACTGTATTCATTCTTGCTCTAGTACTCCCACTCATCAAATAACAAACCTATCACATGCCAAAATTTGGTCATTAGTATAATTTATGGAAATAACAGAAGCCAGACAGCTTTTTATGAATGCTAATTCCTCCCTGTCCCAAAGAATTGTTTTTCCTGAACTATAAATACTTGAAAATCCCCATATTATACTTCCTGTGCCACAGCGACAATTGACTTTCCTAGACATTCCCACCCATAGTAGGTTCCCCACACCCCAATTTCAGGGAAGAGCCGGCCTTCCTTGGTAGATGTCAGGATGCTAACAGCCTAAAAGTGGCTGCTCTTAGGTAACTGTGCTACATGTGGCCTGCTTCTGAATTTTAGGCCCTGGGAAGGACAGCAAAATTTCAGCCTTTTGTAAAATGCCATCTCTACAATTCCTACCTATATTCCCTGTCCACAAAATACCAAGTAAAATGGGTACTGGGGGAATTAGTGGCTTCATTTCATCAGTAAAAAGTTAAACCAAAAAGTTAAACCATCAGACCAGAATACTATATAATATCAAATAGAAATATTTCAGCTTCTATTTCAGAGCTTAGTTACCTGAGGGGATATTTTTCAGTGATCCAGGTAAAGGTAGAAAGTCCAACATCCATGTTCTCTAATAGAAGTCTCAGGGCTCTGGAAAGCAAGTTTTGGGGAATGTTTCTATTCAGTTAAGCAGCCAGTATATGACAAGGAACATCATTCAGTTCAACCCTGGTGATGAGTTGTACGGAGAGTGATACATTTGGTGAAGCCACGACCCATCAGGACAAACAGAACGGTATGGCTTCAAGGAATTGGACTATTTAGTGTCAATATGATAATTCTGTTGTGTTTCCTTCAGAGATGTCGCATTACTTACAGCTTTATGAAATGTGAGTGTAATTCACTTTCCTATTGTGTTTATGAATAATAAAATGGAGTATGATCTTTTCCAACCACTACATTCTACCTCCCATGATTAATCACAATCACCTCTTTAGATGACAGGAATCTTTTGTCCTATCCCTATGGCTGCAATGGCTATTAAGAGATCATCTTCTTCCTCCATTGTTTATCTAATTTAATTCTCGTCTGAATCCTGAAGGTGAGGGTAATTATCCACATTTTGCAGAGAGAGCAACAAACTGAGGTAAAGTAAACTACCCCAAGTTTTCCAAGGTCTGTCATGAAGTATAGAGGTCTCTCTTTTAAGCCCTATGTTCACAACCCTATGTCAGGCAATCTCCTACTACACACTTAATAACATCTGGTTCCCATTTTATAAAGAAATATGGTTATTCAGAATTAGGGTGAAGATATTCTTTTAAAAGATTACTCTTTTCTTTAAAATTTTTTTTTAATGTTTTTATTTATTTTTGAAAGAAAGCAAGACAGAGTGCGAGCAGGGGGAGGGACAGAGATAAAGGTAGATACAGAATCCCTAGCAGGCTCCAGGCACTGGGCTATCAGTACAGCCTGATGTGAGGCTCAAACTCACTAACCATGAGATCATGACCTGAGCCGAAGTCAGACACTCAACTGACTAAGCCACCCCGGTGCCCCTACTCTTTGCTTTTTAAACTATGGGAACATTAAATGTAGAATTCTTAGGAAGGAGAACATCTTTTTACTGTCTTTGTAATTCCTTTTCCCTAAGTTCACTGTGGTGTACTACATCTTACAGATATCTTTAAGGCAAAGGAGCTTTGCTTCACCAGCTTTACTTCCTCAGGTGCATTTATTATATGTGTGGTTGAAAACATCAATCAAATCATTGGCATTTATGTTTTTAAGGCATGATTTTGTACAAAGGCTCAAACAAAAAGTTTGTAAAAAAGACTCCCATATGAAAATCTGTGCAGCTTTTAATGTTAAAAGAACAGTACTGGAAAGGATTTGTGTGGTTGAAAACTCAGTTAAATACTTCAGAATTTCTTTTCTAAGGTATAATTATATGGAAGAATTTAAATTTCTAAAATTCTGAAAGTAAGAATGTGTCCTGCATGAAAATATGAAAAGCTTTTAATATTAGGAAGAAAATGCTAAAGGAAAAGCTGTAAATAAACAATAGTTCATTAAACTGGCCTTGTAAAAATAGGGGAAAGTTTCCAGAGCAACAAGAGGCTTCATTTTTTTTAAGCCTAGTATATTGCTCTGCAAGTCTATGAGGCAGCAAGGACATGTTCTTTAGCTTTGTCACCTTTTTTTTAGAGCAAATTGAAAAAAAGGACATTTGAATTAGCTTTTATCTTCTTTATCGATTTGTGGGATCATTAATATAAATTCACATAGAAATTTCTGAGACATCTGATTCTTTTCACTTCTCTATATTCATAGCAGCTGAAATTGTAAGTATGTTACCTTGTAGGGACAGAACTTCAACACTGATGAAATGCATTTACCAGTTGTAAACCCTACTCAATTGAAAATAGACTATGAAAATGGACTATGTCAGATTAGGGTCAAATAAGTTAAACTATTGATAGAAAGACTATTGCAGATAGGAGATGATTAAATCTGTAGTTTGGAGAGGACAGTTATTCATTTCATACAACTATAATACATGGCAGAATACATAGTGTGCCTTCCCTCAATAAACTGATTTGAAATGAACAAAAGGACATCTCACACATAGGATAGGTTGTGTGGAAGAGGTAACAATAGAGAAGTGACTTGAATGATAAGTAGGAATCAGTAAGGAGGGATGATGCTTTGTTAATGTTGCATTGAATGTTGCATTTAAGTTCTGGGAAGAGGAATCAGATCATACTATATCAGTGAATCACTTCTGTGAAGGAATACAGTAATCGAGTACAAAGACCAATCTGGCATATGGCTAAGTCAGACCAGTGAAAACAGCAGGCAGGAAAACCTGTTCTCTTGGTAGAGAAATTAACCATTAGTTCAAGTGAAAGGAAATAAGGCCTAGAACGTAGGTGGAGATAGTGGAAATGAAACGGGAAAGGCTGCAGCAAGAATGTTGTAGAAAGTCCCATGATGGCAGGAAGCATGACTGGTCACCTCTGTAGCTCAGAACCTAGTTTAGTGCCTGGAACTTAGTATAGACTGATTATTTATTGGCAGAATGGATAACTAAATGAATGAATAAATGAAAGCTAGTGTTTATAGGATCTCATATCTAATTAAGTGAATGTAACTAAATGACTGTATAAATATGACATTGACAGAAATATTTACTTAGGAACAAGAGCCAATTCCAGGGGAACAGGATGCATTCATTTAGAACAAGTTAGGTTAAAAAAAAACAACAACAGGATATCCAGGTAGAGATATCTAACAGTTGAAAATATAAGTTGGTCACTAAGCAAAGAATATGTTTGTTGAAATAAATGAGTGAGCCAACTTTCAAGAAGTGCTTTTTATTATTTAGATATATGAGATTCTGTTTTTTCCTTATTTTAATTAGTTACAAAACAAATTTCCCACTTTATTTTTTCAATTCGTTCCACTCTCATTCTGTTCTAGTTATCTATTGCTTCATAGCAAACCAACTCAAAAGTTAGTGGCTTAAAATATCAATTTATTATTATTATCTCTCATAGTTTTTTGGGGGTTGACTGGACTCAGCTAGATGCTTAGACACTCTCATGCAATTGTGTTTAAATTATGGGGTTGGAATTATAGAAATATTTCTCTATTCATGTATCTGGTGCTTGGGCTGAGATGGTTGGAGAAGCTGTAGGCTGGTTGGCCATCTATCTCTCCAAGAAGCCTCTCCACATGACTAGCATGGCAGCCTCAGAGTCATGAGTCATGACTCAGAAGTCAAAATTCTTACATAGTGGTTGGCTTTCCCTGGAATGAACATTCTCAGAGAATGACAAAAAAATTTGCATGGCTTCTTACGACCTATATAAGAAATTGTGCAGTATCACTGTCTCCATATTCTAGATTCAAGAAGAGGGGAAAACATTAAGTGCATGGTTCATTGGTAGATCATCTTTAGAGATGAGTTACCATATTTATTTCACCAATTCTTTTGCGTGTGTTTGTTTTGTTTTTTAGTTGGGGGAGGTTCAAGGATTATAAAGCAAACATCTATTTCTATAAGTGCCAATAGATCAAGAAACAACACAGTAGATTTAATAGATGGATAAATGACTAACACAGTAGAAACTGCCTCCATCTCCATCCCTACCTTCTGTGTACCCCACCTAATTACAATGACCTTCCTCCTACCACAGTTAACCACTATCCTGATTTTAATGATAATCATTACTTCTATCTTTCTTTTTAGAGAGTCACCATCTATGTATCCCAAGGCAATAGAGTTTAACTTTGCTTGTTTTTGAACTTTATATATACATTATACCCAAGCATTATTTTGAGACTTGCTCAACATTATGTTTGTAATCACAAACGTTATTACATGTGGGCATTGTTTATTTACATTGCTATATTAATACCATTGCATGAATACATTAAGAATTATGAAATATATTCTTATTCTATTTTAGCTTGACATTGGGTTGTTTCAACTTTAGGGCTATCACACATAATGCTGCCATAAATACTCATGCACATGACTTTTTCCTTTTTTGCTTTGTTTTCTATGTTTCTTTTTAATCATTTTTTAATTTCAGTGTAGTTGATACACAGTGTTACATTAGTGTCAGGTGTACAACATAGTGATTGGACAAGTTTAAACATTCTGCTATGCTCACCACAAATGTAGCTACCATCTGTCACCATACAATGCTATTATAACATCATTGACTATATTACTTATGCTGTACCTTTTATTCCTGTGACTTATTCACTTCATAACTCCCCTTCTCACTCCCCTTCACCTATTTTGCTCATCACTCCCACCCCTCTTCCCTCTTGCAAACATCAGTTTGTTCTTGTACTTAAATGTCTGATTCTTCTCTTAGTTTGTTTATTTATTTTTTTGTTTTTTAGATTCCACATGAGTGAAATCATATGTTTATTTGTCTTTCTCAATTTGACCTATTTCACTTATTATCCTCATATTACCTTCTAGGTCTATCCATGTTTTTGCAAATGGTACAATCTGATCCTTTTCTATGGCTGCATAATATTCCTGTGTGTGTGTGTGTGTGTGTGTGTGTGTGTGTGTACACACATCACATCTTCCTTGTCTATTTGTCTATCCATGGACTCAGGTTGCTTACATATCTTGGCTATTATAAATAATTCTGCAATAAACCTTGGGGTGTGTATATTTTTTCCAAATTAGTGTTTTTGGTATCTATACCCAATTGTGGAATTATTGGATAATATGATATTTCATTTTTAATTTTTTGAGGAAACTCATTACTGTTTTTCACAGTGGGATGTTATCAGTTTACATTCCTATCAGCGGTGCATGAAATTTCTTCTTTTTCCACATCCTTGCCAACACTTGTTATTTTTTATCTTTTTGATTTTAGCTATTCTGACAGGTATAAGGTGATATCTCACTGTAGTTGTTTTTTTTAATTTATGTTTTAAATTTACATCCAAGTTAGTTAGCATAGAGTGCAACAGTGATTTCAGGAGTAGATTCCTTAACATCCTTTACCCATTTAGCCCAACTCCCCTCCCACAACCCCTCCAGTAACCCTCTGTTTGTTCTCCATACTTAAGAGTCTCTTATGTTTTGTCCCCCTCCCTGTTTTTATATTATTTTTGCTTCCCTTCCCTTATGTTCATCTGTTCTGTGTCTTAAAGTCCTCATATGAGTGAAGTAATATGAAATTTGTCTTTCTCTGACTGATTAATTTCACTTAGCATAATACCTTCCAGTTCCATCCACATAGTTGCAAATGGTAAGATTTCATTCTATTTGATTGCCCAGTAATACTCCATTGTGTGTGTGTGTGTGTGTATACCACATCTTCTTTATCCATTCATCCATCGATGGACATTTGGGCTCTTTCCATACTTTGGCTATTGTTGATAGTGCTACTATAAATATTGGGGTGCATGTCCCCTTTGAAACAGTCCACCTGTATCCCTTGGATAAATACCTAGTAGTGCAATTTCTCAGTCGTAGGGTAGTTCTATTTTTAATTTTTTGAGGAACCACCATACTGTTTTCCATAGTGTTGCACCAGTTTGCATTCCCATCAGCAGTTCAAAAGATATCCTCTTTCTCTGTATCCTCGCCAACGTCTGTTGTTGTCTGAGTTGTTAATGTTAGCCACTCTGACAAGTGTGAGGTGCTATCTCATTCTGGTTTTGATTTGTATTTCCCTGATGATGAGTGATGTTGAGCATTTATTTTAGGTGTCAGTTGGCCATCTGGATGTCTTCTTTGGAGAAGTGCCTATTCATGTCTTTTGCTCATTTCTTCACTGGATTATTTGTTTTTGGGGTGTTGAGTTTGATAAGTTCTTTGTAGATTTTGGATACTAACCCTTTATCTGATATGTGGTTTGCAAATATCTTCTCCCATTCTATTGGTTGCCTTTTAGTTTTGCTGATTTTTTTCCTTCGCTGTGTAGAAGCTTTTATTTTGATGAGGTCCCAATAGTTCATTTTTGCTTTTGTTTCTCTTGCGTCTGGAGATATGTTGAGGAAGAAGTTGCTGTGGCCAAGGTCAAAGAGGTTTTTGCCTGCTTTCTCCTTGAGGATTTTGGTGGCTCCCTGTCTTACGTTTAGATCTTTCATCCGTTTTGAGTTTATTTTTGTTTATGGTGTAAGAAAGTGGTCCAGGTTCATTTTTCCGCATATCGCTGTCCAGTTTTCCCAGCACCACTTGCTGAAGAGACTGTCTCTCTTCTATTGGATATTCTTTCCTGCTTTATCAAAGATTAGTTGGCCATACATTTGTGGGTCCATTTCTGGGTTCTCTATTCTGTTCCGTTGATCTGAGTGTCTGTTTTTGTCATGCACATGACTTCTTATGCACATCACTTCTTATGCACCTTTACAACCATTGTCCTTTATAGTTAGAAGTATATTTAGAAGTGGAATTGATGGGACATCAGGAATAAACATCTTCAACTTAGCTAGATAATTTAAACTTTCAAAGTGGCTAAACACTAATCCTCCCATCTACATGTGAATTCTCTTGCACCACATCCTACCAATACTTGGTATATTTAATGTTTTAATTTTTAATAATCTGGTGAATGTGTAGTGCTCTTTCAAAATCATTCTAATTTGAATTTACCTTATTATTATTGAGGTGCAGTAATTTCTTGTTTATTGACCATTAGAATTTCCTTTCTTTGAAGTACCTGTTCAGGCCTTTTCCTATTTTCCAATGAATTGCCTCTTTTTATTTTACTGATTTGTAGAAATTTTAATATTTCACAGATATTTCTATTTTGTGGTTTATCTTTTCATTATCTGTTTCATGGTGCATAATTTTTATTTATTTATTTATTTATTTATTTATTTATTTTAAATGTTTATTTATTTATTTTGAGAGAGCAAGTGCAGGAGGGGCAGAGAGAGAAGGAGACAGAGATTTCTGAGCAGGCTCTGCCCTGTCAATGCAGAGCCCAATGTGGGGCTTAAACCCACTAACTGTGACATCATGACCTGAGCCAAAACCCAGAGTGGGATGCTTAAGGAACTGAGCCACCCAGGACCCCTGCATAGTGCTTAATTTAAATGGACTCACATTTATAAACATTGTCATTTATCCATCTATTAAAATGGCATGATTTTTGTTCCTATGAAGTAGCTCAGTCAAAATGGGAATGCAAAAATATTTTTTAAAGGCATTAATACACTGTGCCTGTTTAAAAACAAGTCAGATAAAAGTACCATAATGAATGGGGAGTTTACAAGAGAGAAAGACAGGGCAGCAAAAAAAGAGAAGAGGATCAGGGACTGCAAAGGAAAAAAAAATCATAGCGAAGGAGTAGTCTGAGAGGTTAGAACAATCCTAGCTATATTAGACCAGAAAGGAGGAAAGGGAGCATTGCAAGAGTAAGGGATGTTGTTAATTTTACTAAGTGCTGCTGAGAGTCCAGAGATCATGAAACCTCAACTGCCCATCTCTTTCCTTTCCAAATTCCTATTTTGTAGCAAGATGGTTCTTCCTAGACTGTCAGATTTTATATAAGTATCAGGTGGCCAGTCCTTTCCTCTAGCTGTGCCCTGGCTCCCTTTGCCTATCTTCTTTGCTCACTGTGCCACTCATATTGCTGTGAGAATCTCAAGATTTTTATATGAAGTGAGCCAGTCACTCTTTATAGATGGGGACATGGGGACCCAAGCTACATACATCAATCAGAGTCACCAAGGTAGCCAAAATTGGGCATTAGGTAATTTTTTACTGATGGTTTTCATGCAAGATGCCCATGTTCAGTGTTCCTGCTCCAGTCATAACCAGGGCTCAGATGTCAGTTTCTACCATTCAGTTATTTATACTCTAGGGACATAAAAGAGAGCTCAAAAGGCAAACAACCCCAAGATTACACTGTGATATCATTAGAGTGCCACTACGTTGCACAGTAGAATGAGAAGAGACTTTAGAATTGAACTTCACTGTATCTCTAGGTAACAGTTTCTTTAGTTGGGGATAATATGGTCCTACCACCAAACTACTCAATTTTGGAAATAACCAAAACTTGATACAGAGTTTAAACTTCCTTAAAATAATGCTATTAGAGGAGAGATGAATAAACATCACATATTATGTTGGGTTTTCTGAATGGTAGTGGGAAAGATACCTTCCATAACTAATGGCACATTATTTGTTCTTCACTATAACTTTGAATAATAAAGTGATTTTTCATGGATTTTTTTATTTAGTTATAGATAGATAAATATCCATTTATTTAACCTAAAGAAGGCTGACAAGGTAACAATGTCCTTAATAAAATATGTTTAGTGATCAAGTTTAAAAAAAACTTTTAATGGAGTTAAAATCTGCAATTTTATTTAAAGAAACTCTAAATGTTTTTCAAGCTATTACCTAACAATACTATAATCTCTGTGTGAAAAGTATAAGTGTCCATTATGGTACTGAAGAATAATATAGTTCTTTATCACTTTTTTACTTCTGTGCCTTCCCTCAAATAGCAGGCTGTCAAAGAACCTTTCTGATGTAATTGCAATTGTGATAATGGTACCTCCTACCACCTGTTAGTTTTAGGTTTCTTATCTGCTATGTGTTCTGAAAACACATAGAAAAGCTTCTTTGGAATTTCATAGTAAAAAACAATCTAGACAGTTCTGAAGGAGCAGGAACATAATGGCAAAAAAATAAAAGTTAATATTTTCACATTCTAATTTTGCGCCACTGTTTGAAAATATACCTGTCTTATATTATTTGATTCTTATCTCAATTCTATAAGATAGTTACTATTATTATCCTTAATTATAAGGCTAAACTAAATTAGGCTCTGATAGGTCATTCTCCAATAAGTGAGAATCCTGGGCGGAATCTTTTTATCTTTTTGAATTCCCTCTCAAACAAATAAAACGTCCATGTACAATACCTACTACAAAGCAGAGTAACAACAAATTTTCATGAATCTCAAAATACGTGTGGGAAGGGACCAAATTCTAATAGTAACTGGGTTCACATAATGCCAGTGACTATGTGTTGGTGCAGGGAAAAAAAAAAAACATGGCCCCCAAATAAAAACCAGAAAGTTAGATTGGATAATCCATGAATAGGAGTTGAAATCAGGAGGAGACTTTGTAGGCTCCAATAAGAATGAGATGAGGAGAAAAGGACTGCAGAAAGTCCTAATGATATTGGTAGGTCTGGATCCTATGAACCTGCCAAACTAACCAACTGGAGCTCCTTCCAGTTCACAGTCCTATAGTGAAAAGAAATTAATGGGACAAGAATTCAAATTGAGTTTGTTAGCTTGATTTATATCTCTAAAATAATTTGGCATAAAGTCTATGAGCTCGCATTTGGATTATTGCCCTGGACCTTGCAAATACTGAATATAAGGGATGTGGCTGCTCTCTACGTTTAAGTCACAGGGGGCCACAAAGTGGCTTCAGGGAATTGCAGTACAGCTATTCCTCCAAACAATCAGGCATGTGGAGCCCGGACTGTCCTAGAAAATCCATTCTATTTAGCTAATCTAAGTTTGAGAACATGGACTAATATCAATTTTCCTACCCATGTAAGTATAGGTCATATTTTAGTGGCTGTTTTCTTGTTTTATTTTTCAAACAGTAGAAAAAAGAAACACATTTAAGAGAAATTCATAGCTTGGCTTCTCATATTTCTCAAAAGTCTTTAAAGATTCTGAGAGAAAATTGTGATACAATGATATTTGTCAGAAAGTGAAGAATTTTCTTTGTGTAATTTCCCATCAAGTGGACCTCAAACCATGGGAAATGTGATTCCTGGCCATATTCTTTTCTTTTTGTAACTACACAGTGTTGCATTTTTAATAATCTTATTTATAACTCAAATTCATTTTCAAGGCATTGTTGTGGTGGATTTTTTTTCACTTTTCCACAGAGGATTTTTTATTTAGTAAGGTGAAAAGAGGGCATTTTAGCATAGATTTTAAAAAATGTCATCGCAATTTTAATAAAAAATGTATGACAAAAAATTGTAAATCATCTAGTGAGTAAGTGCCCAGTCTAGGACCAGGTGTTCATTAACTCCTAAGCTCTTAGCTGAGCCTCCCAATATATGCGATTCTAACACAGGACAGCTTTTCTCACACAACCAGATTCAAAGATTTGTTCTAGAGGACAGTACTTTATGGCTTAAAGGAACAGAAATGAATTTTCTCACAGTTCTTGAGACCAGAAGTCTGAAGTCAAGGTATTGTCAGGCTGCAATCCCTCAGGGTGAATCTTACATTGGCTTTTCCAGTTTGGGATGTCCCAAGCATCCTTGACTTATGGCAGGATACCTCCAATTTCTGTCTGTCTTCACATGGTCTTTTTTGTGTATGTTTTTATATCCTCTCCTCTTTTATAAGGTTACCTGCTACTGAATTTAAGGGCCATCCTAATACAGAATCAACTTAACTTCAAGATCCTTAATTTCATTATATCTGCAAGACCTTTTTCCAAATAAAGTCATATTTGCAAATTTCAGGTAGACTTATCTTTTTGAAACCCATGATTCAATTCACTATGGAGACTGATCTATAGATAAGTAGGGGAGGTCTTTTCATATACTTGAAAATCCATCTATCATATCTTGAAAATAGATTTACTGTCTATCAGTATCATATAGAAGATTATACTGTATTATTTCAAAATAATAATTAACTTATCAACCTGTGGTAATTATTTAAAGGAGATATTTACACCTTGAGTTGATTCCCAGTCATAGTAAAACCCAAAACATTTTTATAAGCATGAAAAAAATTTTGTTTTTAAGAAAATTCAGGGATGCCTGGGTGGCTCAGTTGGTTAAGCGTCCGGCTTCAGCTCAGGTCATGATCTCATGGTTCTTGGGTTTGAGCCCCACATCGGGCTCTGTGCTGACCGCTAGCTCAGAGCCTGGAGCCTGCTTCGGATTCTGTGTCTCCCTCTCTCTCTGACCCTCCCCTGCTCACGCTGTCTCTCTCTGTCTCTCAAAATAAATAAAAAACATTTAAAAAATTAAAAAAAAAAAGAAAATTCATACTTCATTATGAAGCTTCTCAGAATTGTGCCTTACACATTAAATTCAGTTTCTTGTCCTGGGATGTTAAAAGAATAATCTTGAACCCTAGAAATAAAAGCCAAGTCAGAAAATGATGGAGGCATTTTTACAAAATAATTTAGTTTAATGCTTTCATATCGGGCCATAACTTTATTGTTATTATTCTAGTTGTTTGTTTTTACATTGTTCCCTCTTGGGTTCAATCAATTGTGAATCAGTGACCAGTGAATATGAAATACAACCAGAGAATTCTAAAACAACTGGAATTTTTCTATAATATAAAGAGAATTGAAGGGAAAATATTCTCTTCAATTAAATGTTTCTTTTTTATATTTCTCACATAGGAAATCTAAACAAATATTGTCAACTTATGAATAAAAGGAAAGCATTTTATTCCTAGTGTGATGAGGCATAAACAAATTTTAAATGAGAGTCATATAAAGGAGAAAATCATTGCATGTATTATTTTTGTCTTTCAGAGTGTATGGAGTTTTCAGGTAGTAGTGAGAGGCAGAGGGAGAGGTATAGAAGTAGCGAAAGAGCCAGAGAGAGAAAGAAAGTGCTTTCTATCACATACAGCAATGTTTGCTTGCTGCTTGTCTTATAATCTGGTAGGAAATACTTGTGTTTACTCCTACCCAAGGAAAGGAATTAGCTAAAAAAGAGAAAGGCAGTAACGACTACAGTACAGAATTGGTGAGCCTAATTTATTTGTGAGTCTTACTACATTTCTTTCTATTTCTGTTTCTTCACCAGCAATATAAATTCTATGTAATCAAAATCTTATCCTACCTCATAAAATATTTTGTATGTAAACTCTGGGAATTAATATCTGGGAAAGAGAATATTGGAAACCCTCTGCTCTTTCTCAGGGCTAGTTCTTAAAATGTCCAGTAATCTAGTTCAACAAAAGTATTGATGCTTAACAAACATTTTATGTGTCCTCCTACATTTTCCAGTCACCTTGCAGTAAGAAGGGACCTTGTGACTAGTTCTGGGCAATGAAATGTGAGCTGAAGCAGTATATGTCATTTCCTATTTAAGGTAAGGGAAAACACCTCATGATTCTCCACCTCTGCTCTTATCTCTTCAGGGTAAGAATAAAGGTCACATGTTGTTAATGGTGGAACTACAAGTTTGAAACAGCCTGTTATCTCTAAGCCATCACACAGAGTTCAGCACCTTACAGAGTTCCAAAACCTCTAGTAAGTAGCCTTTATATGAGTGAACAATAAGCTTTATATTTTAAGACATTGAGATTTGAGAATGGAATATCAACACAATATAAACCTATCCCAATATGTCTAATATATCCAAGTTATTTGAGATTAGCTAATCTCTTAATAGAAGTGAAATAAAATTAAATGCCACAAAGTAGGCAGAATCTGCTTTTTAAAGACTACACTCTTTTTGAAACTTTTGTTACTGTTGAAAGAAAAACTTGTCTTGAGGTTCTGGACATGGATACATTAGTAATCATTATTTTAAATTTTACTAACAGAAATGTCTGTGACTACAAATTCCTCTTATATTTTTCTTGACCCTCATTAACTTAATCAGTTTTTTTCCACAAAATTAAAGTTGAATGGGAAAACCTGGAAACCATAAATTTCTTTATCAACTATTTTTTTCAGATATTTATAAATGATATATAGTAAACTCCATTATCTAGCATGACTCAATGGGAGTTTGGGCAAAACTAAAATTTAAACACAGGTTTAAATTTAATGAAACCTAATAAGGTAGATTTGGAAAAATCACCAAAGCCTTGACCTACCCATCTAAATCATTCTCCTTTTTATGGAATTACATGACAATCATAGATTATGGCTATTGTTCTTAAGCCTTGTGGGCCACCTAAGTCAGCCTTTTCTTTAATATATTTTTATATCTGCATTGAAACATCATCTCTTAGTCATCTTGAGAAGAAAGGGACATATGACCCATCTATCCAGCTCTAATCAGGGGAGATTACTAGTATATAATAGTAATAAAACTACTATAAAATACGACCTGCAACCCAAAGAGTCCTTGGGCATCAGACTGCATAAGATTCAAGGCTATTATAATTACTTGTTGTACAGGTTCTCTGAGTAAATATTGATAACCTCCACTGATTAAAAATAGGTAGGGGGAAGCTATATGTATTTTTCCTGTCAGGATCACTAACAGGTGATATGGTTCAATGAATATATAATTAAGAATAACTTCTCCTTAGCAGGAAGAAACACAGCCTGTTTGATATAGGTAATAGAAATCCCTCACTCCTATACACCCATGTAATATTATTAAAATAAATTATCATATTACAATTTAACACTAATAAGAAGATGCCAATTTTAAAGGACATTTCCTGCTGCTTAATGTGGCATTATGAATTTAAATCAGGGTTAAGTGGGAGAGGAAGGAGATTCTTTGCTTCTAGAATACTTCTAGGGCCCCTTGATATTTTTTTTCCTACTGGTGAAATATTATAAGAACTGGAACAATATAGATTTGTACTATAATCCCACATAATCCCAGCAGGTAACATCTGTTGCAGGATTTTCTTTCTGTATAACTATCAGGAAACAGTAATTATCTTGAGCCATTTACACTAAGGCATAAATTAAACAACAACAACAAAAGTCAACAGCTAACTATATTTATCTGCACACTTCCATGCTTTCAAATTGGACAAACAAGTGTCATTCTAAAGTGTTTTATTCTTTTAAATGAGGATTGAATGGGAGCATTGGGAGACAGAAGGTCTTTATTCCAACAACCAAAAAATGTTATTTCTGAAAGATAAGAGAAAATGCATTAGTAAATCCATGATGTATGCTCTAAAATTCCCTTAGAACTACACTCGAAGGCCAGGTGGATGACTGACCTACCATTGACTATATCTATGGATTTACCTCTTTTGCAGGATAATTAAGGCAATATGGTACTAAAATGAGTAATTAGATGTTAATTAAACTCTTGGGCTAATAATTAGTAGGCAATAGTGGGGGCATGCTTTTCATTATAAACTGGCAGCTGCACATTCATTTATTTTTGTTGTCTAGTGCTCTTTACACAGACGGTAAATAACCTGGGGAAATTAGTAACCATTTTGATTTTGTCTAAATAAATTCAGCAAGTTAGTTTTATTGTTTAATTTCAGTTGAGTTTCAGACTACAGAGGGTGAATTTAAAGACCAAGGTGAGAAAATTTTCATTCAGAATATTTAACAAAAGTATAAATCCAATAAACTTTACCTTACTGCTATCCCATTTCTAATTTATTCCTACCTGCCCCCACCCCCACCCTATATACAAACTACTAAAAGCACCAATTTATTATAAACTGACCTTCCCTTTCCCCAAAGCTTTTATTCCTTGAAAAGTGAAAAATGATCAGAAATCACAAAGAAACTAGCAAAACTCCACAAATAGCATCATATGTTTTGCAGCATGACCTAGTCCTGTTGTTAAAAAGGAGATTCTTGGTAGATACAAGTCTAAAAGAGAGAGAGAGACAGAAAGAAAATCCTAATGGGTTCTCCCACAAGAACAGAAGATTTCACTCCCTTTTAACAGGCTCTTTATGAATACTCTTTGAAGGGAAAATCATAGTACTTTTAATAAAAGTCCTTTCTTTTGGTCTCCTTCCCAAACTGCATTTCTTTTCCTATACTTTATGGATCACAGTTTATTAAAAGGATTCAATCTACAAAGGAGAAGAGAATTACTACTTCCTGAGGGTGTCAGGAATGTTATAGTCTCGTCTTTCCTCTATTTTAACTTGATTTTACATTTCAAGTTGAGTCTACTTGATTCAAAAATAGATAGATATTCCTATATTCTAAAGACACACATAGAATAGAATAGAATTATGGGTAGAATACATTTGAAATGCTCAAAGCATTATATATATATATACAGATATGTACATATATATGTATCTGTACAGATGGATAGTTATTAATAATTACCTAGTAAAAAATTAGTAATTAACAAATTTGAAAAATGTGATAAAATATAAATATTAATATAATAAAACAGTAAGAGCTAACATTTTCTGAACTGATATGTATAAGCCAACTAAAATTTTATGCTTTACAAGCATAGTCTCATTTAAATGTCAAAACAGTGCAATTAATGGATACTTTTATTATCTCAGTCTTACAAGTTAGGAAATTTAGGTACGACAAGGTTAATTAATTATGTAAAATAGGGTTTAGTAAATACTTATCTACAATTATAAATGCAACTAAATAAAATATTTAACATAGGTAAGTATGTTAATATATAATACATAGAAATGTAAAATATCAATAATAAATATACACATGTAACGATGTATATATTTAATAAATATATATTATATTATATATAGTAAATATAGTAAATAACAAAAATATACATGTAATAAATGTATACATATAATTAATATATATAAATATTACATTAAATATATAGTACAGACATATATGCACAGTTGACCCTTGAACAGCATGGAGGTGAGGGGTGCCAAGCTCCTGTGTAGTCAAAAATCTTCATACAACTTTTGATGCCTCAAAAACTTAACTAATAGCATACTGTTGACCAGAAGCCTTACAAATAAACTAAATAGTTGATTAACCCATATTTTATATGTTATATGTATTATATCTTATATTCTTATAATAAAGCAGCCTAGAAAAAAGAAAATGTTATTAAGAAAATAAGAAAGAAAAAAAAACATTTACAGTATGTAAATGTAATGCAATTACATTGCATTTACTTTAAAAATCTTGGAATAAGTGGACCCATACAATTCTAACCCATATTATTCAAGGGTCTACTGTTTATATTTTAAAAAATCTCTGATTGGTGATAGTTAATTCAATCAATCACAAATAAGTATTTATTAAAATCTGTACTACATAGTTAATTAACCTTGCCATGCTTTACACAAGTACAGAATATTCAAATATATAGATACTGAGGAAAGGGAGAGAAAATTCTCATATCTATGAGTTTTGCTTTTGTACACATCTTGAGAGTGTGACTTTGTTTGCTACTTTTTGGTCTGAACTAATTTTTTTCAAGGATGTTTTTATACTACACAGGAATAGTGTCTTTCTCTGGAATAAAGATAGGCTTGCTTACAGTCTTGGAAGATAATAGTATTACCCTCCAGAGCAGAGATCTGGCATGCGATCCATTATAAAGGATTCAGATTCTCTAAGCTCAGGATCCCTCTCCTGTAAGGCAGTCCTTTGTGTGTGCCAGTGTTACTTGGTCTTCCTTTTATCTTTGTGGAAATTAGGTTTTTCAAATTGAAGTGGAAGTTAGTATTTTTAAGAAATATAATGGGCCCACAATATTGAATGGTTTCATCATAGATTTTCAACGTTTTTATACATTATGAAGTTATCCCATGGTAAGTATTGTCACAATACAAAGTTATATTATTGACTATATACACTATGTTGTACATTATATCCCCATGATTTATTTTGTTTTTTTTTTTTTAAGTTATTTATTTAATTTGAGAGAGAACACAGCATGGGCAGGGCAGAGAGAGAGAATCCCAAGCAGGCTCCTCACTGTCAGCACAGAGCCTGATGCAGGGCTTGACCCACAAGCTGTGGGATCATGACCTGCACCGAAATCAAGAGTTGGACACTTAACCAACTGAGCCACCCAGGCACCCCCCCACCATGACTTATTTATAATGGGAATTTTGGACTTCTTAATCCCTTTCATGTATTTTGCCCATGCCCCATCCCTCCTCACTTTGGTAACAAACAATTTGTTTTGTGTATCTATGAATATGGTTCTGTTTTGTTTTATTTATTCATTTGTTTTGTTTTTTAGATACCACATATAAATGAAATCATACGGTATTGGTCTTTCTCTGTGTGACTTATTTCACTCAGTATAATACCTTCTAGATCTGTCCATGTCATACCAAATGATAAGATTTCATTCTTTTTTTTATAACTGAGGAATATTCTGCTGTGTGTGTGTGCGTGTGTATGTGTGTGTAAAATCTACTTTATCCATTCATCTATGGATAAACACTAAGGTTGCTTCCATCTCTTGGCTATTGCAAATATGCTACAATAAACATAGAGATGCATGTATCTCTCTAGATTGGTGTTTTCACTTTCTTCAGATAAATTCTCAGAAGTCAAATTGCTGGATCCTATGGTAATTCTATTTTTAATTTTTTTCAGGAACTTTCACACTATTTACTTTTCTTCACAATTTACTTTTCCACTGACAGTGTAGGAGGGTTTCTTTTTCTCCACATCCTGGTCAACACTTGTTATTTCTTATCTCTTTTACAATAGCTAATCAGACAGGGATAAAGTGATATCTATTTTTTTAATTTTTAATGGTTATTTTTTAGAGAGAGAGAGAGAGAGAGAGAGAGAGAGAGAGAGAGACAGAGCATGAGTAGGGGAGGGGCAGAGAGAGAAGGAGACACAATTCAAAGCAGGCTCCAGGCTCTGAGCTGTCAGCACAGAGCCCGACATGGGGCCCTAACCCACGAACTGTGAGATCATGACCTGAGCCAAAGCCAGACACTTAACTGACTGAGCCACTCAGGCGCCCCTAAGGTGATATCTTAATTGTGGTTTTAATATTGCATTTCCCTGTTGATTAGTAATGTTGAGCATCTTCTCATGCGTCTGTCCTCAATCTGTATGTCTTCTTGGGAAAAATGTCTACTCAGTTCCTCTGCCCTCTTTTTAATTAGGTTATCTGATTTTTTAATATTAATTTGTAGAAGTTCTTCACCTAGTTTGGATATTAGCGCCATGTTGTATGGATGGCATGCAGATCCTATTCGGTAGGTTGCCTTTCTATTTTGTTGATGGTTTTGTTCTCTGTGCATAGCTGTTTAGTTTGATGTTAGTAAAACCATTTGCTTATTTTTGCTTTTTTTTTTTTTTGCCCTTGCTTGAGGAGACTAGTTCAAAACAATACTGCAAGCCTAATGTCAGAGAGCTTACTGCTTATGGTTTCTTTTAGAAATTAAATGTTACATTCACGTCTTTTTAATTTTTTTTTTTTTTGGAATAAAAAATAATTTATTTTTTTTTATTTTTATTTATTTATTTTGGAAAAGAGAAGTAGAGAGACAGCAAACATGCACAAGTAGGGTAGGGGCAGAGAGACAGGGAGAGAGAGAATCCCAGGTAGGCTCTTCACTGTCAGCACAGAGTCCAATGTGGGGCTAGAACTCACAAACTGTGATATCATGACCTGAGCCAAAACCAAGAGTCAGACACTTAACTGACTGAGCCACCCAGGCATCCCTGCATTCAAGTCTTTAATCTATTTTGAATGTATTATTATGTATGGTATAAAATAGTAGCCCAGTTTTATTCCTTTTCATATAGCTATCCAGTTTTCCTAATACCATTTATTGAAGAGACTGTCTTTTGCCCATTGTATAGCCTTGCCTCCTTTGTCATATATTAACTAACCATATATCCATGGGTTAATTTCTGGGCTCTCTATTCTATTCTATTCATCTATATGTCTGCTTATGTGCAAGTACCATGCTGTTTTGATTATTATATCTTTGTAACGGTTTAAAATCTGGAGCATGATACCTCTAGCTTGTTCTTCTTTCTCAAGATTGCTTTGGCTATTTGGGGTCTTTTGTGATTTCATACAAATTTTATGATTATTCTAGTTCTGTGAAAAATGACATTGGTAATTAAGTGGGTATGGCATTGAATCTGTAGATTGCTGTAGTTAGTATGGACATTTTAACAATATTAATTATTCCAGTCCATAGGCACAGAATATCTCTTAATTTATTTGTGTCTTCAATTTCTCTTCAATGTTTAATAGTTTTCGGAGTACAGGCTTTCACCTCCTTGGTCAAATTTATTTGCAATTGTAAATGGGATTTTTTTAAAAATTTCTCTCTGATAGCTTGTTATTAGTGTATAGAGACACAGCTTATTTCTGCATGTTAATTTTGTATCCTGCAACTCTACTGAATTCATTTATTAGTTCTAATAGTTTTTTGGTGGAGCCTTTAAGATTTTCTATATATAGTACCATGTCATCAGCAAAGAGTAATAGTTTTACTTCTTCCTTTCCAATTGGAATGACTTTTAGTTCTTTTTCCTTCCTAATTGCTATGGCTAGGACTTCCAGTACCATGTTGAACAAAAATGGCAAGCATGGGCAGTCCAGTCTTGTTTCTGATTTTAGAGGAAAAGTGTTCAGCTCTTCACCATTGAGTATGATGTTAGCTGTGGGTTTGTCATATAGGGCCTTTATTATGTTGAGGTACATTCCCTCTATACTTAGTTGAGAGTTTTTAACATAAATGAATATTGAATTTTATCTAATGCTTTTTCTGCATCTCTTGAAATCATATGATGTTTATCCTTTGTTTTGTTAATGTGGTGTATCATATTGATTCATTTGCAGATGTTGAATTATCCTTGCATTCCTGGAATAAATCCTACTTGATCATGTGGTATGATTCTTTTCATGTATTGTTGAATTTGGTTTGCTAATATTTTGTTGAGGTTTTTGCATCTATGTTCATCAGGGATATTGGCCTGTAACTTTCATTTCCTTCCTCCCTTCCTCTCTCCCTCCCTCTCTCCTTTCTTTCTTTCTTTCTTTCTTCCTTTCTTCCTTCCTTCCTTCCTTCCTTTCTTTCTTTCTTTCTTTCTTTCTTTCTTTCTCTTTCTTTCTTTCATCATGTGTATGCATGGATTCAGAATCAGGGCAATGCTGGCCTCATAAAATGAGTTTGGAAGTTTTCCTTTTTCTTCATTTTTTTTGGAATAATTTGAGAAGGATAGGAACTTTAAATATTTTGTAGATTCACTTGTGAACACATCTGGTTGTGGACTTTGTTTTCTGAGAAGTTTTTCTTAAATTACTGCTTCAGTTTCATTACTTGTAATAGGTGTAGTGAGATTTTCTATTTCTTTGTGATTCAGTCTGGGAAGCTTGTATGCTTTTAAGAATTTATTCATTCTAAGTTGTCCAATAGGTTTGTGTATTACTGTTCCTATGATCCTTCATATTTCTGTGGTGCCAAATGTAGCTTGTCCTCTTTTATTTCTGATTTTTTTTGAGTCTTCTCTCCTTTTTTCTTGATGTATCTGGATAGAACTTTGTCAATTTTACTTACCTTTTCAAAGAGCCAGGATTTAGTTTCATTGATCTTTTGTATTTTTAAAAAATCTATATTTCATTTATTTGTGCTCAGATCTTTATATTCCTTTTACTGACTGTGGGCTTTGTTTGTTCTTCTTTTTTTTTAGTTCCTTTATGTATAAAATCATATTGTTTTTCTTATTTTATGTTAGGCCTGTATCACTATAAACTTCTCCTTAGAAGTGTTTTTGCTAAATCTCATAGATTTTGGAAATTTATATTTTCATTTTCCCTCAGGATATTTTTTTATATTCTCTTTGATTTCTTCATTGACCCATTGATTTCATGTTGTAGCATGTTGTTTAGCCTCCACATGTTTGTATTTTTTCCAGTTTTTCTTGTACTTGATTTTTAGTTTTCATATTATGGTTGGAAAAATGTTTAATATGATTTCAGTCTCCTTGAATTTACTGAGGTATGTTTTGTGACTTGACGTGATCTATGCTGGAGAATGTTCTGTGTGCACTTGAGAAGAATGTGTATTCTGTAGTTTTTGGATGATAATTTCTGTATATATCTATTAAATTTACCTGGTCTAATGTATTAAAGTCGATTTTTCCCCCATTGATTTTTTTTTTGTCTAGATTATCCACTGATGTAAATGGGGTATTAAGGTCCCCTGATTTTATTGTATTACTGTCAATTTTTTCATTTATGTCCATTAATATTTATTTCACATATTTAGGTTTCCCTATCTTGGATGCATAAATATTTACTATCCTCTTCGTAGATTGACTCTTTTATCATTATGTAAAGCTCTTCATTGTCATTTATGTCCATTAATATTTATTTCACATATTTAGGTTTCCCTATCTTGGATGCATAAATATTTACTATCCTCTTCGTAGATTGACTCTTTTATCATTATGTAAAGCTCTTCATTGTCCTTTTTTCAGTCTTTGTTTTAAGGTTTGTTTTGCCTGATAGGAGTATTGTTACACCAGCTTTCTTTGTGTTTCTATTTCCATGAAATATATTTTTCTAGCCCCTCACTTTCAGTCTGGGTGTGTCTTTAGATATAAAGTGAGTCTCTGGGGGCACCTGGGTGGCTCACTTTGTTAAGCAATTGACTCTTGATTTTGGCTCAGGTCTCATGGTTCACTGGTTCAAAACCCACATCGGGCTCCCTGCTGACAGCATTGACAGTGTGGAGCCTGCTTGGGATTCTCTCTCTCTCTCCCTTTCACTGCCCCTCCCCTCCTCCTGCACTCTCTGTCTCTCAAAATAAATAAACTTAAAACAAATTTAAAGTGTGGGGTGACTGGGTGGCTCAGTTGGTTAAGCAGCTGATCTTAGGCTCGGTTGGTTAAGGTCATGATCTCATGGTTTGTGGGTTCGAGCCCCGAGCTGGGCTCTGTGCTGACAGCTTGGAGCCTGGAGCCTGCTTAGGATTCTGTATCTCCCTCTCTCTTTGCCCTTCCCCTGCTCATGCTCTGTTTCTCTCTATATAAAAAAAAAAAAATTAAAGTGAGTCTCTTGTATGTAGCATGTATATGGGTCTTATTTCTTTTATCCATTCAGTCACCGTTTGTTTTATGATTGGATCATTTAGTCAGTTTATATCAAGGTAATTATTAATAGCTATGTATTTATTGCTATTTTGTGGACTGTTTCCTGGTTTCTTTTGCAGTTATTCTCTTTTCCTTTCTTCTTCTTTTGGTCTCTTCCCTTGTGGTTTGATGGTTTTATTTAGTGTTCTATTTGGCTCCTGTGTTTTTAAAATTTTATTTTATTTTTTTGTTTTTAATTTTTTAATGTTTATTCGAGAGAGAGAGATAGAGGCAAAGATAGACAGAGCATGAGTTGGGGAGGGGAAGAGAGAGAGGGAGACACAGAATCCGAAGCAGACTCCAGGCTCTGAGCTGTCAGCACAGAGCTCAATGTGGGACTCAAACTCACAAACTGTGAGATCAGTACCCTGAGGTGAAGTCAGATGCTTAACCAACTGAGCCACCCAGGTGCCCCCTTTTAAGATTTCTTTAGGTATCTATTTTTGTTTGTGGTTACCTTGAGGGTCATATATACTGACTTATATATACCAGTCTATTTTAAGCTGATAGTCACTTAAGTTTGAACACATTCTACAAGCACTACATTTTTACTCCTCCCACCTCATTTAATGTTTTTAACATGTTATTTGGTATCTTTTTATTTTGTTTATTTTTTATTTTTTATTTTATGATTTTATTTTATTTTATTTTTTATTTCAACACTTATTATATAATTGTTTGTCCTTTAACTTTTATACTAATTTTTTAAGTGGCTGATTTACTGCCTTTGCTATAGATTTGTTTTTACCAGTGCTACTCTTTCTTATATTTTTCAAATTTCTAGTTATGGCCTTTTCTTTTCCACTGAAAGAAAACCCTTTAACATTTCTTATGGGGCAGGTTTAATGGTGTTGAATTGCTTTTGCTTGTCTGGGAATCTATCTCTCCTTCAACTCTGAATAGTAAATTTTCTGGCTACAATCTTGGTTGTAGATTTTTCCCTTTCAGTGCTTCCATTCCCTCTGTCCTGCAAAGTTTCTGTTGAAAAACCGGCTCATAGTCTTATGAGTGCTTCCTTGTATGTGAGTCTGTTTTCTTTTGCTTCTTTTAAGATTTTTCTCTTTAACTTTGCCATTTTAATTATAATGTATCCTGGTGTGTATCTCTTTGCATTCATCTTGTTTGAGACTTTGTGCTTCCTGGACCTGAATGTGTTTCCTTAACCAGCTTAGCAAGTTTTCAGCTGTTATTTCTTCAAATAAATGTTTTGCTCCCTTCCTTGTCTCTTCTTCTTCTGGGAGCCCTATAATGTGCATGTTAGTACACTTGATAATATCCCAGAAGTCTCTTAACCTATCTTTTTTAAAAAAAAATTCTTTTTCCTTTTGGCTGTTCAGCATGGATGATTTTCACTATTGTGTTTTACAGATCACTAATCCATTCGTTTGCATCCTTTAATCTGCTGTTGATTCCCTCTAGTTCATTTTTCATTTAGCTCCTGTATTCTTCGGCTCTAATTGGTTCTTATTTTATACTCTCTGTCTTTTGTCGAAGTTCTTATAGAATTCATGCACTCCTCTCTCAGCTTTAGTGAACATTTTTTTGACAATTACTTTGAAGTTTTTATCAAGCAGATTGGGTATCTCCATTTCATTTCATCCTTTCTCATTTCATTTAGTTTGTCTTGTTCTTTCATTTGTAACATTTCACTGTTTCCTCATTTTGTTTGACTTTCTGTGTTTTATTATATAAATTAGGTAGAATAGATACCTCTTACAGTCTTGAAGGAGTGGTCTTGTGTAGGAATGTGCCCACTGTTGACTGCATATGCTTGGTGGCTTTGGCTGATTCGCTGGAGCTGGAATACATGCAGGCCAGGAATCCTGGGATATTTTGCTGTGTTGCCACACTGATGAGATGGCCAGATGTTCATTGGCCTTTGGGCAGATGGTCCTGGGCACTCTGCACCAGAGCTGCCCTAGTGAGATGGCTTAAACTGGAGCAAATGTGGGACAGGGGGCTTCCAGTATGCTCTGGCCATGGTTACCCTGTGAAATGGCTGGAGCTGGGGTGGACATAGCCAGTCTGTTTTGTTCAGGGAGTACCTTGGTGGAATGGATGGGGCTTTCTCAGTACATGCCATGCTAGAGCTGTCTTGGTGGGATGGATGTAATTAGGGCAGGTGCAGGCAGGGGCCACCTTTTGGGGGATGGCTGGAGCTCATGTGGGCTAGGGGCCCAATGGTCACTGTAGTGACTCTAGCAGGTTGCCTAGAACACCTACATAGCCCCTACTCCTGTCTGCACTATCAAGGTGAAGGGGAAATGTAAACCATGGCACTTACCAGTACCTTTGACCCCAGAGAGAATTACAGTTTTTCCACCATTTGGCAGATGCTGTAGGGTAAGTCATTTAAACTACTGTTTTGTTTGTTTGCTGTGCCTCAGGTTGGGCAAATCTTTGTGCTGGCCCTCTAGCGATATCGCTCCCTTCTGTGGGTTGTAGCATGGGGGTTCCATGGTTACTGTGTTTCTGTCTCTCCTGTCTTTTATGTGATCCTCCTGTCCTTTGTTGTACAGAAGATGTTTAATCAGCCCTCACTGCTTCAAAAGGAATTGCTCTATATATAGGGGTAGATTTGTTGTGTCCATGAGAGTGAGTTCAGGATCTTCGTATGCCACTGTCTTGGACTCAAAAACCCTGGAAATTAGGTTTGAAGAAGTATGATAAATTCTGATGCTCTGATTCTTGACATTGGTATGAGTAGTAAGTTCCTTTGTCTCTGATCTAGGTATCTTGTGTCTTTTGGTAGCATCCACAAAACTGTCAGGCTGACTTCTTAACTTACAGGTAGGTTGAAACCTCACACCCTTCAAAGGTTCTGCTTTCTGATTTTTCTCTAAGTTCAAAATGTAGCAAAATTCACTTATTGATACTTTTACCTCTTTTTTATACCCACCAGACAGTGCTAAGGGCACATGGAGAGGAATATGAAAGGAGAACATAAAAGGGCCCAAGAAATGACAACTTGGCCAAAAAGACACGTAAGCTTAGATTTTAAGTGCTTTGGATGTCTTATTCTATCACATGCTCTTGGAGCATTTGGGACTAATTAACCTGCTAAAAAGACCCATATTCCCCTGAAAAGCTCATCTATCCCACATTCTTTCTCTAACAAGGTCCTGAATATTTCCCTTGTAAACCACAAGCTGACAGTGCGGATATAGTTCAGTCATAGAAAAACAGGTCTTTAACAGAGCTTTTCTGTTGAAGAATAGCAATTCCCTGGAAACCAGGTAATAAACACCAGCTTCTTTTTAATGGCAACTGAAACTGATCTTCTTTTTAACCTTTTCATTCATAATCTTAGATGTATTAGAAAATGATACTCCTAACAGCAATTGCAGTTTTTAGGTTTATGTCTATAATAACAAGTGTGTTCTATGGTCATGTAAATATTATTTTACTAACACCAAAACATCACTATGGTTTTTAAAAGTGATGATAATCTTTAAAGATCATGCTAAATAAAAATAGATCTGTTTTGCTGTAGGAAACAAGTCGTTAAAACATTTAGAAAAATTCTATAGTAACTTTCATGGTTTTTACCTTTATACTCAAGACAACTGGTTTATTTGGGATTTTTTTTTGTATGGCTTTATTTAAATGTCTTAATTAAAGGCCAGCGCTCAAGCTTTCCCCACACTCTGCACATCCAGATTATCTTGGACTTGTGAAGCAGTCCGTTATATTTCTGGAGGTTCAGGAAAGTGTGCCTTGCTGTGTTAGGTGGGGTAATGCTTGCTAGTTTAACAAACCAACTCCCAGATTTCCATGCTCTAGTATAGTAAATGATTTTTTACTGCACTGTGCAGGTGCTTTTGGTTACTGGATTAGAGAATTCTACTTTATGTAGTCATTTAGACACCCAGGATATTGGAGGTTTTAACATCATCAAACAAATGTCTTCCAAGATCATCTTGAATTGATATTCAGCTGGCAGAGAGGGAAAGAGAGCATACAAAAACTATTTCCACTCAAAAACTACCTTGACCCAAAAGTGTCACATATTATGGCTGCTCATATTCCATTGGCAGGAATCAAGTACAAGGCCCTACTGAGACACAAGGATGACTGGCAAGTGTAATCTATGACTGAGTGGTCACTTCTTAAGGATAACTTCAAACTACTCAAGTAGGTCATGAATATCTGGTAGAATATCTGGCCTCCTTCCCCACTGTTAATGATTACTCTCCAAGCCACCTTTAGAGACCTCTCAATATCTTAATAATATATTCATTTATTCTTATGAAACTGAAAATAATTGTGTAGCTATATGGAGCCACTGATTCATTATACTACAAATAAGGTAGTATAAACTTGTTCAGACTTACACTGTTATGACCAGTGTAGTCACAATGGAGCAATCTGTACAAGATATGATGAAAATAGTAGCTCATCCCCTTCTCTGTCACAGATGGCTCTAAGTGCAATGAGATGATTTAAAGAAATAAAAAGTGACAATGTTAAAAAAGTGTTTTTTAAAAGTCAAAAGTGATCTGTATATTTATTATAGCCAAATATTACATTAAGCTCATTCAAACACAATTCAAACTGAAAATATAATCCTTAATATATGTTAAGGTCAGTGAGACACATGAGAAATTCTCAGTAAATGTTAGTTATATAAAGTGAAGCTGTTCATACAGCTTTCATTTATTTGCACTTCTGTTCCCATGGTGAAAACATTTGATATTTATAAGTAAGTGTAACTTTTCCATTTTAATCAGATTTTCTTTGGGAGCCAGGGCCATCTTGTATTTTTACTTCCAGTGTGGTTATTATGTTATCTTTACAGAACTCACATGAGAAAAGCATTGTTTTACTTAAATTGAGTTTGTAAAGGTATTTTGTGTTGCTTTCCCATTTAAATATGGTTAAAGCTAAGTTATTTCAAGGAAAAAGCTGAGAAGCATATAGCCCCAAATCCCAGTTATAAAGCAGACACTATTTTAGTGGGAAAATTTCATTGGTATTCTAAGTAAATAGTATCATTAAGTGAGATTCGATCTGTTAGATTATACATTTTAAAAATTCTGTAGATGTTGTTTTTTTCCATTTGCATCCCCAGGATACTGTCCCTTTGGAAGTAGGCCCAGTGAGTGTCATGTCTGTCTATAGAATTCTATTTTCTCATGCAGATGGCTTGCACTAATAAAAAGCAAGGCAGTTCTAAAAGAAAAAAAAAGCAAGGCAGTTCTACATCTTTCTAGTAGTGAAATAGGACCTTTCAAGGGACATGATGGGGAGAGGAGGGAGGGAGAATCATTTTAACTGTGGCAAATCTTAATAGAAGCAGAGAGAAGCTATTATGAAGGAAGAGATATCCTACTGGCTCTCAGAATCAGAAGTTTCATTTTTAGGCCAGAATCTGTAGAATATAGAAATAGTGTTTATGTTTGGTGAAAGGTCAAAATTGAGAAAGAACTGTTTCAGGCATATCTAGATTTATCAAGTCAATGGTTATAATTTTTCATTTATTCTTGATGTGATACTTTTGTTGGTTTTAAGAGCTGTGGTTTACCAGTTATCCCAACTATTTGGCCAGATAGTAGATAAAATATTGACTAAAGTCATGTTCACACTGCTCTTTGTTAATCCATAGTTATAGTCTTGCTATTTAATTAAACTATTCTCTCAACATATCAAGCATTTAATATACACAAATATATATATATAAACTATTAGGTCCAGTCCCTACATATGGCATCCAATCTTATGACTTATGCCATTTGAAACTGCATATTTTTCATGCATAAGCCTTTTTTCAAACTGAAGACTTTAGTAAAATATCAATAAATAACATAAACATGGAAGAAGAGAAATTAAAGTAGGAAACAGGGGATACAGAAAATACTTGAACAGTTTTTTTCAATAGACATTTTATTTTAATAGTTCTAAGTTTACAGAAGTTATGAAGAGTACAGAGAGTTCCCATATATCCTACACCCAGGTTTCTCTATCATTAACATCTCATATTACTACAGTTAGTAGTCTGCCACAGCTAATGAACCAATATTTTTATGTTATTAACTAAAGTCCATACTTTATTTAGATTTTCTTTATTTTTACCAAATATCCTTTTGCTATTCCAGGATCCCAGTCAGGATACCACATCCATTTATTTGTGATGTGTTCTACTTCCTCTTGGCTGTGGTAGTTTCTCAATGATGGGTTTTGGGGAGAAAATCCACACAGTTTAAGCACCATTCTCATGATGATCAAGTGGATCTTATCAATATGACATCCCTTTTGGTACTCATGAACTCCTGGAGGAGGAAGTATTTGTCATATTTCTCCACTATGTTATTCTTTTTCTCCCTTTTTCCATACTATACTCTTTGGAAGGAAGTCACTATATGCAGCTCACACTAACGAATAGGGAATTGTGTTTTACTTCTGTGAATGAGGAATACTGTATAAATTATTTGGAATTCTTCTGGATAAGAGATTTGTCCTCCTGATTTATTTATTCAGTCATTCATTTATATTAGTATAGGCTCATTGATAATTATTTTACATTTTGGATTATCATCCAGTAGAAGTTATTTTTTTCTTCACATTGTTCTAGCATTGGCTATTGGGAGCTCTTTCAGTTGACCCCTGTATCCCTTGACATAGCATCGTTATGGATAGTTTTGGTTTATGTGTTTGTGTGTTTTTTAGAGGTTTTTTTAAGCATTACAAGATGTTCCAAGTACGTCTTTTTTAAAAGTTTTTATTTAAATTCTGGTTAGTCAGCATACAGTGAATATTAGTTTCAAGTGTACAATTTAGTGATTCAACTTCCATATATTACCCGGTGCTCATCACAAGTGTATTCTTAATCCCCATCACCTATTTAACCCATGCTCCCACCCATTGAGATATCACCTTGCACCTAACAGAATGGCTAAAATTAACAAGACAAGAAACAACAGGTGCTGGCGAGGATGCAGAGAGAAGGAAACTGTCTTGCATTGTCAGTGGGAATGCAAACGGATCCAACCACTCTGGAAAATAGTATGGATGTTCCCAAAAAAGTTAAAAATAGAACTACCCTACAATCCAGCAGTCACATTACTAAGTATTTATCCAAATAATACAAAAATACTAATTCAAATGGATATCTGCACCCTGATGTATACACACACACATATACATACATATTTTTATAATATATATGTTTATAATAATACTTGTACATGCACATATCTATACATATTTATATTAAGCTACACATGAGTTCATACTGATGTCTTTCTGTCATTGGTCATTCTGGACTTCTCCCCTGCTTGTCTATAACTTCCTACTCCAACACTAAGATACCTGGCTCCTAACATCTGCCATCCATATATTCTCATGACTACTGTAGCTTCATAAGTCTTGAAATCAAATACTGTGAGTCCTCCAGTGTTACTACTCTTCAGTATTTTATTGACCTTTCTATATCCTTTGCCTTTCCATATAAATTTTAGACAGTATGTTGATACCTATGAAATGGCTTGCTTAGATTTTGATAGTGATTATGTTGAATAAACAACTTAGGAAGAATTGTCATAGAATATTGAGTCTCATTCTGGAAACATGGAATATTTCTCTATTTAAATCTTTGATGTCATCCATCAGTGTTTTGTAGCTTTCTGCATACAGTTTTGTACATGTTGGTACATTGATACCTAAGCATTTCCCTTTTTTGTGCTACTATAAATAGTAATTTTTTGAATTTTAAATTTCAGTTATTCATACTGGTATATGGGAAAGCAACTGGGTTTTGCATATTGATGTTGTATAGTGTGATACTGTTATTAGTTCCAAGACTGTTTTCTACAAATTCTTTGGGTATTTCTGTATACTCATGTCATCTACAAATAAAAACAGTTTTATTTATTTCTTTCTAGTCTAATTTTCTCTTTTTTTCTTGTTTTATTGTACTAGCTAGGGCTTTAAGTATGAGATGGTAAGGTGATCTCTTTTTCTCAACTCTTTTATCATTATCTATGATATGGAATGTAGGGTTTTTTGTAGATATTCTTTATCAAGTTTCAGAAGTTCCCCTCTATTCTAGAGTATTGAGAGTTTTTATCATGAATGGATGTTGGATTGTGTTCAGTGTATTTTCAGCATCCCTCTTTTTCATTTTTGCCTGCTTACATGGTAGGTTAGAGTGGTAGATTTCCAAATGTTAAGCCAGCTTTAGGTGTCTGGGATAAATCTTACTTGTTCCTGGTATGTAATTCTTTTTACATATTGATAGACTTTATTTACTAATGTTTTGTGGAAGATTTTTGTATCTGTGTTCATGAGAGATATTTTTCTGATTTTTTTCCTTGTAATGCCATCTGTTTTACATATTAAAGTGATTCTGGCTTTAGAGGATAAATTAAAACATACTCTCTCTGCTTATATTTTTCTGGAAAAGATTGTAGAGAATAGGTACTTTTTTCCCTTAAATATTAGGTGGAATCCATCACTGAAAACATCTGAGTCTGGTGATTACTTTTTCAAAGGTTTAAAAGTACTGATCTAGGGACTCCTGAGTGGCTCAGTCAGTTGAGTGTCTGACTTTGGCTCAGGTCATGATCTCATGGTTTGGGAGTTCAAGACCCACATTGGGGTCGCTATTATCAGTGCAAAGCCTGCTTCAGATCCTCTGTCCCTGTCTCTCTCTCTCAAAAAGAAGAACAAATAAACATTTAAAATGCTGATTCAATTTTAATAGTAAGTATAAAGTATTTAGGTTATCTGTGTCTTTTTGCATGAATCTTGGTAGTTTGTGTTTTTCAAGGAATTTGTTTATTTTAATGACATTATCAAATTTACAAGAATACAGTCTTTTGTAGTATTTTATTATCAGAAGTGTTGATCCCTTTTTTGTTTCTGATGTTGGCAATTTGTGTCTTCTCTCATTTTTTCTTGATTGTTTTAATTATAAGTTTATTAATTTTGTTAATATTTTTGAAGAACCAGAGTTTTAAAACAATCTTCTCTATTGGTTTCCTGTTTTCAATTTTGTCAACTTATATTCTAATTTGTATTACTTCTTCTTTTTTTCCTGCTACAATAGGCTTAAATTAGTCCTCTTTCTAGAGTGTGCCAAAGGGAAATCTTGGGGTTTTGATTTTAGATCTTATTTTCTAATATAAGTACTTAAAGCTATAAACTTCCCTCTATGCCTTGCTTTTGCTTTATCCTACCAATTTTGATGTTGTGTTTTAATTTTAATTTAGTTAAAAATATTTTAAAATTCATTTGGGGCTTTATGAGTCATCAATTATTTAGAACAATGTTATTTAATTTCTAAATATTTGGATATTTTCTAGCTCTCTATAATTTATTTCTAATTTAATTCCATTGCAGTCTGAGAACATACATTGTATGATTTCTATTCTTTTAAGTTTATTAAGGTGTGTTATATCATCTAAAATGTGGTGTATTTTGGTGAATGTTGCCTGTAATTTTGTAAAATATGGAAACTCTGATAATGAATGAAGTGTTCTGTAAATGTCAATTAGATCAAGTTGATTAGTAGTTCTATTTAGGTCACCTGTATTCTTACTGATTTTATGTCTGCTTGATCTATCAAATAACAAGAGAGGTGTTAAAGCCTTCAGTTAAGAATGAATTTGTTTAGGGGGAAGGGGCCAAGATGGCAGAGCAGCATGGAAGTTCTCTGCTTCTCTCATCCCTGAAATGCAACTAGATCAGCAACAAACCATTTTGCACACCTAGAAAATTGATCTGAGGAATAACACTACAATCTGCATAACTTGAGCCACAGAACCCGACACATATGCAGTACAGAGAGGTAAACTGGGGGAGAGAGAAGCCACAGAAGGTAGGGAGCTGTATTTGACTGTGGAGAGAGAACAGAGACAGCAGGGAGTGTACAGGAAAAGCACCCCCCTGAAACCAGCTGGAAAGAAAGAGAAAGACTGGAAACACCTACAAGATTCTGAACAAGAAAGGGAGAAAGGAGAACGGAGAGGGTTTCAGTACCACTAAGGCTCTATAAACAGGCAAGTGCAGAATCAGAAATTCCACAGCTCAATACCTGGCAGTGCTCTGGTGGGAAGGGTGAATCTCCAGGAGCAGACAGTGAGATCCTCAGGGTCCTCAGGCCACATGGGGAAAGGCAGTTCCCCTACTGAGGACATTTGTCAGAGGCCATGTGGCTTCCCTACAGGAAAAGGTCCCAATGGACCCCAGAGAACAGCCACATTTGCTGGTGTTGGCACAAGCATGCTAGGGTGCGGTGAAGCCTGGCACCAGTTGTGTGTTGTGATTTGCCATAGTCCCTGAGCTACTACTGCTGCACGATCCCATGAACTTTTACTGGGGCAGGTTGGCACCTGGACACAGACTCTAGGCCTTGGCAGTGGCACGGTTGTGCAAGCATTCCCAGGGCAAGCCAGCACTTGACCATTGCTCTGCGAGACCCTATACAGAGGGTGGGAGTGGGCCCAAGCCACAGGGCCATCAGAAGTGAAAGATTTGGAAACACAGCCCCATCTGAGATAAAAATAGGGACAGAGGTGCCACTGGTAGGTTGATGGCTTGGTCACAGACAATGTATAAGCAGGGAGTGTCCAGAAGCCCGAGTCAAAGGAGGGGTGCCTGATGACCAGTCAGGGAGAGCACAGTGGTCCAATGCTAGAGACTGGGAAGCTGGGCAAGGCCATTTTCACCTCCCCTGTGCATACATGCACATGCATGTGACACCGATCCACCACAATAAGCTAAGCAGCGCCACTTAGTGGAGAATGGAGCCTTTACACCAAACCCCATCCAACTGCGCCAACCAAGACCTAGAGGACAACCACAAGTCTCTCCACCTGCTTAGTGTATGGACTATAAAGTGCTTCGCAGCTTGACTTCTAGCGGAAACAGGATATAATTTCTTTTGGATTTCATTTTGTTCTCTTGTTCATATATTCATTTTCATTTCTCTTTTCCTTTTCTTATTCTTGGATACAGAAGGAGACAAAATTATTTTTATTTTCCATTTTTATAAAAAAATTTTAATGTTTTACTGTATGTTTTATATTTTTGGTAAATTTTTACACTGTATTTTACTTTCTTCATTTCATTTTATTCTATTTTGTTGTATACATTTTTAAAATTTTTAAATATTTTCTTTTTTTCAGTTTTCCTTTTTTTTTCTTTTCTTTTCTTTCCCTTTTTCCTCTATTCTATTAAGCTTCTTTCAACAACCAGACCAAAACACACTGAGGATCTATCTTCCTTTATTTGATTTTTTGTGGTATTTTACATTTTAAAATTTTTAATTTTATTAATATTTTTCTATCTTCAAAATGACAAAAAGAAGGAATTCACCCAAAAAGAAAGAACAGGAAGAAATGAGAGGGACTTTATATACACAGATATAAGCAAGATGTCTGAACTAGAATTTAGAATCATAATAATAAGGATACTAGCTGTGGTTGAAAAAAGAAACATAGAATCCCTTTCTTTGGAGATAAAAGAAGTAAAATCTTGTCAAGACAAAATTAAAAATGCTATAACTGAGATGCAGTCTCGAATAGATGCCACAGGGGCAAGGATAGATGAAGCAAAGCAGCACAGCAGTGATATAGAAGACAAAAATATGGAGTATAAGGAAGCAGAAGGAAAGAGGAAGAACTAAGGCAAAAGAATATGACATAAGAACTAGAGAACTCAGTGACTCATTAAAAAAGGAATAATATCCAAATCACAGGAGTCCCAGAAGATGAAGAGAGAGAAAAAGGGGTAGAAGGTTTATGTGAGCAAATCATAGCAGAAAACCTTCCTAACCTGGGGAAAGACACAGACATCAAAATCCAGGAAGCACAGAGAACTCCCATTAGATTCAACAAAATTCAACCAAAGTGGTCTTGGAGTTCTCCATGAAGAGAATACTGTGGCAGAACAGCTAAAACTGAAGTAAACGCAAACAAGTGGGTACCAGGTCTCACCACAGAGGGAGGCCTAGCAGGACAGCTAAAACCAGCATGAGTGAAGGCTGGAGTGGTCCCTGTTTTCTTGATGTAGAAGGTGCCCTGGCATGACAGCTGAAGCTGACATGGGTCCAAGCCTGGGTGTCCTGGAGTGCTTAGCACAGTGGGTGTTCTGGCAGGGTCTCAGTGTGTGTCACACAGGGGTGCTCTAGCAGGGCTGGAACAAAGGCAGGCACAGTCCAAATGTTCCCAGGTCACTCAGTACAAGGAATGTCCTAGTGGGGTGGCTGAAGCCAAATCCGGCATGAGCCAGGAGGTCTCAGAGAACTCTTAGCTAGGGGTGCCTTAGCAAACCGTCTGGAGCTGAAGTGGTGTGGGCCAGAAGTGTTCTGGGGTCTATGCATCTGTGTTGCCTTGGCAAGATGGCTGGAGCTATCATGACGGCTGAACAGGGTTGTCCAAATATGTGCCATGGTAGGGGTGCATTTATAGGATGGCAGGGTCTGCCTTGGTGGAATGGCTGGTGTTAGGGTAGGCTAGGGGCCCGGGGTTCCTGAGGCAGTTGGCTGGCTCCGGCAACCAGACCCTGTTCCCATCCATGCTTTCAAGGTGGAGGGTTGGCATAAACCATGGTACTCATCAGTCCCACTGACCCTGAATGAGTTCTAGTAGCTTCCCCACCATTTGGCAGGGTTCTAGGGCTGGTTCCTTTGTATTCTAGTTGCCCTTTAAACCTTAGCCTTTTTTCTGTGCTGCAGGACAGACAGATATAGATGTGCTCACCATCCCTTAGTACTATCCCTCCCTGCTGTAGTTTATAGTGTATGGATTGGGGGTTCCCTGCATTACTATGTCTCTATCTCTCTTGCCATTCTTTATGTGGTCTCTCTATCTTTTGTTGTGTTGTTCAGTAAGCCCTCATTTCTTCATTAGGAGAAATTTATCTCTCAATCTTTTCTTTCTTCTGAAGTCCTTTTTGTCTGAAATTAATATTGCCATTCCTGATTTCTTTTTTTTTCTTTTTTTTTTTAATGTTTATTTATTTTTGAGAGACAGAGCATGAGCAGGGGAGGGGCAGAGAGATAGGGAGACACAGAATCCAAAGCAGGCTCCAGGCTCTGAGCTGTCAGCACAGAGCCTGACATGGGGCTTGAACTCATGAACCATGAGATCATGACCTGAGCCAAAGTTGGACACTTAACTGACTGAGCCACCCAGGCGTCCCCGATCTCTTTTGATTAATGTTACTATGGTCTCTCTTTTTCTCATTCATTTACTCTTAAAATATTAGAATTATTATATTTAAGGTAGGCTTTTACAGACAACATATAGTTGGGTCACTTTTAGTTGTGAATCTCCTACCTCCCCTCCCCCATTCTTCCTCATCATCTTTGCTGCTGCTTCTCTTCTTTCCCCTCTCCTTATCCTTCATTTTTTCCTCTCCCTCCTCCTTACCTTCATCATCCTGTTTTTTTCCTTCTTCTGAAACCTAAGGCACTGAATCTTCTTACCTTGGATTTAACTGGCAAGATATCAAGTAGAATACGAAGAGATACCTTTGTGACAAGGCTATGAAGTTGCCATATGGGAATAAGTAAAGTAAAAGCAAATGAAATAAATTAGCCATATATTTATATGTATGCTGTATTGGTGGGCTGGAGTATAGTTGTTTCAAGGCAGTGGGTGAATTGGAACAGATTTGGCAAATAAGCTGGCTATGATACAAATAGAATTTTGAATTTTGTCAACATATGGGTTTATGTTTTTTAGATGATCTCTTATTGGCCTATTATTCTTCTCTCTAAGAGTTCCAGCTTACTTCCAAAGGGAAAGGACACAGCGTTGAGCCAAAGTGCTGGAGGTGGGATGAGGGCAGTGTCTTTCTAGGGCCCAGATAGGTGGTATGGGCATTATAGTAAAAAATGATACAATTAATAAAAAGCAGGTGAATCTCAGAGTGCTGAGTGAGAACTACTTAGTAATCTAAAGAGTTTTCCATTTCTGTTAATTTTAGGAGGGTGGGTTTGATTTTATAATGAGTAACCCCTTACAGGAAGCAAGGAATACTACCTCAACTCCTTGTCTGACCCCAAATAGCATTTTTATCCTTCTGAAATCACATATATGGGAAAAAATGTGTGAGCTTCTAAAAGAGATGGGATTTGAATACAAGCATTTTTGGAGAATGTTGGGCATGTTTTCTTTATCTATACTTTATTTGCTCAAATTTTAATATGTTCCAATGAAGTGTATTTCATAGAATCTTGTTACTTCATATTGGTGTTCTCAACTTTAACTGTATATTAGCATCACCTGAGAAACTCTTTGAACGTACCAATGCTCAAACTAATTTAATTGTTCTGGGGCTTGGTAATTTTTAAAGCTTTTAGGTGAACTAATATACGCTTAGGGGTATGATTTACTGCTTTACACACTTAGAAATGTATTCCCATATTTCATTGGAGTGTAAGCCTATTGTTTGTTGGTTTGCCCCTTGTGGTAATGGAGGACAACAGGTCACTGGTATACTGGAACAGTGCTCTAAGTGTGAAAAGATATCAAACTCTCAGGCTCTTTTCTGAGCTAAATAAACCTAGTGCCTTTTACCTTGCCTCTTAGAAGACTTTCATTATTTGTGCAATTCTTATGAGGAATTACTACAACTTTAAATGTCTTGAAAGGTAAAAAAACAAAGGTTTGAGGGAAAAAAGAGACTTTGATTATAATTACAAAATTTATTACCATTTCTTACCCATTATTCTCTTATCAAAAGATTCTTACAGTATATTAATGTTTCCTATTTTTGAAGCAATTATTCTCTATTGAACACCTATTGGTGTTCAGCTTACATTCTGATATACTTACGTGTTTCTCAAAGATTATATTTTAGATTTTTCTAGTTTTTTTGAAGTCTGCTGAGAGGAGACTACTTATATATTTCATTAACTTATTGGGATAAGAGCGGGCACTGTGATCAATGAGTTTCAAGGAAAGATTCTGTGGAAAGACCATTTCTATCTTATCACTGTAACATTTAGGTATATTGGATTCCTGCTTTAAATTCTGCCTGAAGCTTGTCAAATGGAAGGAAAAGCAAGGGAGAAAAAAGTACCTTAAATATAAACTATTGAGCAAAGTGTAAAATTTCCCCCAAAGCAATGAACCATTTAATTTCTACCAGTGTTATCTTGGAAATAACATATATCAGTAGAAGAAACTTAGAAATCAGAATAAGCAGCACTCAGCCTACAGACACTCCAAAAAGTCTTTTTCAGGGAAATCAGAATATAAATCTGCCTCTCAAAACAACCTTGAATGAATTTTTTTCCTTTTATTTACAAATTAAACTAAATTTACCAAAAGATTGACAACAATGCATATTCTTTGGGAATTCACAGTCTATTCTGAATAAATGTAGCACTATATCTGTTTGGCAAGCTCTCTATTATGAAGGGTAAAGAAATTTATCCTAAAATAAAGAATGGGTAATATTTTAAGATGTCAAATAAATGATAGTTAAAACTCACTCTATTTGCTTATGTTAGGTTTTAAGGGAGAGAGAAAATAGCCATTCACATAAGTTAGCATGAGCATGTACACACTTAGAAATATATTTTTATTATTTTTCAAGTCAACCCTAAAATAAAACTTTCAGACACTGGCAAGGTGGTGAGGCAAAAGGGATCAAGGAATCATTGTAATGTTTTACCATTAATCTTAAAATATCTAGTCACAAAGAAATATTATTGACCACTTAATAAAAAATATTAAAATAGTCTAAATCTATTTTTTATGTCTAAGAAATTTTATCTTGGTTGGATTAAGTAGTAGATGAACTGGAAGAGAATTCTATTTAATGTGGGGTCTGGGTAACTTGGGGGAATGGAGAAAGTACGTTAACATTTATATAACTTAAAAAATTATGAAAGTTACTGAGATCAACATTGACTACGGACTATTTTGAGAATTATCTAAGCTTAATTATCATATCAGTAACTGACCTGCCATTTGACTTTAAAGACTTATTGACCTTAATATTGATGATTAAAGAGTAACTACTAACTATAATTATCTCCATTGTGTGATACCATAACTGGTGCTAATGTCAAATCTTGTTTTAAACACACTGGAATTTAAAGTTTCCATAGACATTTTGTGGGAATCTTTCTTGGTGTTCTTCTCTGAGAACAGTCTACCCGTCCATAATGGTGAGGCCACAGGAACCATAGTTTTATCACATCATCCTGGTTCTCCAGCAATATATAACTGGACTGACGTGGACATTTGACAAACATATGTCATATGTTTGTCATTTGTCAAACATAGTCATATATTCCTTCGAGGATGTGAACTGAGGTACATAGAGCCTGGGACTTGGATGCTGGTCACTTTAATGGTGGAACTCTAGTGAAAGGCCCTCAAACATTTGATTCTATTGAGCCCTATATCCAGTTTCATACATTTTTAAGAGTTGCTTCTTCAATATATAAAAATTTTTGTAAAATTCCCAGTGTTCTTCCCATAAATTATCTTTTAATGGTGAAGCCTTCCTCACATTGGTGCTGTTACTTAAAACAAAATTCTTTACTAAGTAAGAAATCATGGCAGTGGAGCTTAAGAAAAGGCCTTAAGGAGGCAGCTAATACAGCTTCATCACTGCAGCAAAGGAAACTGACAGAGTTTGAGTCAATTGTCTAACATGTAGAAGTAGAGGTGTGGGATAAAAACTTAGTTTTTACTTTTTCTAAGTGTTCTATTCTAGTTCCTAAGGTTTACCTAAGTTATAATAAAGGCTCATGGAATTCAAGCCTCTTGGTTTAGTAACCTGTCTACCTATTATGCTTCCTTTCCTCCTGCTGAATTTCTTACCTTTCATATTTCTGATATTTTTTATTTCCTTCACTTTATGACTGAAGGCAAAAGACCAAGGATTTTCATGAATCCTCTATCTGGCCAAAACCCTAAATTGGGCCTTCTAGATTATAATTTGTAAACAAAATTTACTTGGATAAGGAGAATACAAAATAATAAATTAATAATTCATTCAACAAATATTTATTGAATCCTTAATATGGGCACTGTTCTAGTTGCTAGGGATGTAATAGTAAACATAGAAAAATCTGTACCCTCTTGGAGCTTCTATTCTAGTGGGGGAAAAGACAATTAATATATGCAAATGATATGTAAAAAATATAGTCTTTTATGTTGGAATGAATACCAGTAAGAAAATACAACAGAGAAGAGAGATAATCATGTGTGGGGTTGTATTATAATTTTAGAGAGGGTGACCAAACTGAGAGTGTGATATTTCAATAAAATCCTGATTAGTGGACTGTACAAATGCCTGTAGACAAACACTTCAGAAACATAACATTACATACAAAGTCCTAAGGCAAAGATATATCTGGTTTATGCTAGAGATGATGAAGATACCAGTATGGTTGATGCAGACAAAGTGAATAAGGGGGAAGTCGTAGGAAATGAGGTTAGAAAGGTAATAGGTTCTTGAGGACACTGATTACACAGGGCCATATATCCTTTTGACTTTCTCTTTTACTCTGATAGAAAACCATTGTGGAAATTTGAAGAGAGGAGGGATACAGTACAACTTATGTTTTAACTGCATCCCAGTGGTTGCTGGGCGGGGGGGGGGGGAGCACAAAGGTAGAAGCAGGAAGACAAGTTAAGAAGCTTTTGCAATAATCCAGGAGAGTGATAATGATGGCAATAAGGGGTGAGAGGTAGGAAGATTCTGAATACATTTTTAAGGCATTGCTGACAGGATTTATTGATGAATTAGATGTGGAATATGTGAGATAAATAGGAGTTAAAGAGACCCAATGTTTTCCACCTGAACAACTCAAAAATGGAATTGCCATTTACCAACAAAAGCTCTAAGATTAAAACAGATCCCACACAAGTAATGTACAAATAAGACAGTGAAATAAGGTGCCAAGGATTAAGGACATTCCAAGTGGAAGTTTCCTAAATGTTTATCACATGCTCAGACATCTCTGATGTACTCTTTAAGCCTATGTCTGAGTGTGGTATGTTTTAAACCCCAACTTCGAAGAGACATTATAGCCACCTGAAATTACTTATCAGGATGTATCTACCACATTTCTAGGCAAGGTGAATCACATGCTTTAATTTTTGAATTTTACAAGATAGTCCAGTGACTCAAACACAGTGACACCAGCCCATTTTTCCTGATTGTCCTATCCAAGAGATTGATTTATGAGTGAAACTGATCCAATGTTAAATTTCTTGTGGCAGGGCATGAATTGGGATTGTTAAATGAAGTACCAAACACAATCATCCTTAAAATGCTTTTTGGAGAATTAATAATTGCGTTTATGATTAAAGTTTATTCTTCATTGTCATTTTGCCAAATACAACAGAAAAGCATTTGACTAATGCTTTAACAGTTAACAGATAACATAAGGGATCAGAGAAATTGATTTAAATTCAACATGTTCTCAATTTTGTGCCAACTTCAAGTACATCTGTGAAAGTGAAAATTTTCTTCCCAAATTAAACTAATTTCAGATGAGAGATTTATCTTGTTTTACTCTACCCCAATAATGGACCATCTGCTCAATGACCTTGACTTTCTGAAATCCCAAGAGAGCACAGTGCCACCCACTAAAGGAGAAGAGGGAGATAATTATTTTTCTCTTATTAAAGACAATACCCATCTCCAATAAATATAAGCCATTTTTTCCTTCTTGTTTCCTATAAACAATTGGTTTCTTAAAACCAACTAGTCAGTCTTTGCAGAATAAAGCCTTCTTCATGATTTCATATTCATTTAGTGTTCGGACATGAGTAGGATCTAACATTTTCAATTTTTTAATATAAAAACAAACTTGTCCCTTTCACTGAAAAACAATGAAGCCTTTTTTTTGTATTACTGTTTGAAAAGAGGAATGTTTTCTCATCTATTTCTTTTAGCTAGATTCAAGAATCCTAAAACTCATTATCTGCTTGTTATTTACCATCCCTTCCTTTCTTCTCCCCCTTCCTCCCATAATTACATAGTGAACATCTAGTATACACCAGGCATTTGCTAGAATTGACAATAAAAAATGAAAATATCAAAGTCCACCTTTAAGCACTTTACAGTAAAAAAAAACCAACTAAATATAAAAGTGTCACCATTATCTCTCAGCAGCACTAATCTCTTCTCAACCCATCTTGCTGCTTCCACTCCTGACCCCTACTGTCTATTCTGTACAAAGCAGCCACATTAATCATGTCATTCTTGTGTCCAAACCTCTCTGTGGCTTCTCGTATACACTTAAGATAAATTCCAAGGTCCTTACCTTAGTAAGGTCATCACCTGGAAGACCCTACATGGTTTGACTTAGTTCTCTCTCACTACTGTCCCATTCCCCCCTCCCTCCATCCATCACATTTTTCAGGACACATTGACCTACTTGCTCTTCTTAGAGTTCCCAAATGTCTTTTTGCCTCAGGGCTTGCAAGTGTTTCTGTTTGAAGTAATTTTCCACTAGATTTTTTTTTATGATCCACTCCCTTGAAGTCTGTGCTAAAATGCCATTTCCTCAGAGTCCTTTCTGTCTACTCCATCCCTTCTATAGTAATGGGGACATCAGGGAAAGTCTGTGATAACGTGTCACTTTATTTTTCAGAGCATTTATGACCACTTGATAACATATTTATTTCTTTATGGCACAATCCACTTCCCAGATTTTAAATTTCAGGCAGGAAGGGACTTTTTTTTTTCTTGTTTTCTTTACATTCGCATTTTCAAGCTTCTAGAAATGGGCCTGGCACAGAGGAAGTACTCAACTAGTACTAGTTAAATGATTTCACAAATTATTAAAGCACAGATGGGCAAATGGAGTGACTGACAAACTAGGGAATTCAGGGAATAATTCGCAGAGGTAACGTGAATAGGGTATGAACGATAAACAAAGGTTTGATTGATAAGGAAGGGAAGAAAGAGAATTTCATGAAAGTTAGGTTCCCAATAATGTGATAAATTAAATTAACTCAGGCCCTGGTGTGCTTGGGGAAAATTAAGTTCAGTGTACCTGGAAGGTACATGTATGATAATCACTGATGTTAGAGGACTGAGTTAAAGCAGTGGAGTTTCTTTGAGGGTAAGGATTGGAAAAAAAAAAAAAAAAAGAAAAAAAGAATATTCTAATGCCAGATAATGCTTTACTTTAAAGCAATCTTAGCTTTCTCCTAAACCTCTTATTGGTGACAAGTATCTCCATAAGGAATTTACATTCCATTTTAATGAGTTTGTGATAATTAATTAGTTTTAAGGAATGAGATTTTTTTTTTCATTTTATTAAAATTATTCATGAGCAGACAGGTGTACTCTCCACTCCTACAGGTTTGAGATTCAGTCCTCCTTTTCCTTGTATCTGAGCTCCAAGCACAGTGCCTGACACATGGTTAGAAATTCAGGAAATGAAGACTAGAGCAAGGAGTTTAAATTTTTTTATTTCAAATCTAATTTTTTTTTATAAATGAGAAACACTAGAGCATCTCTACAGAATTTTTATAAGAGTAAACGTTAACGTCTCCATATGAATTTTGAATCACTGTGAGTATTTAAAATGGGGCTACATCTGACAGATCTGAAGGGCCATTTATCATATTTGCAATGGCTCCGTGTCATTGCCGCCCTTCAGTGACCAGGAGAGGTGCTTCCTCCTCTGAAACATAGTGACATTTTGTTTTCAGTCCTTGGAGCTCTCAATGTCATCAACACCATGACTTAGGTACCAGTCACCCTTCCTTCTAATAATGTAGATTTACAAGTGCGTGTTGAAGATAAAGTGGTAATTAAAACATATGTTCTACTGCCCACCTGTATTTTGGAGTTCTCTAAGGATGGTAATAGCAATTCAGTCTTAACTGTATTTCAAGCATCTAGCACAGGGTCTTTTGCTTGTTCAATTATACACATTTTTCTGACGCCTATATAAGTCAGGCACTGTTTAGCATGTTTTATATGCTAAGGAACATAAAACATAAGACAAGGGACAAAAACACAAAAACTCTTGCCCCTAGTGTCATATATTCTAGTGGCAGTAGATGGAAAATAAGAAAATACATAAGATATGTGGTGTGTAAAAAGTTGATAAATGTTAAGAATAATAAAGCAGGGAAGAAAGTTGGTGATGTTTATCACAGGGAAACTTGCAAGTTAAGGTAGCCTGAGCAGGCCTCACAGAGAAGATGACATTTGTGAAAAGACCTCCAAAATGTGGAGTTGTATGTTTGTCTCTAGCCATTTTCAGTTTCCTGGGTACAGATGGATGTTTAAGAAGAGAATGCTCAGATATAGAAAGCAACAGTGGAGAAGACCTGAGGCAAGGGCATACCCAGAATACTCTAGAACAATAAGGAGGGCAGAGAGGCTATAGGATAGGAAGTGAGGAGGAGAGTGAAAAGAAATGGGGTCAGACAGACAATGGGCATCCAAAGAGTAGAGCATCTTGTAGGTGATGTAAGGATATTGTCTTTTATGCCAGTATATATGGGACACTGGAGAATTATGAGCAGAGGAGTGACATGGCTTGATTTATGAGCTTACTCTGACTTCTTTGTTGTGAATAAAGTGTAGGTGGGTCAGGTAGGATATATTTTATGAAGTGCTCATGGGAAGTTGATCAAACCAGGAGATCTCCACTGAAGATTGGTAAAACGAGTGTGAGAGCCTTTGTTATTGGCTTCCAAGTTCCAGAAATCTCTTAAATTTAGACTTTTGGACAGAGTTACCTGCTTCTTTCAAATCACCAGAGCCTTTAATCTATCCTGAGAGCTGAGTTCTGGGAAAGTTTTACCTCATATGGATAAGACATTTTTTACTTTACCACTTTTTCCCTTTGAGTGAGGGTATGGCACACTAGATTTGCAAATCAAAATGTACCAGTTATAAAATATCTCTTCTAATAAAACCAGATGGTTGTGTTATAAAAAAAAAAGAATAATTTTAGGAAAATATGAAATTGTGAATGAGGAAATATCTGGAGATAATATAATGCCAAGGTTGGGCCTTATTTAAAATTGTGAAACTTTCAGAAGAGTACCTGGTACTCCTGTATCCTCATTTTTCATACTTCTCCCTCCTCCAGCTAATCCCCTGGCTACTCAGAGTTCTCATTTCAGCATATTTCCATGTTCTTCACTCATACATAAGCCCACATGTTACAGCCCATCCTTCTCTAGATGCTTAAGAGTAGAGATGATTTTCTTATGAGATATGGCTAAGGGAAGTAACTATGTTATTGCTCTCAAATAATGTCATTCCTTAATCTAGTTAAAATGACTAGTATAAACTTGAGGAGGTTGAGCACAATTTGATTAAGGAAACTTGTTGACACCTTTCAAACAAGCCAGAGTGGAAATGCTCACTCAGATCAAAGTAAATGACCATTAGTATCTCTGGGAATATTATGCAATCTGGGATATTATTTTTAAACATAGGATTTGTTATTATTCCAGATTGGTGAGGCCAACATATCAGAGAACAATTTCTCTTGAAAAGATAGTTTATTGAAAGATGCCAAGAGGGCAGGGGGGATACAATTCCATGGAGGACTGCTTAAGGAAGCACCAGGGTCAGATAGAAAGCAGAGGGAGTGGGGGAAAACATGGGTGATAATCTTCATTGTGGTTTCCATAGTAAGAAATAGGTGAAGCAGGGTAAGCAGGTTTAGGATGGGCTAATTTGAATAATTTCAACAGGCTTAGGGCATAGAGTATCTAGCCCTGGGGTAACTGGGGCAGGTGGATAGTGAATGGCCTAGAATGGGAGAGCCTTGTGAGAACCCCATAAAGATGGTAGGGATATGGGATCTCAGTTAGTTGGTTTGCATAGAAAAGATGTGTTCTCAGGCAAATAATTTACTATCTCTAAGATTTGGCAGCCATGGGAGGGGGCAGTATCTCCAGGGTCAGCAGGTCCCCAGAAGTCAAAGAATCAGAGATATACAGTTAATATGGGTATTGAGACATATGTCCTATATCTAGAACAGTTTACATCTCTGGGTAATGACACATATCTCAACAGAAAAAGCACAAAATGGATCTTCCTTGAGGGTGCACTGCAATAAGCAAAGCAGATATACTGGTGAGATTTTAAATTTCTTTCAATAGATGAAAGATTTTAAGAGATTTCAGATTATAACTCTAATATGATGGAGTCTGAAAGGCTGCAAACCTCTTTATCTGAAATAAAATCCTTAAAGAGATCTTTGACCTGGGTATTATGCTAGACAAGTTGTGTTCCCCACAAGAAAGATCCAAGTAGTGTCCAAATAATATATTTGCCCCTAAAAGTTATGTGTCTTCTAAAATTCTCCTCATATAGAAAAAAAATCATTGTGGATCATTCTTTAATTATACTAAAGTGCTCTTTGAGAACATGCCAGAAGACTACACTGCAATTGCGTTTTAAGTCCTCTTCCTTGCTGTCTGCCACGATGCTTGTTATTTCTTTATTTCTCTGAGCAATATACAGGCAGCTTCAAGAGAAAATCCATTAATGCTCCTAAATTTGCATTTGTATAGTTTTCTCAGTTCTTCAACATGGTATCCGAGAATCCATTTACGACAGCCCCCATGAACCCTTCAAAGAAACACTGTGATGAAAGTTAAAAGAGATGTATGGAGAATTTGGATGCATTTAAAAAAAATCACCTGTGGGATCTGCCAAATTGCCACTATCTATCCCAAACATAGTGCTCATTAAGAAACCCCAATAGCTCATGATTTTTTGACTGGAGACCAAATATCCCGGAAGACTCATAAATTACTCTTTGAATAGGCTTTAAAATATCCTCTCCTACATTCCATCAATGGATTATGCTTCTGACCCATATGCACCGACCTAATCTATATGAAAATTTATCTGTTCTCCTTTTATCACATTACTTAGATTGTTATATAAATAGATTATGTAGTTGGAATCTATTTAAATAGCAGAGTTTTTATTAACAGAATATTATCAGTCATAATAAATACTAAAAGTGATTTTCAAATAGATGTTATTTCAAATCTATGTGTTAATATTTGCATGATTTGCTAAAATACTTTCTGTATGTAAGGGTTAGTATATTCACATGGATTAAGCTGCAGATATTTTAAATCCAAAACAGTCTTCCTTTTAATTTGGAGGGGGGAAAAACCCCAGGTGTCAGAATTTTTGTTTTTCTTCTCTACCTCCCCAGATATAGAGGACTTTTAATAGTTTCTGCAAATACCTGAATTCAAAAAAAAAAAAATCAGCATTCTGTGCTAACATGAGGTATGAAAAATAAGCAGACCAACTCCTGGTTTCCAAACAATTAAGAAGATTGAAACTAAAATGCTTCTCAATGCAAGCAATAAGCTGAATATAAGTAGAATAAATGAAAAAAATTAAGAACAGATAGGCAGATAATGTGATGTGAACATCAAACAACAGGGCATTTTTTAATTCTTCCAAGTTGAAAAAGCTAAACATAAACTTAAGTTGGTGGAACAACCAACCAAAAACCAGAAGTATGGTCAGGATGTGAAAGCATCTTCCAGGAGTCATTCATTCACTTACTCAACTTCAAACCCTCACTCATAAAAATATCACCAGTTACTTGTATTTTGTTAGGCATTAAAGAAACAATGGCAGACAAGCCAATGTTTTCTTCGTTGTGCACCTTAAACACTATTTTAGGAAAGTAAACCACAAATGAATTATAACAAAAGGAGGGCAAGAGTGAATAATAAGTGTGAACTTCTTTGAGAGAATGTAACTGGCGTTTCAAAGAATAAAGGCATGTTTCCTAAGGCAATGGTATTAAGCAAGGATGTAAGGAATGCATGGGCATTAGAAAGAAGAGTGGGTGGATGCAGCAAGATAGTGGTGGTCACAGTAGAAATAGATGTAATGGAGTAGTTGGGGAAGAGTCTAAAGATAGAAGAAATAATAGCAGGAACATAAGCTATAAGGTAGGAAAGAGGATAGCATACCTTAAAAACTGAATGCGAGTCAGCACTTTTGGAGAGAAAAGTAAAGCTATGGTGAGCAACACACTAGACCATGAAGAACCTTAAAGATCTCAATCAGAAGCCTCAACTTTATGCTAAGAGAAATGAGAAGTCATTGATAGGTTTTAATGAGAAAATTTTAAATATTGAATAATATATTGAAAAATGAAAACATATTAGCTATAGTGTGGAGGCTAGGTGATCAGGCAGTAATAAATATACATAAATAGATATGATGCTATTTCATTAAATAATGTAAGAGTTGATGGTTTTTTGGATTGGCTATTGAAAGTGGGGTCCACTGTAGCAGGATTCTCACACAGAGTCATGATACCAAGGCTTTTCTTTCCAGGAAGCAACTTTATTCCTGCCGGCACAACTCAGTTGTGTTCGTACCCAAAGAACTGAGTCCTAAACACCATGTGGCGTGGTTTTTTATAGACTTTTTACTTCTTTGTCTCCCATATATGGTAACACACAAACATGCAGTCTGATGAAGTGGTCTCATGTTACAAGGTCGTGAGGGATGTTGTCACATAGGCAAATAGCAAGGTTGCCTTGAGATGTTCTTTTTTTTTTTTTCTTTCCTTAGGGAAGGGCTTACCACATTCCCCCCTTTGATGCTGGGACCCCTCTATTTAGGGTCAAAGAGCATCATCTTGGTTTAGAGGTTTATATTTTTATAACATCATTATATGAGTGGCCATCTCTTTTTTTAAATTGTGGCCTCAATGAGACTGGAGGCAGACCATACAACCAGGGGAGCTAAGCAGGGTAAGATTAAGCATCCTCCTAAAATTAGGAGGATAATTCCCATGAGGGTTTTGAATCCCCCCAAGAGTTGAAAACCATCCTCCAAATAACTCTCCAGGTTTCCAACTGTTCCAGGTCTGGACTGGGACATGAGCAACATTTTTTATTTGATCTGTAATCTCCTCTATGACTTTTTCCTCATCATCTATCTGTAGGCAGCAGTTGTTCAGGTTAAATTTTTCACAAACACCTCTGTCAGAAACAAGCATGTAATCTAAGGCCAAGCAATTTTGATAGATGGCTTTGTACATTTTGGTTTGCTGTTTGGCTAGTAAGTTAAGAGCTCTAGTAGTTTCATTGGTTATAATTTTTACAACTGCTTGTAGTTTAATTATGCGGTTTATCATGTAAATGGGAGTGTAGTATCCCCAATACCCATCCTCTGCCCAGGTGGCAGGGCTATAATATTGGATTATCTCCTTTGGAGGTCATTTATTATCTTTTTAATTGTTAATTTGTAAGGCATTCTGCTTTTATTGAGTCTTCCTGTCCCCACACACTTCCAAGTGTTTTTCTCTGGCAAGTGAGAGCTGGAAGAAAGATAGACGAATAGTTTCCAGCACATATGACCCTGACCAGACTGAGAGAAGTACAATATAGGCTGTCCTTCCATATACCTAGTACAGTCTACCTAGGACCTGCCCTTTGATGGCTGTGTTGACATTGTCTCAGGCCTCTCGGAAATGAGAGAAGTTAGACAAGGGATGGGGATCTGGCTCAAGGTGACCTGGGGTCCCCCACCATTGGGTTTTCTGGGCAATAGAGTTATAAAAATCTTTGGTCTAGGTATGTTAAGTTTTTAACAGAGGCAATGGTGAACTTTTTCCCCACTAGGCAAGACAGTTTTTCCCAATAATTGAGCTTTTCAGAAGCCAAACCCCGGTAGTAGGACTGGGGTATTTTGTTTTACTATAAGGTTTGTGGGGATCTAATATTCTAGTCTCTTATGGCCATTGTTTTCCCATGTTGGTACCAATGAAGTAATCCTATTCACAAAGGGAAGGTGAGTGTTAACAGAAATCTCTCACCACATTTCCAGTCAGCCAGGGTGGCCTCAGCCAATCCTATGGCAAAGGGTAGAGCAAGAATCACAATAATAGTGAGAAACAAGGCGTGACAGTACATCACAACAAGGAAATATATAAAAATAAGGACAGTCTTTTGTGTCATCAGACCATCGCTTCCTCAAGCTTCTGCTCTGTGTACATGAGTCAGCTTCCGCATGGCAGGGCTGCAGTCTCCTGGAGCCTTTGGAGTTGTAGATTGTTTTTTCCATATGATCAGATTGCATGGAATTGATGGATCAGGAATGCACTCCCAGTTTCGAGATATCAGCTTCACTCTGCTGTAGTGAATCCAGAGATCCATTTCGGCTACCTTTCCTGCAATAGAGGTGGACAAAATGACAATGAACAGGCCCCTCCAGAGGGGTTGTACATTTCACTCCTTTATTCATATTGCATCTCCTGGTTTAAAGGGGTGAGCTCTGTGGTCAGATTTACAGGTAATTGTTCTCTGACCCAGTGGTGAAAGGTGGTTAGGGTAAAGCCAAGGGCCTGCATCTGTTGTTTTAGGGTTAGATTGTCTATCTCATTTAGATCCCCCCCTTATGCCCTTGATAATGGGGGATGGCACCCATAAAGGATTTTATAAAGGGAGAACCTCATCTGATTTTTTTTAGCCTTCCACTTGCAGCTGCAGTCAGCCTCCCTGAAGGTCCCTTATCTCTCCCTGCCTAATGTTAACCCTTTCCCCATTTACCCCCTGGAACAGGGCCTCTAACTGCTGTTGAGGAACAGGGATGATGACCATTTTGGCTTCTTCAAGCTAATAAGGGATGGTGTAGGGGTACAGTAGTTAGAGTCTACCCAAGGGTTAGTCAAGTAGGCCACAGTATGGTTTTACAGGAAGGCTGGAAGGCATGAGGCAGCATAAACATTAGTAGACACAAAGAGAAAAACACAAAGTAAAGATTATTATACTGACCAACAAGATGGCATCTTAAGATAATGTCTATAGTGTCCAAACCTGTCAAATAATCTTGGAGAGACCATGACTTTGTAAACAATGTATGTCAGAGAATCTCTCATAACCCAGGTGATGGAGAAGCAGGAGGAGTAAGTAATCAATGGTGGCTCTCTTTCCAAGAGTTTGGCCCTAATGTAATTTAAAAAATTATTTTTAAGCATCTAATGCTTTTGAGATGTTATTTGGAGTTTTGCTGAGTATAAGCAGTCTGCTTTATTTTGATGTGTAAAACGTTTTCAAGAGTCAGGAGTTCTACTAGAGAAAGATTCAAGGCAGCCATTTACCATTATTAATTTGTAAATTTGTAAGCCAAACCTGGGTATTATTTTATAAAGCAGAATTTTTATTACTTTTTGTACCCTTCTGTCTTATGGGGGGGAAGGCCTTTACCTAATTAGTAAAAGTATTAACCCATACAAACAGATGTTGGCATTTTTTTTTGACCTTGGCAACTGAGTGAGACCTAATTATTAGTCTTTTCCTGGATAGTCTACAGTTCCTTGATTGTCTGGGAAAGCAAGTTTGTGGTTGAAAGGACTATTTTTAAGAAATACTTCACAGTCTGATACCACTTGCAGAACTGTCCTTGACAATTTTTTTTTCCAATAGACATCCTTTGAGCCATTTGATAAATTTTGTCCCTCCCTAAATGAAAGGATTGATGCTGTGTTTTAATGATCTTTTAGCTCTGTGAGCTTGGTAATGGTAATTGCCCTGCTCTGTTTGTAACTTTTCCAAGGGCTGGAGACAGTGTTAGGAGTCAGACCCCACTTTATTTTATTTTATTTATTTTTGGGGCGGAGAGTAATTGATATAGCAGCAAACTATATTTCTGAACCCTGGTATCTATAGCCTACAATACCCAGTAATTTTCAAAAACTCACATAATTGTTTATCTACCCTGAGTTAGTAGCACCAGAGTCTCTAATTTAGTTATAATGTCCCTATCTAGCAAGGGAGCAAGGCTCTCTGGCATTATCAGGAAAGAATGAGAAAAAATTAGGTTTTCCCATATACATCCCAGGGGCTGAGAGAAAAATTTAGTTAGAAGTTTTCCAGAGATGCCTCTAATCATCATGTATTTGGGTAGTTGGCCTGGAGTTGAAAGGAGGACAGAAAAGGTAGCTCTCGTGTTAATAAGGAAATCAACCAATTTTCCTTCTATATTTAGAGTTACCCGAGGTTCTGGGTTTCTGATAGACAGACCGTTGTTGGTTTAGGGGAGCCACCGTGAAGAGCCCCAGGCCCCAGTTTAGCCCCTTCTAGGGACATTGGTTATCTGAGCCCTCACAGATAGAGGTCCCTGAGGGCATTTTGATCTCCAGTGATTGTTTCCATATCAGGGGCATGGCTTATGGGGTTTTCATTTTGGTTGTCCCCTTTAAGGATGTTCTCATTTTAGTGCTCTGAAGGGCCATATAAATGGCACTTGGTGCCAGGACCTTGGGAAGTCTGGTCTGACATAGTACATAAGGCCACAACTAAAGCCTTAGTGGTTTTTATTTTTAAGTTTTCCTTTCTGTTTTGTATGTAATATACCCAACCGGTAGCTCATAAGAGCTCCTCCAGGGTCCTTTCGAGGCCAACAGCCAATTTTTGCATTCTTTTCTGAATATCCAGGGCTAATTGAGTGACAAATTTGTCATTTAAAATTATCTCAGCCTTAGGGGTGTCAAGGGGGATAGCCATATATTTAATGAGAGCCTCCCTCAACCTCTCCAGGAAGGCCATCAGGCTCTCATTTTGTGTTTGTAAAATAATGGCTAACGTAGCATAATTTAAGGGCTAAATCTTAGATTTCCTTAATTTTTTTTTTCCAAAACATCTGTCTCAAGAGTCTGATTTAACAAAAGCATTATATCTTTCCAGGTCAACTCAAAAACATGTAATATTCTGAAAAGCCTTTATACATTTATCCGATTAGAAAATTTACCTAAATCTCCTTTTATCTTTCTTAAAGCTTGTAATGTAAATGGGTTTTTTGTTGTTGTTGTTGTTTGTTTGTTTGTTTATTTAAACCCCTCCGTTTCCTGACTGTAGGGCCTTAGGGGTATGGACTGTGACCAAGCAAGATTTTCTTGGTTGTCATAGGATACACTAATTTTATTTTGGCCCAACAGTAACTTACATATTGATCATTGGTTGTTGAGGGAGGGGGTTAAAGAGCCAAAGTCAAGGTCTTTTCCCTTGCCTTTTTCAGCAATGCCCACATAAATATGTTTCAGCCATGTGGATACCCATTTTTTATATACAATGGGCTAAGTTTAGTAAAATGGCTCCCATGTATCTTAGTAAAAGCCCTTTATATATTATCCATCCCTCATATGGCAGAGGCAAACATTCCTCTGCTAAACAATAACAACACAAATGTGGAAGGTTTGAGGTTGGCATCAAGGGTATTGCCATCATTTTCCCAGCCTTTGGATCAAAGAAGGAGGAATTTTAATCTTAATCCTGTGTACTTTTAACATCCATTCATTTTAACCTTAGTCCATCCTGACCACATGTAAAATTTCTTTTTAAAGATTATCCTTTATAAACCCTCTACAACTTTTCTTTTGCATTCAGATTTTGTCCCAAGCCATTTCTCCAAATAACCAGTCTCATTAGGACAAAATAACTTTCTTTTACCTTTAACAAAAATATATTTCCACTTCTTATTTCTTACATACCTCCTACTTTCCTACATACAGAGTTGCTTTCCTTATTTCCATGTCTTAAGTACACTTAGCAGAATTTTAACTGCTAGAAACCTTAGTCTCCAGTGAAAACTAAGTAGTAACCAATTGTGAACTCTGTGATATATCAGAATTTTTTTTGATGGCAAACTTATGAATCTATTAAGCACAAAGCATGTTTTTCAACGGTTCCAAATATCCTTAGTATTTTTGCAACAAGTCAAAAGCACAAACCTATATCTAGTAATCAGTGCTTTAGCTTCTTATCTTGTTAGATAGCCAGTGAATTCAATTTCAATTTATCATGCAAGCAAAACTAACGTTTTAGGTTACCAAGGACTTTGAAAGCTATTTTAACAATTACCCATAAAAACTATGAGACAGACAAAATTAACCATCACTTTAAGTCTTCCTTTTGTTAACAAATTAGAACAGAGATAACATGAGCTTATTTGACCTTCAAATCTAGGTAGAATAAAAGTTTGTTTCTGTTGTTTTTTTTTTTTGAATGTTGATAATCATTGTCTATTTCAAACCAACAAACTTAAATTAGTTTAAACACTGAATATGTTTTACTTGGGTCCATGTAAGACAATTTGTTCCCTATGGTTAATTTTTACCTGAAACGTTGATGGGGAAATCTGACTTCTTTGCTCCTCAACATCTAGGGTAGAAGGAGGAGCTGATGGTGCCTGAGGCCTTTAGGAGTCAGTTATGCTGGCCTCCCCACCCCGCCCCCTCAGGTGATGCAGAAAAGGAATGGGGGAAGGGGAGGCAAAAGAGGAGAGGTGCCAGGAGAAGGCAGACAAAGAAACTTTCCAGTTTTAAATCTTGTCAGCTCAGACAGGGGAGCTGACTTCAGGTTTCTTTTATTTTCCACCAGTGGAATTGGGCAGTCCATGTCAATCTGGAGAAGACAGGGAATTTCCCTGAAACAACGGAGTTTCAGCAGCTGCTTGGGAATATTTCTTAAAGTCCCCATTCTGAGGTAGAATAACCAGAGACAGTTGGCTCTAATTATCATGGTCATTGACCCAGAAAATGAATGAGGTACGTCCCCATACACAGTTACACAGCGATTCCAACCTACCGCCCAGCGCCCAACACCTTAGAATTGCAGCTTCGTTCCTCTTCCTTTGTGGAAGTACTAGTGCAACTCTGGGATGTGATCAGATTCCCCTCCTGCCTATTACAGGAAGGTCTACTGGTCTTGACGGTTGCTCCCTGAGCTGGTTCCTGGGCCTCCCGGGTTTCATTTGCGCACACTGGGTCCTTGCCCCAGCACGTTGGGAGGGCTAGTCTCCTGCAGATCAAGCGGTCCGCTGGTGCCAGGTGAGCTGCCTCTCCCGGTGCCCCGAGGTTTGCATCCCTGGTGGCAAAGAGGTGGAAACACACCATCTCGGAATCCCGAATGAGAGTCCCCAAGTAATGTAGCAGGAGTCTCACACAGAGAGTCATGACACCGAGGCTTTTCTTTCCAGGAAGCAACTTTATTCCTGTTGGCACCACTCAGTTGGGTTTGTACCCAAAGAACTGAGTCCCAAACACCACGTGGTGTGGTTTTTTATATACTTTTTACTTCTTTGTCTCCCATATATGGTAACACACAAACATACAGTCTGATTAAGTGGCCTCATGTTATAAGGTCTTGAGTGATGGTGTCACATACGTGAATAGCAAGATTTCCTTGAGATGTTTCTTTTTCTTTCCTTAGGGAGGGGCTCTACCACACCAGGACTATAGAAATAGAGGAACTGAAAGCCACAGTACTTGGAAATTGACAGTATATGAGTAATAGAAAATGGGAAGGCTCAGGAAAGATTCTTCTTATGTTTTTAGATTGAGCAAACTCATGGTTGTTGGATTTATTGATACAGGAAATGGTGGAGGAAGAATAGTTTATAGAAGGGCTCATGAGTTCAATTTAGGATATGTTGAATTAAGTGCTTTTGTGATAACCTTGTGTCATGACTTGCAAGCTGTTAGGTATATACAATATAAAAAGTACAACTGAAGAAAGATCTAAGGTTCTATCAGTCAGCATGGGCATGTCATAGCAAAATTTCAGGGAATTAGAATAAGTTTCATTTTTTGCTTTTGCTCCATGCCCATTACAGGTCAAGAGGGAGCTTTTTCAGATTATTCATTCAGATACCCAAACTGATTGAGGCCTTACTTTGTTATGATGCTACTGTATCTATTGGGGGCTTCAGTGTTCACTATGGCAGGGCAAGAGAGTATGTGAAAGGCATATCAGCTCAAAAAGATTCTGTCCTGAAGTGACATTTGTCCCTTCCATTTTCACTCCATCAGCTAAGGTAAGTTATTTGAACTCTGCTGAATTCTAGAGGGAGATAAGTGTAGTTTCCAATTATTATCTCAGAAAAGAAAGAGATCCAGAAACACTGGTGAGTAAAGTAATAGTCATTACTGTGTTACTGGATGTAACATCATCCAGTGTTACATCACTGGATTGATGATATTTTAGGCGATTTTAACATATGGCTCATGTAGAAGATATTTATTGTTTATTGTGGCCCAGTATTTTCTCTATATTTTGGCAATTTTTTCATGTTATTAATCTTTCTTTCCAAGGTAGAAGACAGAATAATTATATTCCCAACTTTCTTGCAGTTTTAGATGCAGGCATGTGACTTTAGTTTCTCCAATTATTTGAACCCACTTGAGATTTACATTAGAAAGCTAGCATTGTGAAAAGGTGATCATGAAAAGGGGAATACACACACTGGCACATTTAATGACAGATACTTTGGTTCTTTCTGATGGTGGAGGGAAGGATGGGAGTGGAGCATCAGGCACTTAATCCTAAGGGCAAGCAGTTACAAGTGGCATGGCCATGACATCTTTTTTTCAGAGCAGCCCCTATAGTGTGATGTCATTGATCTTGTATCTTCAGAATCTTGCCCTGTGGCTCTTCTCTAATTTATATGAGTTCCATAAGATCCCTTTAAACATTAATTTTCTCCTCAAGCAAATCAGAATATTTTCTAATGTTTGCAATGAAGAATCCTGACCAATATGGTATTTGGTGCCAGGAAAGGCAACAAGCCATGAAGGAAATAAAACTTCGTGATATAAGCCAGGTAGAGAAAGACAAATACCATATAATTGTTCTCATATGTGAATGGGTTATTTATGCTTGTTGGGTTTGAAGACTCTGAAGACACACAGTACAGAACTGAGAATTCTGGTAGTTATTGTCACAGCATGTGACAGAGTTACTTAAATTATCTTCTTAAATGAAATGGCTATGGAAGACAAGATTTTGAAAAAAAAACATGTAGCTGTTGATAGGAAAGACTAGAGATTACAAGGAAGAAAAGGAAGGGGCTTCAACTGTACTAGAGAGCTTAGCAACAGCAAATGATAATATCAAAGTTTTAAGTTCTTGGCTCAAGGCATAGTAGGAGAATTGGGGACTTTCTGTGTCTGAGTCAAAAGTGTTTGTTGCAACAATGGACTGACATAGCTAAGAATAAAACATCCTATCTGATGCTCTGGCTTGATGGATTTCAGATTAGTTTGAATTCACATCTTTGTCAGATTTCTTAGTAGCAGCATGTTGAGTAGAACACCAGAATTACAAAGGCATTTGAGAGAACCGTTAAACACCCTAACCTCAGAGGTGTCTTTGCAACAAAACAGAACCTCTTTCTCAGTTTAGGCCTTGCCCCAAGACTCCTAAGAGAAGAAACTTACAAGGGGAGCCCATTTTTCTTGTGCCCTTTCCTGTTGCTTCTTATTGAGTGTAGTCAATAGCTAATTGCAGTTGCTTTCTTGGTTGCTTGACTGAAACTTATACATAAGGTTGACCTATGCTAAATGAGGTAAAGATGCCATAAATTTCTTGAGTTAATAAAATAAAAGATAAAGCCAATAAATTATGGAAATTTTTGTAGTGAATTGTCATCGGGGATTCTAACTCCTACCTATCAGGATTCCCTGCTAGAACACACAAACCTGGAAGGTAGCTATTAATCAAAATAATTGGGAAGGAGAGACTCAGAGTTATTTAAAAGCATGGTGATGATTTTTCTTGCTAGACCTTTGAAGACCTTTGAGACACTGCTTTTGGAAGGAGTTCCCTGGGGCACCTGGGTGACCCAGTCGGTTAAGCATCCAACTCTTGGTTTCACCTTAAGTCATGGTCTCACAGTTCATGAGATCAAGACCTGTTAGGGCCTCTGCACTGATTGCACAGTGGGATTCTCTCACCCTCTCACTCTGCTCCCCCCTCGAATTAATAAATAAACTTAATTTTAAAAATGAAATGAGTTTCCTGATTCCAGTGGAGCTTATATGATCATTGGATAAGGGGATTAAATAAATTAATATATGTAAAACACCTAGAAAAGTGTCTTATATATATTAAGCAGTCAATAAACTGAATAGTTCTCCTCTTCTCCTAAGCTTGCATTATTTTTGAGGGCAACTGTATACTAAAGGAAGAGAAACACCTAGACTTTTCATTAAGTATTAGTCACCAATTCCAGGTTAATACTGCTGGCTGAACCTAAACCATTTCTCTAATTTACTAACGATGCTGGGGTTATTGGATGCCAGGTGATTAATAATTGTCTTAGCTCAGTTGCTATAACAAAGTACCGTACAGTGGGTAGCTTAAATAAGATGAGATTTACTTCTCACAGTTCTGGAGGCCAGGATGTCCAAGATCAAGGGGACAGCAGATTCAACCCATCTTTATGACATATAAACCTAATTATTTCCCAAAGGTCCCACCTATAAATACCACTACACTGGGGGACTTAGCTCTTCAACATCTGAATTTTGGGAAGGATGCATTCTCTCCATAACAATGGAGGTTTAGTGTGAATCTACTCAAAGTAGGACCAGTGGTTTACAGACACATCCTGTTGCTATTTTCTTAGTTTCTACTGATAGTTGAAATGATTATAATAAGTAACTGGAATGAGTCACAGATTGGATTCATAAACCATGGACCAAATTCTGTTATGGCAGGCTAAATAGATGTTCCTGGCAATCTTCAGTTGTAGGATATTCATGTAATCTCAGAGGGACAGAGGAAGGATTCACAATGATAAGGCTTTGTTAGTAAATGCTCTAAAAAAAGGTCAGAGGCCTACCTGATGATGTACTGGCTAGAAAGAAAATGGTAAAATTCTTTTGGAAGCCTTGAGATTTCTTTCAGACAACCACTTTAAGAAGGTTTGGGTCATCCTAGGGATGCAACCTTGAACTGTTAGATATTATGCTAGTGCTTGTTCAAGTCTTTTAATGTGGGATATGTATCTCTCTCTCTCTCTCCTCTCTCCTCTCTTTCTCTCTCTCTCTCCTCTCACTCTCTCTCTCTCTCTCTCTCTCTTTCTCTCTCTCTCTCTCTCTCTCTCTGTGTAGTGGGTGGACAAATAATTTGTCCTGAGAGTCTATAATCTTTGTCACTAAAATTGAGGCCTCATCAAGAATAGGGCTCAGAGGAGCCCAACTAGAGTTGGTCAAGGAGAGAATCTTTGTCACTTCACTCTCCCAGTGTCCTACTGTTTTTCTCTGCCAGTTCTCAATTCACATGTGTGACTCTTGAAGAGGTCCTATAACAAATAGACTGAGAAGGAAATAATTTGAATCTAACTTAAGTTTACTTGGCATGAAATGCCATTACTAATCAGAACTGGACTCCTGTTACATTAAATCCACAGAGGGTAGCCATAAATGCCAGTAGAAAAAGAAAATCTTCTCAAAATATAGAAGTTCAAAGGAGCATGTTTTGGTTTCTGCTTAGTCTAGAGAGAGAGAGAGAGAGAGATGGCTGAAGGCTAGTTCTATACTGATTCATGAGTAATAACCAATAGTTTGATCAGGTGGGCTGAATCCAGATGGAACAAACTTGGAGAAGATTTGGGATTAAACTTATGGGACTCGGTACTCAATATCGGACTGAGATATTGACAATATTTGCATTTCACATGAATACTCTGTAAAATATTCCCATTGTGGAGCAAGCTCTCAATAATCAGTTGGACAAAATGACCTAATATATGGACGGGAGTCTCATTCCTTCCCAGTCACCACAGTACTTGCCCAGTACAATCTGGAATAAAGTAGCCCTGGTGACAAGGATGGCAGATTTCAGTGGTTTCCCCACAACGAGGCTCACTTGGACACCACAACTGCTGATCACCCAATTTACTTGCAGCAGGAAACAATCCTCAGCCATCAGTAAGCTTCTGTACCCTAGGGGAAAGTATCTGATTTTTGGTGGTAAATTAATTACATGGGGATGCTTCCATTATGGAGTAGAAGTGGTTTGTTCTTAGTAGGATAAAATGCCTAATTTGAATTTATATTTGCCTCCATGCACATCTTACTTCCTACAGCAACATCATTCACAGACTTCATGGAATATCATATTCATTATTAAGACAATTCATACAACTTTTTTGCCCTTTTGAGAGTAAAATAAATAAATCACTGGGCCAACTGTCATGAAATTCACTGGCCCTACCACTGGGACTGATCGATTAAATGGTTTCTTCTTGAGCAGGTGATGATATATTTGTTTATAGGCCATTGCAATAGCATAGGTGGGAGCATGTTGCTCTTTGAAAGATTATATTGGGAAGAAAGATATATATTAATGTCAAGTAGATAAGAGTGACTGCAGTAGATTTTTTCCATTTATGATCACCCTAGTATCTTAGAATACTCTCCCTATTTTCTATAATCTCCATACTATAAATCCTGTCTCCCTAGCTAAGAATCCAAAACCTCAACATTTGTTAACTCTTTACAGTCTGAGTGAGGACAGACACATGACTTCAGTTCCTCTAATCAGACACAATTTTGAGAGACTTGGATGTATACATGAGAAATGTGAGGTGCTTGTGTGCAGGGGATGAAGTATAGCATCAGAGTCTCCTGTTCTTCTAGAGTTAGCCACAGTATTTTCACTAACACATCTTCCTAGTACAGGTACTGTTTCCAAGATTAGCTTTATAACCTCTTGAATCTTCTTTAAGATTTCATGAGCATCCTAATAAGAACTAGCTTTTTCTGCTTCTGCTAGTTTGTATGCAGGTGTTTTCAACTAGATACTCTGACCTATACAGCAAAATTATGGTCAGTGAAACCTTGGGAAATAAATATTTCTCATAGAGAGTATAGCAAAGAGAGCACCTAAGAACAAACCCCTAAGGAACTTCACATTGACTCATCAGGTGGCATAAGAAAAGTCAATAAGAGAGCAAGAGAAACAGGTATCAGAGAGGTAGGGAAACAATACAGAGAATATGCATCATTATATCCAGAAGTAACTATTTCAGGAGGAGAGTGGTCATCGGTTGAATGCTTCTGAAAGAGCAATGGGTGAATAATAGGTATCTTTTATTGTGCTTTTTACTTGATTAATTTATCTCATCATTATAAAACCCAGAGGTATTGCCATGAATTGAGGAGATGAGGATGGTAGAGAAATAATAGTAGGCACTATTGAGAACTATTTAATTTTGTTAAGAAGGAAATCTGAATAGATCAATTACTAAAAAAGATTGAATTACTACTCTAAGACCTCCCAACAAACAAAATTCCAGGATGAGATAACTTTATTGGAGAATTCTATTAAAACATTCAAGTAATAATTAATATTAATCATCTCAAACTCACCAAAAAAAGAGGAGAGAACTCTTCCAAACTCATTTTACAAGGCCAGTACTATCCTGATGCCAAAATCAGTCAAATACGCCAAGAGAAAGAAAATTCCAAGTCACTATCCCTGATAAAACATAGATGCAAAAATCCTCAAAATATTAGCAAATCAAATTCAACAAGTTGAATTTAAAAATACATAAATTATGATCAATTTGGATTTGTTTCAGGGACATAAATAATTGATTTCTAGTTTCATACTCTTGTTGGAAAGATGCTTGATACGATTTCAGTCCTCTCAAATTTATTAAGACATGTTATGGCCTCATGTATAATCTATCTTGGGAGTATTCCATGTCCACTTGAGAAAAATGACTATTCTGTTGCCTTTGGGTGGAATGTTCTATAAGTATCTGTTAAGTCTATTTGGCTTAATGTGCCGTTTAAGGCCTATATTTCCTTATTGATTTTATGTCTAGATGATCTATCTATTGATATAAGTGGGGCATTAAAGTCCTCTATTATTTCATTGCTGTCATTTTCTCCCTTTAGCTCTATTAATATTTACTTTACATATTTATGTGCTTTCATGTTGGGTACATAGATATAATTGTTTTATCTACTTGTTGGATTGACATCTTTATCAGTATGTAATACCCATCTTTTTCTTTTAGTGCAGTCTATTTTGAAGTCCTTTTTTATCTTATATAAGTGTAGGTTCTGCAGTTTTCTTTTGGTTTTCATTACATAGAATAGCCTTTTCCATCCTTTTAGTCTGTGTGTGTACTAACATTAAAAGTGAGTTTCTTTTAGGCCTTATATACATGGGTCTTGCATTTTTATCCTTTCAGGTGCTCTATGAATAAAATACTTGGGAATAAACTTAACCAAGGTGGTGAAAAATCTATAAATCTAAAATCTATAGCTTCAAAAGCTATAAAAACACTGATAAAAGAAATTAAAGATGACATAAACAAATGGAAAGATATTCTATGCTCATGATTGGAAGAACAAATATTGTTAAAATGTCCATATTACCCAAAGCAATCTACAGATTTAATGCAATCCCTATCAAAATACCAACAACATTTTTCACAAAACTATAACAAATAATACTAAAATTTATACAGAACCACAAAAGGCCCAAAATAACCCAAGCAGTCTTGATAAAGAAGAATAAAAGTGGAGGTATCACAATCCCAGATTTCAATATACACTACAAAGCTACAACAATCCAAACATTATGGTACTGGCACACACACAATAAAAGACACAGAGATCAGTGGTGTAGGATAGAGAGCCCAGAAATAAACCCATGCTAATATGATCAATGAGTCCAAGTGAAGGTAGACAAGAATATTCAATGGGAAAAGGACAGTCTCTTCTGTGAGTGTGTGAGCTCTGTGTGATACTGGCAAGCTGGAGCAAGGAAGAGAGAGAACACGAAGATGAGTGTCCACAGCCTACATTTCTGAGAGTAGTCCATAGGTCACTAAAGATGTGCCAAATCTGAAGCCTGCTTTTCAGGCAAAAGCTCCAGGACAAGCAAACAGTTTTTCTTTACAGGACAGGAACAACTTATATGTAGATATTTGCTTTTTAGTTCTATTGTTGTTTTTGTATGTTTCTTTGTTTTTGTTCTGCAGAAGCACAGAATTAAATCAATCGTGATTCTGGGGTTATGGTACACTGTCACTGTGGGCCCATTCATTGTCTGCCTGACTTCCTTCTTTCTCTTCCTTCCTTCATTTATTTCACTAGTCATCTTTTTCTTTTCTTTTTTTAAATAATAGAATAACCATTCACAAATCTAAAGACCTAGAAAGTCTGCATCTAACCATTTGGTTTGTTTTGGCTAACACATTTCTCTGCCTTCTGCTAACTCAAATTTAGGATTATTCTGAATTCTATGTAATTACTTATTACATTTCCTTTCTATATAGTTTATCATATTTATATGCATTTATAAATGTATAAATTTTATATTTTAATTATTTTTAAGTTTATAAAAAGATTTCATGTTATATATAATCATTACCATTGATTGATGAACCAGTTGACTTTACTTTCATGCATAGTATATATTATTACATTCCTTTTGTCTTAACTGCTGGATAGTATTTCATTGAGTGAATATAACACTGTTTACCCACTTTCTGATTTAGGAGCATTTGGGGTTTTGCTGTTTATTACAAGCAGTGATAGTATGAACATTCTTGAATTAATAAATGTCCCCTCTTGCAGCAAGTACAGTGGTTTCTTTTGGGTATATACTTAGAAGTATTATTAATATATCATAGAATGCTTATAAGATAGTTGTTTATATTTATTATGAATATTTGTCAGGTTTTAGTTTTTATGATTTAAAACTACCAAACTAAAACAAAGGAATTGAAAGATGGTTTCTTCTTCAATGGTGTTTTGAAAATAACATGATCTATATTTAGCTTGTAAGAGTTCAGTTGTAGATGAATGTAGAAAAAATTACTTTTAAATGGGCTTTCTTGTACTTTGAGAATCTCATTTTGTCATGATGCTCTTTATTTCTTTGTAGTTACTGTAGTTACTGAACTACTACTGAAATACTACTTAATTGTAGATCAAGTGGTACATTGACACAGTTAAAATCCAATGTTTGGCAGTTAAATGATGCTATAAGGAGATAAACAAAGATCAATTATATCTAGAAATATTTAAAATGCTTACTCCATTATAAAGAACAACTTTCAGGGAAAAAGACCTCTGTATTCATAACTATCCATCTTTCCTTATTAGCACTTATTTTAGTATTTTAGATTTTCAGTATTTTCTAAAATGTTATAAATTAAATACTTTTATATTATTTCTTCCCATTTAATCACTTTCAAAATTGCTAGGATGCCAGTAATTTTATTTTAAAAAATGAAGTTGTTGAAATTCAAATTGTGTTGAATCTTCTAGCAGCTGGGATCAAATCTAGGTCTTGTTATGTAATTGCCTATTCAGAAGTATACCCTACTTGTAAACATTGCCTCTACAATATACGCTTTTTGACATTCTAATGGATTTTCCATATTACCTCTAAGTAGCAGCTTGACTTGATGATAGTCCTTCAGACTATTAATAAGTTCTGCCATCATTCTGCCATAATTGATCACATTTACTACTATGCTTTCCTTGCCCCATTTTGAGGAGAAAATATAAATAAAATATTTTTGCACATAATCCCTTTTAATGCACATTAACATTTGCTATAAATTTTCCTTTGTACTGTCAGCAAAAGTATCCATAAGCAAAAAAGGGCTTATCTGTTCGTTGAATGATTAAAAGGTTGAAGCAGCCACAGTAAACAGTGATGGTAGAAAGTGAAGCAAAAGTAAACTAAGCCCTTTTTCATACTCCTGATTTTCATTTAGTGATGCTCTTCCCCGCTTTGGTAACGGCTTTTCATTCTCTTGAGCTGGTAAAGGCTATAATGTACTTTCAAATATGTAAAATTATGTAGGAATCAGTATTAGTCTGCATTGGCTTCCTGGTCCTTTTTTCTTATGACCAAAATTACCTAATAGGAAACAATAAATGAAATCCCACCATTTTGTTCTTTCATGTATTCAGTAGTGAATGAAAATTACATGAGTCCAACATGTAAGTTCTATATCCTTCTTTTCATTATGTATCAGCAATATATATAACTTCCTTTAAGGCATTCTTTCTCTAAACAGTATTTTCTTTTAGGAAAAGATATACCTGATACTTTTGTCACTGATAGCTGTACAACTCTTGATGAAGAAGTGTTCTTTAGTAACCTAGTTAAAAACTGTAATAAGTGACTGGTTATCAAGGGTGGAAATGTTTGAAGTTTCTGATGACAGTCTATATAATAGAAATGAGTTGGGACACAAAATCTCACCTATCAGGTTACCTGGAAAGTGAAATATATTTTGCATAAAAATTATGTTAGAGATGGAGATAAGGTTTTTCATCAGGACAAAAGTCCTCTTAATCCAAAATTAATCTATTGTAGTATGCACTGTTATTTGACTTATAACTGCTTGCAATTGGTAATATTCTTTTTTCCCTAAGGAAAACTTTCTAAATTTCAGCTCATCTTCTACTTGGGCAACAGCATTTGAAAGTAAGATAGCTGCATAAGAGAATATATCTGCCTACATAGCTACATTGCAGATCTGCATTAGGTCATCAGCTCTGTGAAGTGAAGGGGAGTTGCCTGGACTGAAAATGGTAGTGAGTGCTTCAGACTTATATTCATTCACCTACTTGAGTGTACATCGTTCACAATTTGGGACACTGACTGCCATTGCAGAATATTCTCCAAGAGTTCTAACTCTCATGTGTGATAGTGAATGAGAAAACCAATAGCTATTCATGAATTAATACAGCAATGTAGTCAGTGATTATTGATTGCTTACTATATGCCAGAAACGTAATATTTAACTCTGCTATGCATCAGAGTCAGTATTTCAAAAATGACTCTTCCAAAGTGTTCAAAGTGTAGTGGCCCGACTTCAAACCCACCTACATAATTTTTTTTAAAAGTAGTTCTAGGTCAGCTAATCAACTATGTATGAGTTGGAGTCATTGCTTAACCTTTCTGGCATCTGTTTTCTCATCTGTAAAATGAGGGGAAAACCTAGATAGTATCAAGATTCTTTTAAGTTAAAATTTTTTTGATATTTTAAAATACACAAACCAGAAAGTATGAATGATGGCTCAGTGAAGGCTATGGTGCATTTCTGTAATAAGATCTTTTGTGTTCATAAATTGCTAGATTCATGGGTAAAAGGCAGCGCAACTAATGTCTGTCTACAGGAGGGGAGTGGACTGCCAATGAAGTTGTAAGCATTTGGAATCACAAGGTCCAAGGGTCATGCAGAATTTAAGTTCAGTCCAGGCAGGTTAGATTGGAAAGTGATGTGTGCCTTATAGCTTCTGCTTCAAGGAGCAGTGGTCTTTAGTGCAAGGTGACTAACAAAGTTATAGTTCACAGGAACTCTTGTGATTGCTGCAGGTATCAGCTAGCCAGAATGTCATTAGATGCTAGGAGAACTGTAAGAGAAAACTATGGGAAGAATGGTCCAGCCATGTTATGGAGAGGATTCATAGGAACAAACAAGGGTAACAGGACCACAGTTTTATGGGCATATTAGTTAGGGATCAGCAGTTCTAAACTACAGAAGTCATCTCCGATTAACAGAAACAGAAAAGCAATGCCTTTAAAGAAAATCTGTTAGTTTACACTTTGAACTGGAAAGCTGAAGGGCCAGGTTTAGAAAAAGGTAGAAAGCAGGTAGTCTGGGAAGGCTAGCAGCAAAAATTGCTCAACAATACCACTAGTGTGTTGCTGCTATAATGAATAAGCTACAGCTGGTTTCAGTTATTCTGCACAGGATTCAGACTTTCAAGAGGGAATTTCCAAATGGCTTAACTGGTGTCATGTGAACACCTCTCAGCTAGGAATAAAGGCATCTTGATTTTTTAGTATTAAAAAAGACTGTGCACAATGGGGTAGGGACATAGGGCACAAAAGGAAATTAAGATGTTATTTCCAAAAGGAGAACTATTGTCCACTGTCCTGGTAGCATTCAGGGTGAGGAGCCAGATTCAATGGGGAATGAGAAAGACAATCAGGAATCAGGGCAAAAAGTCTGGCATGTGAACAATCTACAAAGAATTTGTTTGCTGAGGTTGCAGTCATGTGAAATCAATTCCTGAGCTCTCTGGTTGGTAGAAAGAGGTCTCCTAAATACACCACTGTGTCTCTCTGAATCAAGAGTTCTGAAGGACTGATTTATCTATGGCAGGACAGCAAATTAAATTATCTACTAAAGCATGTTGCATAGTTTCTAGCACACAGAAATTGTGGCTCACACTTATTGATTATCATCATCATCATAGTCACCCTTAAATTTAAGTTGAAAGGAAGAGATTCAGATAGGGATTGAATTTCTGTATGACTCAGCTATGAGTTCTCTTATAATTAATGTAAAAGTCTTGGAACAGCAGGAAATAGGAATAAACAAATGTCTAACCCTATCTCTGCTCCTATTTGTATGACTCTGGACGAGTCACTTAACCTTTCTGTGCCTCTTTCCTCCTTTGTAAAATGAGATGAAAGAAATGATAGAATTGCCTATTTTGGAGTTTTCTATGAGGAGTGAATGGGAAAATAACATGTAAAGCACTGAGAGGAGTGCTTGGTGCATAAAAAACTCTATGTAAGTGTTTGCTCATCTTCTTAGTTTTATATATCATTTAAATTTTAGTTAACATACAGTGCAATATTGGTGTCAAGAGTAGAAAGTTTTTTTTTACTTTGCAGTTCATGAAGTGTTTTTGACATTTTTATTTCATTCACACAAATAATCTTGTGGTGACATTATCCTTTTTAAAATTAACAATGAAGAAATGGAGGTTTTATTTCTATAACTGTAATATAGTGATATCCTCATCTTTTAACTCACAATACCTGGACCTTGTAAACTGTGTAAAAAAGTTTATCACTGAAGGACCTTCATGCCGACAGGAAAGAGACAAAACTCCCAGTGCTTGGCAATAACATTCAGTAATACTGGGTGGTTGTACATAGCAGTGTTAATCTAATCATGAATGCGTACATTCTGAAGAAACATTTTCTGAGCAGAAATACAGATACTCTTTGTTCTTTATACTTTAAAACTGAAAAACAAATGTTCTATATTATAATGAGAAAATGAGGGTATGGAATTACTTGTCAGGTCACAGTATGGCTTAGCCCAATGGCCCTCTTTTCTCTGTTCTTCCATTACTCCACAAGCTACACCTGCCTTTTCATCTCTGCCTTCTACAATGTATGCTCTTCTGGACTTCAATGTTATTTCAGTATGGTAAAAACAGAAAGCCTCTCAAATGAAACTGGATGTAGTGCTGATTGACAAGACAGAGTGCAAGGAAAAGTCCCCACATCTCTTTTCCCCGGATCGAAGGAAAATGACTAAACAAGAACTGCCTAAAGTTTCTTTGAGGACATATCACTGAGATGTTTTAAATTCATTATTTATTAATATGTTTTCCCCTGTGATGTAAAGAGTTATAAAGACATTTTCTTTCTACTCTATGTGATGCTTTAGAAATGTCAAATATTGTCAACAGGATTATACTGATCAATTCTAATCATGAAATAGAGATATTTTTTACAGTCACAAAAAAAAGTATGATTTTGGAGCCAGTATAGAGAAATTATGCTTCATGTTTATTATTTGTTTCCATGTCTAAGACTTAGGAATTAACTCTAATCCATACATGGTTGTCTGATCTTGATCCTTGCATTTTGGAAGACTTAACTTGCATTTCCTTAGAAAGTGTTACACTGGCTTACAAAACAGATACGAGAGTTGAATTTATATCTGTTTCAAATGCCACTAATTGGAAACCTCTTACCACACTTCTGTTATTCTTCTAAACATGACAAGATGCTTTCAGTCATCTGATTTTACTTAACAGTGTAAATTTCCCACTACTTTAATTCTTGTAAGTGCATGAGGCATATGTCTAAGAAGAACTTTTTTTAAATGTTTATTTATTTACTTATGGGAGGGGAGAAGGGAAGGGACAGAGAAAAAGAGAATCCCCAGCAAGGTCCATGATGTCAGTGCAGAGCCTGATGCAGGGCTTAAACTCATGAACTGTGAGATCATGACCTGAGCCAAAATCAAGAGCCAGACACCTGACTGAGTCACCCAGGTCCTCCTGAGAAGAACTCTTTAAGAAGAATGCAAACTGAGTTTTACTTCTAGGGTAACTATTCTCTGCACTCAGTTTCTATTTTTGCACCATTAGGGTGTGGCAGCTGTGGATAGTTGAGTGCTGAGAATGAAGACAGTTGACTCAGTGGCTTGTTGCTATTTTAATCATAGCTCTGATTTTTTTATTCCAGTCTTATGACCATAAGCAAATTGCTTACAGGCTCTGTGCTTGCTTCCTCATCTAACTGGGATAATAATATACTTACCTCAAAGTTTGTTAGAAGAATTAAGCAAAACAATAAATTTAAAGAGATTGGTGGAGTGCCTAGCACATGCCAAGGGCTTAGTATGCTGGGTGTTACTACCAGCCTTAATAAGTGATGGTACAAAGGCACACGGCTCATATGATTTGTGTGGAAGAGATTCTATTTAAAAGTACCTCATGAGCCAAGATCATACTAACTTCAGAAATTATTATTAAATTTTCACATAAGAATAATATCGGTATATTTATTTGGAGTTGGAGTCATCCTCACATTTCTATAGTTATTTCCAGCTGTTTTTCTTTTTTTTTTTTTAATAATCGGAGTAACCATATTCTCTCAGTCTAGTCTCTGGTGTGCTCATTCCTAGACTTTAGCAAGTTGCAAGATAGGTGCCTGGTCATATCTGGTGAACTCTATTTCTTGGTCATGGGCCACTGTGGAAGGGAATAAGCCATACATTTTAAAGGCCTGTGACCCCTCCATTCTGAGGAATGCCCTGACTAGAGTCCTAGAGAGGAAGGTCATGACAGGGCAGTTCTGGGGGCTGCTTCGTATCTTTGATGCAAGTTAGGGCAAAAAGATACCAAAGGTTTAGCCACTCCTTGTGGTGGGATCCCTTAATGACCACAAGGTACAAACTTTAGAAACTGTTTCAAAAGATTTGGATCTCTTTTTTACAAAACAAATGTTGAATTTCAGTGTGTATGTGAGAGCAAAAGAACAAATACATCCTTTTCCCTGCTGGTTGAGTGTCTGGCCTTTCTAATGCTCCTGAAATTATTAATCATTCATGAAAATGTCTTAGTAGTTAAGTTGTTAAAGTTAAAGCAGTGATAGCTCTCTGCTCCTTCATTATGTCAAGGGTCCTGTCCGTAGGCAACTTGGAGCTCACAGTAACGTGGTAAGGATGAAGCGTAGTGGAAATAAACACAAGAGTTGAGAACAAGCAAGCATTTGTTAATTATTTATATCTCACCATATTCCAGAAGGATTTAAAGAAGGTAGAATTTCATCTCTATGGCTGTGATATAGAATAATATATTCATAACAAAGCTATATTTACCTTATCTCTAAAAACAGATCTCTGGGCATAAGATGAATATTTTGATATTATTTGGGGGTGCCCACTTAAGAGTGAAGTACCATCATATCTGCATCTCTCTGCACTTTATACCGAAGTCAAATACAGAAAGCTATAATTAATATATATCTCATAAAGTTGGATTATAGTATGCCACCAATAGGGAGTAATTTTAGTGAAGGAACTAAAATCTAAATGTAAAGACGGTAATTGTTTAGAATGCTATTAAGGTCGATTGATAATGTTTGTAAATTTGTTACTCATTTTAAATGAATCAGGAATAACTAAGTTCCCCCAAATCCTACTTTGGAATTTAAGGCACGTAGAGGGAAAGCTAAAAAATTTTCAGTGAAATAACTTGGGATGATTGGATTTGTATTCTGTGAATGATTTTATATGTATTACACGTTCCTGTTCAGTAAAATCCATGATCATAGCAATGGTTCTCTAACAATAGTGGGCATCAGAATCACCTAAAGGACTTGATAAAACACAGACTTCTGGGCGCCACCCCAGCCTTTCTTATTCTGAAGTAGATCTGAAGTGGGACCCAAGGATCTGTATTTCTAACATGTTTGAAAGTGTTGCTGATAACTCTGGCCTATGGATGATGTTTGAGAACCACTGTTTTACATATAGATCAGAGACACATGAGGTTAATGTTATCTGTAAATCTTGGTGCCCCATGGATTGGCTATGGAACATTTGTAACTACTGACTGAAATACAAAGTTCACCAATGTTTAAGCAACTACAACAAAAATTAGATTAAAATATCCAAAGAAAATATTAGAATATATATATCTATGACATAAAATTACTTCAGTGTCTTGAATGTTAGGCTTATATTATCTTTATACAAGCTTTGTTTCCTATTAGTAATAGATTCTTAAAACTAAAGGACTTTAATATTAAACAAAAAACAAAAAAGGCCAACGTCATTTCCTATATGTCAATCATACTCCATAATACTTAGGCAGTTCTTAAAAGAACAGCCTATTCATTGACCAGATAAATTTAGTGATGTCCAATTCTATAAATAACTTAAAAAGAATGAATTGGCTTTCAATAATGAAAATCCATTTTTTTTTCAAAAACAGATAAATGTTTTTACTCTGATTATCTCCTTCAGAAAATACAAGCCATTGATGTTGGGTCATTATAGTGACCATTAAAAGAAAGCTCTACTTTTATATATTTGATAGAAGCTAAAACTTAGTATTTTCATTTTTCATTTGTGCAGATAACCTGTTTGTACACAAAGCTGGTGCATAATATTTGATGAATAAATGAAACCAAGTTATCATGAGCCAGAGCCATCAATATTTCTTAAAAAATCTACATTTACATAAAAATCTGTAAATGTAAATGGACTGTTTCCTTGTCTCTCTAGGATAACTACCCTTATCTACAGGATGCCAACAAATATGATGGAAAAGTACAACAGTTTGTGAAAGAATTGCATTAAACACCACCAATATCTATTTATAGATCCAAGGATAAAACAATCAATCAGATTTGTTTTCTCTCCCCACCCGGCAGAGCACTGCAGCTGACAGGTCACTTAACCCCATCTTTAAGGAGAGCTTTGTACTTTTTAGAACATAATTGTTTGAAGATGATCTGTAACTTACCTAAGGAGTCTTTAGTATAGTAAAATGCTACTATAAAAAGAATGAATGAGAATTAAAAAAAAAAAAATAAAGAAGCTGTTGCTCTGAGATGGTGGTAGATAGAACAACTGCTCTCCAAAGGTTGAAGAATCCAGAATAAGCTCATAACTGCCATGGTATAAGATTTGTAGTTAAGGGCATATAAGGCTTTGATGACAATTGCCAAGATGTGGTATTTATGAAACTTGCACAAAGTGCCAGGATGGTTTGTAAAGAGCAGGCAATGTAGTAGATTAATCAGAAGTGTGGACTGGCAAGATAGAATTCCTGGGGGTGAAACCTAAGTCTTCCACTCCCTGGTGGTATGAACTTGGGCAAGTTGTTGAACATTCCTTTGCCTGAGTTCCTCATCTCTAAAATGGAGATAATAATGTTATCTATCACGTGGGGTTGTTGGGAGAATTAAATGAATAAATATATGCAAAATGCTTAATTCAGTGCCTGGCATCTCCTGTATCTCTACTATATGAGTGTTATACATATACTATACGAATGCTGGCACTTATTAGCATTTTTATTATTTCTTCCATTTTTAGGATTGTTCTGTGGTTCTCTTTATTTCCTATCCTAAAATCAATTTCAGCACTGCCTAATTTCTACTGTCTCCATTATTCTTATACTCCAAATTTTAGTTGTAAAGTTAGACATTAATCAAATCTTAATTGCTACAATGTTCTTAAATAATTTTAATTCTAGTTCAAATTATTCATTCATTCTCTCTTACACCATCTTATTGAATCAGAGATACAAATGTCTCATTTTGTCTTCTTTTTCACTAACATCTTTAGACCTCAATACTAAATGTATTGGACAGTTAACACTGTTAGAGATTGAAACACGGGATAATGGTTAAGTATCATATAAGTGGATTAAAGTTAACTGTTTACATAAAGTTAAAACCAATGGAAAGAATATGTATCTCCATTTTACACATTAAATGATGATCTCAACATGTTGTCTGTTCCTCTAAAATAAATACATTTCCTAGGCTAATTTTTAGACCATGAAGCTTTGAAGACTACTGGAATTAAGAAATCTTCCAGTTACAAAAGTCTTCTTAGAAACGTTATGTTAGCTGACTGCTGTGGGAAAGGGCCACTGCTGTTGCTTATGTAATTACCAACCTTGTCTAATCATTAAGATTAAGGATGGGGAGATGTCATGGGTAGTGGATTTTGTGTACTGTCATCAACTATTCAAATCTCAGGCATCAAATATTAGAAAAATTCATCCTAATTCAAGATATTGATTACCCTTCTTGTGTTCAACTCATATGCGTGGTAAACAATTTGCCCCAATTCTTCATCTTCTCCTTATACCCATGCCCTTTGCCATGTAGCTTTGCAAGTTCTCCCACTCTGGGCAGAGGGTTCTCTGAGCTTGATCATTTGGTGTACTTTGGCTAATTCATGTAGATAGATTAGTGTAAATTTCTCAACCTCGCCCTTTCCTCTCAACAATCTGTCATTGCCACAGAAAAGCCTGAGTAGCTGCCCTGAGTGGCTGCTCCCCTCTTAACCTGGGCCCCAGAATAAGCACAGGTGGAAGAGACCAAAGTCCAGTTTATACTAAAGACCCTAGCCCGGTGGGGTCTGCAACATGAGCAGAGCTTTCCAACAGAGCCCAGTTCAGATGAGCCGATCCCCAAGTGACTGACCTACAGACACCCGAGAAATAAATATTTATTGTTGTATGCCACTGAGATTTTGTAGTAGTTTGTTTCATAACAATAGGTGAATGGTACATACATTGAGTTTCAGTATTATATTTTAAAAAAAGCTTTCTTTTCTAGAAATCTAGAAATAATTCCAAAAATAATTATGGCAGATGATGATATACTTTTCTATACATTGTTATTTTTAAATACCAGTGGCATTTAAGAATGGTAATTAACTTATGAAGCAATATCACACATAATTAAGAAAGCAAATTTGTATTTGTTGTGCCCAAAATTACACCATAGGAAAGAACATAATGTGTGCTCATTAAGCTAGTTGGTTATGATTTTAATAACTGAAATAAAGTTGATGTCACTGGAAAATTCAACTAAAACTTTTAATAAGTATAAATATACTTTCAATAAGTACAAAGTATATTTCTGGACAGATGTTAGATTTTTAAAAATATCCTTAATGACTTAACTACATTTTTACAATAACAGGAATATTATATACAGTAAACAAAATCAAAACCAACACTTGTAAAACAAACATTATAAGCAATGAATTAGTACTTTCAGATGACTCGACAGATATGTTGATTTTATGATATTGAGGGCCATTAGGTTTATAAATGTTAAAGACTCTTCTTCTACATGACTCCCTCTAAGATGATAGACAATGATGTACATGAAACTATGTAAAAAGAATGTTTTAAAAATTTCATTTATAACCACTTAAAGACTGTGTTGATAAAGCAACAAAACTTTTAAGATCTATTTCCTTTCAGTATCTATTACATATAAATCTTTTAAAATGTAAATATCACTTATGAGACAGACAATGGTCCATTATAGAGAATAATAGAGCTAGGCTATATTGAGTAATATATTGTAAAATACAGTTACATGGAAATAAGAAGGGCATTCTCAGCTGAAACTGATTATAGAAATATGACTCATAATCTTTTATACACAATTTAAAACTACTGAATTAATGATTATGTTTAGCGATCCATTTAAAATGTCATTTAAAAAACATTCTTGAAAATCTTTTAAGCAGAAGATCTTCATACTTCCGTATGCTTCTGACATTTAGTAAATTGCTAAGGAAGTAAGTTATTTTCCAGTTTTGACTGAGTTCAAGAGAATGCCTAGTCTCCATAAATAAAAGGTAAATAAAGGAAATGTGTCAGAGAGTTGGAAAATAGTTTCATCATGCTTTTGAAGAAATTTCTTGACTTCTTGGTCATCAGGCCCTATACCTGAAGGGTTGCCTTCTTTGGTTTCCTTTTGAAGAAGCTGCTCCAGAACCCAAAACAGGGAGAAAATATTTTCATAGTGTGTCACATAACTGGCTTGCACCTAAAAGAAACAACAAACTCCTTTAAATAACATTGATTGTAGTTCAGCTCAGACAAAGCCATATAAAGATACTAAATTTTCAGACAAAAAGTAAATACTTGATACATTTAATACTATCTTCCCGTCCTTTAACTGGGATGGGGAGAGAGAGAAAACAAAGGAGGACATTTCTTATTTTTCAAAAATTTTACAATTTTGGTGAATGATTTCTCTTAATGGTTTACAAAGCTCCAAATCCCTTCTCTATATTACTGCTATAATTCATTACTCAGATGAATCTGAGAATATTTGACAATGTCTTGTGTGTTGAATTCAGTGTTGTGATAAAGACTTTCAATGCATGCCACCCTTGCCAATGATAAGATAAAGATCTTTATGGGTAGAGTTTAAGAACACGTTTCAATGTATAACTCAGTCCTAGAACAGTTATGATCTGTAAGAGACCAGACATGATCTCATTCTACACAAATCAAGGAGGAATAGGATTAGATTGTGTGGAATTGGATACAGGGTCATGAGGAAAAATGTAGATGTGCCTTGTAGAAGTTATTATTGGCTCTAGATGGTTGAAAGTGGGATGAGTCAAAGTAAGGCCTAAAAAGAAGACAATGGAAAGCAAAACATGAGGGAATACAGGAATCAGTTTAGAGATATCAACTGGCTTTATCATTTGCTTATTAAGATATGTGTTGGAAACATTCCCCAAATCTATCCACTCTAATAATATATAAATAAACATTCTCTTAGTGCTCAGAGGAATGTATTCTTCAATAAGGGGTTCTTAAACAATTAAATATATACAGATACCTGATACTTTGTTTTATTAAGGTATAATTGACATAACTTGTTTCAGGTATAAGGTAATGACTTGATATTTATATATATTACAAAATGATCAGTATGGTAAATCTAGTTAACATCTCTCACTATACATAGTTACCATTTTTTTCTTGTGATGAGAACTTTCAGGATCCACTCTCCTAGCTACTTTCAAATATTCAACACAGTATTATTAACTATAGTCACCATGCTGTACATTATATATCTATGACTTAGGTTCATTTTGTAACTGGAAATTTGTAACTTTCATTCTGTTCCCCCATTTCAGCCACCTCCCAACCCCTACCTCAGGCAACTACCACTCTGTTCTCTATATCCATGAGCTCAGTTTTGGTTTTGGTTCAATTTTGTTTTCTTTTAAATATCCTACATATAACTGCATTATTATGGTATTTATCTTTTTTCTGTCTGGTTTATGTCACTTACCATATTGCCCTCAAGGCCCATACATGTCACAAATGGCAAGATTTCATTCTTTTTTTTATGGCTGAATAACAATCCATTGTGTGCGTGTGTGTGCATGCATTCACATGTGTGTGCGCACATTCAAATGTGCGCGCGCGCACGCACACACACACACGTTCTCCCTTCTGATAAAGGCCATAGAATCCCAGGCAATTTGAGGGCAAGAGTGTAAAGCAGTCAGAGTGTGTCTTGGTACCTTTCCATTGGCTTTGGTACTCTTACTTTAGGCATGTTTAACTCTACTTCCAAGTGGGCTGGGGTCCCCACTGTCATGTTGTTCTGGGTTTTGCTTTTACTCTTACTAGAACTTATCTGTCTTAAGTTCCACCTATATCCTAAATGCCTATAGTAAATAATTTGATACATTCCTTTACTCTAAGATATTAACAGTTATAGAATATTATTTTGAAATGAACTCCTCTCTTTAGGGACAGTATGCATCTAATTAACATGCCTTAGCAGCCTTTCCTCTCAACACGACTAAAAGGCCGTGTCTGTCGGGTAGGTCTTTCCTATAGTTCCCAAATTTCATCACACTAGCAGCTGCCCACTCTGCTTAATCATATGCTCAGGCACTTTCTCAATTAGTGCCTACACTGAATAAAAACTAAAATCAATGCTATTAAGATGATAGTCTACCATATTTTGTTGTAATTTTTATACTCTCAGCATCAAACTAGATGGAATCACATCAGTATTGGAAAGTACCCAACACAGGTGGAACATACCCACCAGGAAAACCTCAAGTGTTTTGCCTGAACATCCAGCCAGGAAGATTGAATGACCCCAGTACATGAATAAAATGGCTTTGTGTATCTGATAAAATGATATCAGTTTGTCTTTCTATTCAGGTCTTTTAGAATTAAAGGAGCCTTAAAAGGAAGCTTTGAGAATCCCATGACTATTTCTTCTTACCTAATCCCATTTTATATAATAGGGGACCTTCCAAAGAGAAATATCTTCCTGGTAGAAAAATCACCAGATATTTTTGCAGAGTATTTTCAGAATTAAAACAATTCTTATATTTATTTTTCTATCCCTGAGCTGAGCTTAAGAAAGTTGAAGTGTCCAAATATTTTTTTCCAGTGATGAAAAACATTAATTTTCTTTACATGCTGCTAAATTTCACTTCAAAACCTAGATTCTGAAGTTAGGCTATAGACACTAATGCCAGTTTCCCAATTATTGTTTTAGTTGGAATTCAGTCAAGGTTAACCTGAGTTTTTTTTAAATTTATTTTTATTTTTGAGAGAGAGACAGCATGAGCGGGAGAGGAGCAGAGAGAGAAAGGAAGACACAGAATCTGAAGCAGGCTTCAGGCTCTGACCTATCAGCACAGAGCCTGATGCAGGCTCAAACCCACCAACCCTGAGATCATGACCTGAGCTGAAGTCGGGCACTCAACCTACTGAGCCATCCTGGCACCCCAAACTGACAATTTTGTAGAGACTAATTATTCTTGAAGCAGACACTGCTATTTGCTTATCTCATATCCCTTTTACCCTTCCTTTTCATCACAACCCTTCCTTTTCATCACAAGAACTCCAGTTTTACTCAGTGGCAATGGATCACCTAAAAATGCACATTTTCCAGTCTCTTTTAAGGCTAATTTTGTTCAAAGAGATGTAAATATAAGTAACTGGGTGGGGCTTCTGGGAAAGCTCTTTAATAGTAGGTGAAGTCTGGTAGAAGGTAGCTTTGCCTTCCCTCTTCATCATTGTTCCTGCTTGGGAATACCCATGCAGTGCTTGGAGGCAGAGTCGCCATCCTGTAAGCTTGAGGATGGATCAGTAAGAAGGGGCAGGTTCTGGAGGCACGGTGCAGCTCAATACACCTTTGCAGGATGGCTGTACCCTCCTGCACTATGCTGGGGTCCTCTTCTTCCATTTTGATCTTTTAAAATTGGAACCTTGAGACTTTACCTAGGCAGGAAGGGAGCTCCGAAGGTCTCTTTGCCTTCAGTAGGTGCCACTTTCTGCTGTCTTTGACACAGAAAGGAAAGAGTTGCTTAAGGGGGCAATAACAAAGTCAGAGTTCTTAACAGAAGATGACATAACAAAATGTGCTGCATATCTGAGGTGTGGCTTACAGTTTGGATGTTTATATTTAATACTGAAACTATGAAAATGTTAGAGTTCATTAAATTCAGCATATAACTTATGTGTGCTCGTCAAAGGCATGCAGAGGTGAAGTCTGTTACTATCAGAAATAAGCATGCTGTTACGTAAGGAAGGGGTAAAAACACAACACGACGGTTTTCTTATTGCTACAAGCACAAGAGGCGAAGGAGACAATTGGATCATTACAAAGCAGAATATCAGGTCAAAGAGTATAGGCAAATAACCTAAATGTTAAATTAAATGTTCATTGAATATCAATATACCATTGGCTCTGTATCCTCCATGCCAGAATTTATTAGACAGAAGCAATAAGTAAAATACAACTAAAATTAGTAGTCTCTAAAAGACTGAATTAAACATAATACTTTAGAGGAAAAGGTCAGTTGTCACCATGGATAATTAAGTGGGAAACTTATCCCTGAGTTTTAATAACTTAGCCTTTTTTATCTACTAGAAAGCAAAAAAGATTGTAGATTTCAGTGAAGGAGATGAGGAGGATGAACTCATCCTATCAAAAGTCTGCAGCTTGGTAAGCAGCTTGCAGCTTCTGAAGCACAGGAGAAAGCACTGGAAGAGCCGAAAAATAAGCAGGTGCTGAGCTAGGGGCCCAGTGCAATCCTGACTATGACCATGCTAGCCAACAGTGCGTGAGAGAGGAGAACCATGTGCACATTAAATATAACATATGTATATATAAAATCAATGAACTCATGAGTAATAGAGGCACACATTCACTTAAAACTTTGTCTCCACAAAAACTGTTATATCCTTTTCTCTCCCCTACAAGCTGGGTGCCAGACCATACTGAAAGTGTATAAAGCAAAAGACTGATCAGAGTACAGTTAATTAGGGAAGATTTCCTAGAGATGAATTGTGAGCCAGGGCTCAAAAGGAATGAGGGTGCAGATTGGTGAATCATCTTTTGATCAGATTGCCAGGTAAAGAAGAATAAAAAAGGATCCAATAGGTATTAATCCAGTTTGCTTTATTCAGATAATGGTGTGACTGTCTGCCTAAAATGTTGAATTCTGGAGACTGGTTCTAAGGGCCTATTTCTAACTTTGGGGGTAACAGATGAAAAGTTCTACACTATTAAAACTACTAACATTTGCAATCTTGATATTTTTGCCTTGTTCCCCATGGGAATAGTTCGAGTATGCAAGATTTATATGTAAAACTACTTATGAAAGTCATACATAACAAAAAAATTAAATGTGTCATTATGAGCCTTGTTTGAAAATAATGATTTTTCTCATTAATGGATTGTACCTGCTTTTCCAAAATATGCTTCTCAAGGCTGAAATTATATAATAAAGTAATAGCAAAATGAACAGACTGAAAAAGAAAATGGCCCACAGTGGACAAGGAGTCTGGACAAGAATCACAGAAAGGGGAAGGATGATTTGTATTTGCTTGACAAAAAGATCTAGGCTGAGACTCCAAATGAGAATAGATATGGCAGAAGCCCTTATGGGTTGAGATCTTTGAGAAAATAGAATCTTACTAAGCAAGATTTTTGTTTTTTGGAAGGCCATCAATTGAAAACCTATTCATTGCTTATTACACAACCCTCAGGGCGCCTGGGTGGTTCAGTCAGTTGAGTGTCTGACTTCGGCTCAGGTCATGATCTCACAGCTTGTGAGTTTGAGCCCCACATAGGGCTCTGTGCGGACAGCTTGGAGCCTGGAGCCTGCTTCGGATTCTGAGTCTCCCTCTCTCTCTGCTCCTCCCCCACTCACAATCTGTTTTTCAAAAATCAATAAATGTTAAAAAAATAAACTCCAACTCTGCCATTTACTAGCTATGTGAGCTGGGCAAGTTATTTAATATTGCTAAACCTCACTTTCCGCATCTAAAATTTGGAAATAACCAAGGTAACCCCTCCCTTGGGTTTGCTGAGTAGATTAACTTACATATTTAAAACACAGCACAGGATACACATGCATATTTACATATTTAAAACACATTTTCAAATAACATTATCTATTTGTTATCACCATTGTTATTATCGTTATGTTTTTAGCTAAAGTGAAAAAGATTCAGTCTCTATCCATAAGGTACTTAACACCTGGAGGAAGGCTACTGGTATTACTCAAGTACTGTACTTGGCCAATTTTTGGAAGCATTTCAAATTGTTCGTCTAGGGCTGTGTAAAGAACCTAGGGATGTGTCTTCATCTACTTTCTTCTACTACGAAAGTTGTTCATAGACAATGGTAGCAGAGCATTCCTATTTGGGATAGAAGGATGATGCTGAGGAACCAAAATATGTGAGAATTGTATTAAAGATTTTCTGATATTAGGAGGCCCTGAGGAAGGTGTAAGTATGGGTTAAATGCAGTCTTATGGGATATGAGCAACTGTAAAAAATCCATCAGCGCAATCCCTACCTCTGGTTCCCTAACAAGACATGATATTTAAGGAGCCAGCTTGACTATCTTTTCAAAAATGTTATATTCTCCAATTATCTGACTAGTGTGAAACAGATCAACTTGTTCAAGTCTATCCAAGAGGCAAGTTAGTAGAAATGAGTTTCTGATTCCTAATAATTTGCCCTTCTGATGATTAACTCAATAACATCATAGATTAAATCCCAGGTACTTAAAAATGTTATATTTTCCCTTTTCTCTGGAGAAATATTCTGTGATTTGACTCCAATGTTTCACTTTCTTGGCCATCAGAATAAGCATTTTGGTGGATATGATAACACAGATTCCACATAGATTTTATTTCTCATATTTCTTCACATAAAGAATACAGAATTCCTAATACATGGACATGGCATTTCTCTGTTCTAACAGATTTCCTCAATCAACTTTAAATACCTTTACACTGAATCCTCACTGCTTCCTCAGGATCTTTCCCTTAATTATGGGGTCATCAATTCCACTTATAGGAAAATTTTCACCATTTTATACTATAATATTAAACTTAATCTGAGGCTGTAAATCCCTTTCAAGTACATTTGAGAAGCAAATAGATCATTTACTATTTGGACTTCCATCACAGTATTTTCTGACAAAGCAGAACAAACTAGATAATTTGGTTATTAATAAAAGAGTCTATTAAAAGTGAAAGAACAGGGTTCAGAGACTGGGATAAAAGCACCTAAATTCTTTAAGGACTAACTCAGCGGGGAGTACTTAGGACTTTAAAATTTTGTTTCTGCTTGCTTTGCACTCCCCCCTCTCTTCTGTCAGTCCTATTGCATTCGTTGGGTTCTCTCATGTGCCATATGCTATGGTAAGTGCTGAGGATACAGAGATGAATAAGACAAGATGCCTACCTTTATAGGAATTCCTAGTATGCTCCTGGGGAGACAAAGAAGTAAATAAATAATGCCAATGTAGAGTGCATGCTGTAAGGGATAAAAACATCAACAAAAATAAAACAAAAAAACCCTCTAAAGACAACTGGGTCACATGGTGTGAGAAGACACTAAATATCAGGAAATGAGTTTAGCTGTGATGATACTGCAGGCTCACTTCCTCCTAGGAGGATGGCAGGATTCTTTTGGAAAGATGACTGGAAAATTATTATCAGCACAGCTGAAACACCTGTTTGGCTACTACTATAGGGCCTTCTGTCTTTGGTGAATATGCATCAAAGCCAGGGAGAGGCAGAAAGCTTAAAGGGGTGTGGGGAAGAGATGTCACGAATCTCTGCAGAATATCTATGCCTCAGCCTTCTCTAAGGCAATGGAACCAGACTAGACTAACTGGCGTGTACAGTCCAGGGCCAAATCAGTTCTATATGTTAACAAAATCTTAAAGAGTATATTTGGTTCCTTGAGGTCTATTGTCACTTAAATGTTTTACATTTACTTTCATGAGGAAGGCATAGATAAAGAAGCATAAAAGCAGTATTCTTGGGAGAAAAATGCACTGTTTCACCAAGATAAGCCATTCCCATTCATGTAATTAAGCTGGAGCTTGAGAGAAAGAAATAAAAATTGATGAAGTATCTGAAATATATTGAAAATGGATGGCCATTACTGATATAAAACAACTCTCCAAATTGCCACTGGGGGTAAAATCAACAAGAAACATTCTTCTTTAGGACTCTAAATAAATATTATCCAAGACAGCATCAAAACCTGTCCAGTTGGGCAGAAGTCAGGAGGAGCCAGATTTGATGGAGTAGTATCAATGACTGCCTAGCCAGGACAAACAAAGCCAGAGGCAAAAATATTTCCTAGAGGCTGCTTATCTAAGCTTTGATTCAGTAGCCAAAGTAAGCCAGAAATGTGTGTGTGTGTGTGTGTGTGTGTGTGTGTATTTAAGAGCACTGGATCCAAAGCCCAAGACCAATAACAACAAGAAGATGGGCTCATAGTAACCAGATCCTTTGCAATAATTTGGTCTGTAAACTGAAAGCTAAATTTGATTGGCCTCAGATGATCTAGTAATTATCTCCCATAGGCCAACTGAACAGGGTTGGAATCACAGAAATTAAAAGTCAACACATTTGTCCCTTTTTCCTTCCTATTTTCAATATGTATCACCACTAATTCAATGAAACCAGTTTATCAGAACTTGACATCGAAGGCTAAGTGAAACTGCACCACACATAGAAAAGTTTGGAAACACAGTGGAGGAAAAACTATGAGTTCTTAAGAACGTTTTATATCATTGAAGTGGAGACTGAGCCTAGAGCAAAGTGAGTGATACATTCTTGTTCTAATCTTTTCTTTTTTAAATCAGCCAACCTTCTTTTTTAAAAATAAGGTTTTTTGAGATACAATTGACCTACATAAAAATTTACCCCTTTTAAGTGTTTCATGAATGATAAATTACTTTTAAGAACAGACAAATGTCCTAATAGAAATAATCTCTGAATAAAGAAACAGCAACCATGCTACAACCATGTGGTATTTAGTAACATTTTATTTTTTATTAAAATTTTTTTATCATTTATTTATTTTTGAGACAGAGAGAGACAGATCATGAGCAGGGGAGGGGCAGAGAGAGAGGGACACACAGAATCGGAAGCAGGCTCCAGGCTCTGATACGTCAGCACACAGAGCCCGATGCGGGACTTGAACCCACAACCTGTGAGATCATGACCTTAGCCGAAGTTGGACACTCAACCGATTGAGCCGCCCAGGAGCCCCTGTTTAGTAACATTTTAAATGTTGCCCTATATCTAGTTGATTTTTATTAATATATAAATATATACATTTACTGTTTTTTTTCCTCCACACTAAACTATAATTTTATCTGAAGATGCTCTAGAGAAATTTTTGAAAAGAAAGGATCTACATGTAATGCAGAGAGCTTAGAAGGAACTAGATTTCAAACTATGAGATAGCTTTTCTGGTTTAACTATTTTCATTATCTTCATGCTGAGATGCTGCTGGGGAAATTTACCTGTCATAAAAATGCTAGGTGACCCTACAGGAAGCCTTCTTATGTTAGGAGCACGTGAGAGTCACTACCTGATGATAAATGAAAAACCAAAATGTATAGAACCATAGAACTTAGGCTTCCATAGGCTCTTTCATTCAAATAACATTTCTTTGGTAACTACTGACAACCACAATATGGATAAATGTACAAAAAATGACAGGAAATATGGCTTCATATCCTTTGGGTATCACAATTCAAGGTGGAGTTAAAATGTAAAAAATCACAATATAATGTGATATAGAGCGTAAGAACATTAGGTCCACAGCGTTATCATAGTGGCATTGTTGTTAAATGGATTACAGTAAAAAAAAAAAAAAATGAAGAATGCGCTCAGCAAATAATGGAGATTTCTAAATGCTACTCTTAGAAAATTAAATAGCAATGTCTTACAAGGGAAATGAAATACATGATGGTAAATTCACATAGTAACTTAAATGCAGTGGAACTAAAATAAGTAGAATAATTTAGTATGCATATAATACACAGGTGTTAAAAGTGTTTCTTATCTTTTTAAGATACATATTACAAAGTTAAAATCAAGTATTCTGGGGAAATACTTGTATTTAGGAGACATCAATTAGCATACTTAACCAATAATGTAGGGACTTGGATATATGCTTTATATGGAATTATTTTCAGAAAAAAATAATGTTCCCAATAAATTGACTATCATTGGTTAATTTCAAAGACATGTTTAAAATAAACATTGACTACATTTTAAATATAATTCTATTTATTAATTTGAATCTGAAATTCCAATAAATTTCATTTTTCTTTAGAAACTATGTTCCTAACATTAAAAGAGTGATAAATTCTTTATTCAAATTCAAATGGATCTGATATAACAATGACATTAAAACTTTAAGATGAAATATTTACTAATATAACAAAACTCTCCAAATATTTAAAGAAAGGGACTTAAGAAAACAAATGAATATTTTATTTGAAAGCTTTTTAGTACTCTAATTCACAATGTTTCACATGTAAGGGAATACACAGGTACTCATAAAATGCTCTACTCTTTGGGAATAAAGCCCCACATCTCAGGATGTCTAATGTCCAAATGACAAAAATCCTGGAATTTGCAGTCCCTGAGCCAGTGAAATAGCTACCAGGAAACTATTCCTGGTAGACTGTGCATGTGACTCTGCAGGAGGGTCATTGGGTCTTCACTTGAATCTTCTCAATTCATACCATTAGCTAATTCTAATTAGCTACAAGGGCAGTTACAGGAAATGGTGCCAGAGGAAAGTCAAAGAAGTGAGAATTGATAGCAAAGGAGAAGTTAGAAAAAACTATAAAACTCAGGCATGATAATTTCTGGATCTTTTAGAATGGCAAAAGAGCTTGACATGCTTGAATTGAAAGTGCCTCCAAGGATATTACAGTACAATTAAAAAACATGAGGATGATTCTGGAAAATGCATAAGTGATGTTTGATTTACTCTAATAAATAGTCAAAATATGCTGTAGAGTTCCATTAAAATGCTAAAATAAAATTTAAAAAGTATCTTGTTCATGTGGGAAAATTTTCTTATGCAGAATAATTTTTCTAATCTTAGATGATGTGATGTACCATCAAATAACATTACCTATTTTAGCCTAACTCTAATATGTTTCTGGGATTATCCAGAGAAAATTACTACAAAACAGTTACTCTTAGCAAGTATACTAGAAAGTTTATTGGCATTATCTTTTTAAAGATACAGTTTTAAGAAAACTCATTTAGAGAAAGTATGCAAACTATATATACAACTATTTTAGGAAAATGTACACACATGCATATATATATTTATATGTGTGTATACAATTGCATATAATTAATGTGGATATAATTACATACTTTAATGATCCATGAGAGTATATATAATATCTTGGCAATTAATTAGTTAATTAATGGCTGAATAATATTTGTGTGTGTGTGTGTGTGTGTGTGTGTATGTGTGTGTGTATCTTACATCTTCATCTTCTTTAGCCATTTATGCATCAATGGACACTTAGGTTGTTTCCATACCTTTGCTATTGTAAATAATTCTGCAGTGAACATGAAGCTATATATACATTTTCAAATTAATGTTTTCATTTTCTCTAGATAAATAACCCAGAAGTGGAATTGCTGGGTCATATGGTAGTTCTATAGTTTACATTTACACCAAGAGTGCACTAAGGATTCCTTTTTCTCCACATTCTTGGTAACACTTGTTATTTTTGTTTTTTTGGTAATAGCCATTCTGACAGGTGTGAGAGACATCTCATTGAGATTTTGTTTGGCATTTCCCTGATGTTTAGTGATGCTGAGCATCTTTTCATGTACCTGTAGGCTATGTGTATGCCTTCTTTGGAAAAACATCTTTTCAGATCCTCTGCCCAGTCCTTTACTTGGACTATTTGGGTTTTTGTGCTATTGGGTTGTCAGTTCTTTGTATATTTTGGACATTAACCCCTAATCAGATATATTTTTTGTGACTATTTTACCCCATTCACTAGGTTGCCTTTTCATTTTGTTGATGGTTTCCTTTACTGTGCAGAAGCTTTTAGTTTGATGTAATCCCACTCGTTTAGTTTTGCTTTTGTTGCTTTTGTTTCAGGAGTCAGATTCAAAATATCATTCTCAAGACCTGTGTCAGGGTGTTTACTGCATAATTATTCTTCTAGGAGTTACATGGTTCAGGTCTGATATTCAAGTTTTTAATCCACTTTGAATTAATTTTTGTGTATGGTTTAAGATAGTGGTCCAGCTTCATTTTTCTGCACATGGCTGTCCAGTTTCCCCAAAGCACTCACTGAAGAGACCGTCCTTTCCCCATTTTACATTCTTGATTTTTTATCATAAATTATATGATAAATATATCCATCCACATATTCATGGATTTCTGAGCTCCCTCTTCTGTTCCAGTCATCTAATATCTATTTTTATGTCAATATCATACTGTTTTGATTACTGTAACTTTGTAATATGGTTTTAAATCAGGGAGCATGATACCTCCAGCTTTGTTCTTATTTCTAAAGAATGCTTTGGTTATTTGAGATCTTTTGTTGTTCCATATGAAATTTAGAATTATTTGCTCTAGTTCTGTGAAAAATGCCATTGGAATTTTGATAGGGATTATACTGAATCTGGGTAGTATAGACATCTTGAAAATATTACATTCAAAGTTATTATTGATAGGTATGTACTTAATGCCATTTTGTTGTTTTATGGCTTTTAGTATTATACTTATTTTTCTCATTTTTTGTGTATCTACTCTTTTTGCTTTGTGTTTACCATGAAGTTCACATATGACAGTCTATATACCCATATAACAGTCTATTTTTTTTGTTGGTAGCAACTTATTTTTGAACACATTTTTTTAAAAACTCTGTTTTACTATCCCCTACTATTTTATTTTTTGAGGTCATATTTTACATCTTTTTATTTTGTGTATCTCCTGACCCATAATTGTAGTTATGGTAATTTTTATTACTTTTTTTTAAAACTTCCTACTAGCTGTATATGTGTTTAATTGAATATTTTATATTCATCTTTACCAGTGAAATTTTTACTTTCATGTATTTTTTTAAGTGCCTTTTCAGCATTATAGAAGTCCTTTTAACATTTTTTGTAAAACTGGTTTGGTGGTGATAAGCTCTTAACTTTTGTTTGTCTGGAAATTTCTTTATCTCTCAATTCTGACTGAAAACCCTGACAGACAGAGCCTCTTGGTTGGAAGTTTTTCCCTTTTACAGTTTGAATATATCATGCTACTCCCTTCTGGTCTGCAAGATTTCTGCTGAAACACCAGAGTATAATGTTATGGGGATTCCCTTGTACATAACAAGTTGTTTCTCTTGCTGCTTTTAATATTCTCCTTTTATCTTTAACTTTTGACATTTAATTATGTGTCTTGGTGTGGATCTCATTAGGTTCATTTTATTTGGAACTCTGTATGCTCCTGGACATGGGTGTCTATTTCCTTCCCCAGGAGAGGAAGTTTTAAGCCATTATTTCTTCAAATAAGTTGTCTGCCCCTTTCCCTTTCTCTTCTCCTTCTGGAGAATCAAGAATCTGAGATCAAGAATCTCCTTCTGGACTGCTACAATGTGAATGTTATTCTACTTGATGTTTTCCCATAAATATCTTAAGATATCTTCACTTTTTAGAAGCCTTGCTGCTCTGTTTGATTTAGTTTCACTCTCCTGTCTTCAAGTTCACTGGAAGCTTCTGCCTCAGACTGCCACTGAACCCATTCTAGTGTATTTTTCAGTTCAGTGAAAATATTCTTTAGGTCATGACCTATTCTTTAGGTCGTGACTTCTGTTTGGGACTTTCTTATATTTTCTATTTCTTTGTTGAAGTTCTCACTGTGCTCTTCTCCCATGTTCAGTGAGCATCTTTATGATCGTTACTTAGAACTCTTCATTAGGTCAATTACTTATCCCACCTTACTATGACCTCTTTCTGAATTTTTGTCTTGTACTTTTGTTTGGAACATATTCCTGTTTTCTCACTTTCCTTGACTCTGTTTCTATGTGATAGGTGAAATAGCTGCTTCTCCCAGTCTTAAAGAAGTGGTCTTGTATGGTAAATAAACCTTACTGTTGAATCTGGCCCTGGCTCCTGGTTGTTTCTCAAACCTCTGTGATCGTCTTGGGTAGTCCGATTTATTCTTGATAGCTCTCAGTTTAGGGTGCACCAACACCTCTCCTCGTTTCCAAAGGTGTGATCTCATTGAGCATCTATTTTCAGGCTGATTGGAAGCCAGATCCTCAGGCAGCAGCTTTTTTAAATTTTATTTTATTATTATTATTTTTTAAAATGTAATTTTTTGTCAAACTGACTAACATACAGTGTATAAAGTGTGCTCTTGGTTTTTGGGGGTAGATTCCCATTGTTCATTGCTTATATAGAACACGCAGTGCTCATCCCAACAAGTGCCCTCCTCAATGCCCATCACCCATTTCCCCCTTTCCCCTATGCCTCCACCCACCCTCAGTTTGTTCTCTGTATTTAAGAGTCTCTTATGGTTTGCCTTCTTCCCTCTCTGTAACTATCTTTTTCTCCTTTCCTTCCCTCATGGTCTTCTGTTAAGTTCCTTAAGATCCACATATGAATGAAAACGTATGATATCTTTCTTTCTCTGACTTACTTATTTCACTCAGGATAATACCTTCCAGTTCCATGTTGCTGCAAATGGCATGATTTTGTTCTTTCTCATTGCCAAGTAGTATTCCATTGTACATATAAACCACATCTTTATCCATTCATCAGCTGATGGACATTTAGGCTCTTTACATAATTTAGGCTATTGTTGAAAGCGCTGCTATAAACATTGGGGTACATGTGCCCCTATGAATCAGCACTCCTGTATCCCTTGGATAAATTCCTAGTAGTGCTATTGCTGGGTTGCAGCGTAGTTCTATTTTTAATTTTTTGAGAAACCTCCACACTGTTTTCCAGAGCGGCTGTACCAGTTTGCATTCCCACCAACAGTGCAAGAGGGTCCCGTTTCTCCACATCCTTGCCAGCATCTGTTGTTTCTTGAGTTGTTAATTTTAGTCACTCTGATTGGTGTAAGGTTGTATCTCAGTGTGGTTTTGATTTGTATTTCCCTGATGATGAGTGATGTTGACCATATTTTCATGCATCAGTTTGCCATCTGGATGTCTTCTTTGAAAAAGTGTCTATTCATGTCTTCTGCCAATTTCTTCACTGGATTATTTGTTTTTCAGGTGTGGAGTTTGGTAAGTTCTTTATCGATTTTGGATACTAACCCTTTATTCAATATGTCATTTGCAAATATCTTTTCTCATTCCATAAGTTGCCTTTAAGTTTGTTATTGTTTCCTTTCCAGTGCAGAAGCTTTTTATATTGATGATGTCCCAACAGTTCATTTTTGCTTTTAAATTCCCTTGCCTTTGGAGATATCTTGAGCCAGATGTTGCTGCAGCTGATGGAAAGAGGTTGTTGTCTGTTTTTTCCTCTAGGGTTTTAATGGTTTCCTGCCTCACATTTAGGTCTTTCATCTGTTTTGAGTTTATTTTGTATATGGTGTAAGAAATGGTCTAATTTCATTCTTCTGTATGTTGCTGTCCAGTTCTCCCAACACCATTTGCTGAAGAGACTTTTTTCCACTGGATATTCTTTCCAGCTTTGTCAAAGATTAGTTGGCCATACATTTGTGGGTCCAATTTTGAGTTCTCTATTCTATTCCATTGGTCTATGTGTCTGTTTTTGTGCCAATACCATACTGTCTTGATGATTACAGCTTTGTAGTAAAGGCTAAAGTCTGGCGTTGTGATCCTCCCTCTTTGTTTTTTTTCTTCAACATTACTTTGGCTATTCGGGGTCTTTCATGGTTCCGTACAAATTTTAGGATTTTTTGTTCTAGCTTTGAGAAGAATTCCGGTGCAATTTTGATTGGGATTGCATTGAATGTGTAGATTCCTTTGGGTAGTATTGACATTTTAACAATATTTATCCTTCCGATCCATGAGCATGGAATGTTATTCCATTTCTTTGTGTCTTCTTCAATTTCCGTCATAAGCTTTATATAGTTTTCAGCATACAGGTCTTTTGCATCTGTGGTTAGGTTTATTCCTAGGTGTTTTATGGTTCTTGCTGCTATTGTAAATGGGATCAGTTACTTGATTCCTCTTTCTGTTGCTTCATTATTGGTGTATAAAAATGCAACCGATTTCTGTACATTGATTTTCTACCCTGCAACTTTGCTGAATTCATGTATCAGTTCTAGCAGTCTTTTAGTGGAGTCTTTCAGGTTTTCCATGTAGAGTATCATGTCATATGTGAAAAGTGAAAGTTTGACTTCTTTGCCAATTTGGATGCCTTTTATTTAATTTTGTTGTCTGATTGCTGATGCTAGAACTTCCAACACCATCTTAAACAACAGTGGTGAGAGTGGACATCCCTGTCATGTTCCTGATCTCAGGGGGAAAGCTCTCCGTTTTTCCCCATTGAGGATGATATTAGCTGTGGGCTTTTCATATATGGCTTTTACTATGTTTAGGTATGTTCCTTCTATCCCAACTTTCTTGAGGGTTTTTATTAAGAAAGATGCTGTATTTTGTCAAATCCTTTTTCTGTATCTATTGACAGGATCATATGGTTCTTATCTTTTCTTTTATTAATGTGATGTATCACATTGATTGATTTGTGAATATTGAACCAGCCCTGCAGCCCAGGAATGAATCCCACTTAATCATGGTGAATAACTCTTTTTATATGCTCTTGAATTCCATTTCTAGTATCTTGTTGAGAATTTTTGCATCCATATTCATCAGGGATATTGGCCTGTAATTCTTTTTTTGTGGGGTCTCTTTTTGGACTGGGAATCCGAATGAGTCCCGAATTTTTCCTTTCATTTCTATTTTTTGGAACAGCCGGAGATGGATAGGTATTGACTCTGCTTTAAATGTCTGGTAGAATTCCCCTGGGAAGCCTTCTGGCCCAGAACTCTTATTTGTTGGGAGATTTTTGATAACTGATTCAATTTTTTCACTAGTTAGGGATCTGTTCCAATTTTCTATTTCTTCCCATTTGAGTTTTGGTAGTGTGTGGATGTCTAGGATTTGTCCATTTCTTCTAGGTTGTCCAGTTTGTTGGCATATGATTTTTCATAGTATTCTCTGATAATTACTTGTATTTCTGAGGGATTGGTTGTGATAAATCCATTTTCATTCATGATTTTATCTATTTGGGTCCTCTTTTCTTTTTGAGAAGTATGGGTATATTGGGGCATATGTTTATTTTTTAAAAAAAAACCTAGTTAGTTTCATTGATCTGTTCTCCTTTTTTTTAAATTTTATATTGTTTATTTCGGCTCTGATCTTTATTATTTCTCTCTTCTGCTGGGTATGGGGTTTCTCTGTTGTACTGCTTCTAGTTCCTTTAGGTGTGCTGTTTGATTTTGTATTTGGGATTTTTCTTGTTCTCTTGTTTCTTGTTTTCAATCTTGAGATTAGCCTGGATTGGAAAGTATTTTCCTCTAAGGACTGCCTTTGCTGCATCCCAAAGAGTTTGGATTGTTGTATTTTCATTTTCATTTGTTTCCATGTATTTTAAAATTTATTTTTTAATTTCCTGGTTGACCCATTCATTCTTTAGTAGGATGTTCTTTAACCTTCATGCATTTGGAGGTTTTACAAAGTTTTTCCTGTGGTTGATTTCAAGTTTCATAGCATTGTGTTCTGAAAGTGTGCATGGTATGATTTCAGTTCTTTTATACTTATTGAGGGCTCTTTTGTGTCCCAGTATATGATCTGTCTTGGAGAATGTTCCATGTGCACTTGAGAAGAATGTGTATTCTGCTGCTTTAGGATGAAAAGTTCTGAATATATCTGCCAAGTCCATCTGGTCCAGTGTATCATTCAGGACCATTGTTTATTGATTTTCTGTCTAGATTATCTGTCTATTGCTGTACGTGGAGTAGTAAAGTCCCCTGCAATTACCACATTCTTACCAATAAGATGGTTTGTGATTAACTGTTTTATATATTTGGGTGCTTCTGAATTCGGTGCATAGACATTTATGGTTGTTAGCTCTTCCTCATGGATAGACCCCATAATCATGATATAATGTCCTTATTCATCTCTTATTACAGCTTTTGGTTTAAAATCTAGTTTGTCTGATATAAGTATGGCTACTCCAGCTTTCTTTTGACTTCCAGTAGCATGATAGATGGTTTTCCATCCCCTCATTTTCAATCTGAAGGTGTCCTCAAGTCTAAAATGGGTCTCTTGTAGACTGCATATAGATGGGTCTTGTTTTTTTTTATCCATTCTGATCCCCTATGTCTTTTGATTGGGGCATTTAGTCCATTTACATTCAATGTTATTGTGGAAAGAAATGGATTTAGAGTAATTGTGTTATCTCTAGGTTTCAGATTTGTAGTGATTTCTCTGGTTCTTTGTGGTCTTTGCAACATTCCACTTCACAGAGTCTCCCTTAGGGTCTCTTGTAGGGCTGGTTTAGTGGTGATTAATTCCTTTAGTTTTTGTCTGGGAAAACCTTTATCTCTGCTTCTATTCTGAATTACAGGCTTTCTGGATAAAGGATTCTTGGCTGCATATTTTTCCTATTCATCACAATGAAAATTTCCTACCACTCCTTTCTGGCGTTCCAAGTTTCAGTGGATAGGTCTGCTACTGCTCTTATGTGTCTACCCTTGTAGATTACGGCCTGTTTGTCCCTAGCTCCTTTCAGAATTCTCTCTTTATCTTTGTATTTTGCCATTTTCACTATGATATGTCATGCAGAAGATTGATTCAAGTTACATCTGAAGGGAATTCTCTGTGCCTCCTGGATTTTGATGTCTGTTTACTTCCCCAGATTGGGGAAGTTCTCAGCTATGATTTGTTCAAGTACACCTTCCGCCCCCTTCTCTCTTCTTCTTTTGGCACTCTTATGATAGGGATATTATTCCATTTCATTGAATCACTTAGTTTTCTAATTCTCCCTTTTGGTCCAGAATTTTTTTCTTTTTTCAGCTTCATCTTTTTCCATAATTCTGTCTTCTATTTTTCACTTATTCTCCCCTCTGCCTCTTCAGTTCTTGCTGTCACTGTCTCTAGTTTATTTTGCACCTCATTTACAACACTTTTAAAGTCATAATGACATGTTCCTTGATCTCTGCAACAACAGATTCTCTGCTGTCTTCTATGCTTTTTTCAAGTCCAGTGGTTAATCTTATGGCTATTATTCTAAATTCTTGTTCAGTTATATTGTTTATATGTATTTTGACCAATTCTTTAGCTGTCATTTTTTCCTGGAATTTCTTCCAAGGAGAATTCTTCCACTTCATCATTTTGGCTTGTTTTCTGTCCCTTATGTGTTTTATGTGTCCCGTACCTGCGAGCACTACTATATTAAAGAGGGGTCATACATTGTTCATGGCCTGGCCCTTCAGGAGTTGTTTTTTGGAGCATGATACTTGCTCTCTGTTGTGACTTTGGTTATTTTATCTCTCTACTCCTAGTGATCTTTTGGACCCCCCACCAGGTGTGCTTTGACTTGTTCATTGAAGTAGCCCTGGAAAGGAAAACAAACAAACAACAAAAACCCAGAAACACCAGCTACAAGTAAACAACAGGGTGGAAGTGGTGCTCATGGAAGAGACCTTATGCCATACAAAGAGAAATGACAGAGGTGGAGAAAAATAAGTAAAATAAAATAATAAAATAAAATAAATAAAATTAAATTAAAATAAATAAAATAAAATAAAATAAAATAAACCAGACAGAGAAACTATATGGCTTAATCCAGAGAGAGAGAGAAAGGAAAATAAAGAATGAGGTGTAGAACACATACAAAGTGATTAGAGTAAATATGTCTGTTTAAATAAACCAACAATCAGAGTAACTATACTAGAGAAGAGAAGAAAAATAAGGAAGAATATATATATATATATAAAAGAATTTTCCAGGAATTAAATCAGGAAATGCAACAGTGCTGGTCTGGAGTAGGGACCATCTGGTTAATCAGCATCAATCCTGCTCTTGTAGATATGCAGTTACCAGGCATGGTGGGGCATGGTTTGGTGTAGGCAGCAGCTTTTAAAATGTGCAAATATGCATAGTCCTATGGAACTACAACCATAAACCCTGCTGACCTCCAGACCAGGAGATCTGGAGGTGTCCTCTGAGTGACAATTGCAGGTATCAGGGCTTCAGTTGAGTATAACCTCCTTTCTGTGGGATACCAGTGAACTGTGGTAAGGATAATAGAGGACACAAAGATGGTGTCTCTTTGCCTACATTCCCTGAAAGTGCCTATGTAGCCTGTAAATGTGCAGCAAAGCTGAAGCATGTCCCTGAGGTTGAAGCTCCAGGACAATTAAAGGGGCCTTTTTCAAAGGCAGACTGGGGATGTTTCTGTTGCTATCTGTGTAGTTCCCTGGTGTGGTAACTTCCCCAAAGCTTCTTTCCAATTGTTAGTCCCATGGGGCCCCAAAATACAAGCCCCTCTGGCCACCAGAGCCAGGTAATTGAGGGGCATCCATGTATGGACTGTGCTTTCCCATTAGCCTTAGGATTATTGCAGGAGACTATTGAGGACAGGGCATGTCTACAGCTTTTGTGATGTAGAGGAAGAGCACTGGGGTGAAGCATACTTTGGATTTTAGCAAGTCCAGGAAAGAGTGCTGTGAGTGGGGCACAGCTGTGGCTTTAGTGAAGCCAAGAAAGAACACTGGGGGCTGGCAAAACTGTGGCTTTAGCAATGTAGGGAAAGGATGTTCAAGCAGGGCACATCCTTGGCTTTTGCAAATCTGTGTCCATGCACACCTGCCAGCACTAGCATGGTAGAAAAAGAGTACAAAATGAGTGCTCACCATCACCTCTTTTCCCAAAGTAAGTCCTACCTGGTCGCTGCCCTCTGGCAGATGACTTAAGATCAACAAATGGATCTCCTTCACATATATTCTAGTCACCTTTGAAATTGCTGCCTTTGTGCTGTGTCCCAGGAATTTGAGTCCAAGCATGAACCTCTCAGAAGAAGCATCTGAGATCCCCATGGCCCCCTGAGTCCCCTGGATATAAACTTTATTTCTAAAGCTAGACATTTTTTGGTCTTCCTCTTTCTGGTTGCAGGTCCCAAGGGTTGTGATGTGTTTGGTGCACAAACCCTTCTTCTTAGGTAGAAGCTCCCTACTGTGGCTTGCCATGCCCAGAGTAGGGTTTTTGGTAAGACTGTGCCTACCTCACCCACTCATCTCAATGTGCCCCTTCTATCCCTCATTGCAGAGGGAGTGTTCAGCTAGATTTCAGTTCTGCGGGAATTATTCCATATGTAGTTGTAGATCTGATTTGTCAGTAGGAGGAGGTGAGTTCAAGTTCTTCCTCTGCCACCATCTTGGACCGCTTCCATAATGCATTTTCAGAAAAGTCATACCATAGATTACCTTTTCCAAGCAATCTTTTTGTTCTTACTTAAATAATTTAATGTTTGTGTGTTTGTGTCTAAAGAGATTTGAGATTTTTGAGAGAAACATTTTCACAACTTCCATTGTCTTTTCCAGTATTCAATACTCAAGGAGTTTTTCAAAAAAGATTGTTGACTACTTGGCTCCTGGAGCACAGCATTTTTACCCTCTCTAAAACAAAACCATTAGGAAAACAGACTTAACCAATAGGTCTATCAATCAGTCACAACACCTGATATTTTAAAAACACTCATTTTTCAAATAGCCAGAGTTTAACATTTGTTTAATCAATATTTGATATGGTTATTCAAGTGTGAACTATGAACCATCTATTTGGGTATGGATGTGAAGTAAAAAGTTTGTCAAAACTAAGTGGGTGAGGAAATCTTCCCTTGTCAGCCACCATCAACTGGATGAGACTTAGGGAAAATGGCCAGATAGCTAGTTGACCCTTGAATAATTCTGGGGTTGGGGATGCTGATTCCCTGCACAATCTAAAACCCATGTATAACTTTTGCCTCCCTCCCAGTTTAACTAAGAGCCTAGAATTGATGGGGAGCCTTACTGAAAACATAAACATTTGATTAATGTATATTTTATATGTTGAATGTATTACACTCTGTATTCTTACAATAAAGTAAGTTAGAGAAAAGAAAATGTTAAGATGATAAGGAAGAGAAAATACATTTACAGTAGTATACTGTATTTATTGAAAACCATATATAAGTGGACCCATGCAGTTTAAACCTGTGTTGTTCAAGGGCCAATTGTATAATATATATACAGCTCCTGTTTGCAGCTAGTAACACTAAGAAATTAAGAGGGATTATATATTCTGCTAACATTTGAAATTTTCATTTTATATTTCCCTTTTTCTTTTCCTTCTTTCACTCCCTCTTTTCCCTCTATTTCACACTTACTCTGCTTCTCTAATTTGAGAAGCATTCACTGAGACATTTTGTCACTTGAGTTGTTGTAGTACTTTGCCTTATATTTTTCTAAGTCATGATAATTGACATTTTAATAGCTGTAATCAATAAACAGATTGTCTTGGCAGCAACACTGTGGATTTCCTATTATATTGGACCTTATATCAAGAGAGGTGACATTTTAAAAAAGGTAGAGGATACTAATATTTATTGAATATCAATTATGGTTCACACACTATACTAAGAATTTGACATAGAAATTCTTACTTAAATGACAATGGATTAGGTGACTGTACTATTATAATTTTATAAAGAAACCGTCAAGGTGACCTGGATCATGATGGAGTTGTGATTCCCTCCCGGTTTCTATCGCTCTGAAGCCTGTGTTCTATTATCCTAAATTCTAGTATCTGGTGGTGTAAACTTAGAGAAGACAGTTATATATTGATTTATATCATCGCATTCCAGAAAAAGGTTGTAAAACAGATACATCACCTAATCTCTCTGGATTACAGTTTGTCAAAAATGAGGATCTCAATTATCACTTTAATACTCTGGTTTGATAACTTCCATATGGACTAGAGCTCCCCCTAAATCCACAGATTAAGTGTTTATGCACCTCTCTTGCTGTATAATGTACATTTTATCACAAATATGTATTTCATATTCATAAAATCTGTTAAATTCTGTTGGCACCAAACTTTATTAAGATGTTGATTTAGCATGAAACAATATGACACAGTATTAATTCAGTGTTTGTTATTAAATTTCTTCTCAAGATTTCAGAATTTCTGATCTTTTGAAACACTACAAATCACTAACAATGGCTAAAACTACTCTTTGTCCAGTTGACAGACGTTTACAAGGCTTGTTTCAAAATTTCAGTTACAATGTGCCTTAAAGGATTCTACATCTTTTACAGTTGTGTCAAATATGGTAGAAAGCTAAAGCCACTGCTAAACTATACTTTGAACACAAACAACTCCTTCAAACTTAATCTCATAGCCATTTATTCATGGAGTCATTCATTCACATAATATTTTCTAGGTGCCCACTATATGTAACAAAAACACAGGGCCTCTTATGGAGTAGTGAACCAAAAAGATATAGAAAATGCCTTGCTTGAGTTTACAGTCTAGTAAATAAGAAATAAAATCACACACACACACACACACACGCATACACAGAGCAATGAATATTATGAAGAAAATAAATGGAATCAAATCAGAAGATGGGAGCTATGCATGATTCTGTCATCAGGGGAGTAGAGAGACAATAGAGAAGCCACCTTCACTTTCCCTGTGAAGGGAAGTGATCAGAACATTCCAGTCAGGAAGAAAAACATGAATTGGGCTGGATGACTGGTTCCATGTGGACCCCTGGATAATGTGAACCCCCATTGTTCAGCTATGGCCCTTCAGCTTTTAAAGTAAGCAAATTGAAAATAAGCAAGACTCTACCTTCCTGCTTTCTTCAAGGCTCACAAAAGACAATTTTGCTTTTTTATATAAACGTTTCTACTGAAAGTAACTTTTTATAGCATGTTGGGGCATCTTTATTTAAATTTACCAAATTAAATTAAGTTCAAAATGAACATATTCTACAGGAGGATTATAATTTTTCAAGTATCTTTTTTGGAGGACTTATGATTCTTTCTCTCTTTCTTTCTTTTTCTCTCTTTTTTGTTTTTAAATAGGACAAAAGAACGCCAGAGGTCAAAAGCTTCCAGTCCTAGTCCTGGCTTTGTCACTTGCTCTATTATCCTCAAAAAGTCCTTGCTCTTCCTTGAGTTCTGTTTATTTGTAAAAGAAAAGATTGGTTGAGAGGTAAGTAAATCCTGTATATCATCTCCAGCTAAAAAATTCTGTGATGATCAAAAAACAAGGTAAGGCTCTATTTGAATGTTAAGGAATCCAACTCATGGTACTAAGCATACAAATATAAAAATATGCATAGGAGACGTGTTATTATTACTATAGAAGTTCTCTTTAAACATAATGCATAAATATTTGCAAAAACAATGTTAAATTAACTGGTGAAACCTCAAACCAAATCTATAGTTCAAATTCTAATCTAAAACAATTGTATTATAGTCATTATTTTAAAAGAACTAGTTTCAATAATGTATTATCAGAATGAAATATGATGAGCAGATATTCATTACAAATTCAAGACACAAGCTTAAGAAACTACTCTTCTTTGCTTAAAAAAATCTTTTAATAATGCAACTACTTGAAAACCAGCATATCACAGCTTCACTCAGTGTAATTACAGTTTTGCTAGCTCTGTAACATTCATGTTTGTAAACAGTTTGAATGGCATGTAATTATCTGTTTTCTCCTAATACTCTTTCTGAACCTCTCTGTTAAACGCCTAAAAAAGTTAAAGAAAGTCAAAGCTATATCCATTTAACTTTATAGTTTGGGCATATCGCTTTATGAAGTAAAGTGACATTCAGCTGTACTGTATAACTATTCAAAACTTCATTGATGGCTCTTTTGTTCATTCTCCTTGGTATTCAAAATGTGGATTTCAAATGCATCACTAAAATGTTTACATTTGAAGAGGAACAGTTTACCTGTATCCTTTCTGTCTTTCCTCATCCCATCTGTTCTCCTTGTTACTAGATAAATATTGTAGCACTTGCTCCATCTCCTCTCCAGTGGATGACTGGATTGCCCTAAGAAGCCTCTCCATAAAGTAGTGCCACATTTATGCCCAGCCTATCCTCCAGAGCCCTGAAAAGATGGAGTGTCCAGGAGTGGTGGAGAGTTGGTGGGCAGTCCACTCATCCCCATACTTCCCAATTCAACAGATACTTCCTATGTACCCACTTCCACCCACCCAATCAGTCATTCATGCATTTACCAATTTTTTATTCCAAACACCCTGCAGCCTCAAGACCTCTGTGCTTGCTGCCTTCTTTCCCTAATATCTTCTTCAACTACAAAGAGTCCATTTCCTTACTTCATCCAGGCTAGTATTCAAATGTCCCTTCCTCAGAGAGGTCCACCTGTCCACCCTACCTAATGAATGGTTCCATAATATTCCATCTCTTCACCGCAACTTATTTATCTTCTTAGCAACTTATTTATCTTCTTATCTTATTTATCTTCTTAGCTTCTTAGCACTTATTATTTGACATTATTTATGTGTGTCTGTTTTTCCCCCCTCTGGCTCCCTACACTGGAATATAAGATCTAGGAAATAATTTGTGTTGCTTACTGCAGTATTTCCACCATGTAAACCAGTCTCTGACACAGGGTTGCCATTCAGTATATAAACACTGAATGAGGAACTTTTCTGAGGATCTCTTCTGCATAATGCACTGGGCTGGGCCAAGCAGGAGATGCATCCAAGAGCAAGACACATTCCAAGAGTAAGGGAGCAGACCTCAAGCAAGGGCATGGGCTGCATGAAGTATAGGTGTTGTTCTTCCAATTGCCAATTCCTTCTTTCCCTCCCACTCCAGTGGCCATGCTGTGCTTCATTTGAGCAGGGATGGTTGGAATTTCTCTTAGGAATGATCATTGGATCAGGTGCACATCGCTACTGCATAGCTAGATTAGATTATTTATCTAGTCTTAGATTCATTGTCTGCTTTTGACTTAAGGACAGGGGACAACAACTTTACAGGTGCATTCTTATCTTCGTTTCTCATTATCCTCAACATCTATAGGAGTAAGGAGCATGAGGTTGATATCAGACAGACCTGGGTTTTAATTCCCGTCTGATACTTATAACTCTTTACTCTTGGTCAAGTTATTTATATTCATTAAGCCTTGGCTTTAATATCTGTAAAATGGGGATGATTATAAGATAAAGGAGATAATGCTTAGGAAACATTTAGTCTAATCCCCAATATAGAGTAAAAACTCATGAAGTGTTCATGCCAAAAACCTTATGACTGATATGCACTTCCTAGGAATTAGAGATTTCTCCCATTTCTTTCCAATGTGTGTCCACCACACACACCAATTAGAAAGAGAAACTTCACCTACAAAGCACAGTTGTTAATATACCAAAGGCTCAGCCTTCCTTAAAGTAAACATCTTGGAATGTCAATATGGCAACACAAATCATGTAAATGTCTCCTTAATTCCCTCAAACTCCATTTCTAGGTAAATAGTAAGTGAGGAATATCCTCATCTAAGTAGCATGATAGAGAGGGACTCTGGAAGGCTTGGAGAGGTGTAACCAATAGATGATGAGGCAAGCTATAGGACAGAGTACTGAAAGAATCAAACCAAAGAAGGCTGTAGATAATGTGAATATTATAAAATTGTATGGCTCTTTTAACAATTATAAAATGTCAACCTTATAGAAAATACAGTATTTATTCAATTGTCTATCAAGTATTTATAAAAGCTGATCCTACATATTACATATGACTCAATATAATAAGTAAACATTAAAATATGTGGGCCCCATGATTTAACTGGAATGCAACAGAACTAGTAATTGATAATAAAAATATAAACAATAACCAAAGAATAAAGTTAGGATTAACTACATACTACAAACATGGCTTTAGGCATTTTGCTTGTATTTGTTATATTAATGCTGACAACCAGCCCTTGAAGTACTTATTGTTATTGTCTGAATATCACAGATGAAGAGGACAAGTGAAGCCCAGTTAATCAGAGATGATGCCAGCACTGAAATTCAGGAAGTCTTCTGTCAAAACTTTTAGCTTAGCCACTATCCTGCATTGCCTGCTAAACTCTTGGAAATGAAATTTTATTTCTCAGAAACTTTAATTATAAAATAATAATGAGCAATATTACTTATAGTAAAATATCAACAATGCAAGAGCTAACTGTCATACAGAATTTACTGTGTGCTAGCCTCTGGACTAAATATTTCATATATACTATATCTCCAATTAATCCTCAAAATAAACTTTTATGATAAATACTCTAGGAGTACGCATTTCACAGATGAAGAAACCAAGTCTTAGAGAATTTAATTAACTTGCTTAAGTTCACCCAATTACTAACTGCCTCCATCAAATTTTGAACTCATGTCTGCTTCACTCCAGGACCCAAATTTGTAATGATTATATATGTAGCAAGTCAGAGAAAACAAGTATCTAAAACTAAGAATGAAAAAGACACATGTAACAAAATAAATGAAGAATATTGAAATTTGCAAGAGAACATTAAGAAAATTCTTGTGGCACAAGTTTAAATTTCTACTAAATGACTGATCTTTGCAGGAAAAAGTAATTGACACAAGTTGACATAACAAGTAGTTAAAAAACCTAACAGCCATGAAAAAAGTAGCTGGCCATTCCATAAAGTAACAATGACTGTATATAAAGATGACTAGAGCTAAGTTCTACATGGGTAATGGGGTTGAGAAGAATTCTGTTTTAGATGCTACTTCCAGGATAGCCCTCTCTAAGCAGGTGATACTGTTACTGGAGTAATAATGTGTAAGACAAGAAGCAAATGGACATGATAAGGTGTGGAGAAACAGGATTCAAAGCACAGAGAATAACAAGGAACATGGTGAGGCAGGAATGCATACAACATGAACAAGAAAGAGAAGAACAGAAAAAAATATTCACAGTGAAATGCAAAGAAAATGTACAAGAAAACTGAAGGAACTGAAAAACAAATTTATAGTGAAGGGTCAGACAGTATGACCTATTTTGGAGAGGCAAGTTCAGTAGTCCAAGTGACGCATGGTGGCAGGTGTGATGGTGGTAACAGAGAAGATGGTGAGACGTGGAAAGGTTTGAACTGGATCTCGAGATACTCATATTCAATATATATGTATAATACACATACCGTATATATGTTTCTATATGTGTATTATTTAACTCAATATGGTCAAGGAGGTATAATTAAATGTAAAATAAAATTCTCATTCTACAAGTGGTTTGATATGATGCTATGAAATGTAATAAAAGGCACTGTTAGAAACTGAGCCTGGGATAAGAGATATGGTTAGAATCATTATTATTTTTAAATGTTTTAACATTTACTTAATTTAGAGAAAGCAAGATAGAGTGTGAGTAGAGGAGAGGCAGAGAGAGAGGGAGACACAGAATCCAAAACAGGCTCCAGGCTCTGAGCTGTCAGCACAGAGTCTGAGGCGGGGCTTGAACTCACAAACCACAAGATCATGACCTGCGCCCAAGTCGGATGCTTAACTGACTGAGCCACTCAGTGCCCTGAGAGATATGGTTACTATTAATGAAAGGATGCTTCTTTAAGAAGTAAAATAATTGTATAGCACTTCAATCCACCTTGATTACCTCCATTAGCACTTAGCCGAGCATGAACAAGTTTTTTAATAAAGCACACAGACTGAAATGCTTGCTCAATCTTTCTAAACAACACTATGGCTCCATTTCCCACTGGAATCATAAACCAGCTATGTAACAGATTTAGGTACACATAGCAGCTGCTATCAACTCTCCCCTCTGACTTCACTCAAATTTCATTTCACAGATTTTTCACAATCATTTTTAGAGAAGCATCTATTATAGTAGAGAGAGCAGTAGGATAGGGTCAGAAATTTCAGATCCACGATACCTCTGCTGCTAACCAGTAAGGGATGCAGCGTCTAGTTTATTCACCTGCAAAGTGAGAATCCCAATGCCTGTTCTATAGGTGGTCACATTATTGTGAGAAGAAAATTAGTTAAGTGGTGTGAAAGGAATTTTGGAAATTTTAAGATGTTAGGATTTGGTTATTCTGTAATAAGTTATTCTTCTTGGAAGTACAGGAGTTTAATAATGCACTGATATCAAATGAAATAAAAGTCAGTAAAGTCAATTTATGTTTATAGGATCTGCATTGGCTTCTGAGCAAGGGTGGGTCTGTGATATAATGATCAGCCTGGATCACAAGTAAATTGCTACCAACACATATATGGGCCCAAGGGCCTCCTCTCTAAATTGCAGGTGTGGGATCTCTAAGTCTTGCAGTTCAAATGGATCTTTGAGTACATGAGATCAGTAACAGCTGAAATCAAGAGACTGCTTTTCCCACGATTCATTCTTTTGTGTGCGTAGTTTCAGTAAAAATTCTTCCTTCATCTAAGTCTACTAAAATTCTACTTCTTTCCTGTTAGGATTGTTTAAGAATTCAGAAAAACAGATTAAAAGGGATTATCAAAAACTGAAAAGCCATCCTGCTTAAACTGTATCCAATTATATAAATTACAGGCATGCCCTTTCAGTAGGGCAGGAAGAAAGGCGCTATTAGAAACTCAAAAATAACTTGTGAAGGAAATACATAGAAAGGAATTAAAAAGAAAGAAACATACACGAGACCAAATCATACCAGCTAGTTAAAGATGTTACTTGTTTCTTAGGTTTAAATTAAAATTTTTAAAAGATGCCTACATTGAGTAAATGTTTCTTCCTAAACATAGTGCAGTCCTTTAAAGACCCCCCCCTCAAAGGTAATTGATGTTTTTTGAACACTATAGTTAGTCAATAAGCGTTCATGGAAATCTGATCTAGTGGGATCATTAAGTATTATAATTAAATAAATAAGAAAAAAAATTCCCACTTGCTATATGCTTATATAAATGTTACTTTAAAATAGGTTTAAACTGTTATACAAACAATTAAATTAACTGTTAATACATAATTTTTGGCATTATAGTTATTTTTCAAACAATGTTACCAAAATGCTGATTAATTTTAAATGTTCTGGACAATTATACATGCCTCTGACCATTAGTAAGCATATTCATTTGAGAGAAAGTTTTGTGTGTTGCCTAACACCAGATGCATTTATCAGGTGACATATTTATTTTATTATGCATTGATGGTAAAGGGGAAAATTAGATCTTTAGTTTTTTAAAAAAGAGTTCATGGTCACATAAAATCACTATTGATGCAGTCTTTTTAGTGCAGCGCAAGTCTGGTGAGAAGTGATAATACTCTCCAAGATTGTCTAGAAAATATTTAATTATGTTAAACTAACTTTTAAACAGAAAATCTAATTAACAACTGACCATAATAGCCCATTACTTGGATATTCCAACAAAATGTTGCATAATCTTTGAAGAATTAAAGTCATCAAAAACAGATCTTCTCTAACATAGTTATCTTTCAGGTTATACTCTCTAAGCCTCTCATTATTTCATTCTGTCATCTAACAGAACCTAATTTATATCCTGATACAGAAAATTCATTAGACACATGCAAGGATTCAGGTCATGTTTTGGACTTAACTCTTCTAGAAAACACTGAATGTTAGTATTTTCCCAGAGAATAAAAATTCTCCAGATCCTTATCTGTCATAGAGTTTCAGCAGTTTTCAAAGTACCCGTGATGCACAGTTTCATATGCTTTTCATAGCCCTCTAAGTTATGGAGTTCATGTACATATTATTATCTTTCACTTACAGCAAAGAATCTGAGATTCAGAGATATCAGGTGTCTTTTTTCCTAAGTACACAAAACTCTGAAATTGCAGAGCCAGCTCAGCACACATATTTTTGCGATTAAAATGAGCAATCTCCGGCTAGTCACAGAATTTCAGTCTTTCACTAGGAAAAATGCAGGGGTCAGTCAAGATGATCTTCCTCTTCCCTTGCAGCTCTATGATTCTATGAGCTACAACCCTCTAGAGCACATTGCTATATCCCTAATACTTAGGTATTAGGGTACCTTGTTTTGTTAGCATGAACTTTTCTTATTGGTTTTACTGATCCCTATTCTTCTCCTCCGTGAGCAGTTCTCAAAGTGTGGTTCATAAACTGCTGGAGGCCTAAGACCCTCTTCAGAGGGGGTGGTGAAGTTAAACTATCAGAATAAGATTTAAAATTATTTGCCTTTGGGGCACGTGTAGCTCAGTTGGTTAAGTGTCCCTTGATTTTGGCTCAGGTCATGACCTCACAGTTTGTGAGATGGAGCTCCACATCTGGCTCTGCACTGACAGCCAGGGCCTGCTTGGGATTATCTCTCTCCCTCTCTCTGCCCCTCTGCCCTTCACAAGCATGCACACATCCTCTCTCTCTCTCTCTCTCTCTCTCTCTCTCTCAAAATAAATAAATAAATATTTTTAAAAGTTATTTGTCTTTTTCACGGCGTTTGCGAAAAAGACAAATGATTTGTACTTGATGGAATGAAAGCAATAATGGGTCAATCAATATGGGCACCTTAGTACCAAGTCAAAGTAGTGGTACCAAAGTATGCAAGAAGGCATTATTTTCATCACCTAGCATGACCATACAAACAAAAGTAATAATACAAACAAATTAACAACAAAATGCCAGTTTCAAGAATGTCCTTGATGGAGCAGTAAAAAATATTAATTTTCTTAAATAGCAACTCTCAAGTGCACATTTTTTAACAGTCTGTGACAAAATTGGAAGTATGTATAAAGCACTCTGTTGTATGCGTAAGTATGATGGTTTTCACAAGAAAAATGAATTGGGTGATTGAATTGTGAGCCAAATTAATTTGTTTTTTACATGGAACACCATTTCTACTTGGAAGAATAGCTAATAGAAAACTATGAAGTGAAACTGTCATTTCAAAGAAAACAAATTACAGTATTTGTTACCAATGATAAATTGAAGCTTTCAAGTAAAAAATCCGAAGTCTGAAAAACTTGTATCCACCACAGTGAGCTGGAAAGTTTCCTGATATTTAAAGACTTTTCTGATGAGATCAGTGGTAATATTAACAGATGTAATTCTTTTTAAATATTGTGCGATGAAATGTATCAACATTTAGAATATTTTTGTAACTCAATGAGCCAATATTTTCCAAATGACTAATGCATGAATAAGAGATCCATTCAAAGTGCAAGCTAGACCAATGGATTTTAAGATAAGAGAGTATGAAAAGTTCATTATTGTCATTTCAAACCAGTGGATACCCAGACTAATTTCTCATTTGCTTTGCTCAAGTTCTTTCCCATTTCTACAATTCTCTCCCATTTTCTTTGTGTCTCTGTATTGCTCTCATTCTTTAAAGTCGATCAAATCTTGGGATATAGGAGGTACTAAGAAATATGCATTCATTTGTGTTATAAGCCAAATCTTTCAAATCTCAACTCAAGAAATAAACAAGTGTTTATTGCCCATTTCCTATAAGATATTGAGGGGTGCATGGAAAATAATTTCTCTCTGGAGGACACCTGTGCCTCCTATTTACTATCTACCTGGAAAGGCCCTGTGGCAGCCCAACTGCCTGTGTTCTTTTACCTCACACTGTGGGCAGCATGTGCTTGAAGCCCATCACTTATTATATACTTCACAGTTCAGGAAGATTGCAAGCCCTTTGAGCACTTGCTAGATTGAACACCTGCTAGGTTCTAGCACAATGAAGAATTCACTTGCTTCTTTGCCCATAGTTTAAGAAAGAACATTTTAAAAATTTTAGTTGTTTTTATGTAAATTTTTGCATTTATTTGTATCCATCTTGATTCAAAAAGGAATAAAAACATAAAAAATTGTTAGGGCAATATATATGCTTTACACATAATACTGCTTATGAATGAATTAGTTGACTCATACTGAATGAGTAGGGCTTGTTTGACTTTTCTGTATCAATATGAAAAAAATGATAGCAAAAAAAACATAAGCATCCTCAAAATGCACTAATGATACCTGCTAGAAATACAAATAGAAATGAACTTTTTGATCCCCTGACCACAGTGAATGGTTTTTTTTTTTTTTTTTTTTTGCTTTGTGAATTGCAAATATCTGATTTAGATTATTGCAGATAGGACACACTAAAAAATACTTGCTGATTTGGGTTCAATTCTAAGACACATATACTGTAAGCCCTATCTAAACTTGTCTCTACCTGGAGCTATTCATATTAGTTTATTTTCAAAAAAGAGAAAGCACCTGTGCCAGCTTTTTCTGAATAAAAATGTATCTTAAAAGCTTTCTTTCTGTTTTCTAGCATGAATATTTTAAGTAATAAAGTTGTCCTTAGGATGATTATAGCACCACTTGAAGATAGAAGATTAAAGTAAGATTTAATTTATGCATTTTTATTTTTATTTTTTTAATATTTATTTTTGAGAGAGAGACAGAGCATGAGCAGGGGAGGGGCAGAGAGAGAGGGAGACACGGAATCCGAAGCAGGCTCCAGGCACTGAGCTATCAGCACAGAGTCTGAAGTGGGGCCTGAACCCACGAGCTGTGGGATTATGACCTGAGCTGAAGTCAGATGCCTAACTAACTGAGCCACCCAGGCGCCCCATATGCATTTTTATTTTTAAAGCTTCTTTTTTTTTTTTTTTAAACACTTGCCATATCCCATGAACCTTTGAGGTTTTCTGATATAAGGAAGCTGACATTCAGCTTCCTAAACAGAGGGAGATTTCAACAATGTAACCAAGCTCAGAAGGCATTTTTATTTCTACAGAAAAGAAACAAAACAATATAATACTTAAGTTACAGGAGAGAACTTGATTACAACTCTACAAATGGAACTTTATTACATATTTGAATCCCTAATCTGGTCCACTTACAAATAGAACTTAGATGTTTTGTTCGTTTTAAAAAATATCCTAGGCCCGTTTGCAAATAAGCAAGTTAAGTTATATTTGAAATGGAATGTTGTTTAGCTAATTAAAGGATTAACCAGATACTATTTAATAACAATAACAAAATCTCACTGTTTTAGAAGCTATCAGCATTTTCTCCTTTCCCAAATCCCTACTTTCAACTTCTGTAGGTGCTTTTTAGTATATTAGTCCTTTAAAGGCTGAAATAGAATATATAATATAGTTATCTCCTCAGATGCTTAACAGTATTGTACATGTTTAAAATGAAAATGGAAATAAAATTGCTATTACTTTTACTAAATTCTGTCACTGCTTTCACATTTTAACATTAGATGTGCTCATCAGTGAAGGGTTTAAAATCAATCAGCCACATGGGATGAATGTTTATGGAAACACCGCCTCAAATGTTAATGTAATACTGTGTAAAAGAGCAATTCCACAAAAAAGTCAGACTCTTAGGAATAAACACACACTGAGAGTCCAAGAGGTTTTCCTGTACCGCTAGAGAATCACATGAAATGATCGCTTCGGCATGCCAAGCACCACCAAATCCCTAGTCGATTCTATATTACGCACTATGGATCTATAATCACCAGGACTGTAAAGGAGAGGCCTTTCTTCATAAATTTCTTTGGCGTTCCCATTTTTCCCTATTTGCATTCTTTGAACATCTAAGCACTTTCAGGAAAATATTTATAAAAAGCCATAAACCATGGGTTACGGTTAAAATTATAATCTCCAAGGAAAGCATTAGCAAAAACATCAAGTGTGATTTTTCCCAGAGTGAACAGGAATGCAGTTCGGATTTCGCCAATCCATCCTTCCAACATACCTAGGCCTCTTGCTGTGCCGTCGGTACCCTCAGCTGACCTGAAATGTTCTCCTTCAGTCCCATCCTCAAATCAGTGCCTTAAATCTTTTCTCCCCTATGAGGCTGTCAGGGGAGTGCCCAGTCCCATAGTTTTATTTTTTCTTAATTTTTTTGGACTTGCTCTCTGTATTAAAATATTAATATTAGCTATCTATATAAATCTAAATATATTAAATGATGAGACCTGTTCCTTCAACAATTATTTTATGTATGTGCTCATTCAAAATACTTATTCATGACCTGCTTTGGTTTGGATGCCACAGCAATTATTTAACTTTCCAGTTAAACTGTTAGTGCCCACACACTTTCCCCTCCAGGGCATTCAGTACCAAGACTTGCCTCATGGTAAGAGCTCAATAAATATTAGATTAATAACACTGACAGCAATAAAGCTGTGAAAGAAGCTACATTTCATACTCAAAATAATGTGCTTAATAAATGAGAGAAGTACTATGGTATTCTGATTAGTAGTCAAAATCCCGATTACAGAGACTAACTTATGCATCTGTGACCTCATAGAAACCTGGCTCTGCACTTAACTGTTTCCTTACAAGAGGAGCTCAGATGGTGGAAATCTAGTTGGAAGGGGGTTGGACAATACGGCAGAAGATAGGAGCGTGCCGTATCACAGCTTCCCAGAGATTGTGGGAGAGTTGAGCCTGATACCCACAGCAGGGACCTTAATAATAAATCTTTATACCCGTGCTTTTCTTCTCTACCTCTCATCCAAAGAATTCATTCTTTCATTCACTTGTTGACATAACATATGCCTAGCACTCGTGTGGTTACGACACACATATAAGTGTCAGGCATCTTTCTCTTAGGCCCCTTTCCTTCTGGCCTAACATGCTGCTGTCATCTTGAATGATTCCTATGCCCCTTGGAAGAACCATCCTATTCAACTGCAATGAACTTGACACCCACTCCATAACCAACAGCTAGAAGGGCCTCAATTCTAAAATCTTAAATTCCAAACTTCCACAGGCAGAATACAGCTTTCCTTCTTTCTGTCTTTCTTCTGTTCACTGGACTTGTCATTTGACACTCCTAGGCTATCCAGAACAACTCTATCATGATACCTTTTAGTAGCGTTTATCCCCCCACCCCCCGTGTTATTGCAGTATGACTGACAGTCAACTTTGTATTAGTTTAAGGTGTTTAGTAAAATGATTTGACAGATGTATATATTGTGACATGATTACTGAAATAAGTTTAGTTAATATCCATCACCTCACATAGCTACAAAGGTTTTCTGTTTTTGTTTTGTTTTTGCTTTTGATGAGAACTTTTAAAGTCTACTCTCTCAGCAACTTTCAAATATATAATGTAGTATTGTTAACTAGAATCACCATGCTGTACAGTACAGTACATCCACAGAATTTATTTATCTAATAACTGGAAGTCTGTACCTTTTGATTACCTCACTCATTTCCCCCACCCCCATCCATGGCAATCTGTTCTCTATGAGTTTAGTTTTCTCAGATTCCATATGGAAGTGATGGGTATTTGTCTTTCTCTATATGACTTATTTCACGTAGCATAATGCCCTCCAGGTCCAACCATGTTGTTGTAAATGGCAAAATTTCATTCTTTTTTATGGCTAAATAATATTCCTGTGTGTGTGTGTGTGTGTGTGTGTGTGTGTGTGAGAGAGAGAGAGAGAGAGAGATAGAGAGAGAGAGAGAATCATGTTTTCTTTATTCATCCATTGATAGACACTTAGGTTTTTCCATGCTTTGGGTGCTGTGAATGAATAATGTTGCAATAAACATAGAAGCGTAGATATTTGAGATCCTGATTTCATTTCCTTTGGGTGTATACCCAGAAGTGGGATTGCTGAATCATATGGTACTTCTATTTTTAATTTTTTGAGGACCCTCCATACTGTTTTCCATAGTAGCTACACCAATTTACATTCCTATTAACAGTGCACATGAATTCTTTTTTCTTTACATCCTTACCAACACTTGTTATCTGTAGTCTTTTTAATGATAAGTCTTTCTAATGGGTCTGAGGTGATCTCTCCTGATGGTGTAGATGTGCATTTCCCTGATGATTAGTGATACTGAACACTTTTTCATGTACCCAATGTCTATCTGTAGATCTTCTTTGGAAAAATGTCTCTTCAGTTTCTCTGCCCATTTTTAATTGGATTGTTTGTATCTTTGCTATTAAAGTTGTGAGTTTCTTATATACTTTGGATATGAACCACCTATCAGATATATGATTTGCAAATATTTTCTCCCATCCCATAGGTTGCTGTTTCATTTTGTTGTTTTTCTTTGCTTTCCAGAAGCTTTTTAGTTTGATTCAGTCCCATTTCTTTATTTTTTCTTTTGTTGTCAAATTGTTGCTTTCCATCTCTCCAGTAAGTGCTTTTTAATGTACCAAATTTGTGCCATACATATCCAACCTTCTCAAAAAAATATCAAAAGCCAAACATTCATCTTTCTCCTTAAATCATTCTTTTGAGGCATTCAAGGATTTCTGCATAAAGTGGACATGGTGAAGAGATGTAAATTCCATGATCTTTCCTTCCCTTTCTTCCTTTTCAATTCTTAGAACTACAGCTTACAAAACAAGTGATGTGAGTTTCAGGGTCATGACCATTGTTCATTGTGTGTGGCTTCCCTTATTTCTTTTTACAAATTGATTTTTTTTTAAAAATGTTTATTTTGAGAGAAAGAGAGAAAGCACGAGCAGAGGAGGGGCAGAGAGAGAGGGGGAGAGAGAGAATCCCAAGCAAGCTCCATGCTCAGAGCAGAGCCTGATGTGGGCCTTGATCTCACAACTGTGAGATCATGACCTGAGTCAAAATCAAGAGTCAGACCCAGGTGCCCCTGGATCGCTTCCTTTCTATTTAAAGTGAAAAGTTTTCATTCAGTCAACACACATCCTTTTTTCATAAGTGAGTTATAGAAATAAAACTATGGCTAAGACATTTGTACTAGCCTCGGTCCAAAGAAAAACACATGAAAACAATACTGGATTATAATTATTTCCAATAAAATGTGTGACCATCTCCCAAAGGTAGGAATAGGAAGGAGATGGGTGCTCCTGCCATGGTGATTAGGTTATAGAAGGCATTAGATTTTAATTGTGTCAGAAAATTGTTCAGAACAAATATAATTTTGCTTGCCACAGGGAGCAAAAGAAAAGGAATCAGGAAAAGATACCTTATTGAAATACATTTGAAATTTTCTCATGACACTACAGTGACTCTGATGATTGCTTTCAGTACCAATAGACCTCATTATGACAGCCATTAAAACCGCAGCAACACAATCTCATGCTTATTGAAAAAAAGTAAAAATTAATCATACTTAATTGACGTTTTGTTGTTACCATAGCCAAATATGGAGGGAATAATTGGCTTTATTTTCTGTACTTAATCAAAACTTCTCTTAAATTAACTGTAATCTAAGGCACAGAAATGTGACGGCAACCATGCACCTGGCTCCCCTCCCCTACGGTTTGCTACTGTATATGACGACTCTGTGCACCGTTTCACAGCTCATAAAGAGAATGCCGCCAGTTCCTTTATTGATGCAAAGTTTTCATTTTTCATTAACTCACCAAAATAAATAAATAAGGAAATGTTCCCTAACTCCTTTCAACTTCTAAGAGCACAGAAACCTTAAAGGTGACAGGAATTCTTGTTAAAAATGATTTTCCTAAGAGTCCTCCAGTTTCTCAGAGGAACTCTGAGCCAGAGGCTGATTGAGCTGGATAGAGAAACATAATTCATAGCCCTCTGTAAATTCTCCTGTACTTGCTAAACAACAGGATGGGGGATCGAGGAAAATGGAAATTGTATATATAGCAAGATGTAGAAAAAACTTTGGAAACTGCCAATGTTTAGCACTCTGGTCTTACTGTATCTCATAAGCTTATCAAAGCTCTATGGCCAATGACAGGATTCGTGTTGAGGTGAAGAGAAAAGTACTGGATATAGGGACCACAGTTTCTCCAGCAGAATAGTGGAATGGGAGGGCTATTATCACCTGAGTGCACAATGACCAGGGGCAGGGAAAACTGACATGGGCATGTGGGGAAATCTTAGATCCAATAATAATTTTCTCATTAGCAGATAAAGGCAAAGATGGGGAGCTTGGATGCTTCAGTTAGTTAGCATCCAACTTTGGCTCAGGTCATGATCTCATGATTCATGGGTTTGAGCCCTGAGTCAGGCTCTGTGCTAACAGCTCAGAGCCTGGTGCCTGCTTTGGATTCTGTGTCTCCCTCTTTGTCTGTCCCTCCCCTGCTAGCTCACTCACTCTCTCTCTCTCTAAGTAAAAAAAAAAAACAAACATTACAAAAAAGGAAGACAAAGGCAAAGGGAAAAGGCAATTAAACAAAAACACAGACACCATGAGAAACACAGATGATACAAGAAAAAGAATAATGTCCCAAGTACGAGGAACACTGACAAAGACTTACTAAAAAAACCAGAACTAACAGAGGGAAGAAGGTTCAGCCAGCTGGGTGCATGTCTGTTACAGAAAGGTGAAAGCCAAGAAAAGATAAAAAGACAAGCATACTGAATTCTAGAAAAACATATAAAGAGTAAAAAAAAGTGAAATGTGGTCAAATGAGGAAAAATCATAACTAAAATTCCAAAAGAAAAACTGAAGTCCACAATGAAGATAAACTGAAAAGCAGCATTGCAGAAAACGATGAATGAAGAGCTTGAGAGGTTTGCATATACAATGGGTAAGGACGAAGGGATGGAAATGATGATAAAATGTAAGTATAGAGAATGTGAGCTATAAACCACAATGACTGGTCTTTTTAAAGATTTAATTTTAAAAAATGTTTCCTCAGGGGAAAAATGCTGTTTTAAAGGCTCATAGCATTCAACAAAAATTATCAAAATCTATACAGTTTTATTTTTGAACTTGAAAAAATTATTCTCAAAGCCATTCAGAAGTATGAATAGGAAGAACACCTAATAAAAGGCAATTATGACAATTAGGTATTAAAATATATAATGTAATGCTAAAGTAACTAAATTGGTGTGGTAGCAGGGTGGGAACTGACAGGGAGGTTAATGAACAAACAATATACACATGAAAACTAAATACGTAATAAAGGAAGCATCAGAAACTGAAGGAAAAGTGTTAGAGATATTCAACAAACACTGGGAAGTTGATTTTTTTCCACTTAGAGCCTCACATCACTCCATGCACCAATATCCTTTCCAAATATCCTGAATAAATGTAGAAAATTGAGGTATAAATTGATATTGATTCCCAGCAATACGGTGAACCAGGTGAACAAATTAGCCCTCGTGCTAAAGAATACCTAAAAGTATTAAGTAAACACACTCCCTCTCACAGACTCATGAAGACACGCAGACCTAAAATTAACAAGAGTAGAAGTACTGAGCTGTCTGGAAAATAAGGATCATCTCTGAGACTCAGAAATCAGAAAGGATGAATACAAAGAGATGATCTGTCTGACAGGGCATGAGCTGTCCCATCAGGAGAATTTGCCAGACCTTTCTGACAACATCTTGGGTTTCACCTGGCTACCTCCACAGAGGATGGAAGACAAAGTCTGAAGCCTGGACAAGATGCGATTTTGGAACTGAGGCACCCACGTAAGGCTGAAGCCATCAAAAGTCACTGTGAGTACGCAAACTGCAAAAAAAGCCCACAAACTCAAAGAGCAAAAGTGTGAATTCCTACCTGCTTCACCTGGTTCCCAGTGGATGGGGAAGAAAGGGCAAAGACTTTCTAAACATTTGGAGTGAGAAACTTACATATGTTGGAGATGGAGCTCACATCTATTATAAACATTGTAAGATGGTCTTATTAGGCTACTTAGTCATAGGTAAAAAAAACATTTTGTATATGATACTTTTTTTCTGAAAGGCTAGGGGAAGGCTGTAGAGATCTCAGACTCCCTTTAATTTTCTATTATATATATAATATAAATAAATTATATTACATTGTGATTTTATATATATATTATTTATAATCACTTATGCTCATCACAAGTGCACTCCTAATCCCCATATATTTTATATATAAAATTAAATTAGGGGTACCTGGGTGGCTCAGTTGGTTATGCCTCCAACTTCAACTCAGGTCATGATCTGGTGGTTTGTGAATTCAAGCCCTGCGTTGACAGCTCAGAGCCTGGACCCTCCTTCAGATTCTGTGTCTCCCCCTTTCTCTGCCCCTCCCATGGTCATGCTCTGTGTCTCTCTGTCTCTCAATAATAAATAAAAATTTTAAATTTTTTTAAAAATTAAAACCATTGCCTTTAACTTCTTTCCTCAAATGTGGCAAGAATTGGGAGGATGCATTCAGGCATGGTCACTGATGGAAATATAACAATAAATATAGTCTGATATATTCACTGCATAATTTAAATTTTGAAATCAGAAACACTTACCAAATTACAGATTTATGTGTATTTAGTGTTTTGTATTTACCCCCTCATTCTTTAACATAAAGATATCAATTTGCAATACAGATTTCTGAATTCATAAGCAGAAATTTAGAGAGCCGAAAAAGTTTAATCAATTCATGGAGAAATAACTACTCTACATCTTTAAGATGAAGAAAATTAACCCCACTGCATTCACACATTGCTGGAAGGCTTCTGTTATGTTTTTAATGCTTTGGAAGATGTTTCACTGCAACTTTTCAATGTAGCAGAGAGCCTTTGTTTGCAGGTGTAAAAATAATTGGGAATTCCAAATCTAAACTTCAGGATATGCTTTGTGATCATAAACTGTTCTTAAAGAGTTATTAATATGATTCACAAACCTATGGATAGGGATTGTGTCAAGAAAAAGACAAACACAAACAGATTCATGAACCATTCAGACAAGCACCAGTAACGCTGCTATGCTTTGTGTGGGCATCTGCTCTATGTTACCCTTGAGACATTCTCCCAACTAAAATGGTAAAAAGGCCAGAAAAGTGGGTTGATCATGATGCAATATGTGCGAAGAGTACCCATAAACCACATGTTGGATTGGCTGCCATCCTAAATCTTTGATTCAACTGCCTGGGATAAAAAAATACACTTCCCATCATACAGCAACTGCATAGCTCAGAGTAGTGGATTTTCCAAAGCTGCTAAACTAGTTAATAATAAGTAGAATAGTGGTACACCTCAGTTGCTCAGTCTGTTAAGCAACTGACTTTGGCTCAGGTCATGATCTCACAGTTCTTTAGCTCGAGCTCTGTGGAGTCCTTGCTGTTAGCACAGAGCCTGCTTGGGATTCTCTCTCTTCCTCTCTCAAAAATAAATAAACATCAACAAAAAAATAATAATAACTAGAAAACCCAGGGTTTCCAACCGGCATTCAGAACTGGCATTCAGTTCTCTAACCAGTTTGCCAATTCTATTATATCTCTGTCTTCACTCATGATCAAATCATGAATAAATTAATAATTACTTTAAACTGTCAGCTTATCATTTTTGAGAAATCAAAATAATTCATTTTAATATTTTGTGTTGCTTTGTCACAGCTTTTTCAGATACGGCTTCTGAAATTAGGGCAAAGGGGCCATTATAATACTCACAAGTATACAGTAATGTATGGCCTTTAGTGAGAAATCATCCTGTTCTTTACCTTTGATTGATTATGCCCTCTGTCATGAACTAGGTAGAGATTCAAATAGTTAGTCTGAACCACTTGTTCTTTAATAGCTTTGAAAAAGAGAGTCTGACTGTATCTTTACAACTTTCTCCTTGGTTTGTTTTTTCTCAACAAGCCTGTAGCTTTGAACTGAAACAGAAAAAATGATAATTAAAATTACCAAACATTTAATGAGAATATTATGGTAATAGAGAAATTTTTGCAAAGTAAGGTATCTTTAATTGATCTAAAGATATTTACTACTAGACAAAAATAAAACAAAACTTCCAGTGTTAACTTCTCAGCAAAATTCATCTGAGTGGAAGCCGTAGTCCACAGAAATACTGTGATGGTGTTTTACTTTTTTTTTAAGTTTATTTATTCATTTCCAAAAGACAGAGAGAGAAAGCGGAGGAGAGGCAGAGAGGCAGAGAGGCAGAGAGAGAGAGAGAGAGAGAGAGAGAGAGAGAGAGAATGAGAATGCCAAGCAGGCTCTGCACTGCCAGGGCAGACCACAATGTGGGGCTGGAATTCGTAAAACACATGAGATCATGATGTGAGTCGAAACCGAGAGCTGGATGCTCAACTAATGAGCCATCCATGTGTTTCATTACTTTCTTTTTTTTTAAGTTTTTATTTAAATTCCAGTTAGTTAACATACAGTATAATGTTAGTTTCAGGTGTACAACATAGTGATTCAACACTTCCATACATCACTTAGTGCTCATCGCAAGTGCACACCTTAATCCCTATCAGCTATTTAACCCATCCCCCCAGCCACCTCCCCTCTGGTAACCATTAGTTTATTCTCTATAGTTAAGAATCTGTTTCTTGGTTTCCCCCTCTATGTCTCTTTTTTTCCCCCTTTGACCGTTTGTGTTGTTTCTTAAATTCCACATATTGGTGAAATCATGATATGTGTCTTTCTCTGATGACTTATTTCTCCTAGTATTATACTCTCTAGCTCTGTTCACATCATTGCAAATGGCAAGATCTCATCCTTTTTTATGGCTTCATAACATTCCATTGTATGTATATACAACATCTTCTTTATCCATTCTTTAGTTCATGGACACTTGGGCTGTTTCCATAATTTGGCTATTATAGGTAATGCTGCTATAAACATCAGGGTGCATGTTGTCCCTTTGAATTAGTATTTTTCTAATTTTTGGGTAAACACCTAGTAATGTAATTGCTAGATTACTTTAAATAGTCACCACTTACATGCCATTCAACCTTAAAACATTTATCTGAAATAAGCACAGTGTCCAAAACATCAATAGGTTTCTTAAAGACTGTTTTTTTTAAATTTTTTAATATTTGTTTTGAGAGGGAGAGAACGAGAGCATGTAAATGAGAGAAGAGAAGAGCAGAGAGAGACTGAGAGAGAGAATCCCAAGCAGGCTCCAGCTGTCAGCACAGAGCCTGATGCAGGGATCAAACTCACTAACCGTGAGATCATGACCTGAGGTGAAATCAAGAGTCAGACGCTTAACTGACTGTGCCATCCAGACACCCCAAAGGCTAAGTAATTTTTAAATCAACATCCTACTACCCCAGAAACTTGCGATAGTCAATTCTGTGAAAATCAACCTCAAAACAGAAAAGAACATGATACCTAATGTCTCTAAAAGATAATCAGATTTTATATCCCCACCCCTATCCTCACTTCCTTTTCCGCTCCTTCTTGCCAAAAAGGCTTAGGTTTCTCTCAGAATTTTAACCATTTCTTCAACTCATGCATAGTTCAATGACCATGACCCCTACTGAAGGGACTGGAGAAAACAAAAGCAAAAATGAACATCCTAAGGATTTCTGCTATAGTCTCCAGCTCACAAAGGCCCCGTTTCCAGTCTGCTTTCCAGAAAGACCTATTTCTGTCCAAACTCTTGTTTTTCTCAAGCACTGTATACTTCCTTGCATGGGGCTGCTCTTGGGTTGAATCTGGGAGATAAAAGAGAGAAAGGAAAAAAAAAGGAAATATATTCCATACATTTTTTCCTTCAAGTTTTGTCCTCCTTAACAATTCACATACTATTGTTTGTACATTTCAGAGTCCTCAGGTAGTTGTTTATTGTATTTTTTTTCTAAATTTTAAGTTTTAATCAGTGGGAGATAGACTGTAATGACGTATCCCATTTCATCCAGCACCGTAAGTCAAATTTTGGAAGGCAGCTGTGCTCACACTATACCACCAGTGCAAAGTAAGCCACATTTTAGATTATGAACTTTAAGAATTTAAAATATGATTCATAATGCAAAAGCAAAATCACAAAGCAAGAAAAATGTATTTTCTGGCCTCTCATAACAAATCTTTCAGCCGTCTTCATTTGCTCAGTGCCATAGTCAACATAAGGAAATTCAGACATTACCAGACTAATTTGGCACCTCTTCAAAGTGTTTCTTTAATATTTGTCCAATGTTTATATTGAGCAGAAAGAGTAAACAACAATCTTTGTGGTTACCCATGCCGGTCTTCCATGAAAGATAGTTTAAAGACCATCAGGTTTCAGACATAAACTTGAAAAACTGCTCTTGAGGATGGTTCTAATATCATTCATTTTTACAAATGCACATTCATGTCTGAGAAGTTTTGTTATTTTAAGCTTTATATCTTGTTAAATGGTAATAATAACAGCAGATAACAGTCATTGGGGACTTATAGTGTTTGCTAATATGGATTATTTAATAAGACCCACAAAAACTGTATCTGATAGATACTATTTCTGTCAATATTTAAAAGAAGAAAAATTCAGGTTTAAAGCATTATTTTATTTAATTCTTAAATATTTAATATTTATTCCTAAGAGATAAGGACTTTCTAAAAATATTACAATAATCTCACATCTAAAAAATTTAACAATTCCTTAATTTCATCCTATAGTGTTCAACTTTCCCAAAGTGTCTCCTAATTTATTATATTTTCTAGTTTGTTCAAATCAGTATACAACTAAGATTCATATGTAGCAGGTATTAGCAAATCCTTTTGGTATAGTACCAGGTAGTAAATATTTGATATTTTATAGGCCACATAGTCTCTGCTGCAACTACCCAACTCTGCTGTTTGGGTGAAAAGCGGCCATAGACTAGTCATAAATGAATAAACATGGCTGTGTTACAATAAAACTTTATTTACAAAAGCAGGTGGCAGGCCATATTTGGCCCACAGACCAGAGTTCATTAATCTCTCATATACAGCAATTGGTTAATATGCCTCTTTAAGCTCCTAAAATATAGGCTCCTTCTCCCCCAAACCACTGTCCACTTTCTCATCATAATGCAGTCTCTCTGTTGAAGATGATATGATGAGTTATTTTTCCTGTACAGTCTGGATTTTACAGACTGCAACCTCATAGTTAATTTAACATGTTCCTCTCTTCTGTATTGCCTGTTAAGTTTGTAATTCATTCTAAGGGCCTTTGGGTTTGATTTGTTGGCAAAAGAAACTACTTCAGAGATCACATGCCATTTTAACCAGGCATCTGATTCCAAAGCTCATGCTTTTAGCCAGAATGATTTAGCTTACCTTTGGAGACTTCTCTTAAAAAGTTCTAACCTATGTGCGGCAAATGCCCTAGCTAACTTTCAACTTTGTTGCCAGTTGAGCTCTTAATAAGCAGTAGCTTCAAAAAGTCATTCAGCAATGTAGATATGTTTAGGTCAATAGTGTATTTTGGAGAATTATACAGCTTGTTTCATCCATACCTAGTATTTAACTATTTGCACCAAAAACACCAGTAAAGGAGAAAGAGCACTAATTTAAAATAAAGCTCATTATCAGGAATTTCTCATAAGTTCTTGTTAAACAATCCAAGATAAAAAAGGCAAAACTGGTGCTGAGAACCCCTAATCTCTACTGTCCACATGAGCAGTTTGCTGCAAACTGCGCTCCCTAATGGATTGACTGCTGACTGAGCCAGGCTTCTTAGATCTTAGATGTGATCAAAATAAGCATAATTTCAGAAAATAATATGGTTCCCCTCTCAACTGAAATAGGCCAGCTGTTTCTTGCTCAGAGCTATGACTACTTTTCTCTTTATCTTATTAAAAAATGCTTATTTTGTTGTTACATTTTGCCCTGATATAGAAAATTAGTTTACTTTGAGGAAAGTATGTACAAACTCATTCCGAATTCAGAATGTTTAATTTGTATGTTCTATTTTTATAAATGAATTGCTTAGCTTTTATTTTATTTAACAAGTTAGTTAAACAGATATCTGAATAGTAAAAATGCTCCCTGATGTAGGCAGCAAAGTTTGAGTTTTCTTCTGCTAATATGCTTTTCTTCCAATTAAAAAAATCTATTTTCATGTAGAAAGTTCATCTACTTTGTAAACATTAGGTTTCTGAAGTATTTGAGTATGTATAGAATTTTCTAAATTCAGAATCTCACCCCATCCTTATCAATATTCCAAAAGCATTATTCATTTTTAATAGCTTGGCTACTATACCTAAAAACATGCTGATTCGACAGAAGTATGAACTGTATCTAAGGAAAAAATATTTCTGTAAAAAAGTCCTTAAACACTGAGGTTTCACTTTAAATCAATATATCTTATACCCAGGGAGAATTTTTGTTTTAGAATCTGTTTTATATTTTTAATTCTGAAATATTTTGCAACATAAAATGTTTCACAAGTGCAAAAATAATACATAGCGTTTGAGTCCACATACTGTATATTTTCAATGCTCATTAATAGTTTCTCACATTCACTTCAGATTCTGTATTTTTAAAATACATTTTAAAAGTAGCGACAATATTTGCAAATCAATGTGATGCATCACATTAAGAGAAGAATAAGAACCATATGATCCTGTCAATAGATGCAGAAAAAGCATTTGACAAAGTACAGCATCCTTTCTTAATAAAAACCCTCAAGAATGTCAGGATAGAAGGAACATAACATCATAAAGGCCATATATGAAAGGCCCACAGCTAATATCATCCTCAATGGGGAAAAACTGAGAGCTTTCCCCCTGAGATCAGGAATATGACAGGGATGTCCACTCTCACTACTGTTGTTTAACATAGTGCTAGAAGTCCTAGCATCAGCAATCAGATAACAAAAGGAAATAAAAGGCATCCAAATTGGCAAAGTCAAACTTTCACTCTTTGCAGATGACATGATACTCTACATGGAAAACCTGAAAGATTCTACCAAAAAACTGCTAGGGCTGACACATGAATTCAGCAGTTGCAGGATATAAAATCAATGTACAGAAATCGGTTGTATTTCTATATACCAATAATGAAGCAACATAAAGAGATATCAAGGAATCAATCCAATGTACAATTGCACAAAAAACCATAAAATACCTGGGAATAAACCTAACTGAAGAGGGGAAAGATCTGTATGCTGAAAACTATAGAAAGCTTATGAAGGAAACTGAAGAAACAAAGAAATGGAAAAACATTCCATGCTCATGGATTGAAAGAACAAATATTGTTAAAACGTTGATGCTACCCAAAGCAATCTACACATTCAATGCAATCCCTATAAAAAAAAAAACAACCTGCCTTCTTCACAGAGCTAGAACAAACAATCCTAAAATTTGTATAGAATCATAAAAGATCCTGAATAGCCAAAGCAATCCTGAAAAAGAAAACCAAAGTGGGAGGCAACACGATCCCAGACTTTAGCCTCTACTACAAATCTGTAATCATCAAGATAGTATGGTACTGGTACAAAAATAGATACATAGATCAATGGAGTAGAATAGAGAACCCAGAAATGGACCCCAAAATATATTGCAAACTAATCTATGAAAAAGCAGAAAAGAGTATCCGATGGAAAAAGACAGTCTCTTTAGCAACTGGTGGTGGGAAAACTGGACAGCAACATGCAGAAGAATGAACATGGACCACTTTCTTTCATCAGAGACAAAAATAAATTGAAAATGGATGAAAGACCTAAATGTGAGACAGGAAACCATCAAAATCCTACAGGAGAAAACAGGCAGCAACCTCTTTGACCTTGGCTGCAGCAATTTCTTACTCGACATGTCTCTGGAGGCAAGGGAACAAAAGCAAAAATAAACTATTGGGACCTCACTAAGATAAAAAGCTTCTGCACAGTGAAGGAAATAATCAACAAAACTAAAAGGCAACTGACAGAATGGGAGAAGGTATTTGGAAATGACATATTAGGTAAAGGGTTAGTATCCAAAATCTATAAAGAACTTACCAAACTCAACAGCCAAAAAACCCCAAATAATCCAGTGAAGAAATTGGCAGAAGACATGAATAGACACTTTTCCAAGGAAGACATCCAGATGGCAAACAGATGCATGAAAAGATGCTCACCACTGCTGATGATCAGGGAAATCCAAATCAAAACCACGATGAGATACTACCCCACACCTGTCAGAATGGCTAAAATTAACAATTCAGAAAACAACAGATATTGGCAAAGATGTTAAGAAAGGAGAACCTATTGCACTGTTGGTGGGAGTGAAAACTGGTGCAGCCTCTGGACAACAGTGTGGAGGTTCCTCAAAACAATTAAAAATAGCACTACTCTACAGCCCAGCAATTGCACTCCTGGGAAATGATCCAAAGGATCCAAATGCTGATTCGAAATGGGACATGCACGCCGATGTTTATAGCAGCGCTATCAATAATAGTCAAATTATGGGAAGAGCCCAAATGTCCATCAGCTGATGACGCGATTAAGATATGGTGTACATGCAGGTATATACACAGTGGAAAACTACTCGATAAAAAAGAGTGAAATCCTGCCATTTGCAACAACATGGATGGAACTATAGGATATTATGTTAAGTGAAATAAGTCAAAGACAGATATATGATTTCACTCATATGTAGAATGTGATAAATTTAACATTTGAACATATAGGAAGGGAAGAAAAAATAAGATAAAAACAGAGAGGGAGGCAAAACATAAGAGATTCTTAAATACAGAGAACAAACTGAGGGTTGATGGAGGTATGGGGTGGGGGATGGGTTAAATGCGTGACAGGCATTAAGAAAGGCACTTTATGGAAGGAGCACTGGGTATCATATGTAAGAGATGAATCACTGGGTTCTACTCCTAAAATCAAGACTATAACGTATGTCAACTAACTTCAGAATAAAAAAATAAAATAAAAAATAAAAAATAAAAAAATACATAAAGAAAGAAAGAAAAGTAGGGCTATACTGGAAGAGTGTCTCATGTGGGGGGTATATGTGCAAAATTTTTTGTATATATAACTTCAAAATTGGCATATTTGAGTAGCTTTATTCCTTCAATACTTTGTTTTTCCTTATAACTCAACATTAGTTTTCAAAATTTATCACCGTTAATACGTGAACACCTGATTTGTTCACTTTAACTGCTACAGAATATTCAATTTTAATACACCAGAGCCAGCCACCTTTTACAAATGGACACTGTTATTTCCAATTTTTAGTTACTACAAAAATGTTAAAATGAGGACAGATCTCCTTTGTCTAGTAGCCCTGTTATAACCTAGAAAATACACATCTTTAGCTTTACTCAGTGATAAATTCCATTTCTCCATATAATCTCTAACACCTGATATTGTTGTTAATTTTTTTTAGCTTATGTCAATAATCAGTATGAAACATCCTATTGCTTTTTAAGTTTGCATTTCCCTGTTACTGCTGAAGTTGAACATCATTCATGTCAATTTATTTTTCATGTTTCCTGTTCTATTAAACTGCCTTTTCATATTATTAGCTCACTTTTCTATTGGATTGTTTATCTCCTTTTCCTATGGGTGTGTAGTACACTATATAATCTTAATATTTATCTTTTATTTATTATAACTTATACAGAATTTTTGAGGGAAATAACATAAACCTATTCATCATGTCAAAAACTGAAATACACCTTTATAAAGAAATTTTCTTTCTTAGTGATTCATGTTCATAAACAATTCTTTTAGCATAATGAGCCCTCAGGAACTTGACAGCAAGTTAGGAGGAAGAAATAAAGCCCCTGGGAATATGCCACAGGGTAACAAAAAGGCTGATGTCTAGGCCTATCTCCTCAAGTGGATCTCTGGGATTTGCTATCAGTAGGAAATTTTATCTATTTAATGTCCTTAGTAGAAAGCTCCTATCTAAGGGCACCTGGGTGGCTCAGTTGGTTGAGTATCTGACTGGCTCTGGTCATGATCCCACAGTTTGTGAGTGGGGGGGCTTGCTCACAAACCCATGTGGGGCTTGCTGCTGTCAGCACGGAGCCCCCTTCAGATCCTCTGTCTCCCTCTCTCTCTACCCCTCCCCTGTTCTCTCTCTCTCAAAGTAAATAATAATAAAAAAAACATTAAAAAGGTTAAAGAAAAAACTTCCTAGCCAAAGAATAACTTACACTAAAAAAGACTCAGAATCTATAATATATGGCTCCTTGAAGATTGTCCTATAAGCTATAGAATTCTCTGGCTTATGAAATGGAGATGTTTACCAATTTAAAGCTCCCCCCATGTGAAAAACCCTGCAGAATCTCACTGGGGGACCTAATCTGTCATTCAAGAATGGAGAGACACATCTCAAACAAGGACCTTGGGAGCCACACAGGATGTCCCATATTCCTTTCTACTTCATCTGTGCCCTTTGATTATCTATCTCTTTAAAATTTTAGTAAAGCTGGTATTGAATAATATCTCTCTGATTCATAGAATTCAGTTTGACAATTCAATTGTAAGTTTCACAAGTGTTGGCAACTATTTTCCCAGGGCTAGGACTGATCCCCACTGAACCTCTACATTGTCTGCTTCCTGTCTTGTTTCTACATTGTCTGCCTGTCTGATTTTACTTGACACTCTACAGAAACTGTTTTTTCTATTGATTTCAGCTTTAATAAAATCCTATGTTTGCTACTTTCCTACTTCTCATCTCAAGGTGAGTGGTTGGATAATAGGGCCCAGATTGGAGCTAGGTTTGAGTTAGTCTTTGACGTTCATATAAAGTATGAACTAAACATTTATACTTCTTTCTTTCTTTCTTTCACTTTTTTTTTTTATTTTTTATTTAAATTACAGTCAGTCAGGGGCATCTGGTTGGCTTAGTTTGTTAAGCTTCCGACTTCAGCTCAGGTCATGATCTCACGGTTCGTTCAGGCCTTGCATCTGGCCCTTTGCTGACAGCTCAGAGCCTGGAGCCTGCTTCGGATTCTGGGTCTCCCCTCTCTTTCTGCCCCTCCCCCACTTGTGCTCTGCCTCTCTGTCTCCCAAAAAGAAATAAACGTTAAAAAAATAAAAATAAATACCAGTTAGTTAACATACAGTGTAATGTTAGTTTCTACTGTAGAATTTAGTGATTCAACACTTACATACAATACCTGGTTCTCATCACAAGTGCCCTCCTTAATCCCTGTCACCTGTTGACCCCCTGTCCACCACCCCTCTGGTAACCATCAGTTTGTTCTCTATAGTTAAGTGTCTTTTTCTTGGTTTTCCTCTTTTTTTTATGTTCATTTTTTTTCTTAAATTCCACATATGGGTGAAATCATACGGTATTTGTCTTTCTCTGACTTATTTCGCTTAGCATAATATTTACTAGCTCAATCAACATTTTTGCAAATGGCAAGATTTCATTCTTTTTGATGGCTGAGGACCACATCTTCCTTATCCGTTCATCAGTGGATGGACATTTGGGATCTTTCCACAAAAATAGACACACAGATCAATGGAACAGAGTAGAAAACCCAGAAATTAACTCACAACTATATGGTCAATGAATCACTGACAATGTAGGAAAGAATACTCAGTGGAAAACAATCTCTTAAAAACTGGTGTTGGGAAAACTGGACAGAAACATGCAAAGAATGAAACTGGACCACTTTCTTACACTATACACAAAAATCAATTCAAAATGGATGAAAGACCTAAATGTGAGACAGTGTTCTCTAGAGGAGAGCACCGGCAGTAAGCTCTTTGACACCAGCTGTAGCAACTTCTTAATAGATATGTTTCCTGAGGCAAGGGGAAACAAAAGCAAAAATAAGCTATTGGGATTTCATCAAAATAAAAAACTTCTGCACAGCAAAGGAAACAATCAGCAAAACTAAAAGGCAACCTAAGGAATGACATATTTGCACATGACGTATTGGATAAAGGGCTAGTATCCAAAATATATAAGGAACTTAGAATTCAATACCCCAAAAAAAACAAATAATCCAGTTAAAAAGTGGGCAGAAGATGAATACTTTTCCAAAGAAGACATACAGATGGCTACCAGACCTATGGAAAGATGCTCAACATCATTCATCATCAGGGAAATATAAATAAAAAATTACAATGAGGTATCACCACCCACCAGTCAGAATGGCTAAAATTAACCACACAAGAAACAACAGGTGTTGGCAAGGATGCAGAGAAAGGGGAACCCTCTTATCCCGTTGGTGGGAAAGCAAACTGGTGCAGCCACTCTGGAAAACAGTATGGATGTTCCTCAAAAAGTTAAAAATAGGACTATCTTACTATCTAGCAATTGTACTACTAGGTATTTACCTAAGGAAATGTATGTACCCAAGGAATACAAAAATACTAATTCGAAGGGATACATGTACGCCGATATTTATAGCAGCATTATCAACAGTAGTTGTGCTTCTTTTCCATGTTACCTTTCCACATAAACACTCTACTTTTGTTAAAATTTAAAAAATAAAACATATTGATAAACCAGCTTACAGTAGTATAAAATTTTAGTAATGGCTAACCAGAAGGCTGATTTTATGAAAATCACAAAACATCTAGATATCCAGAGAAACCTGTAAACTTATTAACAAAATTCTTATAAACAAAGCAGAAAACTTACTAGAACCATGTCTGTTGCTTTTGATGGAGATATTTACCCCATGGTGCTTTGTAACTATTTGTTTACTGACTGGCTTTTCCTAGATGACAGCTGCTTGAAGAGGAAGAAAGTCATTCAAAGGAGTTACTCACAAAGCTCTCCAACACAAGGTCCCAATGGCATAATGATTGAGAAATGAAAATCAGTATCTTGATTTTGTTCTCAGTTTTGAAAAGCCAAACAATTCAGGCTCTTAGAAAATCAATATGTCAGCAGTCTATGGAATCCTACAGAAGCCACTTTTTAAAAGTCATTTTAAAAATAAATAGAAAACCAAAGTGATTGTGTTGCAAGATGGTAAATATACAATAATCATGATGAAAAAATTCTGTCACTCCAAACAAATAAAAACTCTTAATTTTAATAGGTTGATAAAGAAAATACTCCAAACAGGTGTATACAAAATACACATCTGTCAAGATATTAGGAAAGTGTTATCCTTAGCATCATATAAACGGTTATTTTCAAGACCCAAGAAAACTGCATTTAAATAAGCACAGCTATGGAAAAGGATGATAAGACAAGAGGATACAAACCTACTTTCTCAAAAATCTAGTTCACAGTTGATTATGGAAGAATATACTAAAATTTTCACAAATATATACTATAATTTTACTTATATAAAAATAACTGGGACAATATACATATGAGTTGCAGAGGACAAATTAAAATATAAAACAATGTCAGTGAAATAAAAAGAATTAAGGTGGTCAGTAACAGAAAATATTACAGTCATCTTTCAGACTCTGGAGTCAGACTTCCTGAGTTCAGTAATCTGTCGCTGTGCCTACTGTGGTTATGGACTGGTTACTTAAAGGCTCTCATCCTACTTGTCCTCTTTTGTAAAATGGTAACAATACTACTTCATAGTGTATCTGAGAGAATTAAATGACATAACCAAAAAATCAAAATTAGTAGCTATCTATTTTAAACAAACAAAAAAATATATATAAGTCTTGGAGAGGTATAAAATGTTTAGAATAGTGTTTGCCACATAATAAGGCCCCATTAATATCTATTACAATAATTATTAGATTTCTCACTTATTTTTATAAAATAGGATCCCTCCTGTATCTGATATACTAGTATGTTAGAGACTGAATCAGATCCATATGTATTATATGTTCATTTTGAGTTAGTGATTACTTAGAAAGCTTTCCATCATTAAAAACTGTTTTTCTTAAACATATGAGTGAAATCATATGGTATTTGTCTTTCTCTTAATGACATATTTTGCTTATCGTAATACACTCTATCTAGCTTCATCCACATTGTTGCAAATGGCAAGATTTCATTCTTGAAAGGAAAGATTTGATGGCTGCGTAATAATATTCCATTGTATATATGCACCACATCTTCTTTATCCATTCTATATTCTACTCCTGAAACCAGTATTGCACTGTATGTTAATTTAAATAAAAAATTTTAAAACCCTGTTTTTCATGCAGTTCTTGATGACATCTTAGCATTCATTATGATATGAACAAAGACAGTCTCCAAAGTGAGCTAAAAAACTGAGTGCAAAATCATTGAGAAATTTATATCATTATATTTTTATGGGTTTAGGTAAAAACTTAGATTTCAAAAAATATATTTTAAGTGAGGTATATTCACACACAACGGAATGCCCAGATCGTCAGTGTACATTTTGATAAATAGTTACAATTGTATATGCTCATAAACATACACCAATCCTGCTTGCCCCTTTCCAGTCTATCCCTGGCCCACTCCCTAAGTCAACCACTACTACAATATCTTTCACCATACATTGGTTTTGCTTAATTTTTGAACTTCATAGAAATTTAATTATGTATATTCTTTTGTGTCTGGCTTATTTTTCTCGGACAGCTATTTTTTTAGGTTCATCCATGCTGTTTGGTATGTATCAGTGATTCAATACATTTTATAGTATTCTACTGAAAAGGTTTAAGGTAACTTGTTTATTGATTCTCCTGTCAATGGAGATATGAGTTACTTCCAGATTGATACTCGAAATTAAAACTGCTATGTACATTCCTGAACAGCTGTTTATGTCAACATAGTTGTTGACTTGCTCAGCCATATGGTAAGTGTATAATTAACTGTCTGAGAAACTGCCAGTCTGCTATACATTCCCAGTAGCAATTTATGAGCTCCTACAATCCCACCAAAATTTAGTATTTTTAGTCTTTGTAATTTTAGCCATTCTGGCCAGTTTGTTCAGTGCATTTCTCTGATGACTGATGATATTGTGCGTTATTCATGTATTTGTTGGCCATTAGTAGATCTTCTTTTCTGTGTTCAAATCTTTTGCTTATTCAGTTGTTGTTGGTCTGTTCTTTCCCAGTTGGATTACCTTAGCTATGTCTAAAATCCATTAATCATATGCGGGTGGGTCTACTCCAATATTATCTATTTGGTAGCTTTTTGGTAAACTAAGATTTTTTATATTCCTGAACATGTTACTGTAAATATTATTCTACTTCTTCCTTTCTAAAAGTAAAGTAGCTTAATTGAAATGGCTGAGATCTCTAGCACAGTGCTAAATAGAAGTGATGAGAGAGAACATCCACACCTGATTTACAGTTTTGGGAGAAAAACATTCTGTCTTTCACCACTGGGTATTTCTGGAGGTTTTTCATAGAAAGAACTTTTATCATGTTGAGAAATTTTCCTTCTATTCTTATATGCTTTGTTTTTTGTTTTGTTTTTTTAAGTCATGAAAGGGTGGTGAATTTTGCCAAGTGCCTTTTCTGTATATCCTGAGATCACATGAATTTTCTTGATAAGTCTGTTAATACTGTGAATTATATTCATTATTTTATGAATGTGAAAACAACATTTCATTCCTGGGATAAATCCCACTTGATCATCATTTATTTGCTGATATGCAGTAAGGATTTTACTTCAATGAATATAGAAGATATAGGTCTGAGTTTGTGTTTTTCTTGTGATGTCTTTGGTTTTGATACTGTGGCAATGCTCATCTCATAATAAGTTAGAAAATATTCCCTACTCTTTCTTCTAAAAAGTTTGTGTAAGAGTGCTATTATTTCTTCTTCAAATGTATGTATGGAAGAATTCATTTGACACTGGAGTGGTCTTTGTGGAAAGGTTTATAATTTTAAATATAATTTATTTAATCAAAATAGGGTAATTTCTGTTTTCTACTACCAGTTTTGGGAATTTTAGTCTTTCAAAGAATGCATATGTTTAACCTAAATTGTTGATTACTGGCAAAGATTTTTTCATATTTATACTGACCTGTTATGTTTTAACAGCTTTATCAATATATACTGCTTTTATTTTTATATTAAAAGTTCCTATTTTCCCCTGTTTTCTTTTAACATATTTATAATAGCTGTTGGGACCTGTATGCTAATTCTATTATTTCTGTCATTTCTGGTTCTATTTCAAGTAATTGATTTTTTTTTTTCTCATGGCTATGGGTTATACATTCTTGCTTCTTCACGTTTCAATTTCTGAATGGATGCTGCACATTAATGATATCATGTTGTTGACTTTCTGTATTATACTGTTCCAGCAGGCAGTAAATCTAGCTGTGAATCAGCAAGATCCTTTCAAGGCTTGTTTCTGAGCGTTGTTAGAATCATTCTACCACAGCTTTTATCCTACGGCTATATATTACCATATGGTTAAGCTGTAAACTTTTAGGGTCTCTACTCAATGCACAGAGCATTAAATAAGGTCTTGTCATTATGGCTGGATAGGATGTGGATGGTCCCAACCACTTTTGTGGTTCAGTTCACAGCTTATTTGTAGTACTTCTTTTCTCAGCAGTTTTTCCTTGCTTGGCCTTATGAAGTGTCTTTTATGCACATGTGCAACTTAGTATTCAACAAATAATCGAGAAAGCCTCTGTGTAAACTTCTCGAGCTCTTCATTACAATTTTCTTCTCTCCATGACCCTGACCCAGAAATATTACCTACATCCATATCCATGACCCTGACCCAGAAATATTACCTATACCAGTACTCCTGAACTCCAATTTCTGCCCCTTCAGTTAAGTGAGACTGCTGTGACTTGGTTGGGTTCCACCTATGCCACAGTACAAAAAGGTCTTCCAGACCAAAAGTCAAGGTGATCATGGGGCTCACATCATTTGTTTCCCTCATTTCAGGAATCACAAATCTGTACTGCCTTTTATCTGAAATGCATTAATCCATATATTTGTCCAGATTTTTAGCTGCTTACATTGAAGAGGTTAACTCTGTTAGCAGTAAACTTTCACGACTTTTTAAATTCTTTAAAAACATTTTTAAATGTTTATTTTTGAGAGAGAGATTGAGACAGAGACAGAGTGTGAGTGGGGTAGGAGCAGAGAGATAGGGAGACCCAGAATCTGAAGCAGGCTCTAGGCTCTGTGCTGACAGCTCCATAGGGGACTCAGACTCATAAACCGTGAGATCATGACCTGAGCTGAAGCTGGACGGTTAACCAACTGAGCCATCTAGGCGCTCCTTAAATTGTTTTTTTGGAGTTCCAAGAAAGTATATTTGTTTTAAATTATTAGGTATTTTGATAGCTATGCTTTTCAAAAAAAAGATACATACTTTTTCAAAAAAAAATTTCATAATATGCAAGTTTGGGAGGGAAATCACCAGTAAGAGTTGCATGCAGTTAATGCAATAAGGTCAATGTATCTCCATGAATCAGTTTCAGAAAATGATTGATATTATCAGTGGTCAATGCATAGAGCAATAAATTATATGTTCAACACAGACTAAATAAATGAAGAATGTGAATATTATAAAATACTACTGAGTCACTAAAAATCACATTTCCTTAGGGAATCAAAATCATCAACAGTGCTAATGATATACTTTTACACAAGAAAGCAGAATACAAAACTATGTGCTGAATGATACAAATATTTTGGGGAGCAAAAAACTCTAAGAGTTAAAAAGAACACTGGAAAGACACAAAATGTGTAGTATGATACTAACATTAATATTTTTACTTATAGATTTCTGCATAATCTACATTATATGTAATAAATACATATTACTGTACATCTGACAACAATTTTAAGTTTATTTTGAGAGAGAGAGAGAGAGAGAGAGAGAGAGAGAGCACGTTTGCACAAGAGCATGGGCAGGGCAGAGAGGGAGAGAGAATCCCAAGAAGGCTCCACGCCAAGCCCCAACATGGGGGTTTGATCTCACAAACTTCAAGATCATGACCCGAGCTGAAATCAAGAGTTAGACACTCAACCAATGAGCCACCCAGAGGCCTCTGACAAATATTTTAAACGATTTAAGACTGACATTTATAATAACCATCTACCACACATATTGAAATAAAGCTGGCCTTTTTTCTTTGTTCATACATTCTTTCCCATTCCACCTTACTTTTCTCTGAGGCCCTGTTCTCTTTCTGACTGATTTCATGATTGCCATATATTTGTGATATTCCCCAAATTTTTATGTATGCCTCTTACCTTTCTTTCAAATTTTAATTTCATATTTCCCTTTGCCTACATTTAGATTCAGTGTTTTCTCAAATTCAATATATCTAAACTAAACTTATTCTCTTCACAAATAAGCATTCCTTCCTCGTTACCTAATTCTTCTCAACGACATCATTTTTCTTATCTCTTAGTTTTACAGTATTAAGTTTTCTGGTGATTCTCCTCTCTCCTTCACATTAAGTTTCTCCTTGAGTCCCTCTGGATAACACCCCTTATGTACAGTGGTTATCTCTTTTGCTGCTTGTGGAAGGTTTATTGCATTGACAGCCCCAATTAAGTGGCCTCCCTCTATTTATGCCCTTTTCCCTGTGTTCTCTCCTACTCTGATTCCATCTCTTAAGAGCATATTATTGAATCTCTGCACCTTATATGTGATGACACCTTGGACTGAGTACATCAATAGCAATTCTATCACCTTTTTAAAGTAACAAAGCTGAAAAAGCATAAATCTACATTATTTTTGTTGAATTATAATTGACAAACAATAGTATATTAACTTCAGATAAACAAGACAGTGTTTTGATATTTTTCTACATTAGGAAATGATCACCATGATAGGTCTAGTTACCATCTATTACTATATAAAATTTATAATATTATTGACTATGATCCCTATGATACACATTACATTCCCATGACTTATTTATTTCATAACTAGAAGTTTTTACCCCTTAATCCCTTTCACCCATTTTTCCTGTCCTCTCACCTCCCTTCATTCTGGTAACCACCAGTTTATTCTCTGTATCTAAGAATCTGTTTTTGTTTTGTTTGTCCATTTGTTTTGTTTTGTTTTTAGGTTCCATATATAAGTTAAATCATACTTATATGATTTTCTCTGTCTCATTTATTTCATTTAGTATGATACCTTCTATTACCCTCCCTGTTGTTATGAATGGCAAGATTTCATTCTTTTTTTTTCCTGCTGAGCAATATTCCATTGTGTGTGTTGTGTGTGTATATCAGATCTTCTTTATCAATTCATTTATCAACTGACACATATGCTACTTTCAGATCTTGGCTATTGTAAATAATGCTGCAACGAACATAGGGGTATATATATCTTTTCAAATCAGTGTTATCATTTTGTTCAAATAAATACCCAGAACTGAGACTGCAGTCATATGGTAATTCTACTTTTAATTTTTTGAAGACCCTTGATACTTTTATCCATAGTGGTTGCACTAACTTATATTCTTACCATTAGTACAAGAGGGTTTCCTCTTTATATTCTCAGCAATACCTGTTATTTCTTGTCTTTTTGATACCAGCCATTCTGATAGGTGTGAGGTGGTATCTCACTGTGGTTTTGATTTGCATTTCCCGAATGATTAGTAATGTTGAGTTTCTTTTCATGTTTCTGTTGGCTATCTGGATGTCTTCTTTGCAAAAATGTTTATTGAGATCCTATGCCCATTTTTAAGTGAGTATTTTATTGTTGTTATTATTATTGAGTTGTGGGAGTTTTTTTAATATACTTTGGATATTAACACCTTAGCCAATATATCATTTACAAGTATCTTCTCCAATTCAGTAGGTTGTTTTTTCATTTTGTTAATGGTTTCTTTGTGCACAAGCTTTTTGTTTGATGTAGTCCCATTTATTTTTTCCTTTACCTTACATGAGAAGAATATACAAGAAAAAATTTCTTAGACTGATGTCAAAGCAAAAATATGTATATTTTCTTCTAGAAGTCTTATTTTTTCAGGTCTTACATTTAAGTCTTTAAACTATTTTGAGCTTATTTTTGTTTATGGTGTAAGAACTATACATTACTGAAACTATGACCACCTTCATTATTTTTTTAATTTATTTATTTTTGAGAAAGAGAGTGAGCACAAGCCAGGGAAGGGCAGAGAGAAAGGAGACAGAAAATCCCAAGTAGGCTCTGTGTTGTTAGTGCAGAGCCCCATATGGGACTTGAATTCACAAACTGTGATATCATGACCAGAGCCAAAATCAAGAGTCTGATGTTTAACCTGCTGAGCCACCCAGGAGCCCCTAGTTTCATTATTTTGCATGTAGTTGTCCAGTTTTCTCCACACCATTTATTGAAGAGATTGTCTTTTCCTCACTGTGTATTCTTGTCTCCTTTGTGGTAGATTAATTGATCATACAAGTGTGGGTTTATTTCTGGGCTCCTATCCTGTTCCATTGATCTATGTATTGCTTTTTATACAAGTACTTTAACTATTTTGATTATTACAGCTTTGTTAGTACAGTTTGAAATCTGGGAGTGTGACACCTCCACATTTGTTCTTCTTTCTCAAGACTGCTTTGGCTTTTTGGGGGTCTTTTGTGGTTCCATATGAATTTTATGATTACTTATTCTAGTTCTGTGAAAAAATTCATTAGAATTCTGATAGGGATTCCACTGAATCTATAGTTTACTTTGAGTAGTATGGATATTTTAACAATATTCTTCTAATCTATGGACACAATATATCTTTCCATTTATTTGAGTCACCTTCAATTTCTTTCAACAATATCTTGTAGTTTTCAGAATATAGGTCTTTCACCTCCTTGGTTAAATTTACTCCTAGATATTTTATTATTTTTGATGTAATTTTAAATGAGATTTTTTTAAATTTGTCTTTCTGATAGTTTTATTATTAATATAGAAACACAACAGACTTTTGTTTATTGATTTTTGTATCCTGCAACTTTACTGAATTCAATTACTACTTCTAATGGTTTTTTGGTGGAGTCTTTAGGGTTTTCTATCTATAATATCATGTCATCTGTGAACAGTGACAGTTTTACTTCTTCATGTCTAATTTGGATATCTTTTATTTCTTTTCTTGCCTGATTGCTAGAGCTATGACTTCCTACAGTATGTTGAAAGAAGTGAATAAAGGGTATCCTTGTCCTGATCTTAGAGGAATAGCTTAATAGCTTTCAGCTTTTCACCTTTAAGTATGTTAGCTGTGGGTTTGTCACACATGGCCTTTATTATGTTGCAATGCATTCCCTCTGTACCTACTTTGTTGAAAGTTTTTGATAATGATCATAAATGATGATGAATTTTGTCAAATGCTTTTTCTGCATCTATTGAGACGATATGATTTTTATACTTTGTTTTGTTAATGTGCTGTATCCCATTGATTGATTTGTGGATGTTAGACCATACTTACAATCCTGGAATGAATCCCAGTTGGCCATGAAGTATGTTCTTTTTCATGTATTGTTGAGTATGGTTTGCTAACATTTTGTTGAGGATTTTTGCATCTATGTTCATTAGGGATATTGGCCTGTAATTTTCTTTTTTGTGTGTGTCTTTGTGGTTTTGGTATCAGGGTAATGTTGGTCTTGTAAAATGAGTTTAGAAGTATTCCATCTTCCTCCATTTTTGTAATAATTTGAGAATATGTATTAACTCTTCTTTAAATGTTTGCTAGAATTCACCTGTGAGGCCATCTCTTCCTGGACTTTTGTTTGTTGGGATTTTCTTTTTTCTGGATCAATTCCATTACTAATAATTGGTCTGTTCAGATATTCTGTTTATTCATGATTTAGTCTTGGAAGATTGTATGTTTCTAGGAATTTAGGCATTTCTTCTAGTTTGTGTAAATTGTTGGTGTATAACTGTTCACAGTATTATCTTATGACCCATTGTATTTCTGTGGTACTAGTTGTAATTTCTTTTCTTTCATTCCGATTTTATTTACTTGAGCTCTCTCTTTTTTCTCGATGAATCTGGGTTAAAGTTTGCTAATTTTATCTTTTAAAAAATTAGCTCTTAGTTTTATTAATTTTTTCACTTTTGTTTTCCTTTGTATCTTATTTATTTCTACTTTTATCTTTATTATTCCCTTCTGTCTACTAACTTTGGGCTTTTTTGTTTGTTTGGTTCTTCTTTTTCTAGTTCCTTTACCTGTAAAGTTAAGATTTTTTTTTTGAGATTTTTTTTCATTTCTTGAGGTAGGCCTGTATCATTATGAACGTGCCTCTTAAAATCGTCCTAAGTATTATAGAACATTGTATTCCCATTTTCATTTGTCTCTATGTATTTCACTTCCTCTTAATTTCTTAATTGACACATTGGTTGTTTAGTAGCATATTGTTTAGCATCCTCATGTGTGTTTTCCCACCTTTTTCTTATAATTGATTTCTAGTTTCATACTGTTTTGATAAAAAAGATGTTTGATATGACTTCAGGCTTCTTAAATTTATTAAGACTTGTTTTGTGGCCTGATGCTGGGAGCTGCATCGGCCTTGCTGGATGACACAGTCACAGTGAGGAAATGGCAGACATTTGCACAGCTCCTGCCATGAGAGGCAAAACTGGTATTTCCTTCTACTACTACTGCGCATGTGAAATTAAGCCTGTTGTCATTAATTAGGCCTTACAGCGTTCCAAATCAGACCGATATTCCCCACACAGTTACCCCATAAGAAAAAACATTTTCCTGTCCCTACATAAGAGATTTTAGATCAAAACATTATAAATGTTTGGCAAAAGGCTCTTCTAATGAGCCTTGCAGACCCAAAACATAGACTTGAAGGGGTTAAAAACACAAAAATTGCATTTGAGTCTGGCCCGGAGAAAAGGAGCCTAATTTGGAGATAAGAAATAAATACAAGGTCAAAAACATAGTCCATTTGAGTCTGGTCTGAAGAGAATTGGAGCCTAAATTGGAGATTAGATGTAGAAGACAAGGTCAGAACATGATCCCCTCCCAAAGTCTACATTCGACAAATATCCTCCCTTATACTGACTTCAGGAGTATACATCCCTTATACATCCTTCAGTTATGAGGATGGATAAGAATGTGGGAAACCTAGGTCCAAGGTCAACACACATTGGGGCTGCATTGTACTTACATCAAAAAAAGGCCCTTCTCAAGCAACTTGTTAATAAACATTTTTTCTCTCTTGTAGTTTATAAGCCAATCAAAATAACTCCTAGCCTATCTATATACAACTTAACCTATGTTTTAATCTTAGCTTTACTAACTTAAATAATATCTATGATATCCTGTTTTCTACTAAAAACATCCTGTTATATTCTTGGTTATAAAATTTACTCGACTTCACTGTAAGTACTTTACATGATTTGGTTGTAACTTGTTAATTAAAAAACAAAGTCATAATTATCGGCAAAATCTAACCCATACAAAATAAGATAGGTTTGTCATTTTCTTAATCTGGGAGACTGGTGCCAAGAATGAATGGGATGGTTCTAAAAAATACTTCTGTAAAACTTGTTTCTGTACACTTTCGATGATTAAAGCATCTTATCACTAAGAATTAGTCACTGTAAACAATTTCTATTTTCTGATGTCATGTTATTGCTTGACCAATAAAAAAAAGACACCAAAGCAGACAGCAGAGATGCCTGCCTGGTGATCAAGAAAGAAACTCGTGGCTCTCTCTTCACTCTCGTGCTGACACCGTCCATCCTTCAGGGAACCCTGGACCTGCTGGAGTGGGACTCCGACAGCCTAATGTGATCTGTCCTGTAGAATGTTCCATGAGCACTTGAAAATAATGTGTTTTGGATGGAATGTTCTGTATATGTCTGTTAAGTCCATCTGGTCTAAAATGTCATTTAAAGTTTCTGCATCCTTATTAATTTTCTGCCTGGATGATCTATCCATTGAAGTAAGTAGGGTCTTAAACTTCTCTTTATTATTGTGTTACTATGAATTTCTCCCTTTCATGTTTCTTAATATTTGATTTATATATTTAGTGCTCCTTTGTTGAGTGCATGGACATTCACAATTGTTACATCCTTCTTTTGGATTAATCCTTCTATCATTATGCAATGCCCTTGTCATTTGTTATAGTCTTTGTTTTAAACTCATTTTATCTGATATAAGTATTTCTATCCCAGATTTTTTTCTAATTTAAATTCAAGTTAGTTAAAACATAGTATAATCTTGGCTTCAGGAGTAGAACCCAGTGATTCAATTCTTACATATGACACCCAGTGCTTATCCCATAAAGTGCCCTCCTTAATGCCCATTACCGATTTAACCTATCCTTCCACCCCCACCTCTACCCCCATCAACCCTCAGTTTGTATATTTAAGGGTCTTTTATGGTTTGCCTCCCTGTTTTTATTTTATTTTTCCTTCCCTTCCCCTATGTTATCTCTTATGTTTCAAATTCCACAAATGAATGAAATCATATGTTCATTTGCATGGACTATCTTATTCCATTCCTTCATTTTCGGTCTGTATGTGTCTTTAGGTCTGAAGTGGGTCTCTTTTAGGAAGCATATAGATGAGTTTATTGTTTTTTTTTCTTTATCCATTCAATCATCTTACATCTTTTTGGTTGCTTTCTCGTTATTTTTGTAGTTCTCTGTTCCTTCTCTTGTTCTCTTTCCTTGCGGTTTGATTATAATTTTTTTTAGTGTTTCATTGGGATTCCTTTCTCTTTATTCTTTGTGTATCTATTACATGTTTTTGGTTTGTGATTACTGTAAGGTTCATATAGAACATCCTAAGTATACTTCAGTCTATTTTAATTTGATAGTAACTTTGAACACATTGTAAAAGCACTACATTTTTGACCCCTCTCTTCACATTTTATATATTTGACATATTTTACATCTTTTTTATTTTGTGTATCCCTTAACTAATTATTGTAGATATGCCTGGCTTAACTACTTTTGTATTTTAACCTTCATAGTAGCTTTATAAGTGATTAATTTACTACCTTTACCATGTTTCCTTTTACCAGTGAAATTTTTTATCTTATAATTTTCTCACTTATTCTTATATCTTTTCCCACTTAAAGAAGTATACGCTTAACATTTTTTGGAAGGCTGGTTTAGTGATAATAAACTCCTTTAACTTTTGCTTAGGCAACTACTTATGTTTCCTTTAATTCTGAATGATAGCCTTGCTGGGTAGAATATTCTTTGTTGCAGTGTTTTTCCTTTTGGTATGTTGAATAATGTATCATGCCACTCTCTTCTGGGCTGCAAAATTTCTGCTGTAAAATCAGCTGACAGTCTTATGGATGTTTCGTTGTATGTAACTAGTTGCTATTCTCTTACTACATTTAATATTTTATCTTTAATTTTTGGCATTTTAATTATTAATGTCTTGGTGTAGACCTCTTGAACTTCATCTTTATTAGGGTTCTCTATGCTTTCTGGATCTGAATATCTGTTTCCTTCCACAGGTTAGAGAAGTTTTCAGCTATTGTTTCTTCAAATAATTTTTCTGGCCCTTTTCCCTCTCTCTTCTTCTGGAATCCCTATATGTGAGTGTTATACATTTGATGCTGTTCCAGAAGTCCCTTAACCTATCCTCATTTTAAAAATTATTTTTTCATTTTGCTGTTCAGTTTGGATGATTTATACTACCCTGTCTTTCAGGTTGCTGATCCATTTTTCTGAATCCTCTAATCTGCTGTTGATTCACTCTAGTGTATTTTTCATTTCAGTTATTGCATTTTTCAGCTCTGATTGGTTCCTTTTAATATTGTCTATCTCTTTGCTAAAGCTCTGTGTTTATCCATTCTTCTTCCGGGTTCAGTGAGCACCTTTATGAACATTACTTTGAACTCTTTATAAAATGGAGATTGCTTATTTTATTTTACTTAGTTCTTTTTCTGAGGTTTTGTCTTGTTATTTCATTTGGAACATATTCCTCTGTTTCCTCATTTTGCCTGACTCTCTGCATTTGTTTCTATGTTTTAGGTAGTCAGCTATATTTGCTGGTTTTAAAAGTAGTGGACTGATGTTGAAGGCATTCTGTGGGGCATAGAAATGCAATACTTCCTGGTCTTCAGAATCAGGCACCCCACGGGTGTCCTCTGTGTGGACTGTGTGTGGCCCCCAGTGTCTGGCTAAGAGTCTCAGCTGCAGCTGCTCTGGGCATACTGATGGGTGGGTTTAGTCCTTGGTGTTGCTGGCTGGGAGGCCTGGTGGCAACTGTTGTGGATGTGCTGCTGGGTAGGGCTCTTCCCTCCCTCACTGGGGCAGGAGTTGCTTTAGAGGGGTCCTGATCCTGGCTAAGGCTGCCCACCATGTATGGCAGGGTGGGAGCCACATTGGAAGGGCACCTGCCAGGGTAGGTGGGTTTGGTCATGGCAGCCACAGAACATCAGGGTGGATCACACTGTGCTATCAAGGTAGATGGAGAGGGTTCAGAACTGGCATGGGCCAACTAGGCTGAAGAAGGATAAGAAAAATGGTGGGTGACAATACATCTGTCCCCAGAGAAAGTTCCTACAGATCCCTGCCTCTTCAGCATGCCCTAAAAGTAGTCAATAAATCTCCTTCACTCATGGCCCAGGTACTTTTCAAACTGCTGCCTCTGTGTTCCAGAGTGAGTAAGATTGTGTGCAGGCCAGTCCTATAGGCCTCCAGCTCTCCTGAAGCTCAGCCCTGCTGATTTTCAAAGCCAGATATTAAGGGAATTTACCTTCCTGGTACATATATCCTTGAGGGGAGGGGATGTTCAATGTGGGCTTGAACCTCTCACTCTTCAGGAAGGACCTCCACACCTGTGATATCTCTCCCATTTGTGGATTGCTGTGCTGGGGGTCTGGGTCCCAACCAGACTACCTCTCTGCTCCCATCTGTCTTGATGTGGCTTCTTCTTTGTATCTTTAGCTGTGTTAAAGTTGTTCTGATCATCTTCAGGTTCTTCTCATATAGAGTTGCTCTACATGTAGTTATAGTATGGTATGTCCATGAAAGGAGGTAAGCTCAGGATCTTCCTACCCTGACATCTTGAACCCTCCCCTCTGCATTTTGTTAAACTACATTTCCTCTCCTCTCTTGCTGGTAGGGTTATGAATATAAAGTTGGTTTAGAAACAAATGCACTCACAAAAACTTTGTAGCTCAAACTGAATCACATAGTGAGACAGGTACAGCACAGGGCACACATTTGTCTGTGGTACATTGTAGCAGGACTGTTTTCTGGAACCTGTTACTGTAGCAACATCTCCTTGATTTATTAGGAAGCTTACTTGTCATGATGGCAAAGGCAGCAATTCCTTTGGGAGCCAAGTTCGGCTGTGTGATTATGGGAGTCATTCATGAAAGTACAGCCTGAAGTCTCTTTCCTCAGCCCTCTCAACAATCCATAGCTACTCATGCATCCTTTCTGCTTAAAATGGCTGGAGTGAATGTTGTCATCTACTATAAGAATGCCAACTAATAGTTTCCTTGTCTTTAAACATCTTGATTGGGAAAATTCAAGTAAAGCATGCTAACACATTATTTATCACCTGCCAAAAAGCAGTTATTGTTCTTTTGTTATTCTTATTCTCAAGTGATTTAGCAATCAAGATGCCTGGGTTTGAATTATGGCTTTAGCATATGTTCTTTCTGCCATCTTGGTCAAGCTGCTCAACCACTCTAAGGTTTGATTTCTTTATCTATATAGTAGGTAAAAAATACAACTACTTCATGGAGATTTGTGAAAATTAAATGAGAATATGTAAGTAAAAATTTCTCATCTGTACTTTATTATTTTCCATACAAATAATCTAATTTGATCAAGTCATTTCCCACATTGCTTCCTGTTTTTAAATTCCACGACCTTACCTTGCATTTTCAGAATCCTGGGCACACATTTTTAAAGTACACACAGTGCCTCTATTTTCTATTATCTTCTGCCTTTCAAATATATGTTTCAAGTTGTTCCTTTTCCATGACATCTTTTCAGGGACCTGCAACCTACCTTGATCACTTCCTTGATGCTGGAGCTCCTACAAACACTAGCAAGTGTTTTAGCACTTCACTGTTTTTTCATTTAGTAAATGTGTCTTCTTTCTTTCTCAAATGGACTTTTAGCCCCTTAATATCAGTAACAATTACTTTAAAAATCTAACAGAGCACTTAAAAGAATTTACCATTTAATAGTCACCTAGAAGATTTATCATGTCATTCACTGAATTCAATTAGATTAAACAGTATCATTTAAGGTAGGGAACTTAGATGTAAGCAACTGGTTAAACATTATTTAAAATTATATACATATTTTTTCTAATTAAATTTTTTCTTTCTTATGAAAATGTTTCTTCCTGTCTCTGATTTCCTTTAATTGTGCTTCAATCTATCACAGAGATAGCAATGGCATTAAAATAGTTGGCAAAATGGGGGCGCCTGGGTGGCTCAGCCGGTTAAGCGTCCGACTTCGGCTCAGGTCATGATCTCACTGTTTGTGGGTTCGAGCCCCGCATCAGGCTCTGTGCTGACAGCTCAGAGCCTGGAGCCTGCTTCAGATTCTGTCTCCCTCTCTCTCTGTCCCTCCCCCACTTGTGCTCTCTCTCTCTTTCTCAATAATAAATAAACATTAAAAAATTAAAAAAAATAGTTGGCAAAGTGAACACATGATAAACCAGTATCAACATGAAGATAAGGGAATGACTTCTATTCCTCAGACATATTTGTCAGCATTAATTTAAGAGTTTGCACAGATAAGAAGGCTTAGAGCACAGGTTTTCAACTCTGTCTGCAAACTGGGATACCCGAAGAACTTAAAAAAATTTTTTTTTTGCATTTATTTATTTTTGAGAGACAGAGACAGAGACAGAGCGTGAACAGGGGAGGGGCATAGAGAGAATAAGAACCAGAATCTGAAGCAGGCTCCAGGCTCTGAGCTAGTGGTCAGCACAGAGCTCAATGCAGGGCTTGAACCCACGAACCATGAGATCATGACCTGAGCCGAAGTCAGACGCTCAACCGAGTCACTCAGGCACCCTCCAAAGAACTTTAATAATACCAATCCCTGCATCTTAAATCCAGAGACTTCCCTTTGACCAAACTGGCATATGGCTTAACAACAGGATATTTAAAAGTTAACCAGATGATTCTCATGAGCAATTAGAAATAAAAACCACTGGTTAAAGGCTGTTCTTCATTTAGCATCCATTCCCATTCACTTTCCTCTCACTGTTTCACTTTAGGAACATGCTGCCTGATCAGAGAGATTTAAGGCCATTCACCTAAGCACTCCTTGTCACCAGTGGTGCCTTTGGCACAAATATGCATGTAAAGATGATAAGATGGTATTATTTTGAAAACTCTGTTCTGAAGTATCTTTACAATTTTAGTAGACAGTAATAGTATTTGCATACCTTAGGGAAAAAAGGTAATGAAACTAAAATATCAGCCTGGCAAGAAGAACAGAAAGGAGAAAAGGAAAGAAAAGTCTATAGCTGTAATAACTATAAATAAGAGTTACAGTTTCGGGCTATATGTACCTGATTGATGGTACCCAGAACGTCAGTGAAGCTGTTTACTTCTGATAAAAGCTGGGATATTATAGATTTTCTCAACAAGTGGCAACTTCCCAGGGTTACCAGACTCTGAGACACATAATGCTGCACCTGAAACTAAAGACAAAAATGAACAGGTTTCTACTTTCTATCGAGTCAAGTCAAAATATATTTAGTGGGCATTTTCTAAGACTTCATTACTGAATTCATACTGTCAGGAGTATTAAAGTGTCAACATAATTATGGGTCAGTCTTAAGCAAAATTATGAAATAGACACATTATGTCTATATAAGTAATAACATTTTCTATATTTTGAAATATTAATATTTCAATAATATTTTGAAATGTATGACAAAGTTCTGAAATGTAAGTTTTACCTGAAATATCAAAATAAATAATTATATTTAGATGATAGACCATATATAGAATGAATAAAACAGACAATAAGACTCTTAAGTGTTTATCCACTAGATATAAGTATAGGAATAGATATATATATAAAAAGTGAAAGAATGGAGTTTGAAAATGTCTTTTGGGATAGCTATTGGTACACTATGAATCCCACCTCCACACTGGAGAGACGGGTGGAAGGACTTCTCTATTTTCCATAAGTCAAAAGGCAGGCATTTGAGAGAGAGGAGAAAAATGTAGAAATATAAATTTTCATCTAGAGGCAGCAAAAAGTACTCGCCACTAAATACATGTAAAAGGACACTGGGAGACAATAAACTATATCCCATACAATTATTAGGAGAAAGGCCATTTGATTATTAATCACATTAAAGTTATGTATAACTCATAGCTGGAACTTCATTAAATATACCCTTTAATATTATTTTGAATTTTTTCTATGTTTATTTATTATTGAGACAGAGAGAAACAGAGTATGAGTGGAGGAGGGGCAGAGAGAGAGGGAGACACAGAATCCGAAGCAGGCTCCAGGCTCCAAGCTGTCAGCACAGAGCCCCACGTGGGGCTCAAACCCACAAACTGTGAAATAGTGACCTGAGCCAAAGTTGGAAGCTTAACCGACTGAGCCACCCAGGCACCCCATTAATATTATTTTGGAGAAAGGAGGCTTCTGAAGTATCTCAAAACAAAGAAATAGCACATACCTTTTCATTGTTCTATAGGAGACTAAAATCATATTGAGGAGACATTGCTTTTGTATATAAAATGTTTAAATGATAATGTTAAGTAAATAATGACATATGAAAGTAGGAAATGTCACCTGTGTCCTTTAAGATAAACACTTAAATTAGCTATTTCTCAAATTGATATTTTAATAATATACTTTAAAAATTAATCAAAGACAGTAAAATGGTGAACATATTCGAGAGTTCAAAAGAAATTTCTATTATAAATGTGGATTTGTGTAACCAGTTCTTAGTAACAGTTTTCTAAGTAAACTTGTCAACTCCATCCTAAAACCACATCAATTTATTACCATAAGAAATCATAGTTATCATTATTATTTTTTCATAATGTAACTGGCTAAGACTCACATCCTCTGTAACTCTCCACTGCCAGTTTTTTTGCAGATTTTTACATTTTTGTTTGTACCTGAAAAAAGAATACTCATATCTAAACTCTAAAAAAAATTCTGTTGAGCATTTCATGGATGCGTTAGTTGTTTACTCACCTCCTTTATTAATATTTAATTCTTTAGCAGATAAAGTGAAGAAAATATTCACAATAAAATAAAAGGTACTTCAGAAAGTGGGAATGAAATTATCAGGGTATTAACAAGGTTAGGTTTGTGGACTCTGGAACCTACCACTGCCTGAGTCAAATCTCACATCCACTGCTTATGAACTTATACTAGCAAGTTACCTTTTTTTAATGTATGAGCTTCCAGACCTGCAAAATAGTGATTGTGATAGCACCTACTTCAGCTGTTGTGCATATTAAGTTAAATGGTAACAAATGGTTAACATGGTGCCAGGCATCCAGTAAGTGTTCAATAAATGTTACATGTTATATTGTAGGTTGATAATATAAAAGCACTGAAAGTTACAGAAGTTTAATTTATTGAACCCTGAAAAGTTAAAAAACTAGTAATAAAATAAAAATAAATATTTTTCTAGAGTTAATACAATCCTATTAGAAAACACTGCCAAGAAGAAAAGTTCATCATAAAGACCTTTGCCAGAATCTAGATAGGAATTGTTACTGTCTCCCCAATATGACTGAAGTTTGTAAGACAACAAAGACTAAGTATATAACAGTTAAGGTAATTTAAAATTCTGTTAACATTTTTATAAAAATGGCCTCCATTCTTCCTTACATTTCAATTGACACTTGCCCCTTTGTACACATAGTGGAACTTTTGAAAGAGGCTGGCATGGAGGCCAGGGCTTACAACATTACATGAGAGGCCTCTGTGGTGGAAAACATGGGAGATCTCACTCAATACCTATGCTATATTTTCCTTAGCACATCTTCCTGTATTTCAGGGACTGGAAAGCTATTAATAATTTTCCCCAGATTCCTGTGCAGTTAGAATTTTGGATATTATTTGAGCTCTGCCATTCAGAAATACTCATCTGAGACCTTGATTTAGAAGAGCACTATGGAAGAAGAGAAGCAGGACACATGGCATGCATTGTGTTAGTGCAGACTGTGGCAGAGGGACTTGGTTTTTGCTCATCCTGCAGCTGGTTCAGAGGCTTTCTACTTTTGCAAGTTCTTAATTCTGACGGAAGCAGTAGGATGCTACCTTGATGGCTCAGTTGTCTAGGGAGTCATTCATGTAAACTCAGCCTTCTCAAATACTCGTAAAATCAGCCAAATCAAATGTGCTTTGATCCACATATTTCCCTGGAGGATTCACAGATCCCAGTGCTGACACTTAAGTCGAAATATGCAGAGGTGGAAATTCCTACCACATGCCCAATATGTTAGCCCATCTGATCTGTACAGAAGATAGAAGGATCTTGGAGAATGGCAGTGAATTAGCACAAACTTCATCAGAGTGTTTCTACTGTTCCAGTTGTCATTCCCCTCCTACACTGCTTCTGATATGGTTAGACAGCTCTTAATCTGGGAATATTTTTTATTATCCCAATAAGGATAAAATGAAGCAGCTTGCATTCACCTGAGACTTTCAGTATACATTTTCCGTCCTAGTTAAGGCCATGTCAACTTGCTGGCTCTGTGTCATTATTTAGTTCATAGGATTCCTACCATGAAAACATTCCATAGGACGTCATGCTGATGTACTCTATTGAAATCATGTTGATATGGCAGTTGTTTTAAAGGCCCTGGTAAAAAAAATATGCATTACAAGAGAGTGGACACCGGGATTCAGGTACCTGATACATCTGGGACATTTCTGGGTCTGATGCATGTTAGAATACCCCTTCCAAGTGAAAAACAGGTTGCTTTAGTATGCATTTCCTATCAGTAATAAAAACATATTAATACTTGATGGGAATCTGTGGATATTTGAGGCAGTATATATTCATATAGGTTTACCATTTGGATGCAGATATTGAGTAATCCTATCTATATACTTTGAGAAAAGCCCAGAGTAGTATAAACATCTCTAGCTGGTCTAAGTTTAGGAACAGGAAGTTCCACCACTTGGGCCTTACTACCAATAATATCTAACATTCTTGGAGTTCACCAGTAACTGCATTAAACCTGTAGCCGATCGTAATAAGAAGATCACAAAAGGAGAACCCTTGGTTTGGGAAGAAAGTCAAACCTTTCTTGACAAATAAATATAACCATACACACACACACACACACACACACACACACACACACACACACACACAACCAGTTGGTCCTACTAGAGATTAAATAATTGCCTGATCACAGGACACCAATTAGTCACATATGCCCAAAGCTGCTTCTTTGAACAGCGTCACCTAAAGTCAGTTACACACCACAACACTACATCATCAAGCTGTACTATATATAAAATCATAATCAAGCAGGAAATAAAAGCAGAAGTGGTGCTTGAGCAGTTACTTCCAATGAGAATACCACTCCTTATAAGACTGAGTTATAAGAAATTTATGTTCTAAACCAGTGACAAATATACGATGCTCTTTCTCTGATAGCCAGAATACATGTGATACACAAGGTTCACACCCTTGTGACACTAGATTCTGGTTTAGAGGTCTAAATAAAAAGTAAAAATGGTTCCTACCAAAGGACTCAACAATTGTTTCATGAACTGGAGGCTGAGATTTTCACTTGTCTATATGCAGTTCTTTGTGCCACTCTACAAATGGAAAAATGGATGTTTCTGTGTTGGATAGAACACTTGATCTCTGGGTGAGGAAAACAGAGATTTGAAACACAACAGCAGCAGAGAAGATTGTATTTGGAAGCCAAGGATTGCCTGGTGTGAATGTCCAAGTAGTATAAGTAAACAGAATACTATAGCAACTTCAAGAGGAAAGTCCACCAAAAGGCCAGATCCTTCACGGATGAAACCCTTGGTAAATCCAACTAACTGAGGTTCTGACTAAGGACAAAGGGAGGATGGAACTGGCAGTGGAGGAAGAAAGTCAATATAAATTATAGATTTATAACTAGTTGTATAACTGAAGGCCGTGAAGGAATATTTTTCTCTTTGTGTGTGTGTGTGTGTGTGTGTGTGTGTGCGTGTGTGTGTGTGTGTGTGAGAGAGAGAGAGAGAGAGAGAGCGAGCGAGCGAGAGCGAGAGCAAGAGAGAGAGAGAGAGAGGAAGTATCGGTAGGGTATTTTGGCAGTGCAAGTGGCTTATTTTATAATTTAGTCCATGAATTGCAACATATTTTGATAGAACTGGCATAGGCATCATTATCACATGGTCACATAAAATCACATCACATTACATGAAATGATTGAGACTTTGAATCCTTCCTTTTGAGAAGAGGTCTACAGATTTTTGTTTCTATAGAGCATTGGTACATTATGTCTTCAAAGTACACTGTTTTTGCTATTGATAGTTTGGGGACATTTGAATAAGGGAAAAAGGGAGCTTTATTGATTTTATATATATATAAGTATATAAATAAATAAACCTAAATTTCTCTCTTGTTTGCACATGCTCTATCTATATATATAGATATACACATGTTGTGTAAAAGAGCTGACTGCCTGTTCAAAACCTGACTCTGCAATGTACTACCTATGTGACCAGTGGTAAATTACTATACTTCTCTGTAGCTTAGTTTTCTCATGTGTAAAAGGAGGATACAAATAGTTATTATTTCCCAGGCTTGTTCTGAAAACTACATGGAAATATTTGTAATGAATGTTAGTTATTTTTAACTCTTAAGGAGATAACCAAATAGAATTAGAAAGATCTCTCTCTCTCTCTCTTTCCATCACATTTTCAGGAGAGCTCACACCTCCTCCACCCCATTGCTTCTCTCAAGGAGGAGAAGTACAGGTATGACTGAGTTCTGGACTAACATGCCAGTGGGAAAACACTATAGGTAAAGACTGGCAGAATCTGCTCCTTCGGTGTTAGTTGCCAGAGAATTTAATCTTTTTGTGACTACAGTGATAAGAGACTCTAAGAGTGTGCCTATCTCCTGACTAAGAATACTTCTCAGTTTAAAAAAGAAAAAAAAAGTGGGACACCTGGCTCAGTCGGTTAAGCAGCTGACTCTTGATTTCGGCTCCGGTCATGAACTCACAGTTGTGAGTTCATGCCCTGCATCAGGCTTTGTGCTCATTGTGCAGATCCTCTGTCTCCTTCTATCTTCCCCTACCCTGCTCACATGCTCACTCGCTCTCTCTCTCTCAAAAATAAACATTAAACAAAAAAGAAAAAAAGTGAAAACTAGGAAAAACAAGGCATTGACCAAGAATGCTTAAATCAAGCTCTGTTGCTGGCCAAAACTATGATTGTCATATGGTAAAGTCCAATTCTTTAAGGCAAAGTTCCAAGTAGGCCTTTATTATAGTAGGCTTTTACTCTAATACTATGTATAAACCCAGGGGCAGTATTGCAGAAATCTTCTCAAAGGTGCCATTTAGTGGGAATCTACAAACTAGAGAGCTTGGCAGTTTCCTAATAGAAGACCTGGGTTTTATAAACACTGGGAGGAACTCCTACGAAATGTGTTTGGAAAAACAACAATAGTAGACAAGTTCAGCCTACGTCAAAAGAACAGCAAAAAGTAACAGGCACCCTGGCAAGTGAGTACAACAGAAGAAAGGAGGCTCTGAGAAGAGGTCACATTTGAAGAACCATGGTCTATCTGTAGACAGTAGGATCTCAGTTTTGAGTAGCTGGTAAGAAACTGGGAAGGATGACAATGCAGAGAAGCAAGAAGAGGGAAATAAGACAGGAACTCTGTTTCAATGCCTGCCAGATAGGGAACAAGGCACAGAAAACATTTATTGGAACTACTATGTGAGGTAGGTCAGAATTTTTAGATGCACTACTAATATACTAGTTTGAAATGAAATTATCCACGGCCCTCTGAATCATTGCCATGGAACAGGTGAGAGCCTAAAGCCTGAGGAAGAGTTAAGCACATACGTATGGGTCAACTGACTGCTAGAAAAAGAGTTGTAAGGGGCAAAATTAAACTATGTAATGGCACTGATTTACATCAGGATATATTTACCACTGAGCTTCAAAATAAAGCAAGACTTAAAAAAAATCAAAAGGCAAGCAAATATTTGCTTAGGTTTAGAGCAAGGATGAGAAGGAGCAGTCTCATTATGAAAAAAAATGGTATAGAGTTAATACATGACAAGAAAAATATATTTTATTCTCATTTTTCCCATTCAAAGGAATGATCTTCAGTCTGGAGATAATAAACATAATATAGAAGATAAATACAGAAGATAAAGCAGAATTAAAGGTTCAAATTCAATGAGTATGTAAGAATCTAGCTGCTTGAACTGAATTCAAAGTTGGAAGAATTTTATCCTAAAGTACACAAAGTATTTGTAGATGTAATTAATAATACATTCATTACAATTACTAAGAAACAATACAAAAGGCACTAAAGGAATAGAAGTAGGAAGGGCTATGTGAATTTTTTAAAAAAATGAAAGTCGTTGTCTCAATCCACAGAGTAATATATGTGGATTCTAGGACAATTGTAGGATATTGCTATGTAGAAAATTTGTGAGAAAGAAGAGCATACAGGGTCCATCAGGAAAGTGCATCAATTAAAGAATAATTTCAGGCCACACTAACTTTAATTCCTGTCCTATTATGATAGAGTTCCTATGTTTTATCAAAAGAAGTCCCAGACATAAAATATATTGATTTCAACAAGGCCTCTGAGCAAGCCCCTAGGATTTCTTTTAGATACAGTAGGGACCACATACGTTTTGGGATGGGTGAATAAACTGCTCCTAAAGAGAATGGATTATAATTTGTATGGGCTCTTCTAATAGCAGATCATAGTAGTTGGCTCTACGGTTAGTTTTTATTGAATAATTTGAACAAAATCTTTCAAATCAAAATTTCAACTATGTAATACTGGGAGAGACCACTAGTGCTATGGTAGCAAAATAAGATTCAAATGAACTCTCGAAGCTATAACAATCAGTTTCAAATAAGCACAATGTAATAGAGATATAAGAAAAGTTATGTCTATTTAAGTATCTATAACCTGTTAGAAAGCAGAATTATAATTATAAATATTTTAATTTTTTAAATCTGCTAAGCATTCATCCAGATTGGAACTAAAGACACTGTCCAGAAGCATCCAAAAGACCCCAAAAGGGCACCTTCATAAAAGTCCTCATATTTCCTGCAAGATAGTCACATGGGCTTGGGGGTGGCACAGGCAGTGATTTCTGTTAGGCTGTCATCCTCAAAAATGACTTGGTCAGTGTGACTCTGAGAATCTGGAAAGCTCTGGATCCCCCTCCCCTGCAATAAGCTTTAGAAAAGCCATCTGCCTATTCACAGAGCAAACTGTGCTTATTTATGACCAACTTCTCAAAGGTAACAAATTACTAGAAAACATTTTCATTTCCTAATCATTAGGGACTATGTGATATTAGAATGGAAGTCAAAAGCAAATAATAAAAACGTGACATTTTATGTGCTCAAAAGGATGTGAGGGGCTGTAGAAACATTATGCCTTCTCATTTAATCAAAATGATTTGTATTGTTGAATCACTGACATTTGTTTAAAGATGTACATGCATTGTTAATATTAGATAAATCACAGTTGACAAAAGAATAACAGAAAAGAGGTGAGTGCTCACAAGGTCACAAATGAATTCTGTGACATAAATGTTAAGAAAACACCTTCAGATCAAAGGTATATAATTAGTGACAGAAACTGGTTATATGGAAGGGCTGTCTAGGGACACGCGTTGTAAGACTGATGCATTCCCTCTATTTCTATTGTTATCTATTCATATCACTCTAATGATGAACAGAATCAAGAAAAACCAACTAAAAACTATGGGGACAATAAGAATTATGTGCTTTCTTCTGCCTAGACAAAAGAGTCGGGACACTCCATCTAGTATCCCAAAAACCTGGATAATGACATTTCTCAGTTTTAAAATGGAAGGAAATAACACTCAGATATGTTAAGTTCACGTGGTGAGGGGCAGAGTCTAGTGTTAGATTCAGATTTTTTTTTTAACTTGAATGCCTATTATCTCTGCTGCCAGTGAAGTAAAACTTACAGGAAAACATGGCAACAGAGCAGCAGAAAACAATATCAATATAAATATACTATGATTCATTAAGCTTTTATTTTGCATTGTGTATAAAGCTTAGTATTTATATATTGTATCATTTAATCCTTAAAATAACCCTATAACGAGGCATAATCTCAATTTACATAACAAAGAGAGAGAGAGAAAGTAACTTGTTCAAAGTTAGATCAAATACACCTAAGAATCAGAATTCCCTTGTGCTGTTATCCATTAAATATTCCAAGTCATCATATCCCAATCTCTTGTGAAGGCATAAAAACTCTGAAAGACCCCAGGAACGTTTATGGGAAATTTCCAACCACTTGCCAGATTCTGATTACAGTGTTTATCAATTGCCACAGTAAATGAAGGAAACAGAATTGCTAGACTGTGCACCATCAGTTTCTGTTGGCGGACCAGCACTGGAAGCAAACTGAACAGTAGGGGAAAAGAGACTCAGATATACAGGGACAGATGGTACCAGCCCTAAATCTGGGTAGACAATGCATTAATAAGTTCCCTACTTTCTAAAGCATCTAATGTATTTCACCCCTTTATTTTACTATTATTCTATAATTAATATGAATTAATTGTATAAAGAAACCAAAGTACTCAGAACAAAGAAAAAATATTTTAGGGGATGTTACTTTTGGGAAGTGGGGAAATAGGTACAAAAACCCTTTTCTCATAAATGCTGTACGTGCACCTGAAAACTTCTGAACCAACCCAATCTTCAGCATTATCAACCATAGCTATTAAAATAAATCTGGCTTATCATGATATAGATGATCACAGCAGGCAAGCAATTAGCAGGAAGTCATGTCCAGAAAATTGACCTCTGGAACTAACCATGGCATTAAGCAAACCAGCATGAGTAAGGGGCTGGGCCACTCCCCTTGCTCTCCGGATCAGAGCAGTGCCAATCTGTGCTGTAGAACAGAAGCTGTTGTATGAAGATCTTAAAACTTCAGTGCATTAAAAGTGAAAGTAAATGATCCAGACTCAATTGGAAGTGAATCATAAAAGAACACTTTTTAAAACTTTCACTCATATGAAAAAATATATACTACAAAAGTAAATTATGTTACATAGTTTAGAGTAAAAGTTACTATTGCTATTAATTACATAAAATGATGTTTTAAAAATAACTAGATGTATTAAGATTCTTATAAGGTAGGCAAGTATTCATGAAAAAAACATGAATAGGACACATTAAAATTACAGCTATCAGAGCCAAATGTAAATGGTTATACATTCATTCATTCTTTATGGCAAATATTGACTGAGTGTAGTCCATGTGCCAGTGATTGTGCTAGTCCCCATTATCACTTAGATTCAGTGAAGAATAAAATAAGATTACTTTTGCTTCAGTAGCTACTTCTGCTTATGGTTGGCAAGATACTTTAAAATGTTATCAAAATGCAATTCAGCTTGATCCTGATGGGAAAGAATACTTTCCAAAAAGTTAAAAACGTGACTCTCATACAAATTTAGAGTAAATACATGTCAATGGTGTATTTGTATTATTAATGAGGGTAAAGAACATTTAGGAATTGAGTACTGGATTTAAAGAAAAAAATTCTGGAATAATACTGTTAAGTTAAGATACATAACTGGATAATATCTGACAGGATAAAGCTCTAATATAACCTCTGGGGATGCCTATGTGTGTGTTTGTGTGTGTGTGTGTACAGAATTTTTATATATAGAAATCATTTATGGGTTAATCTGGAACTTCACTGAGTCAAAATAAGTCTGACAAAATACATCCCCAGACTTTTAAATAATCCTTGGGTTAGCCTGCTAGATAATGGCCTACAGGGTCGGAGAGGATAAGTTACCAACATCTTGCCTTATTTATAGGATCGTGATAATGTATCACAACACTAGATAAAGTAACATATATTAATGCATCCCTGAATTCTTAAGAAAGGAAGGGAAATCCTCAGAGGCCAAAAGAAAAAGAAGAAATAAAAATAAGATAAGCAGAGGTTGCCTTATTGGCAAATAATATTAGCAGCACAGAACTTTCAACTAAGGCCTGGACTCTTCCAAAGTGGCAAATTGTCTGATATCCCTTAGTTTAATCTTACAGAGCTAAAGTACTAATGGAAGACAGGCTGATAAACATCAGTGTGCCAGCAAAAGAAACATCCAAGTTAGTAATAATGATACCAACAGTAGAATAATAGTCACCTGTGAGAATGTACGAAGCCAGCCATGTCTCCGCTGGGTGTGCAATTCATTTTACACTACTAAATATGCCAGGGCCCCAAGTTGAGAAAGTAAGCTCTTCTAAAAACTAGAAGATGCAAATATAAAACCACTCTTTTCAGCTTTATTGAGATATAATTAACATATGACATTAAGCTTAAGATGTACACTGTGATGATTTGATAACGTATATATTGTAAAATGATTACCACAACAGGGTTAGTTAACACATCCACTGTCTCCCATAATTTCTTTTTTGTGGTAAGAACATTTAAGATCTACTCTCAGTATATTTAAGTATATAATACTGTACAATTTTTAAATTTATTTTTTATTTTTTTAAAATTTATTTATTGTTTAATTTACATCCAAGTTAGTTAGCATATAGTGCAACAATGATTTCAGGAATAGATTCCTTAATGCCCCTTACCCATTTAGCCCATCCCCCCTCCCACAACCCCTCCAGCAACCCTGTTTGTTCTCCATATTTAAGTTTCTAATGTTTTGTCCCCCTCCTTGTTTTTATGTTCTTTTTGCTTCCTTCCCTTACATTCATCTGTTTAGTATCTTAAATTCCTCATATGAGTGAAGTC